>CM046861.1:12351194-12970282 GCA_025617745.1 Heliocidaris erythrogramma
TCCCATCGCCGATATTGTTTCTGCTCATGGACTGGGTTCGTTATACGCTGACGACATCAGGTTTATGTTACTTACTCTGGAAATGATCAGCAGGCGGCAATCCAGAAATTTAAATACTGTTTGAAAGACTTAGTATCATGGGCTAATATTAACAAGTTAAAGATAAATGCAGATAAACTGAGCTCATCCACTTTTCCTCAAGATACAGTCCATCCTTATGTCCTGCATCTGTAGTAGTCAATGGTAGAGATGTTCCTGAGACAGAAGTAGCGAGAAACCTGGGTGTATATGGATCATCATTTGCAACTTAAAGCTCATCTTAAGATCACATGCCGTTCAGCGATGTCTGCGATTAGAAAAAAATGGGCAAATAAGGAATTTTCTTGATAAGAAAACCACTGAAAAAATTTATTCATATATTTGTGTCCTCAAGGATTGATTGTTGTAATGCTCTTTTATTGGGCTTACCTGAGAAAGATATAAAGAAACTACAAATTGTGCAAAACAGTCCTGCTCGACTGGTTGAACGAGCAAAAGGGAGGGATCCAGTTGCACCCATGTTGAGACGCCTTCATTGGTTACCAATACAAGATAGAATTGTTTGTAAAGATTTAATGTTATGTCACAAGGTCATTAATCATAAATCACCTACCTATCTCTTTGATATTATTAGTTCTTACATACCTGTCGGAAATCTCCGTTCTTCAACTAAGAATTTCCTTGCTGTTCCTACTTCATTTACCCAAACATGTGGCTCTCGTGCATTTTCAACAGCAGCACCTGCCTTATGGAATAAGCTTCCTGACCAACTTCGAGGGGTTGGAAGCACTGACAGCTTTGGAAGAGCACTAAAAACCTATTTATTTTCAAAGATTTCTTAGTTATTATAATACCTACATGCATGCAGGACTTGCAGGTTATTCCCTTTTCTTTGCATGTAATACTGTAATACTTCTGGTGTATAATACATAGCGTAATAATTGAAGGATTATTTTGTACTGTTATACTTTCTACATTTGCTTAATTAGTTATACTTGTATTTATAATTTGTCTCAGCCTTGTAAAGCGCATAGAGAACTATCCCAGTTATTATGCTCTTAATAAATATTCGCTATTTCCTTCGTGAGAGAATCCGTCTAACCCGCATGACACTAAAGTCCATCCGCACAAAGATCAAGTCGAGTACTACCTTGTCCGTACCACGCTCGCAAAGAACACTATACCAGTGTTCTCGAGCACATTGATAATGTCTTCGCGTTGAATTTGAGAAGTGTAAGTCCGACAACAGGATAAGTACAGGCCCGTAACTAAGATTTTTGCGCGGGGGGGGGGGGGGGGGGGGGGGGGGTTCGAACATGGAAAAAGTGGACCTTTCTGAGAGGCGAAGCGACCGAGTAGGGGTGTCGGGTCAGGGCGTGTGCCTCAACAAGGGTATGGGCATGAGCCTAGTCAGAATTATTTGACAGGGGGTGGGTCAAATGTGAAGCCCGAACATATACTACCACTGTGTAGGATTCCAAGTACTGCGAGCGAGCAAAGGGAGCGAGAGGAAAAATAAAAATGTACTTTTAAATGGTAAAATTTTATTTCATTAGTCACCAATAGGTGAAATGTAAAGCTATATCTCCGGTCATCTACCTACCATATCCATTAGCTGCATGCCACATTCATATTAATAAAATTTTTTAAGAAGTTAAGCGAACGGGGGGGGGGAGGGGGCACTTTGCCCTTTTATAGAAAGGTGACAATGACAATGACAATGAAGACAATGATGACAATGACAATGACAATGATATTTTACTTCTTGAACGGCCCCTTATGGGAGCATGGAAGAAATACAATCAATTTTTAAACAAGGTGTATATGGCAATATTTGGCATAAACTTATAATAATAAAGAGGGGGATTAAAGATGGAAAAAGAAATTAAAGAAAGAAAAAGTAAAGGAAAAGGAGAGGGAAAAGGAGTGGATATAAGAGAAGAATAAAGGGGGGAAATAAATTACATATATTATGTACAACATGCTTATAATGTAACTAATTGTTTAAAAAAAAACAAAAAACTAACTGAATATTGCGGAATGAAACTAAAGAATATTTACTACTGTTATGACTTTATACATGGGATATATACAAAGTATTTAAAATCGGAAAACACATCTACTACATGTTACTTGTCCTATAATGAAATTATATGTAACATTAAAAACTAGACATAATAATTTTACAAAAACGAGATAATTTTTTTAATTCTTTGGGGTATTCTCGTGTTGAACAACGTAAGCATTTTCTGAACATTAGGCCTTTTTCTATAGTGTGACTTAATAAAACCTTTCCGAATATCGTCGAAAGCAGAACACTTGAACAGATAATGAAATTCATCACCCTGATCCTGGATGTCACACAGAGTACAATACTGAAAGGTAATAATATATATCTGGGCGCCATGGCTATAGGGCAGTGACGTGCCGAAAATTGTCATTATCATTGAATATTTACGGACCTCGCTGCATGAAACATCTCGTTTATAAGGTTTGCGAGCGAGCGAAGAAAACTGCGCTTTACTTTGCTGTTGCACATTTCAATATAGCAACTGGACCTAACAAGTATTCGGGTGCCATGGCGATAGGGCAGCGACGTTCCGGCCCTGAATATTGCAATAATATCCTACGGAAATATTCATGGACCTTGCTGCCTGAAACCATCTCATTTCTAAGATTTGCGAGCGAGCGAAGCGAGCGAAGAAAAATGCACTTTGTTGTTGCTCATTTCAATATTGAAAGTAAGGTATAACCCTAATTTCTGGGCGCCATGGCGATAAGGCAGTGACGTGGCGAAAATTGTCAGAACATTTAATATTCATGGACATATTACATGTACAATAACATACTATGGAAATATTCTCGCTGCCTGAAACTATCTTGTTTCAGAGTTTTGTGAATGAGCGAAGCGAGCGACGGAAAACGCACTTTACTATCTCCCAACTATTAACCCTAATTTCTGGGCGCCATGGCGATAAGGCAGTGACGTGCCCGAAAATTGTCAGAAAAATTTAATATTCATGGACATATTACAATAACATACTATGGAAATATTCTCGCTGCCTGGAACTATCTTGTTTCAGAGTTTTGTGAATGAGCGAAGCGAGCGACGGAAAACGCACTTTACTATCTCCAAATGTTTCCAAGACAAGTGTTACATTGCGGCATCTTGTTATTTCTGATTATAGTTTCCAAGAAGCCTATGTTTTATAAAATACTCTCATGGCACTCCGGTTGAAATAGGCTATATTAGAGGGCCATAATTTAAGGGCCGAATGATTAGACCGGGTCCGCCAGGAGTACTCCATGCAAATTGAGAGCGGGACAATTTTCCATTTTATAATGAACAGACACATTAAATACCCCTCTCTCTTTTCCAGTATTATTTGGAATCCTACACAGTGGTATTATATGTTCGGGCTTCACATTTGACCCACCCCCTGTCAACTAATTCTGACTACGCTCATGCCATCCTTGGAGGGCACACCCCCTGACCCGACACCCCTACTCGGTCGCTTCGCTCCTCAGAAAGGTCCACTTTTTCCAATGTTGACCCCCCACCCCGCAAAAATCCTAGTTTACGGCCCGAGTATGGATTATATTTTTCACTTTTATATTCCATTACCACAGATTTCATTTGAGTCTTCTCATGCTTAGATCACTGCTTATCTTCCCACGTTATCTTTGTGTTTTAAGCAATCTATCTCTTGTATTTTCATGATTTCATGTCCAATCTAAACACACCTCAAAGGTTCAAAATGCATTTCAATTGTGTCCTATAGGCTGATAGGAATCAATAATCATCCAAAATAATGTCAGATGTCAAAGATAATTAAAAATGTCATTGAAACAGTTTCATGGTCAATGAACTTCAACATATCTCCATTCATTTGCGTCAGATTTCATTCGAATTCGTCCGACCTGGCAATCCGCTGCAAAATTTTATCATCAAATCCATTTTTGGGAAGTCGATTTCAAGAAATTGTCATTCAAATTCGTCACATAGACAAGACCTTTCAACGAGCGGGTGGCGATTTTGAATAACTCTTTGCACTCTTCAGTCTTTGACAAAATCGATAGCAAATGAAAAATAAATTCCGAAAATGAATGGCAAAGACGTATATTGATTAGGCCTTATTATGAAGTTGCAGGGACAAAAAGCAAAAAAAAAGTTTTCAGACTGAATGGAACCTGACTGGAAACCGTATTATCTCACAATATTTTCCACTTTCCTTCCTCTCTCCCTTTCAACCCCTTTAACCTAAAAATTCACTATTCTGATGTCACTTTGGAGAACTTTTTTCGCCTTATGATTCTTTTTTGTTGTTGTTCAAGCAGATATCTGCTCCCCAGGTTGGGGGGGGGGGGGGGGGGGGAGGTGTTCGAACCCCTTGACCCCCCCCCCCCCCCCCTCATCCCGCCTCGTTACAGGCCCTGCCATGGATACTACAAACGAATCGGAATAAATCTTTGAATGGACGCTTTGATTGCAACATGGCATAACGTACAACATTCGAAAATGAATGGTGAAAGATGTAGATTTGCCAGATTAGGAAGTTACGGGAAAAAATCAAGATCAAATGTATTTAAATAGACGGAAAGACCGATATTTTATCACGTTATTTTCCCTTTCCATCATCTCTCCCCTCACTTCTTCTTTTTTTAAAATTTATCTTTTTTTTCAAGCGAACCTCTGCTCGCCAACTGAACCCCCCCCCCCCCCTAGTTACGGACCTGAAGTATCGCAAACTTTGTGAGACAACTGATCAACTCTTCGTCTTCATCACTCACCACGCGACCTCTTCCAAACCAACAAATTCTCAATTTCCAATTTTTTTTTACCGACAACTGTTATAAAAGCTACTGAAATCCATGCATCTGATTGGCTGAGAGCAAATTTGTCAGTAAAATCACTGACAAAACGCTTGATGAAACGCTCCCCAGAAAGAATTATGTGGTCAGTGTCCATCGTGCTTGATTGACAAAACTCCACAGATGTTATCTGTCATGCGTGACACTTTTATCGCCATCGTTATATGAGCATAATGCATTATCGTTATCGTTATCGGACAAATGTGACCAGCACTCTGTAGGTTTATACATTTGCATATAAATTGAATACGTCTTTATTTCACTGTATTCCCTCCCGCACAAAGACAGTGTGTATCTCCACTAGTGTATTTTGAACAAAATTGAATCACTTCGCACGAATACATGCAGGGATATTAATCAAAGTTTTCAAAGTGAAACTACATTTATTTAAAGATACTTATCAGACGTTGGTATTTTATATTGTTCTTTACCTCTTTATTTCTTTTAGAATTTTTTTTTTTCTTCCCTCTTTCATGTTTGTTATATTACATTTTCGCATAAATGTTCTTTTCAGACAAATTGCAAATAAGTGATAGAAAGCTTTCCGTTGCCCATTTGATGTTATACATATCATATATATTCTAAATATATTACACTTTACGAACAAAAATTGAAATTAAAATATATTATATTCGACTAAACAGCATGACTAACATGTTTGTTATTTATGCAGGGCAACTGGCGAGCGAGCGAGACGAACAACCTCGGGATAGTTACGGGACATTCGTACGCCATCAACCGGATCCAGACTGGTGTACTTCAGGATGGATCCAGGGTCCGTTTGGTGCAGATCAGGAATCCTTGGGCCAATTCAACCGAATGGAAGGGGAAGTGGAGCGATAGGTGAGAACCGAAGAGACAGTCAATAAGTCAATATGAAAATACAAAAAAAAAGTTTACTTTAACTTTATCCCCCCGGCTCAATCGAGACCTTGATTGGTTTTCAGGGATTTTAGAGACCAGTCATGTCCCCTTTCCTTCCCTTCAAAGACTCATGGATTCGCCACTGTAAATGTTGTGTTCATAGTAAGGGGATATTGTCATTCGGCAGTTATCTTTTGATAATTGATATTTTGCATGCATTAGTTGTTAAGTAAGACATACCTCTGACAAGCATGTGAGGTTGTCAGCATGGTCAAGAGCATTTTCTTTGTACAGCAAGAAATCGTACAAAATCCGCTCATAAAAATATGGCTCATTGAATTTCTCTATTGAGACAACTGTTGTGTTCTTGCCTTTAGTTAAGCTGCCATCATGTCAGAAAGGCGTTGTAGTAAATTCACAGACGTTTCAAAGCAACCTAACCCCAGGATGTCACTACTCTCAAAACTGCGTGTTTCTACGTTATGTTCAGTTCTGATTTTATTCCGTTTCCACCAAAACAGCTCCAAACTTTGGAATAATCTCACGAATAAAGACGAGTTCGGAGAAGATAAAGAACGATCTTTGAGTGATGGCGAATTTTGGTAAGTGTCATCATCAGTCGTAATGATATAGAAATCGTGATTACATACTGAACTACAAAAGAAACGTCGCACTTTTCAAAATTGATATCTTTTACACATAATATTGGAATTTGATACGTAAAATCACATTTTATGCTTTTTTAACATCACAGATATGGCATTGACCGTCCATAACACATCATCATAACAAAATGTGATTTCTGTGTAGGATTAAAACTCATATCCTTTCCGTGAACATGGTAGTGCACTCGAGCGCAGCTTTTTGAAAAGCATGAGGCACATGCACATCCTCTATCCAGTGGGTTTAAAAGGGACCCAAAACCTTCATCCTGTCATTCGTTTCCTGAGCGCTGTCACCATGCACGTCTGACTCGAAACAGAGGGAACAAGCCATCGGACGTCTTCATGCTGGCCAAACATCCTAGAGTCATTGCCAACGACTTCAATGCAGCGTTCGGACAGTAGAGAGACTGCGGGAGCGATACAATGCAACCAACAGCACCAACGATCGTCAACGCAGTGGTCGTCCAGGGTGACAACAGCACGTCAAGATCGCCATCTTCACCGGGACACTTGCAGGATCGCTTCCGCAGAGCAGCAGAATCGGCTCTACAGACTATTGGCACAAACAACAGACCAATTTCTGCAGCAACTGTTTTTGTTGTCGGCTGAGAAGCTTCAACTTGTCTTGTCAGCGTCCTGCTCGGGGCCCTATCCTCACCGTTCGACATCGTCGGGAACGTCTCCTGTGGGCCTAACAATGTCAGAACTGGCGCTATCAACGACGAGAGTCGTTATTGCACATCTGTACTTGTTAATCAAAAGCAAAACATTTTCTCAGTTTTCACTCTTGAATAAAGAATGTGTTTCATTGTTAATACAACAGTTTCAAATACATACATGTGCGACGTTTCTTTCAGTGGCGTATCCAGGGGGGGGGGGGGCGCAACAGGCGCCCCCCCCCCCTATTGCCGTCGTAAAAAAAAAAAAAAAACTAGCAAAAAAAATAACAAAATCCTCATACCAATTTAAAATATTGTTCATTTATAAAATATGCTTTAAAATGGTCACATATAGCACTATTTTGCATCTTAGCCCTTCTACAGAAGCAAAAGTTTTCCAAAGACCCCTCCCCCATGACGGCCCATGTCAATAAGTTTCGCCTACTTTGCTGCATCCGCGAACTTGAAGGCCACCTGAATGACAAGCATCCACGCACTATACGAGCACACGCACAGATCTGATTATTGAGTGATCAGTCTACAAACACAAGAGATCTTCTAATTTTCAGGGAATCAAATATCGATAAATAATTTTCTTTCACAATTTTCAGTTGAATAATAGTTATTAGTAATAGTATATTAAATTTACACATATTATGTAAGGAGACAAACAAATATCTTTTTCAATTATTTATTCATCATTTGGAAACATTTGCGTAAAATTCAAATTGGCAACAAAAAGTACTTCTGCTTCTGGGCTTTTCCGCTCATTAGGCAATGTAATTTATTCATGAAATTGGATGGCCAGAATTCCATGCAGCCAATCAAAAGCCAGAATAGAAAGGTCAAAGCTGGACTTTGTATTCTTTTAAGAAACCATTTAACTGGTTAATTTCCACCATCAGAAACACTTCGAACCAATCACCAAAGAAACCCTTGTCAACGTGCATGGACGTACTTTCCCATAGAAACGTCTGTAAATATGGTGTTTATATGGTGTAAATACGGCTTGTGTTTAACATCAATAAACAGGCCGTTTTGAAACAAAATGGGCCAGAATTCTACAAAACAAGCACTCATATTTTCATGTACAGCAGAACCTTTGGGTTTTCTATATATATTTTCCTTTTTAACTGAATTAAACCAGTGTAAACTAAAAAAGATAAAATGTGACCCGACGCCTCAAAACCTACAATAAGTCGCCAAATTATTTTTTTTTTTTGTACGTTTTCTGAAAGTCGAGATTCTCAGCTTTCCAATGGTATATCACTTGCCTAGTTTACTCAATGATACACCATTAAATGTCAGATTTAGAATCAGTATGTAAGCAGCAATTACTCCTTTTCAGAGAAAATGGAAATTTAAAGACCTCAGCCTGACCGAATTTTGAAATATACCCTTTATTCATCCACGGGGGAGCTATATTTTTCTGAACAAATTGAAACCAACTTCATGAGATTCCGTTTCCCGTGGAATGAGTAACAGCGTCCCGAATGTTGAGGCCCGGTGGTTTGGGCCCGTCTCTGAGGAACGCTACTTTGCGGGGGTGAAAATTTGATGACGACATATCGTGTAGACGCACTCGGAGCTGCATGACATGTCGTCACACGTCTAGCGACCCCTGCAGTGTTACGTCATAGGGAGGGGGCGGACAAAAAATTTATTTTTTTTATTTTTTAAGGATAAACGGAGACGAAAATTTATGAATAACCAGGGTAATTATATTCTTTGTTTACTAAGCTTTACGTCAATATATGGTTGTTTTGGGTCAGGCTGAGGTCTTTAAGTTCGGAACAAAAGAGCGCTATTAAAACCTTCGCTCTCTGTGTGCGCCCAAGTAAAACTGGGTATTCAAAGGCCATAGCAACCAGTATGAAGGGATTATCAGATTAGGCTGATCAGATTAGGCTGAATTTTGGCAAACTGCTACAGGAGGACCTATTCATTACTCACTCCAAAAATCATTTTAATACTTTAGAGGTAAAGTAGTAATTTGCCATTGAATGAAAGTATTACAAAAGCTCTTTAAACATTCATTAGCTGGACAGGTGAAAAAAAGGAGTTATTTTAAAATACCCCCAAAACGAATTACGACTCACAAACTTGAGACATGATAGAATGATAATTAAACTACCCATTTCTATCAAAACAGAAAATCGACTGATCGAAGCAAATTTGCTATTTTGGACTGTTTGCTTTGGCTTTTTGGACTTATTGTAGGTTTTGAGGCGGCACAAATGGTTTTAAAAGTTGAGATTTATGGATTTTCATGATTAATGTACATGGTTCAATGGTGGAAATTTGTGGTGGGTGATGCGCGCGCACGGAAAGTTAAACTCGCGCAATGCAACACACTTTTTGGTATGATCAATAATTCCTGGCGCCCCCCCCCCCCTATTGGGAAATCTGGATACGCCCTGTTTTTTTGTAGTTCAGTATATAAATGTACAAAAAGTTAGCAATAAAATGGATGAGCAAAAGTTTCCAACGAGGCTGCATGAGACTCGCTCATGAGAAGAGATAGCTGTGTTGGGATCGACATTTTTTTTAATTAGTGATTTCGTGACTGAAAATCAAATTTGATCAGTCATAGTGCTTCTAAGACAAGTCTGTCTCGTTAGTGTGACCGGGATATTGATACGTATATGCATACTGAACAGAACATGCCAACATAGCGTAGTTGAGTCTAAGGTCTTTTGGCGCTTTTATTATAATGGGCTGGTCAGACTTGTCCTATAATGACAACGATAACGAGATTTGTCATTAAAGGAACACTCTAGAGCTGCTCTGCTATAGTAACAGACACTAAGCATAGATAGTCACTTACACAACATAACAGTAGCGTTTATCTGTAATATAATTATCGCAAATCTGTTATGTTATCGTATTGTTATCGGACATTAATGTGACATGTGATATTGAAGATTCACAGCATGCGATAAGACGAAGTTTCGTCAATTTCTCATTCGTAGGATGTCGTACAAGGATTTTATGTCAGAGTTCACCAAGGTGGTCATCTCCACAGTCGGACCAGACTTCGACGGAGATGGGATAGCAGATGTCGTAAACAATACAGGTATTTCATACATCATCGTAGCTTCGATGGTGGGGCACGGGGGGCACATTAGGTTTTAGCAGCATTTATGTCATTATTAGCTTAGCATCTGCAGCTGCGGGTTTATTGTGAAAAGCGGAAAAAATGTCCCAGAGCGGGGATAATTCCGGACGCATTTTTAAAGGACTTACTTTACGAGCCCCAACCACTCCTCCAAAAAGAAAAAAAAGACAGAAAAAAGAATCCCGCATTTTTCCTCCAGAAATAATTTTCACCCGAGAACATTTCGGAAATCCCACTGGATCTCTTCAGGCTCTAAAGTTGGGGGTGGTATAGGAGCAAAATATATTTCCCCGCAGAAAGTTCATTTAATTTTATAGGAAATAACTTTCCCCGGGATATGCTTTCGGGAAGCCCTCCAGCCCTCCCAAGACCCGAAAGGGGAGGGGAGCCGCAGGATTGTGTCTCCAGAATAGCTCCCAAAAGCTATTTTTTATTCTTTGTTTTTACCAATAGAATCAGAGACGCAACCGCTCTTTGGTTCTGCCTATGGATTGTAAATAGTTATATCCAATTTTATGTAATCGAGATCAGCAGAGCTCATAGTTAAATCCATTTACTTTCTATCTATTTACTTTTTTATCTAGCCCGTGGCTTTCACCTTGTGACTCGGACAGGGCAATGGAGGACGGGTATCAACGCCGGAGGTTGCCCGAACTATGTTGAGGAAGGGTACTGCTCTAACCCTCAGTTCATCATCTCTCTCTTAGAACCAGGTCTGTGTAAATACTGACGATTTGATTTTAATGAAAATACGATTGCATTTAATGATAAATTGACGTTTGGTCCAACGCCACTAAGTCCAGTGATCGTTATGGTTTAACTTTAACATCATTCGGTCTAACATCTGTTCGTCTATCATCAATTCGTCCAATAATCATTTTGTTGACCTGGGCAAGGGACCATATAGCATCGGACCAAAGGAAATCGACCCGTTCAATATTATGTCAACCTTAATCAAGGATGCCGTTAGAACATTTTGAAATGGAGAGGGAGCGGGAGAGTTATCGACAAGAGAAAGTGCAAAATTTAGAAGAAAAAAATCGGCCCCAATCTCAAAATTTCCGTATAGGTTTAAGGAAAGAAATGTTTTCAAATAATCAAAAAGAGAGGTAAAAGAAGAAAATCAACGTTCATATATTAAAGATCCTCAGCATTGCAAACTTCGCCGACATTGGTACTGGTAAAGAGATCGAGTCATAAAACTCCAAAAAATTGTCAAAAACTTATTACGGATTGACGACAAATGTTGTATGAGAGGGAAGAGGAGGGGTCCCTCGATCCCGTCCTTATGACATCTCTTATCTTACTTAAAAATCCGACAGAAAGCTATGCAAGAATTCAGTTTATACGTATAGGTGAATGCTAATCTTTCGAATATTTTTTTTTTTCAGACGACTGGCATCCGGACAAAGGATCACCAAGTGAAAACAGAGGAAAGTGTGTCCTCATCGTCACCTTACTGCAGGAGTACCGCCGAATACGAAATAGAAGACGAACCAAGAAACATTCAATAGGCTTCCGAATATACAAGGTAAGGCCTTCGTTGGAGATGCAGGAGCCACTCCAAGATTGTCCAAGGGGGGGGGGGGGGAATGATTTTTTTTTATCCTGACAGTAATGTTTTACAGGAACACAATTTCGGAAATCGTGCAGACCATCTCTAGTTGGACACAAGTCAGAACAATCTCTGACTTTGTAAGCAAACAAAAACAAATGTTGATTCAGAATCTTTAAGACCCATTTTCACTCTTTAAGCTCTGAAGGCCCTTCCAACGATCCGAAAGTGGGGACTTCCCGTCTTTCAACAAATAACGCTGGTTATCCATGCTTCTTTCTCTCTCAGTAGAAGGGGCAGCCCCTTCGGAATAATATAGACGGCAAAAGGATCTGTATGTCGTCTGTATTGAGAAAACATTTTTTTACATGTACGATGTCAGATGTCACGTCTTGATTTCAGCAACACCTGGGGAGCGTTTCATCAAGTGCTTTGTCAGTGATTTTTACCGACAAATTTGCTCTCAGCCAATCAGATGCAAGGATTTCAGTAGCTTATAACAGTTGTCGGTAAAAATCACTGACAAAACACTTGATAAAACGCTCCCCAGGACTTTAGTGGACAACGAAATTCTATGATTTAAATGCATTGTCAGAACCGTGATTCAGATTATTGGTGATTAGAATCATTATTCTGATCATACGTGATCATAAATGTGATTCGAATTCGAATTAGAATTGTTTTTTAAAGTTATGCGTGATTGGAATCGTGATTAATGTCATGCATGATTATAATTGTAATTTACATCATGCGTAATTATGAGTTACATTATCTAGTCCGTACCAGTAATGGCATAGTCTACGTATTTGATCGAGTTTATATATTACATAATTTTGCCCTAATTTAAGAAAGATTTTATTAATTTAGGTGTCACTGAAAGCTGTGAAATTCCATGATTCAAATGCATTATCAGAACCGTGACCCAGATCACTCGTGATTAGAATCATTATTCTGATCATACGTGATCATAAACGTGATTCAGATCATGCGTAATTACAATTGTTGTTCAAACTATGCGTGATAAGAATCGTGATTAAAATCATGTGTGGTTAATATTGTGATTAAAATCATGTGTGATCAGAAATTTAATTCACATCATGCGTGATTTCAATTTACATAATCTAGTCTGTACCAGTTATAATCATAGTCCACGTATTTGATTGTAGTCTAATATAATTATAGAATTTTGCCCTAATATAATAAAGATTTGAATAATCTAGCTGTCGCTAGAAAAAATAATGATGGTCGTACATCGTGTTGTCAGAAACAGAAAATTGATTTTTTTTTCGTCAAAAAGTGTTATTTGAATACCAAAACCTCTTTCATCTTACTAATTTTCTTCACAATGCTCAGACTAACAGCATAGATAGGCCGTTGACACGTGACGACGTCATGTACATGCAATCCGTGGGCGGACCGGGCGAATACATCAATCATCGGGAGGTCGTGTGCCGCCTCGTTCTCGAGCCCGGTCACTACTGCGTGATACCTTCTACCTTTCAGCCCGACATCTCGCTCCGTTTCATGATGAGAATCTTCACGGAGAAACCCATCCTTTGTACAGTCTTTCAGACCGACAGATGATGTTGATGATGATAATGATGATCAGATGAAAATATGTATAAACTATGCGCAGATAATATGTTATGTTATCATAGTAAAAATGTTGATGTCGATCATAACAGATTTGATTTAGACGTTGAAAGTTCATAACGCTAACAGCAAAGTCTGAAATCATCTAATCATGGCTATATGAAGCTTCATACATCATTTTGTCGATTTTTTGGTATTTATTTTCTTTATTGATCGTAAAAGAGAAATGCAATATTCTCTAGTAATACCATTTAGTCACACCGTGAGACGGACAACACAGACAACTAGAGCTAATGAAAACTTTATAACACCCCATGGCCAAGATTTTGTCGATTATAGACCAGCTTGGAGAGGAATTGGTGGTGTTACTGGGGTATAAAGGCTAACGTTACAATCACAATAAGGAGTTTTCGGATGTGTCGACTAGATCCTCCCAGCGACAATGGACTGCTTTGTGTTGACTGCATACAAAGTAGGTGAAGCATGAAGCTAACAATGGGTGAAGCGATGTTCATTTTTTAGAGAAGACGGCAAAACCATGTTTGATGCGTTCTCGATCTGACTAGTGGACGAGGGAGAAGCCAGTGGACGGGTGAGCCGTTCTTGCACAAAGCGCGGTATGCAGCTAACACAAAGCAGTCCATTGTAGCTGGGAGGATCTAGGAAGGCGTTCAAGTCGACACATTCGAAAGCTCACTGACTCTCTTTAGAGTTGGGAGTGTATTTTTACGCGTAATACGTTATAATTTATAAAAGGGAAGAAGAAATAATGAGACTGGGTGGACAGATGGAGACAATAAGGGAAAACAGAGAAATCCCGAAGGGAGAGAGAGAGAAAGAGAGAGAGAGAGAAGGGACGACGGAAAAATGGTAAATTAAATAATTATATTAATAGGCCCAACCACTAGTTAATAAATAGAAAAAAATTATAGCCTTATTTATTCGAATCAATAAACGGTTTTCCCTGCTATAGAAGTGATAAGACAGTTTTTCAGGTGTTCCTGACATTTCAAGAAGTTTTGTTGTTGATGATTGGCATTCAACCAAACAACAAACAAAACTGTCTGATTTGTAAACAAATTTTTAGGCAAAACTGTCTGATGTTTGCCAAACTATTATATAAAAACACTAATGTTCTGTCAATGCAGTATGACATATAAGTTGTAAAATGAGCGTCCTTAAAATTGAATCCTTTATAAACTAGTCCCGGGCGTTGCTAGAACTTTTTGAAAGTATAAGGGTGTCTCAGACCAAATTTGCCAACAAATTGCCGAAACTTGGGATATCAACACGCCTCAAAAGTCCTCAGATTGTCTTTCGTCGGTAATGAATATCGCTGGGATTTTCTCCGACATGGCTGGGAAATTTTTGAGTGAGGGTTTCACCCCCCCCCCCCCCCTTCTATCGTTTTCCTATGTTCGTCTATAAATCTTACCATCATTCATGTCTTTTTCTGAGCATAATCAATGTTGGCTTAAATATAATGTATAACTTGGGTGAATGATGTATTGATATGTTTGTAAATACTATAAGCAATACTTCAATGAACCGAGCCATTATGGAAATACCAAAGTGATCATTTATAGGCATATATTCAAGTGACATTGCTATGTAGGCAAACGGCTGATTATAAATTGCGCTTGGCTGATACAAAGATTTTCCAACACTTATTTTTTTGTCTCCTTGGTGCATATAGAGTATAGACTCTGAAATGAAAATTTCCAATTGTGCAAAGAGTATAAAATTGAGAATTATACTACTCCTACATGCTTTGGCTACAATACTAAGCTTATAGACTGTGCTTGAGGATTATGAAATACAAAGAAAAATATGATCGATGTATTGTATACCAGGGGCGGATCCAGGATTCTGTACAGGGGGGGGGGGGGGGGGGGGGGAGGGGGTCCAATTCCCCAAGTATAGACAAAGAAAAAATTGAGAAAATGCCATCACATTTTAAGGGTTATCGAGGATGAAACCGGGTCCACACCCCCGTGACCCACCCCTGTGACCCACCTCCTGCATCCGCCCCTGTATACATTGGCTCATCCATCCATGGTTAAAATGAAAAATGAATTTGAAAATATCTCTGAAAATGTTTCATATCTCACGTCAGTTGTTTCTGTATATACATGTATTGAGTCTTAGTTCGAATGGGCATTAGGCAGTCAGAAGATATTTCTTAATTGCATCGGACCACATTTTGTCCGAAACTTTAATCGAATTCATTGACCATTTTGTTAATTCCTTTTTTTTAAATTTGATAGTTGATTCTTCCTTTTTTTAATATGTGCACATTTCTTTTTTCAGAAAATACATGGATGAATCGATATGAATTGACAAACAATTTTTTGTGGATTAACTGTTTTACAAAACAAGTTTCACGTTTCAGATGGAAATGCTCCTTTTTTTGTGATGCACGCATAAATTCCACTGATTTTGTATCCGTACCTCGAATTTTCAGTGTATTATTTGTGATTTTTGTAACTGTAAATCATAATTTGCATGACAAATAAACGGTTTAATGACAAGAGACAGTAGTTGTACGGGCACATTTAATTTGCCAAGGGGGCTGACGTTTTTGTCCAAATATCGAACCTTCTAATTTCTATATATACTAGATAAGCTGTAGAAACTACTTCGTCCGAATATTTGGTAACAGTTGCACGAATATTATTCCCCCCCCCCCTTCAAATTCTCCGAGGGGCGTGGCTGCAGCCCTTCGATTCGTACGCCTATGGGCCTACCTATCATAAGTACATGCTTAAGTCAGGGGCAGATCCAGGATTTTGTATAAGTTTTCCTTTTGGAAAAGGTAGACCCGTAATTTTTTGGTCTCGCCAGCTCTCGAAAAGTCGCTCAGGGTGTGGAAGGGGGGGGGGGGGCACAATATCCACTATTTGTAAATGAATCATTGTACTGTATATATTTTGATAAATTTGTACATGTTTTTCATCAATGTTTGTTTGAACGAAACTCTGCCTTATGTCAATCAATAAACAAGTCTACATGTGTTGTCTATTGGGGTTTTGCATTTACTTAAAGGTCACATTACAAGAAAATCACAAATATGGCAATTAATGTATCACTAGAAACTGGGAAGCTTACAGATGGCAATCGTATAAGTTTTATGTCAACTGCGTATCTGATGATTATAAAAACAACATAAGTAAAAGCTCTTCTAAGCATCTGGAATATCCGAGGATTCGCCAGAAATATAGCGATGTTTTTATGTCGTCACACTAGGGATCGATCCTGCTTAAGCAGACGACGTCCTATAATGAATGAACGTAATTGCAATGCAATTATTTATCAAATTATAAAGAGTTTGGTATATTTAAACATGACCATATTTCACACCATTCTAAAAGGGAAAGTGAAACTGATTCTGATAACTAAAACCGCTTGATGGTAAATACACAGGAGAAGGGTCAATGATCAATGAAATAAACCCCATTTTCAAATTGAAAAGCCCTCCGAATAATAGCACGATGGTATTCGTTCCCTCTTGAAACGCCGAACATGCCCGGTGCAAGCAGCTGAAAATACAATGGCGTATTATTTTGTTTACTAGTGACTGATTCCTTTATTTCTTTAACGCTGCATTTTTCATCAAAATAATACCATACACGAAGTTAAGAGTGAGGCAACAGACTAACATTAAGGGGCTGACGTTTTTGCCCAAATATCAAACCTTCTATTTCTATATATACTAGATAAGCTGTAGAAACTACTTCGTCCGAATATTTGGTAACAGTTGCACGAATATTATTTCCCCCCCCCCCTTCAAATTCTCCGAGGGGCGTGGCTGCAGCCCTTCGATTCGTACGCCTATGGGCCTACCTATCATAAGTACATGCTTAAGTCAGGGGCGGATCCAGGATTTTGTATTAAGTTTTCCTTTTGGAAAGGTAGACCGTAATTTTTGGGTCTCGCCAGCTCTCGAAAAGTCGCTCAGGGTGTGGAAGGGGGGGGGGGGGGCACAATATCCACTATTTGTAAATGAATCATTGTACTGTATATATTTTGATAAATTTGTACATGTTTTTCATCAATGTTTGTTTGAACGAAACTCTGCCTTATGTCAATCAATAAACAAGTCTACATGTGTTGTCTATTGGGGTTTTGCATTTACTTAAAGGCCACATTACAAGAAAATCACAAATATGGCAATTAATGTATCACTAGAAACTGGGAAGCTTACAGATGGCAATCGTATAAGTTTTATGTCAACTGCGTATCTGATGATTATAAAAACAACATAAATAAAAGCTCTTCTAAGCATCTGGAATATCCGAGGATTCGCCAGAAATATAGCGATGTTTTGATGTCGTCACACTAGGGATCGATCCTGCTTAAGCAGACGACGTCCTATAATGAATGAACGTAATTGCAATGCAATTATTTATCAAATTATAAAGAGTTTGGTATATTTAAACATGACCATATTTCACACCATTCTAAAAGGGAAAGTGAAACTGATTCTGATAACTAAAACCGCTTGATCGTAAATACACAGGAGAAGGGTCAATGATCAATGAAATAAACCCCATTTTCAAATTGAAAAGCCCTCCGAATAATAGCACGATGGTATTCGTTCCCTCTTGAAACGCCGAACATGCCCCGGTGCAAGCAGCTGAAAATACAATGGCGTATTATTTTGTTTACAAGTGACTGATTCCTTTATTTTTTTAACGCTGCATTTTTCATCAAAATAATACCATACACGAAGTTAAGAGTGAGGCAACAGACTAACATTAAGACTGACGCTAGTCAAGTAAGAGAAATAAGTGAAGAGGAGATGACAAAACAGGCACTGAAAAATGTGTAAGATGTTATGGGACATCGTCTGCTTAGACAGGACTGGCCCCTGGTGTGTCGTCACACATCTCAGCAGCGTTCGAGGAGCTCTTCAGCTGCTATATCGGGGGCTGTATTTTACCGTTTTATAATTGATAATAATCATTACTTCAAATGTTTCCAAGCGTTGAATTTGGATAACCTTTAATTTATGCCATATATGCAATAAAAACTATTAAGCCAATATTTACTTTGATGGAATTTTCTTGTAATGTGATCTTTAATATTTTATTTATTGCGAGCCGAGTAGTATTAGCAGAGCAAATAAAATAGACTTGTATAAGTGGGGAACGAGATGAAATAAACTATAATCTCTCCCCCCCCCCCTCTCTCTCTCTGTCTCTGCCTCTGTCTCTGTCGTTTTTTCCTCTCCGTTTCTCTCCAGATCTTACAACATGTAAATCTCAGTCTTCCTCCCCATCTCACTCGTTATGCATCCTCTCCCATATTCTACATAATTATGTCACTCTGTATCTCTCTCTCTCTCTGTCTGTCTCTATCTCATCTCTCCCTTCTCTCTCTCTCTCTCTCTCTAATTATATATATATATATTAGATATTTTACATATTTTACATGGATACATTTTCGAAAGTTTGTCATTCACTTGATAAAGACGGTGTGAATACCGCCGAAAATTCGTGAGAGAAAATAATAAAGTTGGATAAAAGCATGACATTTCTAATAGTTTGTTTATATATATATATATATAAAACCCCTCAAAAAAAGTTCTGCAATTCAAGTTTAAGCATTTATATCTCTCTAGTAACTGTATGATCATCATCAAGTTTGATATCATTGTAAAGCTTGTTTATTCACCTTCACAATGATACCACATTTGTATTGATTATGTAATCACGGAATGTGCAGTGCACCTAAATATAGGGCAAAGTCAAAAGTGAAAAGTTGCAGAATGCATTGTTATTGTTCACACTGAGTTCTTAACTGGAATGAAAGGTTTTGTTTCTTTGTTTTTGTTCCTTTTGGTTTGTTTAATTTTGTATTAGGTGTGCATGTTTCTGCTGTAATCCCTTGTTTGGTGGACAAATATTGTTTTCAGTGATTTTAAAGTGGAATTATTCTTTTGTTTTAAGATGGAATGTGTTTTAATCAGCAACTGATTGTGATAACATTAATATTGTGTTTTGGTTTCATGCAGAATATTGCAAGTTTCCACCTTAGCAGTACACAACTGCGGTGGGGAAAAAAGTCTCCCTCAGCAAATTATCTCATTTTCAGCCATGTAACCATATCACAGAAAGATAAGCAACACAAACTCTCCTCTTCTCTTGGATTGCTTTTCACTTCAACAAACACTTTCCCTTTCTTGATGTGAACTCATATTCTTTAACTCTCTCTCCCCTCTCTAACGAAACAAAAACAAACTTCTTGCTGCCTTGTGAGCTCTTAAATTGGCAGCGTGAAGTCTGTTCCTGATGGTCTGGTCGGAGAGTCGCTTGGCAAATCTTCGAGCAAATCGTCCTTGCAGGTTCCTGGAAGATAACCTTCGATTCCGCAGGGCAGAAAGGGTCAGGAAGCGGTCTTCTTGTTGGGTTGTCTTCTTTGGACGACCACTCCTTGGTCTGTCCTTGACATCCCCAGTTTCCCGGAACTTTGCCAATAATATGGAGATGGTACTGGGACTCACTCCAAATTGAGCAGCAACTTCTCTTTGGGGAATACCGGCTTCGATTTGGCCGATTGCTCGAGCCTTCTCAACATTTGATAGACGTGGCATGTTAACATACGCGAACAGCTACTCTTTAAAAGTAAGCACTGCCAAGCATAAAGCTTGTGCAAGGCACATTTCATCTACCAAACAGGTAATAAACTTGTTGAATCATTCATGACCCATTCAACATCATTCACACACACCCGACGTTGCAACAAAAGCAATAGACAATAGCCAAGATAGCCATTCAATTTGCAACTTTTCACTTTTGACTTTGCCCTCTATTCAGGGGTGCTGTGCATTCAAGGATGACATAACCATTACAAATGGGGCATGGATGTGAAGGGGGATAAATGAACTTTCCAATGATCTAAAAATCAAGAATGATTAAAAAGCCGCCAAAAAGATATCAAGGCTCAAAGTTGAATTGCAGAACTTTTTTTATACGGGCTTTTCATTCCTATTCTGTCTATAACCTTGCAAGTCCGAAGCAGAACTATATTCATATATATATATCTATATATATATATATATATATATATGTATATATATATATATATATATATATGTGTATATATATATATATATATATATATATATATATATATATGTATATATATATATATATATATATATATGTATATATATATATGTTTTATATCTTTTTCTTTTATATATATATGTATATATATATATATATATAACTCTATTTGCGGCCATAGGGGGAATCATTTTATCTCGGCCTATACTGTTGAAATTCCCCGTAACGCCCAATTTTTATTGTGACGGAATAAACCGCATTGTTAGGATTCCCCTATCATCGGAATATATATACTGTATATATAAACTGCCCTCCAAAAGTGTGGGTACACCTGTAATACGAGCTGATTTCTCACAATCTTCACAGCCTTCATTTGTCATTTTGTGTCACTGCAGCATCATGGTATCAAACTGAAGAGTAGACATCAGCCTTCAAGTTGACACCAGTTTAACATTGTGTAAAGCATTTCAGGAGGCAGTCATGCGTTAAAAAGGCAACCTACCCCCAAAATATAATTTCCAGTGGAAAATATGAGGTCACTGGTTTTGTCAGTTGTGTCAGCATTCTGCAAAATCTGACCCTTGTATGTACTTAATGTATATCACAAATTTATTGACTATTATAATATGCAATAATCATTCTTTTACTCAAAGACATGCAGAAAATTAATATTTTCATCTAAGAAACATCAATATTGTGGGATCACCACAATGTTGTTTTTTTCCCTTTTTTTCCATGGGAAATCATATTTTGTTGTTTATTCTTTGCATCTGCTGTGTTACTCTTGCAAGTAAAATAATGCCTAAACGGAATATTAGTTTGTCATGAGAAACGCATTTCTTTATTTTTCAAAGTTTTATTTAATCACGTTTCGAATCATAGAGATTTCTCATTAGAGAAGCCGCCCCTGCTAGCGACCACAGCACGGCACATCATAGGTATCCAGCAGGTAAAAATGTTGATGTAGTCACTGGAAATGTCTTTCCAGGCCTTCTGAAGAATTTCCAACAGATGAGGCTCACTTATTTGGCATTTTCCTCGGACGTTTCTGTTCAGCTGTTCCCATAGCATGATTTTCAGGACCTCTTTCTCTTTTGTTTTCTAAAGGTAGTTTTTACATAGTTAAGTATTTCAGTTCAATTTATTTATTTCAATCATAAAACCACAAAAGTGAAATACAAAAGTAACATGAGTCAATCATAATCATACAAATCATGAAATCATGAAATCATGAAATGTGAGACTAAAAGGAAGTTTGAAAAACTTGTAAGCAATAGTCCCCTGAAATAGAAAAGAATTAACAAGACTGTCGTACACGTTACTCAGAAAAGAAATACACAGTAAAAAATATTTTAAACAACTCTTCAAAATTTTTAAACAACGCTGTTTAAGCCGGTCACTTTAACAACTGTTGTTTAAAACTTTAAACAACCCAAGTTGTTTAAACTTTAAACAGCCTGTTGTTTAAAATTTTAAACAATTTTTTAAACAACAGCTTTTAAACAACTAGGTTGTTTAAATTAAGTTGTTTAAAAACACCCAGTTGTTTAAAACTTTTTTTCACAACTATTGTTAAAAAAATTGTTGTTTAAAAAAGTTGTTTAAAACATCTAGGTTGTTTAAAGTAAGTTGTTTAAAACTTTTTACACAACTATTGTTTAAAAAATACATTCAAAGTTGTTGTTCAAATTAATTGTTTAAAAAACTATACAGATATGATGTGTTTAAACGTACACGGTTGTTTAAGGCTGTTGTACACAAAGTAAGTTCCAAATGCCAGAGCTGATTTATACGTTCAGAGGTAAGCATTTAGACTAAATATATTGTAATCTGATCGAGTTATACTCAAGACATATTTGTGCTGCCGTGACATCTACATGATGTCTAGATCTAGACCACATCCACAAAATAAATTATGATGTAGACCTGGAACTTTGCAGCGCAGCGCAGTTTAAATTATGCTGATTTGGGCTAAATATGCGAAATAAAAATAAATATAGCGCTGATAACGATTTAGCTCGAGATTTATTTATAGTTATTTTTTTATAACATATTCAATGTACATAAAAATAAGAACGTGCCCTTGACGCAACATTTAAAATGTTCGCGTATTTATTATTATTATTTTTATCATAATTATTATTTTATTTGTCCATTATTATCATCATCATCATTATTATTATTGTTGTTTTCATTATTATTATTTAGCCATAAAATGTCTGAAGTTACAACCAATAAAGAAAATATGTATAAAGTAAGTTGAACACCTCTCTTGCAGTTATCGCTCTTATTTCATACATGGTCGTCTGTTTTTTATGACAAAATCATCAGTGTTAAAGAATAATCTAGACATTTGCATGGGAATAGGGGGTTGTCGGACCAAGTTTACAGAAGAGTTTATAGCAGAAAAGCTACCAAGACAAATAAGAAAATCACTCTTCAAATTTACAAAATAACAGATATGGTTAAAAGCAAGAGCGTGAGTTACAAATTGATTTGCCGATAGTGTTTAGGCTTCTTTTTTTAACAATCGAAACAAAAAAAAAAGAGGAAAGAATACCCCTCCCCCGACAACTTTTTAGACCTTCACCATTGAGTGACTTCGGGAGGGCTGGGAAAAAAGGAAAATATCTCGCCATCCTCGAAGCAAAACTATTTCTCAGTTTTCTATTAAAGGGTATCTATGAGTCTCTTTTGGTCTACTTTAAACATTAAACTGATATATGTAATTAAATTTTGATTATGAATCTCAATGAAATAGCCGTTATCACTGTATACCATTTAGTAATTGCATGGTTTTTATTTCATTATATTATATTTTCGCATTCATTTACACAGTAATTATGCTATTCATCTAAAAGCAGTAAATAGATTATTACTGATGATACAAAGCAAATAAATTAGCTGTCATAGTAATGTTGAATAAGAATTTTATGACCTGAAAGTACATTTCTCACAAACGAAGGAACATACTGAAAAGCAGAGCTTATAGTTTGATGTCCTTCTCTCTTTCTCTTTATCACTCCATATCGCCCCCACTCTCTTTCTCTTCCCCCTTTTGACTTCTTCAAACCTCCTTCCCCTTTCTCATCATCCCCTTACCCCCCCCCCCTTTCTCTCTCCCTTTCTTGCAATAAGTCCCTATCAATCTACGAGGCTAAAAAACATCGATTATCTTTAACGAGGACATATGATATTATTTCATTGTTCCGTCTCGCATTTAGTCAGCACTGTTTTGTTGAATGGTCATTATTGTCATCATCATTATATCGAATAAAAAAATCATGTGCCATGAAAGGTTTTGGGCAAAATTCTGTGTATGTGTTCATCAGGCTACCTTCTAGTCCAGGGGATTTCAATATTAATATTGGCATCAGCTGGTATTTGTCGCAAAAACATTAATATGAACCACGTGAGGATTATACATGAATGAGAGTTCATTCATCTCATACAAAGAAACAATTCCTTTTAAAAATTTTAAAGATTGATCTGTTACTGATTTCCTGTTTTACACGACTTTGTTATCACTGTAAGTCGCATTTCATAATAGAATAGATGATGTAATAACGATATAAATATTCCACGAAAAATTCGTCATGAGTTGGAACACTCATCATTTGTACCGTGGACAAGGGGCTCTCCCTACATGTTGTGTCCCCCCCCCCCCTTCGCTATTTATTTCGTTATACATCCAATCGGACGATCGTCATATTCAGCATCTGTCCGTGCCAGGCTTTAAATATTATAGGGTATAGGTACACTCTGTCAAATTAGATTAAAAGGAATTCATTCTATTACAAATTAAACAGACTGAACCCGATTTTAAAGTAGAACGTTAATGATTTTAAATATTGGCTTAATACTTATTATTGCATAGATGGCATAAATTAAACAAGGTTATCCAAATTCAACGCTTGGAAACATTTGAAGTAATGATTATTATCAATTATAAAACGGTAAAATACAGCCCCCGATATAGCAGCTGAAGAGCTCCTCGAACGCTGCTGAGATATGTGACGACACACCCTGGACCAGTCCTGTCTAAGCAGACGATGTCCCATAACATCTTACACATTTTTCAGAGCCTATTTTGTCATCTCCTCTTCACTTATTTCTCTTCCTTCACTAGGGTCAGTCTTAATGTTAGTCTGTTGCCTCACTCTTAACTTCGTGTATGGTATTATTTTGATGAAAAATGCAGCGTTAAAAAATAAAGGAATCAGTCACTTGTAAACAAAATAAGACGCCATTGTATTTTCAGCTGCTTGCACCGGGCCATGTTCGGCGTTTCAAGAGGGAACGAATACCATCGTGCTATTATTCGGAGGGCTTTTCAATTTGAAAGTGGGGTTTATTTCATTGATCATTGACCCTTCTCCTATGTATTTACAATCAAACGGTTTTAGCTATCAGAATCAGTTTCACTTTCCCTTTATAATGGTGTGAAATAAGGTCATGTTTAAATACACCAAACTCTTTATAATTTCATAAATAATTGCATTGCAATTACGTTCATTCATTATAGGACGTCGTCTGCTTAAGCAGGATCGATCCCGTGTGTGACGACATCAAAACATCGCTATATTTCTGGCGAATCCTCGGATATTCCAGATGCTGAGAAGAGCTTTTATTTGTGTTGTTTTTATAATCACCAGATACGCAGTTGACATAAAACTTATACGATTGCCATCTGTAAGCTTCCCAGTTTCTAGTGATACATTAATTGCCATATTTGTGATTTTCTTTGAATATCTACTTTAAAAAAAATAAGGAATTTCATTAAAATCTATTTATTTAGTATTTGGAAAGGCATTTTCAACAACAGACATTAGGAAAGAATTCACAGTACTGCAACTGCCATAGCAATATAAAGTTAAATTTTTCGTTGTATATAGTAATGGTAATACAATTTAGACGTGGTCAAATCAAATCATATCATTTATTTTCCACTATAAAATGCATTACATAATCAGTTATGAATCGATATCATAAAGTGACGGGATCATAGTGAAAAGCACAATCTTGTTAAAAAAACAACCTCTTAACAAAGAAATAAAACACAGAATTAGGAGAAATAGTGCAATATCAAGTATTAAAACATTTTACCTGACATCTACTGTGATTGCAATGGTCCGACATCCTATCCTATAATCGTGCTACTATAAAATTGAATTTCCATGAATAACATAAACGGGCTATATTAAAGTTAATGAATGCATGAATACTAATACTATACCTTAACAGTAAAGTAAAGTAAAACTATCGACACAGTCGGAATAGCTATGTAGGCCTGTACATAAGTTTAATTAAATGTAAGAAATGTTTCATCTGAAAATGATATTAACGCAATTATCTATCATACAACAATCTCTGCTGCGAAAGTTCTTACCTCTTTAAGTTACAGGCAATCTCCCAACTGATACCTTATCCCCTCCCCCTCTCTCCTTCTCTCTCTTGCTTTCTTCCACTCCATTTCTCCACGTTCCTGTGCTCGTTTTAATGTTGTCAAACTATACTACATGCACCCTCATCATAAAACAACTTTACATGACATAACTTATATTCATCGAATATCCTTGTGCACCTTATGACACATTAAAAGTAATATTCTTTGCAACTTTAACAAAACACAGACATAATTATACACGCACGAGCTATTATGAATAAAATAAGTTAAGTTGGTTCAAAATGTGCAAAGAAGAAGACATTTACAAATTTACATAACTCTATACCATCTACTGAAGGAAAGTAGAAAACCTGTATCTTGTGTTTTCTATGTCTACGACCCATGCTTTATCAAATTTAAATATTTCAGAGGGCCTTAACGCCCTGTGCCGGCCGCACAGAAACGTTGTTAGCGCTAACAGGGCACTAACAGTACCGATAGCGATGATTTGGCCGCACAGAAGAGTTATATTAGTCAAATTCACTAACAGCGCTGTTAGCCTAACATTTCAAGGCCGCACAGAAGCTAACAGTAGTGGTAATGTTTTAACAACTCACTAACGGTGCCAGGGGCACCAATAGTGACAATGTTAGTGAATAATTTCTTGCGTGCGCTATAACTTGTCTCTCCTTTTTTTTTTAATACCAAGTACTTAAACATAGACCTAGACTAATTAAGAATGTGTCGGGTAGCGGGTGACATAGATTTTGCTGATAACGACACGAGGAGACCAAGATATGATCCTTTTCAGGAAGAAAATGAACATGACTTTTTCAATTTGGAGAAAACTCGTTGTATGTTATTTAGTAATTCAATCTCATATCTGGATGGTAATGTATTACTTAAAAATACCACATTTAAAATGGTCGAGGAGTTAAAGTTTCTTGGTTTACTTATTGATAATTTCAGGAAGAAAATGAACATGACTTTTTCAATTTGGAGAAAACTTACTGATAATAAGTTATCTTGGAAACCACAGACTCTGTATCTAAACAAATTACTCTCTAGAAATGTTTTATTACCAGTTAGGCAGTTTGATGTATCAAGTACGAATTCATGAATTGCCTCAGGTTTTACAATCAATGCTTAAAGCGAATGATAGAATACATAGGCATTCTACACGACAATCATCTTTCTTTCATTTACCACTTCTTCGTACTCAGTTTGCCCAGAAAACATTAATCTAAACTGGGCCCTTCTATTGAAATCATCTTGATTCAAATCTAAAGCAAGCTTCCTCTCAAATCTTTTAGAAGAAATCTTAAACATTATCAAATTAGCTCTTACAGTGTAAGTCCATAACAGGGGCGTATCCAGGATTTCCCAATAGGGGGGGGGGCAGGCATTATTGATCGCCGTCCTGGGGGAGGGGTCTAAGGGGGTGGGGTGCCCCCTCCCCTTTGGAAAATTTTTGCTTCTGAAGAAGGGCTGAGATGCAAAATAATCCTATATGTGACCAGTTTTGAAGCCTATTTAATGAACAACTTTTTTTTTCCTAGTTTTTTTTATTTTACGACGGCCAATAGGGGGGGGGGGCGCCTGTTGCGCCCCCCCTGGATACGCCACTGCATAACAACTGTACAGTACTTGGTTTTCTGCCTGTGTCTAAACAGAACATAAACAAAACCTTTCCTAAGACATCTTTTTATTCATACTTAATACACATACATGTATTATGTGTATCTGGTTTTTCTACTACTATAATTATAAACCCAATAGGCTGACATTAACTGCTAGTATAATACTAGTTCATAGTATGCTTATTTTATTTTGATGTTTTAGTGACGTTGTGTGTGTATTGTTGTTCTTTTCCTTTTACACACGTCTTGTCTCGTCTCTTTATTGCTATATATGTATATGTATACATAATTACATACATGTATTTCTTAATTCTCTCTGTTATTGGGGAACCTCGTTTTAACAAGCTGTGCTTTTCCTTAGCTTCTCCCATGATACTGTTTTTTGGAATTGTTATTATGATATCTGTATTTGAAATTTTGAACGATGTATGCTCACCAATAATGTTCATGGCAGATTTCTGCAGTAATATGAAAAAATTCATTCATTCATTCATTCAAGTATAGGTTTTACAAAGCAGTGTTTGAAGACCTTTTTTAACATTGTAGGCCCTGCTTTGGAAAGAAGAACATTACGGTGAGTAACCATGTACCATAAATTAATTACAGTCAATGTAACTTAATAGTGTAATAGGCTACATACGCATCAGCTACTGATGATGAGAAGCATCATGATGAAAATCATCATTGGCAAATAAGCCTACTCCCATGAGTGAAAAGCTAAAAACTAAACAAAATAAATAAATAAATGAGAAGTGGGCTTGCATTTTTTTGTTGTTGTACAGTATCT
This sequence comes from Heliocidaris erythrogramma, assembly GCA_025617745.1. Taxonomy (NCBI): domain Eukaryota; kingdom Metazoa; phylum Echinodermata; class Echinoidea; order Camarodonta; family Echinometridae; genus Heliocidaris; species Heliocidaris erythrogramma. The sequence continues at coordinate 12,379,443 of CM046861.1, forward strand.
TAATCTAAAAGGTAAGTGCTAGTAGTTGCAGCAAGCAATAATTTCACGCGAAAGTCTTTGGAATCAAAGTTAACTGTTCATATATTGTCGTAGCTAATCTAGTAAGTTTATGCAATCAGAAACTTGAATAACCTTTGTTAAAGAATGAAACATACGCTGAAAACCAAGCACACAGTAGACCACCAACATAGATAAGCATATAGTGGGAACGTGTAGTATTATTGATTAGAAAAAGACCCGTCACCCGGCAGGAATGTCATGTTTATTTTGGTCATTTGTCAACAAATATACATTTAAAAACGTGAATACACAACGCACGCGCACTGTGCTATGCTGCATCAACAAGATTCATCAATCTATACATAGATCACTACACACAGTCATAGATTTTGCCTAACTCTATGCCTCAAATCCATTAACAGCGCTGTAACAGCGCCCTAACAGCGCTTTCTGTGCGGTCATCTTACCCGTGTTGTTAGTGGCTGATTTGTTTGTGACTTGTTAGCGCTAACAAAGCCGCTACCAACAGCGTTTCTGTGCGGCCGGCACTGGACTGCAAACGCCTGTAACTGCGCTATTTTAAAAGAACAAAACACACAGCGAGCATCAACTTTTCATCTTTACTGTAGCAATACATATACCTGTACGTGCAAAATCGAGTTTAATGTCTCAGCAGTTTCATTTGAAAGCCTTGAAATGTCACCATTCGGGTAAAAAAATCAGAACACATAGAATAAACAGATCAAAGACAAGTTTGCTTTTGCAGTTTAAAAAATGGCACGGTCGTCTTTTGCCATGTTGTGAAAATGACACTGTTCTTTCTTTAATTTTGATGAAACTTTTTGCACAATAACTCTTTAGAAAAACATAAATTATATAATATTAACCATTATCTAAATACAATAACAGACATAGAGTTGCATCATTCCATTAAAAGGTTCATATACAAAGTAGGACACATGAACAGTTATTATGTACATGATTTATAATATATTCAGAAATTAGCACAATTATGTGGACAAATATTCCTGAGAATTAGTACGCTGATGAATCAGGATCCAAAAGTACATAAAAATTTGTTCAGCTCAAGTAGCATATGTGCAGACTGTTTAGCATTTATGATTCATGATTCTCATTCTTTTTTCTTGATAAAAAATGGACAGCTTACAATGTTAACTGAGCTCATGAAGTTGTAGCCCTTTTTAATATTTATAGTAAAGAAAACGATTCGACTTTCATGAACAATGAATAAATTCAAAAAGTTTAATAGGTGAATACTTAGAAACTACGTCGCATGGTTCTAAATATTATGTCAATCAATTCCAGTTGATATTGATGAATTATATATTTGTCAATATATACAGTATAAATTAGATGCATTGTATTTACAAAAAAAATGCAGAAACTGATACACTTGTATTAGAAGCAAAAGAAAAACCTTCACAGCATTAAAAGTTGAAGGTATCTTGCTATCTCGTACATGCTTTAGTATAAGGTATTTTTTTTTCTAATTATGAAGTCAAAGTTTATCCCCAGTGAAATATTTAAATTTCCAGTAAAATATATTTTAATTGAACTCATATACCAAGCGTATATAATGAGAGGGATAGTCATACGAATTCACATACCAAAATGAAAGTTACTAAACACATGTCAACTTTATCAACCTTATCCCAGCACGTATAAAATACTGGGTTACCCCAATAAAAATGAAATTAAAAAGCTTTTACGAAACACGAGTCATGGTGATGTAAATTTGTCATACAAGTAGAAAGATCGTCAATGCAATAATCTATGCACAGAAAATGAGGAGAAATGGAAACAAAGAGTGAAACTTCAGAGTCTTTATCAAGCAAATAGTCATTAGCTGAAAAGGGTGTAGCCATGCTATATGGCCAGCGACGACACCTTGGGGTGCTCTAACCAATGACATAAAATTTGTCACTTTTCCAAGCCATCCAAAATTGTTTGGGGTCAAAATCGCCAGTAGCAAAAGCAGCTTTTTAAATGACATAAAACAACGACGCCCCCTTTCAGTTTGTCGGAAGGACTGACATAGAATTAAACGAGTACTGACAGATCTCAGGACATTTTTTTTCTTCTATGTACCATGTGTACTGCTTGTTAGAGATTTCTGACTTCGCCTGGAGATGGTCATCGGGATTTTCGATATCGTAATATTGGAATTGCCCCCCCCCCCCCCTCCAAACAAACCTGGATCGACCCCAGAGATGTGTGGTGCATAATCTAAATTATAAAACGGGTTCAAGAATGTAGCCATCCTGATTGGTAAAATAACACCCCGTGACCGTACAAAAAAGTAATAACGCACAGCAAAAAAGGTACTAATGTACGGCTGAGCTGAGCTGCGCGTACGCGTACCTCTGGTGCGTGCAAACTTAAAACGCAATTAAATCGCGTCATTTTAGCGCAGGGATTACATGCGCGCACTGAAACGCGCAGGACTTTTGTTTGTTGCGCTTATGTGATGTCATCCAGGAAAGCAAATGGCAGCCTCCATGACTGTGCGACTCTTGGCATTTCTATGGGGTTCGTTACCATTTTTTATAGACTTCATAGTCATATTGCCGACCCGTTTTATGAAACTATTAATACATGATTGTAAGTTCGTGCGTTAGTACGATCCGGCAACTCGCAGGTTTTTTTATCGTGGTGTATAGTACACCACGATAAAAACCTTTGTGTTGCCAGATCGCACCAACGCACTCCCAACCATGTATTAATAGTATATTAATTAGTACTTTGTATCACCAACAGCTTCAGCTTTGGCTAATTTTTGGGCGGACTGACCACGGGGAGTATATACAGTTTTCCGTAAGGGTTGTTCGGTATTTTAGCTCGAATGCCTGAGAAACGCTTGATCAACAAAGAAAAGAGAAACTTTGCTTAGGAAAACATGAATAAGACATATAAAATGGAACCCTCTAACGCAGTCAACAAATGAAAAGGTAATTATATTATCATCATACGGTATCCTATATTTCCATTAGTCTACACATCCCAATAGGAAATATGCTATGAACTATGAAGGACAATATGTCCTCCCTCTCTTTCCTTTGCTTCTGTATGTATGATTGATCAAAGCCGATTATAATGTTAAAGGGATGCTCAACCGCAGATTGTAGACGTTTTTATTCCGCGAGAGGGCACCGCGATCGTTACCTGATCATGCCGTTGCCCAGCGGGGCTCTAACTCCGGATAGACTGGTCGCCGCGCAAGATGCACGCTCCGTGTGAACTCGAGCTCTCTTGCGAGATTAGGGCGTGCAGTCCGAAATATAATCCCAGCCGATCCCAGCAGTCCGACGGACGCGTTCGACGCACAAACTTTGTGTACGAGTGAATGGGGCTTACGTAATCTTGACTTTCCCCTCGGCCGCCTGGTGGCGTATCCCTTTAAAGTCTTCATAAGTGTGTTTCCACGAGCTTTTTCTTTAAGGTTTGCTCCTTTCTCCTTCTATTTTCATGCTTGATCGGTTTGCTCATTTCCGTTTTTAATAATGTTGGGTTCGATTTCGCACTGGGTTGGGGGGGGGGGGTGCATTAGTTCATGCACATTCAGATTCAATTTCGATTCATTACACAATTATTTATAGTAGACGCGTTTACATTATGATGGATGGAATCCAGTTTCTCTTTATTTATAAAGTTTGGCTTGATAACCTATGCTTGACATAGAGACCGAGCAGAATTCCTTAGTTTTTTTCCCATACTTTATGACCGCTTAGGACCCCAAGGAAGACCAGTGTTATTATAATAATAACGCTGAATTTGGGCCATCCTCCGTATCTCATTTTCTCGATGTACATGATTTTGATGTTTACCTATGTTGTATATGTTTTTATATGATTCGGAAATAAATACAAACAAACAAACAAACCGTTTTAAAAGCGATTTTATGATTTTTACGTTGTAATAATTTCCTACCTTAAAGAATAAAAGCAGAAAAATGAGAGAAACAGATCAGTGGAGGATTTAGCAAAGTCCGATAAAAGATAAGTTTTCATGTTTTCAAGTTGCAATCAATCGTTGATGTCAAGCATAGGTTATCAAGCCAGACTTCATAAATGAAGAGAAACTGGATTAAATATACATATTCTATCCATATTATAATGTAAACACGTCTACTATAAATAATTGTGTAATGAACTGAAATCGAATCTGAAATGTGCATGAACTAATGCATTCTCTCCCCTAACCCATTGTCTATAGGCCTACATAAGCTACTGCATTGGGATTTATTGCGCGAAATCGAACCCAACATCAATCAAGTTTCAACTTTAAAAAGTATCTTACGAGGTCCTCTCCCATTTGCTCAGTACAGAAAGTCTCAAAAATGTTCATTTTCTTGGTTTATGATAAAGGAATAGATTTATTTCATACAGGTTTTGTGTGAAAACAAATTGCATTGATTGTATCTATGGCGCATATATGATTACAAATTTTCTTTAGAGAAAAATGAAACTTTGTTATTTTTTAAGTACAGGGCAAATAAATAGGAGAAGACCTCGCAAGATACGTCACGGAGCTGCCAAATGTAATATACAAGTTTTGCTTTCAAGCATGTCCAACTGTTAAAAAAAAAATATATCAATTTAGGTAATAATCTTTGCATCAGAAGTATACATGCAATTTTATTACTGATATTTAATTATGTACTCCAAAAGATGAAAAGATCATGGTTATCATTGTTGTTATTGTATTTATTCTATGTTATGCACTACAGTATAGGTTAATATGATTGAGAATGGTTAATAAAATCAGAATCTAAACCTGAATTCGAAATTGTAAATTTCTATGCCATTTCCAGAGTTTTAACGTACTTAGGCGTCTAACGGAAGAATCGAAATGAGTATAAACATTGAATCCCTGCTTTGCAGTATGAAAAGCAACCCGCAACTTTCTTCTAGTATTCCATTAAAAACCATGATTTCATTATGAAAACATCAACAATTGTTCAAGAATTGAAATAAGGTAAGAAAATCCGAATACCTTACTTTTTGAATGAACAAACTTCACCAAATATTTCTTGAGTTATATTGAAACGTCTCAGGGAGAACTTACTCTTTGGTTGAGTGCATTATTATGCATGTAAGCACATAATAAAAGTTAGTTTTTATAAAAGTTTTTCAAAAACATATATATTTCCGATTTACCGTCTAGAAGAAAAAACACACACAAACACAAAGATTCCATGTTCCACCAGAGGGAAATACCCCTTCAATGTACACCACACACTAAGAAATTGGGGTTCAAATTTGAACCCCTAGGGTTGGTACAATAGCAGCACCCCAAGGGGTTCAAAATTTGCACCCCGGTATGGGGTTCAAAATTGCACCCCAATATAGGGTGCATTTTTGCACCCTCTGGGTTCATAACTGCACCCTAATGGGTGCAACGTCGATGACAATCGATCACCATTCTCGCCTCTTCACAGCTTGGCGGCAGACCTTTTAAAGTACAAGTACAGTACAAACACGCCATTAGGGGACCTCGGTGAAATCTATCAGGCCACGCCCGGGGGCTTCTACAGTCTCACATTTAGGATTACTTATTCAACTTTTAAGTTGCAGTGTATAGTCTACTATCTATTCCTATAACAAATCAGTGTAACTGTTAGTAAAACTAGCACTTTCCCTTAAAATGATATAATCCCGACTGAATTATCAAATGTAAACACGTATTCTTATTTCAATAACTTTTTTTACAAAGAAACTATCAAAATGAGCCGTGATAAAATCCCCATATAATTTAAAAATGCGAATTATGCAAATTTTCCTGCCTTAATCCCTACGAGTATATAACGATACGTTGGTTGCTGTCAACTTGCAAGCCGGTTACTGTTAGTCTTTGCGCGATTACTCTTTTGAAACACGTCACTACGGAGATGTTCAATTTAAGCAAATTTACGACACAAGCTGATCGAAATGGATTTATTATTTCATTTCTATGCTTTTGAATAATAAGTCTTATACTGTCTTCATGATATATTGTGACATAAGTGTCAACAATGCTAGTGTGGGTATTCATGTAAGACTAATACTTCTGCTCGAAGGGTGCAGAATAAGCCACTTCGGGGATGCAATCTGAGCATGAGCAGATAAAGGTCATCTGTACCAAATTCTAAAACCCACTGACACTAATATTCGATATGTGCTCATGAATGTCATGTAATCATTATTCAATTATGCACTAATGGTGCATTCCATGATATCCAGGTGGAAGTACTCTTTTTAAAGGGGGAAACAAAAGCTATTCATGAGGCACCTCTATCACTCCCAGAGTTATTTTTCTGAAGTGCACATAAAGGGACCCTCCATGTCTAAAATATCTGTGGATATTTGGGGTCATTTGTACCATGCGCTAACCCCGAACTGGCTTATTCAACCTAAACAATTTTTAACCCCGGTTTCCGCAAAGCGCACCCGTAGAGGTGCAAAATTCCACCGGAGTAGATATACGGGTGCTCCGCCAAAATTTGCACCCTAAAGTGAACCATAATTTCTTAGTGTGCATTCCATCGCCCCGCTCCCTCCCAGTATCCTTATCCAAATAACATTTTAAACGGTCGCAGAGGAAGTTAAAATAGTTTATTGGTGTTGCATGGGACAATGTTAGTACCTGTCGAGAGAGGCGAGTCAGAGAGGTTATCTATCCCCCAGAGAGTGTTTAGGAATGGGGCACTGTAACAACATAAACAGGGGTCGCCTCCTAATGGCCTCTCACCCAGAACAGATGTCGTTATCAGGTTAAGACTTTATTCAGTCCATTGTATTGCGAAGGAGTTGCATCGAAAAAGGTCTCCCCACCATCCACCCCTTTCTCCACAAAAGAACCAAAATTTTCTTCATAAATGTTATCTTTGTTTTTGTCTTACACAGGCTTAGTATACTATGGGCTCAGTATAACGGAAATTGGAAAACGAATGACTTCAATCATACTTGTCAATAGGTGAAGTGGGCCAGCCTTCCTCCGAAACTTCCGCATTCGAATTTTAGTCCCAGTCAGCCCCTGTTACGGTAACCATTTGACATTTTGAGCTTCGTTCACACATGAGACCTCTGGCATAGCCAGACTTGTTGAACGGGGGGGGGGGGGGGGGGGGGGGCTTTCTAGTGGATGAACAGGGGCACATTTCAAAGTGTATTAACGTTTCATGATTACATCCCCAAATATATCGTCGCCGGTTTCACGAAGTAGCCCTTTTTACCAAAATTATCGAAATTTTCAAATTTGAGTTTTACTCGGATCTAAGATGTCCATAATGATATCTTCAACTTCAGCAAATTTTAGAATATGATTGTGACTCCCTACGTCACAGATGACATCACCGGGATAAAAAAATGTGAGCCAAATTGATTTCTTCGGTTTCACGAACTATCCCATTGTGGATTATTGTGCACAATTTTTAACCGCGCACGATGGATTAATGTACTGTACATATTTGCGCGTTAAGAGATTACGGAGCAGCGCGCGCCACATTATCCAAAATGGGATAGTTCGTGAAAACGTAAAAACCCATGCGCGCTATAACTGCACGGCAGCGCGCGACAGATTATTGTACGCTACATATTTGCGCCTTAACAGGGCACAGTGCAATTTTCGTTTTCACGAACTATTCCCTTTGAAACGGTTGTTTTATGGCTTTAAAAAATGAACTTAAACAACCATGCTAAAAAAAAGTCATATGATTTGAAAGATTAGATACTATACTACAACATATGTTTAAATAACCACGGGAGCGTGGTACCAGGTCACAGAAATCACCTTCCAAAGTATTGAAATTTTCAAACACGATTATCTCGAATATAGATTTTGAGAAGGAGCGCGCAAAAGGGCTACTTCGTGAAACCGCCTTAACAGGGCACAGTGCAATTTTCGTTTTTACGAACTATTCCCTTGAAACGGTTGTTTTATGGCTTTAAAAAATGAACTTAAACAACCATGCTAAAAAAAAAGTCATATGATTTGAAAGATTAGATACTATACTACAACATATGTTTAAATAACCACGGAGCGTGGTACCAGGTCCCAGAAATCACCTTTCCAAAGTATTGAAAATTTTCAAACACGATTATCTCGAATATAGATTTTGAGAAGGAGCGCGCAAAAGGGCTACTTCGTGAAACCGGCGACGATATTTTCTAAAATTCGGGATTGAATATAAGCAAAAACCGAGTAAGGCCTATTTTGTGATTGGTCCATGGGTAAAGAGGCACTGGTAGCTGGAGTATCTGACACATCCCATATGTAGAGTGTGTCTGGAGAGCACAATGCAATCGCACCTGATTTGAATTCCTGCAGACAGTACCAAAACCTCTCAGTTTTTCTGCATTTTAAAATCAGATACCAGAGTCTTGACATGCCGCATACTGTCTGTATACTTATCGATAGAGACCAACCGCTCGTCCGTGACCCAGGCAATCAGAATTGAATGTTCCTTAGTAACTGCAGGGAACGGTGATACATTGGGCTTCGATACATTATGCAATATTTTTCCTGCAGAATTTGCAATGAATATTCTCTTGTTAGCTCTAATGACCAATCTTTCCTGCAAGCAAAATATTTGCTCAGGCTCATACTTATCCCAAGGGATCTCTCTTGTTGCATTCCCACCTGCGGATGAGAATACCTGTATGCTTTTCGCCTTCCTATAGCTGACATAGATCTGGTCGTTGATATCTATAGCGACGCTGCTGAATCCCCCTTGTTCATGATTTTTAGTCTCGAACTTCACACCAGCGATAATAGTATAATCTGTACTAGTTACCGACAAAGTGTTATTGTAATCGAGTATAGCACAGCGACCATTAGAGAGAAATCCTAGACTACGGACTTTCACTCCCTCCAGCACTGTCTGATCTTGCCAACATTTTTTCCCATGTATCGAAAAGATACATATTCCTCCAGGCAGGCATCCTACTGCCATCTTACCAGATGGTGTTGCAGCCATGTAATCAAGACTGTCTTTTTTAGGGAGATTTCTATTATGTGCTTCCCCACATGAAACGAACCGCAGATTTCCAATTTGCAATTGGTTGTGATGCGCACTAACATTTAATATCAGGTTACCAGCATGAACAGCTAAATCATTTGCACGCTTTGTCTCCGGGAAATCCCTACCTTCATCCACTGCAACTTCAAGTTCATCAGACAGAAAGTCACGAATTGTGACTGTGTCTCCTTCTAGTGGAGCATTGAGGCTATCACCTGCTAACTTTCTTGCACTCTCGATATTCGAAATCAACTTTTCATCAGCTATCTTAATTTTATTCAATTTGTTAGAAAACTCATCTCTTAAGGTGTTTAATTGAGTGTGCAGTTCTGCCTTTCTTTCGTTCAATTTATTGATTGATTCCTTGGCATATCTTGCTGATATCCTTTTTTCTTCTACTAATGTGATCATTGACGAGTTCCATCTGTTTCTCAACGAATGCCACGTCTTTTTTGATGACTTTAGATTCGACTCACCGGTGGCTTGCAGAGATTCAATCTTCATCTTGGTAGAACTACTATATTCCCCTGCATCTTGAACAGTGTGGCCATTCTCTTTATTGTGGTAAAGCATGCGACATCTCGTACAGACGAGCTTCTTGCAAGTAGTACACACATCGGTGCAGACTTCTAATTGCAGTCCATCTGATTTGTGCACTTCTTCTTGACAGTAAACCTTCTTTTTAAGGACCACTCTTCCCTCCCTGATATCTTCTACTTTCACCACTCTGTGGTTGAGGTTTGGTTGCCATGTATTATGGTTTTTAAGGCAGTCTGCGCACATGTTCTTACCACACTCACAACAGAACTTGATTGCTCTAATTGACTCTCCCGCTTCCGCACACATGTCACAGAACTGTCTACTATTTATGACGTCATCAACGAGACGTTTAAGAGTAAAATTAGTTCCTAAGTTTACTACATTGCCGTCTTCAACCTTCGTCGTACCTCGACAGACTGGGCATTTCAATTCATTCACTTTTGAACTACATGTTAAGATATTTGTTAGACATTTTTGGCAAAACGTGTGCAAGCAACCTAATTGTTTTGGTTCCCTCAGAAGGCACAAACAAACAGGGCACTGCAAGTTTCGAGAAATAGCATGTTCAAATGTAGCCATTTCAATAAACTGAACCTTATCACAAATATCCTTCAAAGTGTCATATTATACAATTCATTTCAGGCAGTAACACAAGAAATAATTACCATAAATATTTACATAAAAGAAATCGACCATTTAGGCCTACAATAAGCTGTTAACCGCCACCAGGTCACAACGTCGTTACAACAAGCGCCCGGAAGAGCCAACCTGGTACTTCATGAAGTTGCGTTGAAAGACGATGCTTTGGCACACTTGGTCCATATACATGATATAGGTTTGGCTGGTTGTATGTCAACGTTTACCTAATATGACAGAGAAAACAACAACACAATAACGGCATGATGATTGGCATGATATTATGAAATGATAATTAGAAATGTATTATCAGCATAATTAATAAAGTTATTACAGTTGCATATTTTCTAGGACAACAACCAATGGGCCATCACCAGCGGACAAAGTCCCCCCCCCCCCCCCCTACCAAAAATTGCCCTTGGACCATTACCCCGGACATCTCTCTTGGAAATTACCCTTATTTTCAATGTAAGGGTTAATTTGGATAACATCACAAGGGGTATAGTGTCTGATAGGTAATTTGTTTAGGCATTGGCGGAAGTGCCCCCCCCCCCTTTGGAAGAGAAGTATGCATTTTGACCATAGACGATCCGCCATTTTCTCGATTGTGCCCCCCCCCCCCCCCTCTTTTAGAATTTTTTTTTTTTTTGCTTGTCAGGGAATTATGGAGGGAAACTGGACCCCCATACCCCCCTACTGAGCGAATTTTGAAGGTTTGGCAAAAAAAAGAAAATTTTGTCGCCACCCCCTCCCCCCCCCCCCTCTTTCGTGAAGCTGGCGAGACCAAAACAATACGGGTCTACCTTTCGACAAACTTTCATTTTTGTGCCCCCTCTTTTACTCAATCCTGGATCCGCCCCTGGTTTAGGTGTAGTTATCTCATGGGGCTCTCATGCAAGTGTAAAATAGTTCGTAAGTAACGTTTATAAAGGGTTAAAAAATTTGAAACAAATTATGTAATTCTCGTTGCTTTGCTCCCTGTTATATAAAAAATAACCACATCCTCTTTTTCAAAATTGCGCTCGTACTGTTATGTAGAGAAGTTTGGGAAGGGGTGGGGGTAGCAATTAATTTTTTTGCATGCTTCTTTGTTCCGAGCGGCATTATCGCTAGATACCCCACTGCCTGTTAAAGATAATTTGCAGAATACTCTCTATACTCATGGTAAGTTCGCGCCCGGGTACCCTAAGGTAACTGATCGGGAAGATGGTATCGAATAGATGGGTCCTGTCAGACGTAAATTTCCGAGAGAAATGATTAGTCCTAGGCCGCTTCTGCACTGCAAAAATTCTTATTTTTTGTTGTCAGAAAACTTGGAAAAGGGACACTTTTGAATGCCATTACAGAGGCTTTACTTAGCCAAATTTTACATGAACGGGGGGGAAGGGGCGATCACTGGCGTTGGGTGTGACTCCCCCCGCCCCCCCCCCCTCCCCCGGACACTCACAATTTGAAGGGGATGGAGCAAGGGCGCGGCCCCCTGAAAATTTCCAACCAATAAAAAAGACTTTTCAGTTATTTAGAAAACCTTGGCGACCTCTGCAATCATCTTTTTTTTCTCTCAGAAGTTTTCTGCTCAGTCACCATGCGACCTCAAACAATGGTTATACAGTACCGTTTTCGAGGTCGCATGGTGACTGAGAAGAAAACTTCATGCAGCATAGGTTGCAAAGCCAAACTACAGAAATGATTAGAAGGTAAAGCTGTGCACGTATCTCTTAACAAAACAGAGAAGAAAATAAACGCCATCTTTATTATCATGAATTGAAATCTAATATGAAATATCCACAAATATACACACATAAGTTATGCTAAATGATAAAGTAATCAACCTGATCAAAAAATGTAATTCGAAACAAAAATGACAAAATGTGGCAAAAAAGTTTGCTTGTTTGTTCGCTTCGCTAGCTCAGGGTGTCGCTAGAGAGGGTGTGTGTGTGTCGCCCCTCCCCCTCAAAATTACTGTCGGCAAATGCGCTGCAACTCTTTTGGCAAAACAAAAGAGGGGGAGAAGAAAGAGAAAAGGAAAAAGAGAAAAAGAAAGGAGAATAAAAAATAGAAGAAAGAAGAAAAACACTTGAAACTCGAGCAAAAGGCAACCCCTACTGCAATTGGCTGCATCCCCCCCCCCCCCCACACCCCCTTCGAAGATTTTCAACGTTCCGATATTCGGGCAACCACCACTTCATATTCGGGCAGCAAGGTGCCAGAATATCCACATATTTGGGCAGCGAGGTTCCCTGATAATTATATAACTTCTGTATGTAATTTCTGTACATTTTCACTACGAAAAGTTAGAAACCAATCAAATTTGAGAATTGAAAATTCGTTATTTGGGCAAACACGTCAGCCCCCTCCCCCACCCTTGCGAAAATGGGCCCATAATGATCAAGATCTCGACATCTGCGATTTTCTTTTATTGTTATTGGGGAGGAGAGATTATAGGGTGCAGCATTTTTGCCGGCAAATTTGGTTAGCGACGCCCCTGCGCAAGCTCCCTCTGAATACATTGTATTATATCTTACTGATTTAATGGTATAATACTGGGCAAATAATATCATGTCGAAAATCTAGATGATATAATAATTTATAGGTTAATAGATTAATTAAAGTAACAACTGTCACCCAGCCCAATCCTCCCAAATTTGGATAAGAATTCATAGATATTTATCTCAACAGTTTAAAACACACGTGTAAAAAGCACCTTGAAAAGGCAAAATCAGTCAGGACCATTGTCGCCTTTCTGCTATCTTCCAAAGTGGGGTCCTTGCTCTATTGGCCGACACGGGGGTGGGGGGGGGGGGGGCAGTGTTACTACGTGTATATAAAACGGCACCCTGTGAGGTTTTAAGAGGGCAAAATGGTTAAATAATAAAAACTCGTAATTTCTAATCTATTGACTATGACACACATGGTTTTTAAAAGAGCAAATACGACACGAACTCCGGCGACATTTGCTCCGCGGTCAATATCCTCCAGTAACAAATTTCTTTACTTCAGCTACACCTATTCCTAACGCTAACCCTAATTCAAACGCAAACTCTAAACCTATAACCTGTAACCCTAACCATATGTCTTTGACGAAATAAAGCCCGAAGCAATTGTCCCCCGGCACGTCGGAGTCACATAACGATAACCGATAACGTCCAAAGAATTTTCTCATAATTAACAATCCGGACCGCCTTCTTCTCGTCGTCCTTCATACCCCCATCCATTTTAAATTATTTATATGCAAGTATATAGTTATGCGTTCTGGCGCTCTTGATCGTAAACTTTTATATTCTTCTTTGCTCAGTCACGGCACCTCAAAATTTTCGGTTCATTACGCCATAAGGCAGTACACATATATCGGAAATAGCGATGCATAATAGTATGCCCCCATATGACTCCCCTCCCCTTCTCGTCCAGTTTGCCCCTATCTAGACCTTCACGAGGGGCAAAATATCTTTTCTTTTTTTCCCCTCCCCTTTCTCTTTTCTCCTTTTCACTTTCCTCTTCCCTTTCCCCTTTCCCTCTCCTTTTTGTTTTGCCTACAGAGGTGGCGCATTTGCTGACAGCAATTTAGAGTACGGGAGGGGGTGACACCCCCCCCCCCCCCCCCCTAGTGACAGTCCCGGCTTGCCATCGTTACAAGTTACATGCCATTGGCATGAAAAACAAAATAACATATCAAGGAACAGCAGAAGGTTACATAGCCCGAGAGCAAGTGAAAAGAAACAAGGGAAAAGATTGATGAAAGGTTGAGCCCAAAAACGAAATTACATGAGAAAGTTGGAATGAATTTAAGACAACTGGGTGTAATGATATAAAGAATATGATTGATTGAATAAGAAGATCAAATGAAAGCCACAGGAAAGAAGAGTATGAAGATAAAAATGAATGCAAAGAAAGAATAGGAAAGAAAGCTAGATATGGATTCAAAGGGAAAACGAATGTGGCGTATGAAAATCAGAAAATGCGCTAAAAGGGAAATGGGAAAAAAATAAAAGAAAATGAGCGAAAATATGAAAACTAAAAAAGGAAAAAACGAACCACAGAAACAGAAAAGACAAAGGAGACAGAACAAAGCGTGAATAAAAAGATGAGATGAATAAAAACAAACTCGTCGCATCTACTTGAAAACGTTCATCATTATTCTACGCAAATCGTTTCTGATAGGCAGCACTTTTAATTATTCATAATCCGTCATGCACGAACGATTCACCTTGTATTTAGTATCAAACGAAAGAAGAGATTTTACCATGGCATGTTTATATTTAGTATAATAGTGTCAATGTATCAATCAAATAGTATTTAGTGAATATGGCTTCTATCTTCAAACACGGTTTCCTTTTTTTTCTGGGACACACTATTTTCGCCTTTAAAAAAATTTTACAATGATCATCGTAATACGGGAAATGTATACGGGCAAAATTATTGTTGTTTTGAAAATATGTAGACTCATGTGATCAGATCTTTCATTCTAGATCTTTCGGCAATATCATTCTGCCTCATTCATTGGTCGTACACAAAAGTGTGTAAAAAGAATCTGCCAGATTTTGCCATACCAGAAATCTGGACACTCTAACATCCAGTTGACATAACCGGAACTATATGCCACCTATACAAAGTAGTTAAAGCATATACATGTAACAAGGGCGGATCCAGGATTTTGATGAAGGGGGGGGGGGGGGGGGGGGAGGGTGGCACACATATGTAGATTTGTCAATTTGCCGCCAGCTCTCGAAAAGTCGCTCATGGGGGGGGGGGGAGGGAGTGGCGACAATATTTTTTTTCACCATCCCTCCGAAATTGGCTTGGGGGGGGGGGGCTATGGGGGTCCAGTTACCCTCCATAATTCTCTGAAAAGCAAACTTTCCGTTCTAAATTGGGGGGGGGGGCACAATACAAGTACCTTTTGCGCAAAACGATATCCCTAAATTTGTGATCTGATAAAGTGGATACAAGCCTGTAATGGTGTAAACTACATAAATAAAGCAGCTATAATATTAAAGTGTATGGTTTAAAACTCACTTGAATTCTTTGAAGACATGCTGATCAGAACATAACCAGATCGATGAGGATTGGAGATATTCAGACTTGGAGCGAAAAGAGTTTTCGTTCAATTGATCTCATATACCTCTATTATAAGGAGATCATGTTTCATCCAATTGCAATATCTGAAAAAAGAATAACATTAGGATCAAGATTAAGAGAAATGATTATGCGTTGCTATTTGAATAAAAAACAGATATCTGTTCTGTCATAAATATATCTCATGATTAAGTAATCAATCAATTAATCATTATGTTTGATCAGAATACTAGTAAAAAAAGTTTGAATCCAGCTCATTAATTTTGAGCTTGTTTAGCACCATCTTACCGATTTCAGTGATAGTTAAAGAATAACATTAGGATAAAATTTAAGAGAAATGATTATGCCTTGCTATTTTGAATAAAAAACAGATATCTGGCACCTACATGTAAGTGGTTAGCACACACATTCGAAAGTCTTGTGGGTCCTCTCACTCCGATCCGCTGCTTTGATGGGACCTGTATTTCTAAAGCTGAAGCAATACTTATTACCGCAACACCTTTTTCGCCGTATTACCACCCCCTTCTTAGTTTTCACGCTTTTCTTGTAATCAGCCAATAACGTGCCGCCAGCAATCTGCTGATCTTTGTTTACTGATCATGCGAATGATATAGCTTGTTAACTTGTCATGTGATGGAATTAAAATATTTATAGCAATATATGTGTACATGTAATGTAATAAAGACCTTGATAGTGAAGTCGGACCATTTTTCAAAGTGCGGGGGCGTCCTTGTATTAGTGCGATCTGGCAACACAAAGGTTTTTTATCGTAATTATTGTAGTAGCCTCGAATTTTATAAAAGTTCTTAATTATTCGTCTCATCCATGGACTTCTGGAATAAGATACGTCAAGCTATAAAAGGGCACTTCGTTAACAATTGTAAAAAGTACTCTCACATAAATGGAAGTACGGTCATTTCCCAAGAGTTACTTATATATTTATTCATTTCATGAAAGGCATTTTGTGGATTTGCTTGGGAATGTACAGTATCATTACTATCATTATAGATGTTAAAACTAATATTTGACTACAGGGTGTGAACACCTACTATGAAATAAAGATTTAGATTTAAAAATAAGAATGATAATCCTTGTAGCGTTTCCAAGGCAATGTTCAATTAGTATCGTCTTGGAAACGCTTTATAACAGTTCGAAAATATATTTGTTGTTCATTAATAAAGATTATTATTATTTTGTGTCATAACCACTTGAGAAAGACGTTAAGAAACATTGAACATTCGTGAGAGAACTGCTGGTTACAAAGCATGAACTTTTCTCGTTTAAAGGGTCACTAAAATAAAAAAATAATTGCCCATTTTTCGTAGGAAGGTGTCATCAGGAGCCAAAAAATATCCATCACACAATTTTTTATGCATTCAGTCATATTTTATAATCATTTGAAAAGTACATTTTTTGCTGATTTACACAGTCATAAGCCCCGCCCCTAAAAAAAAACCATCGAAGCGACATCGTGATCACGTGATCTGTGACGCATGAAAAGTAAGGGAAAATATTCCACTAACCTATACCGTGCGCGCCCGGAGGCCCCCGGCAGGCCCAGCCCGGTGCCGAGCATGATATTCACCGCATCGACCATTTGCATTGCGTATTTTCGTGTGTTTTATTCCTCACAATAACTTTGATTTTGGGACACAGTTTCATCAATAATGCATAATCGGTGTATAGTTGCGGGCTGTAGCAAGACCCCTAAAGATGGTGTAAGCCTACATCATTTTCCTAAAGATGAAAATCTACGGAAATTTTGGGTCGCAAAGGTAAAGCTCACGCGGGCAGAGTGGCAAGGGCCGGCCAAGTGAGTGGAGTACAATCTGCAGCGATCACTTTGCCGAAGATGCATGATTTTGAGGATCCTGTCCTGTATTCCGAATTTGGCATGAAGAGAAGGATAAGCTAGCTAAAAGATTCAGCTATTCCAACGATCAGACTTGGAGTCAAGTCTTCCAATCTGTTTTTCAACGACAGCAGCTGCAGCAGCTTCATCCGTATATAGACCGAAAATTCTGTC
The DNA here is from genome assembly GCA_025617745.1 of Heliocidaris erythrogramma. NCBI lineage: Eukaryota > Metazoa > Echinodermata > Echinoidea > Camarodonta > Echinometridae > Heliocidaris > Heliocidaris erythrogramma. Next base: position 12,396,734 of record CM046861.1, read on the forward strand.
TCTCGTTCGTTAGCTAAGACGACCTAACGAACGAGAGACAGAATTTTCGGTCTACTTCACCCGTAACTCCAGGGAACTCCAACGCGTTGGAGCTCCCTGGAGTTACTTCACCCACGGCCCTTCACCATATTCTGCGAAGGGTTCAAACATAATATGGTCGAATTTCCCCTTGCCACTCGAGCTTCTTTGCCTTCGGGGTCTGATAAATCATCTGATAAATCAGAGTTCGTATCTGCATGGCTCAGAAAAGTCCCCCAACTCGGAATCGCGGGCACTTTTCCTCTCTCTATATAAGTTACTTGAATTCAGCCAAAATCTAAGTCAGTACCAACGTACTATGTAAAGCGAAGTAAAAAAAGTCGTAAGTGAAATAAACAAAACAAACGCGTTCACCAGTCGCTATGTACGAGGGGATCATAGTCACTGCCGTACTAAAGATGTGTAGGACATTGTACATATACAGACGCATAAAACGGCTGTGCAGGCGTTTATGACCAATGCAAAACTTTCGTTCGGCAAGCTCAGCTGGATGAGAACATTGTTCAAAAGAAAAGCTAAAAAACAAAACAAGAGCTGTATATTTGGGCAAAGCGTTTTCTGATCTTGTAGAAAATATATTGCTAATGATTATTCACTCCTAAGATTATATTGATTAATTTCCTTTTTTCATAAATTGTCCGTTGAACAGAGGGGTCAAATACCGCATTCTGTGTACAATATTATATGCTGCAGCCTGCAGATCTTGTGCCTCTTACTTTTCATACGTCACTTGGGGGTTAGCCAATCAGCTCACGAGTTTTAAGGAACGGTCCCAAAACCTCTACTTTTCCCCCTTTTTCGCCAAAACGAGACATAATTTGGACAATCGATTGGCAGATTCGTGATTAGAAGGCAAAACTACATGGAAAGAGCACCCATTTTCTCTCTAATTTAGTCAACCTTTAATATTTTCGTCATCATCTTATTATACCAGCACGTGAACTTTGTATCGGATATGATTGTAAGTCGCATGCCCCAGAGAATAATGTTCATAACTCGTTTAATTGATGAAGGTGAAGATTTTTCAATCTGTCGGTCAATTGAATCTGGCGTCGCCGAAACCGTGGTCCTGTGGCCTGATGGTTACGGCATTAGTGTTTTAAGCCAGGGGTCCTGGTTCGATTCCAAGCGGAGACATTTTTATAGTGCATTTTGATGACGAAATAGCATTCTAAAGTTAGTGAAATGAAAAACACGATCGCACAGACTTTCCAGAATGAACTCAAGGGCAGTTTCAATATCATCTCGTATTGTCTACAGAAATCATGTTCGGATTATGTAGCATGTCAATGTAATTGTTCGCACATTTCAAAAGGTGATGAACATGGCTATTGAAATTGCCTTCAGTTGATTTCTCGGTATTTGTGAGAGTGTTAAAGTACTTTTGCTCACTCGCAGGATGGTTTAGGGTATTCAGCAGTGAGTTGCTCGTACCTGTATTGCATCTTATCTTGTGTATTCGATGTCAAAATAACATTTTTACCGTAACAAGCTGTCTTTTTGCGCGCTCGCTTTGCTTTCTCGCCAAATTTAGAAACAGGATGGTTCCTGGTGACAACATGGCCGAATATCCCCACATTTGGGCAGAGTGGTGCCTTTATCTAGTGTATTTTGATGACGAATTAACATTTTTATCATAATAAACTCTTTTTTGTGCTGGATCGTTTCACAAGCTTGTAAAACTTAGAAAATGACCTACCCTTTTACTTTTTTTGCTTCCGTACCATGTGGTATCATGCGCTTTATGTCAAGATATAAAAAGACATATTGATCTTTCTTTTTTTGTGAAAAACTTACGACAATACCGTCACGTGCTTACACGAAGGCCTATAAATCTTGTTTATTGAGATGATAAAATTGAAAGCTTATTCAGGAATAACAAAGTTCATATTGACTTTCTTATCTTTCGAAAATACGACCCTATGAGCACTCAGATGCCATTAGAGGTTTTCAAGGAACTGAAATATGTGCAATTAACATATAAATGTCTACGTGTAATCAAAAGGAATAAGACTATTATTTTAACGTGACTGTTGTAATACGTGATATAACTTAGATCATATACGCTGCGTATAAAAAAGTACACACTTTGACAATATTCTCCAAATCATAATTTCAAAATATCGATATGATTTTTCTTATATACAATTACGGGACAGGTCTGTTTCATCTGATGACACTATGAGAATTGACATTATTTTACCTTTGTGTGAGTACTGGCTACAAAAATGGTTTCTACGAAAATGCCCGGGTCTTGAATTTTATCAAAGTGCGTAACTGCATGTTCTCTGTTAACTACAAATAGTATACTATTAATACATGGTTGAGAGTGCGTTGGTGCGATCTAGCAACACAGAGGTTTTTATCGTGGTGTACTATACGCACGAGGCGCAAGGACACCACGATAAAAAACCTTTGTGTTGCCAGATCGCACTAATGCACGAGCTCACAACCCGGGTCACAACCATGTATTAATAGTTATAAACTAGATTGATACTGTTTAGCAACAGCGAACCGTCGCGCCTGTGCGATGTAGTGTCCCACCTCATTACCATTCAATAAGAATTAATTGCGGATGCGCTGTGGTGTAGTGGATTTGGGTTCTCGTCTTTGGATCTGAGGGTCGCGGGTTCGAACCCTACTATGTCTGGTGTTTACGTCCTTGGGCAAGGCATTTTATCCGCTCGCTCTTTTTTACCCATGAGTGATGGGAACCTTGGTCGGGTGTTAACTAGCCTAAGCCGTGAGCGTCATCTGATAGCCTGGCTTGCATGCTCCCCGGGAGTTGAGATTGTGCTCAAGATAATTGGGCAGGTTTGAATTGTACCTGATGACTATGGGGTAATTGTTATGCAGGGCCCGCTGGGAGAACAGTTCTTAGAACTGAAGTGGCTACCCCGGGTAAACAAAACTAATTATTATTATTATTATGTCATGTGTCATTTGATTGATGATGATAAGAAAATATTATAAGTGCCATTGTACTATAGATCTAGGTCTAACCAGAGTAGTAATAGTATGATTTAAATATTCAATAGGAAATTGCATCCATGCAGCAAACTATAATAGCCTAGGCATAGCCACATTATGTGAAAAATTGTGCAGATTTCAATGCTGCTAAAAAAAGTGCTATCGCATATCCAATTTCTGTTGCGTTAGCGCTGTGTATAGTTACACTGCAGCTAGACGGAAAAATCCCTCTGTTTGGAAGAGTCTTATTGTCACTTTATTGTTTTGGTCGCTCTCCTCCTGGCAAGGGGGTTCAGCGGAGCGTCGTCGTACCAAATGTCAGCGTAGCCAACACCCGAACGACGGCTGATCTAATACACTGCAGCAGCACAGATGTAACGTCGTTAGACCTAACATTTAGATCTACACACGAACACAGAATGACAGATAAGTGATAAAATGTTGCGAGCAAGGCTGGTTGCGACTACGGCTGTAGGCCAGGAGAAATAAATATTATAAAAACAACAATAAAAGAAAAAGAAAAAACTAAAAATACATTACAGTCCTAGCCCCAGCAGTTTCTCCGATTGCGCTCTAATTAGACTATACTAGTCTCTCATCATACTAATAGCGCTCGCGCGGATACGATAACTCAATAGACAATGTTGCGGTGCTTTTTCGTACACTGCATCCACAGGCCAATGACGGGCTGTACTTTCGGCGCTATAAAATAAAAAATATGAATTTAAAAAATAAATTTAAAAAAATCAGATGCACCTATGACCGTGGAATTCAATAGGAAATCGCATATTAGATGAAGATTCGCTGAAAGTTTGGCGAACTGAAATGGAACCATTCAAACGTTAGAGCACTAGCAAACAAACAAACAAACAAGCAAACAAGCAAACAAACATCGAGACAGAATCGACTGAAATTCTCGCTACCTCAAATATGCAATTTTCGACGTAGAGAGCAATATTATGCATGGAAATGGTCCGCATCTTCGTCAACTTCACTTCCGTTCCGTATTGAAATACTACGGCTTATGAATAAAAATGAGTGCTAAAACGCTTAATTTTTGGATCGCATGACATAAACCACTCAAATTTTGAAAATGCAACCAATTTTCTCAATAAATCATGGTATCTTTTCAAACATGTCGGTTAATTTATACTCAAACTCGAGGATTTTTGTAATACCTGTCTACATTTTCAATGCAAAAAGGCAAACACTTGTCGACCCAATCGGGATATTGTCAGCACTGCGCATGCGTAGTTTGCATGACAAACGCCATCTGTTGGCGAAATCGCGTGTTTGGGGTAGCGAGAATTAGTACCGCCCTTGCTTCGCGCGGCGGTAAAAATGGTCTATAAAAATGGTATCGAACCGCATACAAACGCCAAGAGTCGCACAGTCACGGAGGCTGCCATTTGCTTTCCTGGATGACATCATATAAGCGCAGCCAACAAAAGTCATGCACGTTTCAGTGCGCGCATGTAATCCGTGCGCTAAAATGACAATTATACTACGCAATTTCATTGCGTTTTAAGTTTGCACGCACCAGAGCTATGCTAACGCGCAGCTCAGCCGTGCTTTAGAGCCTTTTTGCCGTGCGTTATCAATTTTTTTTTGCACTGTCACGCGGTGTTATTTGACCAATCAGGATGGTTACATTCTTGAACCCGTTTTATATTTGATTTTAACAATCACTTCCTTTTTTGGGGTATCTTCTTACTCAAAATTTCTTTGACGAGCAAAAAATAATAATAATAATAATAATATAAAAAATACGTTATCAGCATTCACAATTTGAAGGGGGTGGAGCAAGGGTGCGGCCCCTGAAAATTTCCAAGCAATAAAAAAGACTTTTCCGTTATTTAGAAAACCTTGGCGACCTATGCAATCAACTTTTTTTTTTCTCTCAGAAGTTTTCTGCTCAGTCACCATGCGACCTCAACCATGCGACCTCAAATGGTTATACAGTACATGTATAACCGTTTTCAGGTCGCATGGTGACTGAGCAGAAAAATTCTGAGAGAAAAAAAAAGATGATAGGTTGCAAAGCCAAACTACAGAAATGATTAGAAGGGAAATCTGTGCACGTATCTCTTAACAAAACAGAGAAGAAAATAAACGCCATCTTTATTATCATGAATTGAAATCTAATATGAAATATCCACAAATATACACACATAAGTTATGCTAAATGATGAAGTAATCAACCTGAACAAAAATTGTCATTCGAAACAAAAATGACAAAATGTGGTAAAAAAGTTTGCTTGTTCGTTCGCTTCGCTAGCTCAGGGGCGTCGCTAGAGGGGGTGTGTGTGTGTCGCCCCTCCCCCTCATTAAAGTAACAACTGTCATCCAGCCCAATCCTCCCAAATTTGGATAAAAATTCATAGATATTTTTCTCAGCAGTTTAAAACACACAATTTGTAAGTGTAAAAAAGCACCTTGAAAAGGCCAAATTAGGCGCTTTTCATCAGTCAGGACCATTGTCGACTTTCTACTATCTTCCAAAATGGGGTCCTTGCTCTGTTGGCCGACACGGGCAGCCCAAGGGGGGGGGGGGGGGGGGTTTAACCCCCCCCCCCCCCTTGGGCTGCCAAGTAAAAATTTAATGTGCATAGAAAAAAGCCATCATGTTACTTAATTTAAAAAGACGTTATCATGGACTGCTTTTTATGGTCTCTATTGCGTTACTAGATGCCAGGAAAACATCACTTACGGGGGTTCAAAATAGCAACAACAAAAAAACGGCTCGCGGACATCGCCGCTTGGCGGCTTGTGGACGATGCTCCGCATCGTCGTTGGGTCAACCACCCCCCCCCCCCCCCCCTTGGAAAAAAGCTAGATGTTTTACAAGGTAACCAAAAAAAGTGTTCGGTTTCAAAAATACGTTTAGATGGGGAAATTATTGAAAACTCACAAAGATTGGCAAATGCATTTAACGATTTTTTGCTGGTATTGGCCCAAATCTTGCCAGTATCATTCCTGACTCTTCTAATCATTTCACAGATTTTCTTAAGGATCCTAACCTTACTCAATGTACTTTTCACCTACAGACGAGACAGAGGTTGCAGGTATAATTCATGAGTTAAATAATAAACATAGTTCAGGGCATGATACCATTAGTAATGTTTTAATTTAAAAAAACTTTAAATGAAATTGTTAAACCCCTGACTTACATTAGCAATTTGTCCATCTCTACTGGCGTTGTCCCTACAGCAATGAAATTATCTCGAGTTATTCCTATTTTTAAAAAGGGAGACAATATGATGTTAGGAAATTACCGACCAATATCGTTGTTAACATGTCTATCTAAAGTACTGGAAAAGATTGTTTTTGTACGTACATCTAAGTTTTTGAATACGCATGAATTATTATACCAGTTGCAATTTAGGTTTCGTGAAAAACATTGTACAACAGATGCATTATTGACAATGCTTAATATGATTACTAGTGGGATTGACAGGTATGAACATACTGTTGGGGTGTTCCTGGACTTCTCCAAGGCTTTCGACACAATTAATCATGACATACTACTGTATAAACTCAGTTACTATGGAATCAGAGGAATAGCCTTGGAGTGGTTCAGGAACTACCTCCTCAATAGGCAACAGTATATTTCAATTGCTAACATCGACTCTAACATAAAAAAAATGTAACATGTTGTGTCCCACAAGGTTCTATCTTGGGTTCGCTTCTTTTTCTTGTCTATATAAATGATTTTTGTAAATCCTCAGAAGTTTTATCATTTATTCTTTTTGCAGATGACTCTAATATTTTCTTTTCCCACAAAGACCCACCCGTTTTGATTGCCACAATCAACCAAGAATTAGAACGAGTTTCTGAGTGGATCAAAGCCAACAAACTATCACTCAATCTACAAAAGACATACTTCATGGTTTTTAGTAATATCATAAATGAGCTTCCAGGTAATGCAGTTTTTGATCATACAAATATAAAAAGGGTTTCAAACAGTAAATTTCTGGGAATCACCATTGACGATAAGCTATCATGGAAAGATCACATAGATAACATTTGTAAAGTCGTTTTCTAGAAATATTGGTATAATAAACAAGGTTTAATTTTACATCCCAACCCGTATACTCTTAAATCTGTGTTCCACACTGATCCTTCCACATTTAAACTATGGTATAGTAGCATGGGGCAGTTGTGCCGACTATCAATTAAATAGAGTTTTACTTTCACAGAAAAAAGCGCTGCGTGTTATATGTCATTCGGACTACCGAGCGCACACTGATGCACTCTTTCATAAACATAGGATACTAAACATGCTAAAGATAAGCGATTTATATAGTTATAATCTTGGAATATTTATGTATAATCTGAGTAGAAACGAATTGCCCAATATATTTTATTCAATATTTTCAAAGAATCTCAATATTCATGATTACCCTACTAGGTCTGCCGGGCTTTTTCATCTACCAAGAACGAGAAAATTGATTTCAAATAAAACGTTTATATTTACTGGGTCAAAACTGTGGAACTTTATTCCGGATCCAATTAGAAATAAAGCCACACGCTTTAGTTTCAGTAAAGGGTTTAAAAAACTTTTACTTCAAAAGTACAATTCATCTATGAGTTAAAGTCACTCCCCCCCCCCCCTTTCTAGGGAAGTTTTGTCTTTGTTCTGTCTTGTTTTTCTTGCTTTCCCCTTTTTTCCTCTTTCTTTCTTTCTTTATCTTGTTTTGTCCTGTGTTGTCCTGTCCTAGATTTGTCCTGCTTTGTCTTGTATTATCTTGTCAGTTTCTTGTTTTTCTTGACGTTTGTTTGTCTTCTTTCCCCTTTTCCAACCTTTTTCCCCTTTTCTTTCTTTCTCTGTCTTGTTTTGTCCCGTTTTGTCTTGTATTGTCTTGTCAGTTTCTTGTCCTCTGAGTCCTGTCTTATCATTTGTTCTTCGGTGTAAAGCATCTTGTTATGAAAATTTCATTATATATACAGGATTCATGACTACTTGATTAATTATGTAATTTTGAGAGATATGCCAACGTATGTCTATACATATGTATATGAATATATATATATATATATATATTTTCAAATATGTGTTTTACTTCCAGTTTCCCATGTTATAAAGATAATTATGTTAATGTTATATTTATTCTTGGGAACCTACACAAACAAGCTATGCTTTCCAGTAGGTTCCTTTTTCATTTCATGATTCTGTACATTGTAATCATATTGTTTTGTATTTGGAGAAATGAAATGAAATAAAAACCTTGCATCAATCAATCAATCAATCAATTGCATCAATCACTACGTGTATATAAAAGGGCACCCTGTGAGGTTTTAAGAGGGCAAGGGGGTTACATAATAAAAAACTCGTAATTTCTAATATATTGACTATGACACACATGGTTTTTAAAAGAGCAAAAACGACACGAACTCCGGCGACATTTGCTCCGCGGTCAATATCCTGCAGTAACACATTTCTTTACTTCAGCTACACCTATTCATAACCCTAACCCTAATTTAAACGCAAACCCTAAACCTATAACCTGTAACCCTAACAATAATTATGTCTTTGACGAAATAAAGCCCGAAGCAATTGTCTCCCGAGCACGTCGGAGTCACATAACGATAACCGATAAGTCCAAAGAATTTTCTCATAAGTAACAATCCGGACCGCCTTCTTCTCGTCGTCCTTCATATAGCGTTAAAAAAAACACGTCTTGTTTTCTGTGTGTACTGTATATAGTGTATGATCCCCCTATTATGTCCAATTTATCATCATTTCGTCTGTCATCTTTGTTATTATTATTACTATGCGTTTATCTAAAGAGAAAAAGGAGAGAAAATTTCGTGTTCTTTACTACGTGAAGATGAATGCTACAACAACTGTTCATGTACTCCCGGACAAAAGGTACTTTTCATCCTAGTTTTAACAAGGAGCTATGTGATAACTCCTTGGTTTCAACAAGGGGGCAATAGATCTTGGGTGAGTTGTCATAAGGGGTACTAAATGTGCAGAGGCTGTGAAAAGAAACTTGTCAGTTTTATGTATGTCGTGTTCATTTCAAATGTTAAATAATTTTGCTAAACTTAAAATTTAAAGAAAACTGGTATGTATATGCAGTGTACGGTTAAAAACTAACCTGAATTCGTCGAAGACGCGCCGATCAGAGCATAACCAGATCGAGGAGGACTGATCGATATTCAGACTTGGAGGTTTCGTTCAATTGATAGTGAATATCTCTATTATACGGAGATCATGTGTCATCCTATTGTAGTAACTGAAAAAAGAATAACATTAGGATTAGGATCAAGGGAAACGATTATGCCCGGCTACTTTGAATCAAAACAGATACTTTTTATTCTTTCATAATTACGCCTCATTAACAAATTAATCAACTAATCATTATGTTTGATCAGAATTAACAATCGTTGAACACAGCTAATTAATTTTGAGCTTGTAAAGCATCATCTTACCAGTTTCACTGACAGTTGGTACATACATTGGAACGTCTTTTGGAGTTCTCTTAAGCCTCTTTTTGTTGGGGCCTGTTGATCTAGAGCTGAAGCAAAACTGATTACCGCAATACCTTTTTTCGCCGTATTATCCCTTCTTAGTTTTCATGCTTTTCTTGTAATCAGCCAATGACGTGCCGCCAGCAACATGTGATCTTTGTTTACTGATGAATACGACTGATATACCTTGTTAACTTGTCATGTGATAAATTAAAAATATTTATAGCGATATATGTGTATACATATAATGTAATAAAGGTCTTGATAGTGGAGGTGGAGCATTTTTCAAAGTGCGTGTGTGTGTGGGGGGGGGGGGGTTCATTATTCGTCTAAACTTTAGACTTCTAGAATAAGATACGTCAAGCTACAAAAGGGTACTTCGTTAAAATTGTGAAAATTTCTCTCACATATTTATTCATTCCATGAAGGACATTGGTGAATTTGCTTCTAATGTACAGTACGGATGTTAAAATTTCACATTTGAGCTACAGGCTAACATATATAGTAAAGATTTAGATATCAAAAGAGCTCCTTATCATGTAAAAAAAGGAAATTTTTTATGTATTTTTGTATTTATCAATGATAAGTGCACATGGGAGTAGTGAAAAGGGTTGTTTGTTAAGCATTTAATGATACAAGTAGCGTGGAACGTCTTCCAAGTTTTAAAGTCTACGCTGCTGCTCTTTATAGATTGTCGAGCTTGATTGATTGCCGCAACACCTTTGTCGCTGTATTACCCCCCTTATTTCTTGTAATCAGCCAATGACGTGCCGTCAGCAGTCTGCTGATTTATTTACTGATGAATGAGACTGATATAGCTTGTTAGCATGTCATGTGACATGCTTGTCAAGTGACGCACTGGCGTAGCTAGGGGGCACAAGGGGGCCATGGCCGCCCTATTCAACCCTTAACAAACAAAAAAAGCGAGAGCGAAAAAAGCGGGGGAAGTGAGAGAAAAAAGTTGCTACGTCTCAAAATTTGTTAGTTTTTGCGCTTCACGAGAGAAGGGGGAAATAATTCTTCTCCCTGTACCCACCACTGTTACATACAGTGCAGTATTGCGTCCAAATAATTGAAAAGTAATCCAGGCGTCGAACTAACTTTCCGCCTAAAAAAGGGTGCTACGAGCCGATAGGTTTCTCTTAAATTTGCTCATGATGAAACGTCAAAACCTTCACGCTTCGCACGGGAAGGTGGAACCCCCCCCCCCCCCCCCCCCCCCCTGTTCACCCACCCCTGTTACATACAGTGCAGTATTGCGCCCAAATATTTGAAAAACAGTCCGGGCGTCGAACTAACATTCCGCCTTTTAAAAAAAAGATGAGCCGTTATCTTTCTCTCAAATTTGCTAAAACGTCAGAGCTTTTACGCTTCGCGAGGGAGGAGGAAAACTCCCTCCTCCCTGCACCCTCCCCTGTTACATACAGAGCAATACTGCGTCCAAATAATTGAAAAGCAGTTTGGGCGTCGAACTAACTTTCCGCCCCCAAAAAGGGTACTACGAGTCCTTATCTTTCTCTCAAATTTGCTATAAAACGTTAGAGCTTTTGCGCTTCGCACGGAAGGGAGACACTCCCTCCTCCCTGCACCCACCCTTGTTACATACAGTGCAGTACTGCGCCCAAATAATTGAAAAGGAGTCTGGGCGTCAAACTAACTTCCCGCCTAAAAAAAGTTGCTACGAGCCGTTATCTTTCTCTCAAATTTGCTATAAAACGTTAGAGCTTTTGCGCTTCGCGCGGGACCTCCCTGCACCCCCCCCCCCGCCCCGGGGAGCACTCTTACCTATTTCGCACGCTTCGTGTGCTCACAACCGCCGCCCCCCCCCCCCCAAAAAAAAAAAAACAACAACAACAACAACAAAACAAAACAAAACAAAATAAAACAAAACAAATCCTGGCTACGCGGTTTGATCCTTCACCCTTCATGTCTGCCCCCTCCTATTGAAAAATCCTGGCTACGCCACTGTATATTCGTATACTTATTGATAAACAAATAGAAACAAAATTTGGTTATTTTTAGTGGGTGTGAAATTCATCATAATTAAAATTTAAACGTTCAAGACCGTGTCCAAGTTTAAAAAGTTGATGAGCTATACATAACCATTTAACTTGTGGAGGTGAACAAAAAGTTTTCATAAACTTGGGAATAAATGCACAATGTTACCAAAAACAGACCATTCTGAATAACATTAAAGACGACAAGTATGGGTTATTTTGCACTAATGGGTTAAACTGTTGCTACAGATCTGCATGTGTAGGTAAATATTACATATTAATTCCTTTACAAACTTAACGGTGCATCACGAGGAAAAGAAATTATTATGTGCTTCAATTCTTGATGGAAACATTCTGTCAAAAAACCCACTCTTTTTCCAATCCCCGAGAGAAGCATTGTCTCACTGATCAATTTTCTTGAAAAATAGGAGCATTCGTTCATCATAACAAGCCTTGGGAATGTCAAGTTTCAACATTTTTTCGAAATGGGAGGTTGAACCCTGACCCCCCCCCCCCCCCCCCCCCATACTTACACCAGGTTTGTATCATGCTAATATCCATCAATTTCATTTCAAAATTTAAGAATATTGATGCTTGCTAAGAAACCTCAAATTCGAATTTATTTGCCCTCTCCGACCCCTCCCCCACCGCCTTCCCCAGCTGGATAGTGGACTTTTATCACATTACCACGCTCCCCCTTATTGGAAAAATCTTGATCCGCCCCAATATAATGTATATGCCTATGAACAGAATATTTATTTGTAAAGATGTTTGACATAACACAGTACGATACAATGCAATATTTTGTTTATATGACTGAGAATTCAAGAGTAATAATTTCGCCATTATGAATTCATTAATGCTTTAACATGAAGGGAAAACTTTAAAGACAATAATCATTTTGATACATCCTTCATCAATTTTCGACACTGTTGTAAAAGAAAACTTTCAAGTGGAAATGCATCCTAAAACTTGTGAGGACTAAGGACGGCAAGTGAGGACTGATTGTGTAGAGAGTGCGGCAGGGGTTATAGCATCGTTTTATCGTTCTTTTCTCCCTTCTCTCTTTCCTTTTCTCTATTTTCTCTTTTTCTTTCCCCTTTTCACAATTCAATTGAGGACGCCCGTGCCCCCGCAGTTACTACACATTTCGACAGCACGTCCATCGATCCTGCCCAGTCCCCCGGTGAAATCGTGTCCGTATTACCCGCCCCGTTCGTGTTATGACTGGCAACCTTGGCTTAGTCCGAAAGGGTTGGTATAGCGTCGCGTTGACTGGACCGGGTGACTGGAACATAACGCCACCATTCGTCCGAAAGGATGCGTTGATCCCCCTAAATATTGTTATCATTATTTTACAAAACCCTGGATCCGCCCGTTATAATAATAATAATAATAATGATAATATTCAGAAAAAGTCAACGCACCCTTTCGGCAAAACCGGGTGGAGGGGGCTTTCGACGAATGGTGGTGTTCGCGTCGCGGCTACCTACCCTTTTGGACTTAGTGCGTAATTGGAATTGGGATCTGTATTGACCTCGCAATAAACAGTCACGTAGGCCAAAGTCAAATTTCATTTGAATAGTTAAGTGCGTTGATCTTAATATCATGTGATCTGATGCAAAACACTTGAAAAAAGTGAATCATTGGAATTGGGATCTGTATTGACCTCGCAATAAACAGTCACGTAGGCCAAAGTCAAATTTCATTTGAACAGTTAAGTGCGTTGATCTTAATATATCATGTGATCTGATGCAAAACACTTGAAAAAAGGGAATCATCATTGATCTTTATTATAGCTCATGTATGTTATCATAATTATGTTAATATTGATACTTGGGGGCGTTGTGGAAATTGATATCAATAACTAGACTAAGTAACAATGACTGATACAAGCTACTGAAATCATATTTTGATTGGCTAAGAGCAATATTTTATTAACAAGTTTTATCGAATAAGCCTGATTAGTGAGAATCGTACCTATATCTATCTATAATGACGCAGACTATTTCTTTCAACAAATACTGAGGGAAAAGTTTACAGTATGATTGCTTGATAATGTACCTTCCTGGCTGATCAGTGATCTCATCATCCTTAAATCTGTATATTTGTCTGTATACTTCCTCCGTGGTGATGTTGAGTGTTGGTCATACAAATCCCAAATCCATATTTGAAAGAAAGTTTCTAGAAGTTATTCTGAATAGTTGATTGCTTTAGTAATTTATTCACAAATAGGCACAGATAACTTTTATTTTACAATACCTTCAGTGGCTTATCACCGGGGGGGGGGGGGGGGGGGTCATAAGTGGCATAACTTGAAAAGGGGCGCAAAACAAAATGAAAAGAAATGGGAGAAAGTGTTAGAAAAAAGTCCAGCCCGATCGCTCTACTCCCCTGAGACGTACGTTTCTTTAGATTGGGGAGGGAGGGTGTAATGCTGTAGAAATAATGATTGGTCCCTTTGCTATTGTGCATGTTTTGCTTCTATTCATCATTCCGCTATTATTTTTTGTGTGTGTTTTGTTAATGTTTCTAAGAATAGCAACATTACTTTGTGTAGAGTAAAATCCCACATGCGATTTGGTTCTGATATAATTTTCCTATACGTTTTATCAAGGTTTTGTTTCTAGTTCATATGTTGCTACATGTATCATGTTTTGTTTCGTTTACAGATAGCTACATTACTTTTCTGTCAAGTTTAATCTGATAATTACGTACAGCTTGTTTTAATATAATGGTCATTTTCTTTGTTGTATTGTGTTCCTATATAGTCAACATGCCTCTGCTGACATTTTGTTGTTTTGTTTTGATGATAATCTTATTATGTCCGGATTCTATTTTAATAAATTTAGATTTGAAATTTGAATTTGTGTCGGTTTTGTTCAATTCCAGACCCTGATCCAGGATAAATGCATCTTAAATTATATCATCGGACTGAACCGAAGTCAACCCTATTCCAGAATAAATGCATCTTAAATTATATCATCGGACTGAACCGAAGTCAACCCTCTCCTTCTCTTTTTCATCATCGAACCCTCTTCATCATGTCACACTCAAATGTCCTCTTCTCTCCAGATCTAACTATTTATATTATATAAATTACTTTTATACACTTATGAGGTGTTGCAAGAAAGTGGCAATTGATTGCAACTTGCAACTGATCGGTACTGACCAATCAAAATCATTGTTGCAAGCGCATCTTCTTGAATGGGCAGACCCTGAACCATTCAGAATGGTTGTTCTAATTTGCTTTACAATTTGCAATTGATTGCAACTTTCTTGCAACACCCCATTAGTTTAGTGCCTTCTCGTGCTCTATCACTTGTCAGTTCATCCTATTCGTTTTTATTTCATTTTCATCCTCTCGTCCAACAAATTTTCGTCCCTCACTACCCTTTTCTCATTCCTTTCTCTGATCACTCTCGTTCTCTCTGTCTCGATTATTCTATTTCTCTACACACGCATGATTATGATACATGTATACCCAAATCAAGAATAGAGTCATAGTACCAATCACCGTTAATATGACACTCTTGGTCAATTTAAAGGGAAATCCAGTCTTAATAGCAAGTTGCTTTGAAAGAAAGAGGAAAAATCAGAGAAGCAGATTGGTGAAAGTGTGAAGAAATCAGACAAGCAATACGAAATTGTTAAAAGTTGTAATCACTACACATATGGGAATTTCAAATTGGCCGAATAGGTAATGTCACTGTGATGTAGCTGTGGACAACTCCTCCGTTCACTCCAACACACAAAATGACTAAAATGTCATTTTTTCAAAATGTATTGCTCAGTAGGATCTTTTTTCCATGAGGACCTATAACAATATGCTATCTCCAATATATTTTGAGTACTGCCCCGAGGTTAAAAGCGCCTCGAAAAACCCGCAATTAATGATATTTTTGTGTGCGGACAAACGGGAGAGTTGTCCACAAAAATGTCACAATCGACTCACCAAATTGCCAATTTCAGATTCGCATAGATGTAGTGATGTAGTGATGTCATTTTTTAAACATCCATAATTTTCTTATTCCTTATCGATTTCTTTCAAACCTCCAACATCCTGTTTTTCTTATTTTTCTGCTTTCTCACAGATCATCTTATTATCAAGATTGGATTGCCCTTTATTAAAGGGACATTTTTGTATTGGCGCCATCTACGTTTGCAATCGTGATATTGGTTTCGGCAGAGTTGAGGTGTGGTTGAGGTCACAGAAGAGTTCTGTGGTTGAGGTCAGTGGTTGAGGTGGAATGAAGTCACTAAAGCGTTGTACGGAATAAACCAAAACTCTGAGGAGTGAATGAGGGGCGATTTATTTCGCGATAACGCCACTGTTTTACATATTTCCATTAAATAACCTTGAAAAACAAGACATACTTGAAAAAAGTGAATCATTGGAATTGGGATCTGTATTGACCTCGCAATAAACAGTCACGTAGGCCAAAGTCAAATTTCATTTGAACAGTTAAGTGCGTTGATCTTAATATATCATGTGATCTGATGCAAAACACTTGAAAAAAGGGAATCATCATTGATCTTTATTATAGCTCATGTATGTTATCATAATTATGTTAATATTGATACTTGGGGGCGTTGTGGAAATTGATATCAATAACTAGACTAAGTAACAATGACTGATACAAGCTACTGAAATCATATTTTGATTGGCTAAGAGCAATATTTTATTAACAAGTTTTATCGAATAAGCCCTGATTAGTGAGAATCGTACCTATATCTATCTATAATGACGCAGACTATTTCTTTCAACAAATACTGAGGGAAAAGTTTACAGTATGATTGCTTGATAATGTACCTTCCTGGCTGATCAGTGATCTCATCATCCTTAAATCTGTATATTTGTCTGTATACTTCCTCCGTGGTGATGTTGAGTGTTGGTCATACAAATCCCAAATCCATATTTGAAAGAAAGTTTCTAGAAGTTATTCTGAATAGTTGATTGCTTTAGTAGTTTATTCACAAATAGGCACAGATAACTTTTATTTTACAATACCTTCAGTGGCTTATCACGGGGGGGGGGGGGGGGGGGGGTCATAAGTGGCATAACTTGAAAAGGGGCGCAAAACAAAATGAAAAGAAATGGGAGAAAGTGTTAGAAAAAAGTCCAGCCCGATCGCTCTACTCCCCTGAGACGTACGTTTCTTTAGATTGGGGAGGGAGGGTGTAATGCTGTAGAAATAATGATTGGTCCCTTTGCTATTGTGCATGTTTTGCTTCTATTCATCATTCCGCTATTATTTTTTTGTGTGTGTTTTGTTAATGTTTCTAAGAATAGCAACATTACTTTGTGTAGAGTAAAATCCCACATGCGATTTGGTTCTGATATAATTTTCCTATACGTTTTATCAAGGTTTTGTTTCTAGTTCATATGTTGCTACATGTATCATGTTTTGTTTCGTTTACAGATAGCTACATTACTTTTCTGTCAAGTTTAATCTGATAATTACGTACAGCTTGTTTTAATATAATGGTCATTTTCTTTGTTGTATTGTGTTCCTATATAGTCAACATGCCTCTGCTGACATTTTGTTGTTTTGTTTTGATGATAATCTTATTATGTCCGGATTCTATTTTAATAAATTTAGATTTGAAATTTGAATTTGTGTCGGTTTTGTTCAATTCCAGACCCTGATCCAGGATAAATGCATCTTAAATTATATCATCGGACTGAACCGAAGTCAACCCTATTCCAGAATAAATGCATCTTAAATTATATCATCGGACTGAACCGAAGTCAACCCTCTCCTTCTCTTTTTCATCATCGAACCCTCTTCATCATGTCACACTCAAATGTCCTCTTCTCTCCAGATCTAACTATTTATATTATATAAATTACTTTTATACACTTATGAGGTGTTGCAAGAAAGTGGCAATTGATTGCAACTTGCAACTGATCGGTACTGACCAATCAAAATCATTGTTGCAAGCGCATCTTCTTGAATGGGCAGACCCTGAACCATTCAGAATGGTTGTTCTAATTTGCTTTACAATTTGCAATTGATTGCAACTTTCTTGCAACACCCCATTAGTTTAGTGCCTTCTCGTGCTCTATCACTTGTCAGTTCATCCTATTCGTTTTTATCTCCAATATATTTTGAGTACTGCCCCGAGGTTAAAGGGAAATTAACCTCAGCGTATGAATTAGCTTATTTTGAATGGTGTAGTATATGCCTCTTATTTGATACATGCAATTTCATGTAAAAACACAGGATATAGATATAAATCACTATTTTCCAGCCAAGTTATCGTCTGCTAGCAATAATAAGGGGGCTGCCATTACTTTATGTGTACACGAACATATTTTTCATCCCAAGTAAAATTTCCTTCATCGTTAACTTGTAATTGATTTTTAGAGGACAAATATATATTAGATAAAGTCACATATTCTGAAATGTAAGTTTAGTTTTATATATTTTTTAAAAGGTCTTAATTTGTTCATAAAAAATATACTTCATAAAAAATATACGTCAAGGACGGAGAATTGACGTCAAGGACGGAGACAATCGTAACAATACCAAAACAAAGCGAGGAATCTGCTTTACAGGATGGCTATTAGAACTCATGGGTCGTCAATTATCTAGGCCCATGGCCAATAACAATCGTAATACAATCAGAACAAAGCGACGTATCTGTTGTAAAGGTAGGCTATTATCAATGCATATGGTACCTAATGATCCGTGTCATGCACAAAATGGCAGCCTCCATGGAAAGACGTAGCAGACAATAGGTGCATCTAGAATATCACGTGGGGTTAATTGTCCTTTAAAAGCGCCTCGAAAAACCCGCAATTAATGATATTTTTCTGTGCGGACAAACGGGAGAGTTGTCCACAAAAATGTCACAATCGACTCACCAAATTGCCAATTTCAGATTCGCATAGATGTAGTGATGTAGTGATGTCATTTTTTAAACATCCATAATTTTCTTATTCCTTATCCGATTTCTTTCAAACCTCCAAC
Source organism: Heliocidaris erythrogramma (assembly GCA_025617745.1). Lineage (NCBI taxonomy): Eukaryota > Metazoa > Echinodermata > Echinoidea > Camarodonta > Echinometridae > Heliocidaris > Heliocidaris erythrogramma. The sequence continues at coordinate 12,415,194 of CM046861.1, forward strand.
ATCCTGTTTTTCTTATTTTTCTGCTTTCTCACAGATCATCTTATTATCAAGATTGGATTGCCCTTTATTAAAGGGACATTTTTGTATTGGCGCCATCTACGTTTGCAATCGTGATATTGGTTTCGGCAGAGTTGAGGTGTGGTTGAGGTCACAGAAGAGTTCTGTGGTTGAGGTCAGTGGTTGAGGTGGAATGAAGTCACTAAAGCGTTGTACGGAATAAACCAAAACTCTGAGGAGTGAATGAGGGGCGATTTATTTCGCGATAACGCCACTGTTTTACATATTTCCATTAAATAACCTTGAAAAACAAGACATACTTTTAATGCAAAAATTGGCACAAATATTTATGATCGATTCAGCTTTCTTGGGTAACTCGGCCACGATTGCAAACGTAGATGGCGCCATTATAAATGAGCAAGAGTGTCATATTAACTAGGCACCAATCCTGCAGCTCTCATGAATATTCATATCACAAACCCCTTTTTGAAGACTTTGAAAGATGCTACAAGTTTCGGACTTGTATTTATTACTCAGTCACCTTATTTTTAAATCAGCAAAAGAAAATTTCGTAATATAAACCTCTACCGAGGTTCGAACTCGTGGTCCTTTCACACACACACACACACCCTCTCACACACGTTCACTCTCTCTCGCTGTGTCTCTCTGTCTTTCTCTCTTACCTCTCAAAACTTATGCCCATGTACAAAATTCTAGCTTTTCATCTAAAATAAATCAGAATCATTTTGGACACACTTGCTTCATTTGCAAATTTTGCATAACTTTATTCTATGCAAGGTGTATGATACAAATACCCAGTACAATAATAAATAGATCCACCCATTTATCAAATAAAATGTTCTAAACATGTAGCATTAAAGCTTTTCCAGTTTTGTACATAAATGGAAGTCGATTAAATACTTAATTTGGCAATTATATAAATATAGTAAAGACATATTCAAGGTACAGGACAAAGCAGCGGTTAAATAAAATTATATTATCATGCAGACTGATTAAAAACTTGAAACATGATTTCATACTTTGGTCCTCATTATATCACTTATGGGGTGTTGCAAGAAAGTTGCGATCGATTGCAAGTTGCAACTGATCGGTATTGACCAATCAAAATCATTGTTTCAAGCGCATCTTCTTGAATGGGCAGGCGCTGAACCATTCAGAATGGTTGTTCTAATTTGCTTTACAATTTGCAATTGATTGCAACTTTCTTGCAACACCCCATTAATTTCACATGAAGTTCTCAGTCTGACTTCTCTTCCAAATATTCAAAGGTAGGCAGAACAGGCAGCCTTATTTATATGTTACTAGATATGATGAGTGCATGGACACTTATTAATTCCAGGGAGAAAGTTAGGAAAAGGAGTAGGGTTAGGGTTTGGGTTTGGGGTTATGGTTTGTGATATAGTTAGAGATAGGGTTAGGGTTAAGGGGGGGGGGGGGTAAATATGCCTTTTTTGCTGCAGGGAGAAAATATGAGAAAATATGAAAGCATCCCACATACTAGAAAAAAATGAAAAAAAAACAAAACTATTGCATAATGGGAAAAAATACAAACTTACACGAGGTTCCGTCCCCTACGCTAATAAAAAGAGCAGCATTTATATGCGTATGTTACAACAAGTAATGCCAGCAGAAAAATTAAGATACAGAACCTATTGAATCAATAACATTAAGAGACCGGTGTGACTATAAAGTGATATTATGGGATGAAGAGCTTTAGAATACAAGCAAGAATACAAGCAAGTGGACTAACTTTAGACCAGCTTCAAACAAATGAGGTTGACTCTTTGCTCTCCATATTAGGTGGACTAACTCCCCACTCCCAAGTTTTAAACCAGGCCTGAAGTTAGAATACAAGCCCAAAATAGGCTACTGAGAAGCTAGCTATTTATTGTGAAGGCTGACTTATTTAGATAAAATTTGATGTAAACCAACACATATGAACCTGATGAACAACAATGCTACATATCAGAATATTGCAATTAATACAATTAAATGACATACAAGAGTTTTGCAGTAAATGCAATTAAATGATGTACAGGAAGTCGATATACAGTTGTAGAAGAGAAAATACTGTCTATAACTTGATAATACAATAGGAATATTGAAAGAATGTGAATACAAGCATCTGAAAAAGACAAAAACCATTGATGCACCTTATAACATGGAATAACTTTGAAAGTGACAGTATACTAATTAAGCTCCTAAGTAGCGCCAGTATTATGTGCCTCCCATTTTCCCATCATGCCCCATTCTAGTTTGTAGAAGCTTAGCATTACCTGCAGGAAATTTCGACATTTGCAAAATCAAAAATAATAGTTTAAAATATGAAATGTGCCTATATTATCAAAACAACTTGTTTGTCTGAATTAAAAATAAAATGCAATTAATTAATTTTCAAATTTATGATCTTAATTTTGCAATCACTGTAAGATGGTGCTGTTCAAGATCTAACAGTTTAATGCCACTTCAAAATAAAGGCAAAGGTTAATCAAGGTACTAGCACATGATCAAATCGTATCAACTATAATATTTTCAAAACCTCCCAAACAAGCACATACATAATACAGTTTTGTAGGATTTTGTAAAAATAGATAGATAAGATCTTGTAGTAAATGAAATAGAAGAATCATACAAGAGACATACAAGTATCAAAACAACAGATATTCTAAAACTTGTTATTTTTTGGCAGAAAAGAAAAGGGTCCTTATGATCTGTTTCTGCCCTTTTCTTAGATTTCAGAAATACCTTTAACTGGGCATTGTGGCGTGCGCCTGTAATCCAGCTAACAGTGGAAGTTATAAACTGATTCAGCGGACCCATGTTTGAGACTGAGTCACGTCTTTCGGATGGTGACGTTAAAGATCGGTCCCCTGATGTAAATAATCATATCTGATTGATACACGTCTGTAAAAACCCAAGTACATACACACACACACACACACACCTTTAACCTTTATGAGCTGGCAACAATAACTGAACATATCAGAGAAAACACAAGGTGATTAATACTGGTACCATGAATATTTCTTCAGTTTCACCCTAATAGTACCAACAAGATATTGCATAGAATAAATATAATCAGCCAATAGAATACATGCAAATACATGTATATTACATACAATAGCACATTTCCATACTTCGCACATAATTACCTATATACATGTTTGCTTAGTGACACAACTACCTTCACTTTCATTCACCTGTTTGATTCAATGAATTTCAATAGTCAGAATGAAGATTGCATGTAAAGTAGGACAAACAATATGGCTTGTCTGACAGAACAATGTCTAATCTGTGTAAACTGCATTCTGACTATTAAAGAAAAGGTTGAGTTCGGTAAAGGTAAAAAATAATTTGTGAGCTTTCTCATTCTCTTTTATGTCAGTTTGGAAGAACATCATAGCATAAATGTTCCTTGAAAAGGATTGCTATACAAATCCCCTCATACCAGTATTCTAAATATGACAAGAAATACTAGCTGAAGTATTTGGACCACACATTAATGACACATGTGTCCCATATGAACATTACTGTGTAAGTTCATATGATTTTCCTTTTGATGCTACCACAGCCTCACAGTATACACCAATAGGCCATTTTCGTAATGTATTCAAGTTTATACACGTTTGCCTAGTGACAAACTATTACATTCAGCTGTAAAAAGCTCTTCTTTTTCAATAGTCAGAATGTGAATTGCATGTATTAGGTGTTGTTAGGTTTGACAATCATTTTTGGCTATCTCAACCTAGCAACACTTATGTACGCAATCTGCATTCTGACTACTGAAATACAATTACCCCTTTCCCACTGCCGTCCAAATTTGGTCCGCACCAGGTCCGGACCAAATTATGTCCGTCGCAAGTGCTTTCACACGACCGTGAAGATTTAGGCCGGACCTGGGCCGGACCAAACTTATCTGTCGCAGTTGCCACGGAAACCACTTATCCCCCTCATGAAGCGCGCGAAATTTGGAACTGGCTAGCTAGTTAGCTTCGTGCGGTCATGCATTTGGTCCGGACCAAATTCTTTGTGATTTTCACACCAAATTTGGTCCGGACCTGGTCCGGACCTGAAACACCTCTTGGTCCGGACCAAATTTTGGTCCGCACTAACTTTTTGGTCCGGAACAAATGCTTTCACATCAGGATTTGGTCCGGACCAGGTCCGGACCTGGTCCGGACCAAAGCTTGATGTGAAAGGGGTAAATGACTCTTGTAACAGGTGGATGTAATAGTTCATTACTAGGAGTTTGACAAAGAGGTAAGCATTAAATTTGAATGCATTATATTACAAAAATGGCCTATTCTTATTATTTTACTAATCGTCCTTTCACAAAAGACCCGTTCACTAATTTTATGAATACTTCTTGAACAAAAGTTTCTCTTGACGACTCAAGAGCTTGCCAGAGGCTTACCCGACATAGCAAAAGCTAATGAATGCAAAATGGATTCCATCTACCGAGATGCCATTATGCATAGCAGGTGCATTAAATAGTTAGTAACTAAGGATTCTGGAGAGAAACATGCATAAATACATTTAGTAAACAGGTCTATTGCTTCTAAACAGTTTCTTTCACAATTTAATCATGACCAGAACGCACCATTATCTTTAAAATACAATACCTCTTAACAGTTGAATTCATGCAATTACTTTTTCACTTGGCACCTGTTAAAGAAGTACTGGTATGCATAAAATCTGAATGCACTGGTACAGCAAATGCGACCGACCTTCTTCACACATATACAGTATATACATAAATCAGCATAAAAAGTAGTTCCAGAATCCAGATATATACAAATGAAAACCCATATTCAAGTCTAATATAAATTGCACTTTTCCATCTACCAGTACTAAAATTCACATCACTTTAATCCACCACCTTTGAATATCAACACCAAGTTTTAATATCCTTCCTTAACCCAATGTCTGCTGAATTCTCTAATTTCCATAGGCTTAATATCTGGTTCCTGTAAGTATAGGGTTAATTAATATCCCCCAAAATAATGCATTGATTCAGTATAGTTTTGCAGCAATGACAAAGATTTGTAACAATTATTAAGAGTATTACCCAAAAAGGACAACAAATTATTATGGATCACCAGATTGGGGGAGGAGGGATGATACCTCACTTCTCACTACTGTCGACAAATCCTGTCTTATTGTCAGAAAATTAAGAAAAAAAAAGAAAATTTTCTGATTATTCTTCAGTAAATTTTCTTCATCTCTTCGGCAAAATTTGACATCGTAGGTCAGGATATTTTGATTTTTTTTGCCTGTTGCAAATTTTCTGAAAACTTTTCAGCATATTAGGTCAGACGAAAAGGTCTAGCAAAGTGCCTCATTAATGCATGACAATTTCAATGTAACAATATATGAATTTCAGTTCTTTAATGCACTTTTAATAACCTTCATCATGTAAACCTGATATTGCTTAATATCAGAATTTTCTGATATGTTCTTATTGCTAAAGGAATTGATCTAAACATGAAAATTCAAAATGAATTTCTTTGTTCAGTGGCTATCTTGCTGTCCTCGATTATATCGAGCGTCTTTAGAAGGCAAGAGGCAAGTTAAACACCGCAATACTTTATATGGCACATTTAATTGGAGTGAGACTAATTTCAAGACTGATTTCTATTCAATTATATGCTTCCTGGCAGTTTTTGTAACCAGAATGTTCAAATTTAAAACGACATAGCTACCCAAAGCTATCCATCTGCATTCACTTTACCTCTATGGTCTACATTTAACCCATCGACGACTAAATTCTCAGATTTCCACAGACATTATACAGGAGCCACCCAATTCTTGTTTGTAATGGGTTAACATGGCATTTAGAAGAGTTTGAATGATGATCGGCAGGTCTTTCTTACTAATGATGTCAATAACCTATTTTTCCACTAAGATTCAAGTTGAAATCCAAAACAATATTTCCTTCAATTTCATTTCATATATAATAAAGAATATTGAAGTATCCTTCCATATCAATAAAAGGGCTCCATTCTGTAAATGTTAGGATTCATTTCATTCATATTTCAAAAGTGGCAAGAATAGAGTATGCATTTGCATCATACAACACCAACTCAATTTAGAGAGAAAGAACAAATACATTATTCTCCTTGTACAAACCATAACTCTACTGCATTAATAGGCCAATCCAGACATTTTACAATGAAAGTAAGGTGAAGAAGAAATACAAAAGAAGTATAAATCTCTGCATTGTCTTTGAATGACAATTTATGTACAGCCAAACATAGGAGATTGGCACAACACACACTATGGTGGCAATTGCTCTATTGCCATTTTGTACAGTAATTGAATGCCTAATTCCAACCTTGCATCTAACAACATACCCAACCCGATATCTAACCCAACACCCAGTCCCTCGACTCAAGCCTTCATTCTATATCTTTGAGGAATAATGCCTGGAGCTAATAGCGCCAGGGCCCCCGTTTCATAAAACTTGATATCTAAAACAAGTTACAATTAGAGTTATAAGCTGAAATACTTGCATCTGATTGGCTGAGAGCAAATTTGTCATAGATATGTGGCAGTTGTTATTGATAAGTATTTATGAAACAGGGCCCAGAGCACATATCAAATCTTTCTAGAGAGACAACAAAGGTGATCACAACAGACATTTGGCCTTTATGGAGAGGAGGTAGCTATTAAAGACAGGTGTAATCATATATCTAAAGGTCAGATATTTTATAAGGCCATGACTATATATTTCTGATAATACTTATAACTGGTGATAATGTCGTCATTTGCTAAGTCGGAAGTATTTCAGATTACTCAGATCAAATCCCTGGTAGCCCTTGGTTGCAAAGTAAGCGTAGCCCGTGTAGTATACTGTAAGAGAGAGAGAGAGAGAGAGAGAGAGAGAATACATGGCTAAAAACGCGAAATTTCAAAGAAATTTACCTCTATGACCTTTGACCTTTAACCTATGTACTCAAATCACATCGTCTTCCTATGGTGATACACACTAGTACCAAATCTGAAGTTCATATCTCAAACAAGTTTTTGAGATATTGCGATAACGGACCCAAAAAACTCTGACATTTCATGGAAATTGACCTCTATGACCTTTGACCTTCAAAATCAACAGTAATAATGCCAATCTTAATTCTTATGCAGCAAATCAAAGAATTAAATTGAATATAGAAATTGATAAGTGCTTTACATGTACCATATATGGCCATATGAAAGAGGAAATTGGAAGTTAAAACTGATAGATTTCTAGGAGTACAAGGACAACCAATAATTTACATGATCAAAGAAAAGAAACAGGTATTGCCATTTTAATCTGAATGCGGGCCTGTCTGAATGTTTTTCAACTATTCTGTTTGATATAAATTGTATTAGCCTCATCATGCAATTTAAACGAACTTCATTGCATTGCCTTGTCACATATAAATTATGTACTGGGTAATGAAATTTTTTTTTTTTTTTTGGGGGGGGGGGGGGGGTCAGATATTTTTTTTAACAGCTAAATAGATGAGATCAAACAGGGAAATAAATTAGTTGAAATGATTATTGAATAAAATGAAATCAAATCCGACAAATTTATCGAGTACAATACACAAGGACATTCATTACAAGAAAAGAGAGAATTAAAAAAAAATGAAAATAAATGTACTACATACATACATACTACACTAAAGGAAAAAAGAAACTTATAAAAGTTCAAGAGATCACCAAATTAAATTCTCTGCATGGAAATGTACCAAATTTGGATATAATGTTGATTCAATGCATGGCTTTAAATGACAGTCAATAACAAAAAGTTTTCTTCAATGCCACAAAAGAAATGTGCACTGAAGCAAAGGACTCTCTAATCCCCAAGTCACAAAGACAAACTGCAGCCTTGTACACCATATGCATGTCAATGAATGAAACAAAAGAATTTCAAAAGGGATTTGCAAGTTCATATCCAAACAGATTAATAGCCAGTATGTCCACCTCTAGCTTGCTGGCAAGCTGTACACCGTCTTCGCATGCTTCCGATCAGATTCGCGATGGTAGCCTGGGGAACATTGTTCCATTCCTCTTGCAGTGCTGCAATGAGCGTCTCCCTATTGATGGGTTGATTGTCACGCCTTGACACACGTCGACCAAGCTCTTCCCAGAGATGTTCAATTGGGGAAAGGTCTGGTGAACGGGCGAACCATGGCAGAACATCAATATCCTCTTGCTCGAGGGGTGCAAATCCCTTTTGAAATTCTTTTGTTTCATTCATTGACATGCATATGGTGTACAAGGCTGCAGTTTGTCTTTGTGACTTGGGGATTAGAGAGTCCTTTGCTTCAGTGCACATTTCTTTTGTGGCATTGAAGAAAACTTTTTGTTATTGACTGTCATTTAAAGCCATGCATTGAATCAACATTATATCCAAATTTGATACATTTCCATGCAGAGAATTTAATTTGGTGATCTCTTGAACTTTTATAAGTTTCTTTTTTCCTTTAGTGTATATGACAACTCCTATGAGCTATTCATTGACTTTCAACTGGTAGTAAAGAGATATCCAGTATATACATGTACACCCTGCTCTATTTCACTTTTTTATTCACAGACCTTGAATTTTTAACTTGAAGGCTTTGAACATAATGCATGATCATAGTAGCATCTACATTATACAGGATCATCGGCTCATATTCATAATGGGAGACTAATTCAAACGGTGTTCAACTTCATCCACTGATTTATGGAGTATCCGGGCCCTGTTTCATAAACCTTGTCATCAATGACAAGTTGCAATATCTGTTATAAGCTACTGAAATCCTTGCATCTGATTGGCTGAGAGCAAATTTGTCGGTGAAAATCACCGACAAGACACTTGATGAAACGCCTCCCAGATGTCAAACTTAATATGCTGTATTAAACTTATGTAATTTTTACAACAAAATGAATAAATGGAATTAATCCATTCATGAAATGAAAATGAGAGATTTATTTCATTTTGACATAATTTTGTTTGTTTATTAAGTTATAGAATCATGATAATTTTTTCAGATTATTAAAAGAGGTTGACACTTAGCACTTCATAAATCAGTGGACAAAACACTTCCCACGTAGTCAGGGTTTAAAGATAAAGTCGAGTTCTGGTCATGTGATTACACTGTGAAAGAAACTATCTCAAAGCAATTGGGAAAGGTTGATCATGTATACATAAGAATCGGTATATACTGTGCACGTTTCGAATCGTTGAAAGGATAAGAAGTTGACACATTTGCGCTGAAAAGCACTTGCACCGCACACAGAAATGGGTATATGGGACTGTACACACTTGTGGCATGAATGTTCGGCCCGAACACTTCAGCTATTTCTCGTCATATTTGGAATATGAGAGCATTTGAAGAGTATTTCTTTTCAGGGAACATTTTGACTATGATGTTCTTCCAAACTGACATAAAAGGAATGAGAAAGCTCACAAATGATTTTTGACCTTTCCCAGAACTCAACCTCTTTGTACCTGGACTAAAGTAAGCAAAATGACAGGGACAACTGGGGATCACTAAAAGATACTCACATCCAGGAATAAACATGAGAACCCCCGCAACAATACAGACAGTACCAGCTGCATGACCTATGGGGGAAAAACATAATGAAATTTTCATCATTAAGATAAAACTTCTTTCAATGATTATATCAAAGGCAGTGACTGTTAATCGATTGAATGACATTGCATGTTGTGTTATGATGAATAAGAAATGTTTATGATCACTTAAAATCAATGTAAAAAAATACAAAAAATTTGGGATTGGAACAACTGGAAAGTACCAAACTGGGTTTAGGGGTAGAGTTTAGAGTTGGAGTTGGGAATTTGGTTAATACGTGGGGAGCATTTCATCAAGCGTTTTGTCAGTGATTTTTACTGACAAATTTGCTCTCAGCCAATCAGATGCAAGGATTTCAGTAGCTTATAACAGCTGTCGGTAAAAATCACTGACAAAACGCTTAATGAAACGCTCCCCAGGATATTGGCCCCAAAGCAACTGCTACCAGAGCATGTGTCATAGAACTAGTGAAATTTAGTTAAATGTCCACTCATGTTTCAAGGTAAAAATAACTTTTCTGTGCATAGGAACTCATTAAATTAGATCTGCAGTTGTAAAAGCAATATTTCTTCACAGCAATTCTTATGTGTTTGGTTTTTTTTTATTGTTTTTTACCATCTGAGCTCTTTCTGGGTTTTTTGTTTCCACAGCTTTCCAGAGCTGATCACTGCTCCAGTTTATTATTTCATTGTCATGGTTATTGAGGGGAGAAATAGTGTTTCCATATGGAGGCCAGACTAAACAACATGCTTTACTTCACTGAAACATGTTTCACAAATAAATTGAACGTGAGATAGTACAAATTCAAAATAATCTCAACCTTACCTGTCTGGCCTATTTCAAGTACGATTCCAATGAGAATAAGGGCTACAATAAAGAGAGAGAGAGAGAGAGGAGAAAAGAGCAAACGGTCAAAATTCATAAATTTCAACATGTACACTAAGCTGCAGCCATGGATTTTCTACCACAGTTGGACCACTGTTGTAAACGTGCAGGGTAACATGATCATTCAGTGGTCAACATAACAACTTGCACAGGCCAAGAATGACCTCATCAACACCATGATTTACAAATATTGGTACAGTATTGCATGAATTTATAGTTTCAGTGAATGGCTTCACAAATCCAAATAAAATACTAGAGTTTAATTCGTCATGACGACGAATTAGGTGGTCTGTCTTTCAATTTGTATGGTCATGATCGTAATCAGGATGATCATAATAATGAGGAAATACTAAACAGAAGATAGGAAGTCAAGAATGCCATGAATGCAGATGCTTCTTGAGGACATGAATGTAGCAAAATGTGTGAAACGGTCATTGTAAACTGATTATGGTGATGATGATAATGGTGATGATGAAGATGATATAATGATGGTTATAATGAGTATGATGATATAATGATGATGGTGATGATATAATAATAATAACGATGATGATCACGACAGTGATGGTAATAATGATGATGATGATGATGTAATGATGATTATGATGGTGATGAAAATCACGATAATGAAGGGAATAATGATGAAGATTAATGATGTGATAATGGTGATGATTATGGTGATGGGGATTATGAAGATGATTGATGATATAATGATGATGATGGTGTTAATGGGGATAATGGTGATGACCATGACTGCAATGACAGTGACCTTAACCATGCCAAATATGAAAGAGAAATCACATTTCGTTATGAAGATACGACAATAAGTTGATTTGTACAAAATGGCGCCTATAGATGACCTTGAAAAAGATGTGGGAACTTGACCTTATTAGGACCGATGACTGACAAAAATTTGAAGATAATTGAGTAAGCCAATTTTGAGAAATTGTGATATCAAATAGGCTAATGATATTGCAGGATAGCGTTAATACACTTCAGGGAATCAGATTTTCCATAGGGTTATACATAAACTACTGCACACTACTTTCCAATAGACAACACGCAAAATAAGGCAGTTTAGTACATGGTTTGTGATTGTATATGATATAATAGTCGAACAAGATGGTAAAATGAAAGGCAAAAAGAAGCAAAAACTAGAATTTAATTCGTCATGAGGACGAATTAGGTGGTCTGTCTTTCAATTTGTATGATCATGATTGTAATCAGGATGATCATAATAATGGGGAAATACTAAACTGAAGATAAGAAGTCAAGAATGCCACGCATGGAGATGCTTCTTCAGGACAGGATAACAATCATGATAATGGTGATGATTATCATGATGAAGGTGATATGATGATGGGGATGACAATAATAATAGCAATGATGATCATGACGGTGATGATATTATATCATCATCATCATCATCATCATGAATATCATCATGACAGTGATGATGATAATGATGTTGAAGATAATCATGATGATGATCATTATATATCATCATGACAGTGATGATGATAATGATGTTGATGATAATCATCAGCATCATCATGAATATCATGACAGTGATGATGATAATGATGTTGATGATAATCAAGATGATGATCATTATATGACAGTGATGATAATGATGCTGATGATAATGATGATGATGATCATTATATCATGACAGTGATGATGATAATGATTTTGACGTTAATCATCATCATCATCATCATGAATATCATGACAGTGGTGATGATAATGATGTTGATAATCATCATGATGAATATTATCATGACAGTGATGATGATAATGATGTTGATGATAATCATCATCATGAATATCATCATGACAGTGATGATGATAATGATGTTGATGATAATCATGATAGTGATATAATGATGATGATGGTGATGGTGATGGTGATGATAATGGTGATGACCATGACTGCAATGACAGTGACCTTTACCATGCCAAATATGAAAGAGCAATCACATTTCGTTATGAAGATACGACCATAAGTTGATTTTTACAAAATGTCGCCTGGATGACGTCACGATAATCTGATGAGCTTGAAAAAGATGCGCGAACTTGACCTTATTAGGACTGATGACTGCCGAAAATTTGAAGATAATTGAGTATGCCAATTTTGAGAAATTTCCATCTGGTTGTACACAAACTACTGCACACTACTTTCCAATAGACAAAACACGCAAAATAAGGCAGTTTAGTACATGGTTTGTGATTGTATATGATATAATAGTCGAAGAAGATGGTAAAATGAAAGGCAAAAAGAAGCAAAAAAAAAAAAAAAATTATGGACCCACCGGGGATCGAACCTGGGTCACCGGAATGAGAGGCAAGTGCTATAACCAATAGACCAAAATATTTCCCATAGAGATAACACGTAAACGAAAAACGGGATTCTCAAACCACACTTGTAAAAGCTTATAGTCTCAGCTATAACATACTAAAATCTGGAAGAAAATGGACTAAAAACAACTGAGATACAGCTCAGAGAACAATGTCATGTAGATTCATGATTCGAAAAAAAATCATCTTCCATAGACATAACACGCAAATAGGGAAAATTCTGACATGGCATCTTTAATTGAAAATTTCACTGTGATGACGTCATCAAAATGAAAAATGGTGACGACTGATTTTGTAGGAAATTGCCTCAGCTACAACATATTAAAATCTGGCCGAAAAACGACTAATAATTACGAATCTAGAGCCTAATTTGCATAAATGTGATGACGTGCAAACATGAAAAATGGAAATTTTGAATTCTGGCGCCATTTTGATGACGTCATAATGTTTATAAGGATCAAATGATACATGAAATGAAATCTATGATTCATACCCTACCTGATGATGACAAAAAAATTGGGGGTTTGTGGACTATTTAAAGAGCTAGAGTTAATTTTGTAGAGGCATGTTTTTGCACGTTTTTACGTTATTTTCGCCATAGATGCGCGCACGGATTTTGAACTTTGACGCACCCGTACGACCTTATTATTGATTGAAATTGATTCCAAGTTGATGGAAATGATGAAGAAAAGTGTCAGGATTGCAAATCAATCGAAAAAACAGCGTTTTAACGTTATTTAAGACGTGCGCGGACGCTTACGCACGGACATTTTTGAAATGCTCAAAATGACCTGAAACGTGTGCAGACTTGATCCTACGTGATTTTGAGCATTTTTAAAATTTGACGCGCGCGTACGCGCACGTCCTGACCTCTAGATGACCTGTGAGGACATGACTTGATGACCCTTCAAGTGAAGTTTATGTGATGTGAATATAGTTGAATTTTGATGATCGATTATGAAGATATAATCGATCTTGTAAATTTACAAAATGGCGTCTTGATGACGTCACGATGACCTGATGACCTCCAAAAGCTTAATGGACCATGTCCATGATTGACCTCATACATGACATGAAACTCGATGATATTGACCTGGCCGATTTTGAGATTTGGTGGCCACAAGAATTTGTAATAAAAAGAAGAAATAACTAGAGTTTAATTCGTCATGAGGACGAATTAGGTGGTCTGTCTTTCAATTTGTATGATCATGATTGTAATCAGGGTGATCATAATGCTAGACTGAAGATACATGTAGGAAGTCAAGAATGCGACGCATGGAGATGCTTCTTGAGGACAGGAATGTAGAAAAATGTGTGAAACGGTCATTGGAAGATGTGATGATGTTGATGATAATCATCATGATGAATATCATGACAGTGATGATGATAATGATGTTGATGATAATCATGATGATGATCATTATATCATGACAGTGATGATGATAATGATGTTGATGATAATCATCATGATGAATATCATGACAGTGATGATAATGATGTTGATGATGATTATATCATGACAGTGATGATAATACTGATTTTGATGTTAATCATTATCATGATCATCATGAATATCATGACAGTAATGATGATAATAATGTTGATGATAGTCATCATCATGAATATCATCATGACATTGATGATGATAATGATGATGATAATCATGATGATGATCATTATATCATCATAACGGTGATGATGATAATGAAGTTCATAATCATCAGCATCATCATGAATATCATGACAGTGATGATGATAATGATGTTGATGATAATCATCATCAAAAATATCATGACAGTGAATATGATGATGGTGATGATAATCATGATGATGATCATTATATCATGACAGTGATGATGATAATGATGTTGATGATAATCATGAAGATCATTATAATGAACATCATGACAGTGATGATAATGATTTTGATGTTAATCATCATCATCATCATCATGAATATGATGACAGTGATGATGATAATGATGTTGATGATAATCATGATGATGATATAATGATGATGATGGTGATAATGATGATGATGGGGATAATGATGATGACCATGACTGCAATGACAGTGACCTTAACCATGCCAAATATAAAAGAGAAATCACATTTTGTTACGAAGATACGACCATAAGTTGATTTTTACAAAAAGGCGCCTGGATGACGTCACGATAATCTGATGACCTTGAAAAAGTTGCGGGAACTTGACCTTATTAGGACTGATGACTGACGAAAGAGCACTAGCACTATTTGACATTGCAGGATACTTGGGAGATAAACCCAATAGCTTTAATACACGACAGGGAATCACAATTTCCATAGGGTTGTACACAAACTACTGCACACTACTTTCCAATAGACATAACACGCAAAATAAGGCAGTTTAGTACATGGTTTGTGATTGCTTATGTTATAATAGTCGAACAAGATGGTAAAATGAAAGGCAAAAAGAAGCAAAAAAAAAAAAAATTTAATGGCCCCACCGGGGATCGAACCTGGGTCACCGGAGTGAGAGGCAAGTGCTTTGACCAATATACCAAAATATTTCCCATAGAGATAACACGTAAACGAAAAACGAGATTCTCAAATCCCATTTTGTAGTGAAAAATTGAGCATGATCCCGACATCTGATCAAAAATTGGAGACCACACTTATAAAAGCTTATAGTCTCAGCTATAACATACTAAAATCTGGAAGAAAATAGACCAAAAACAACTGAGATACAGCTCAGAGAACAATGTCATGTACATTCATGATTCGAAAAAAAATCATCTTCCATAGACATAACACGCAAATAGGGAAAATTCTGACATGGCATCTTTAATTGAAATTTTCACTGTGATGACGTCATCAAAATGAAAAATGGTGGTGACTGATTTTGTAGGAAATTGCCTCAGCTACAACATATTAAAATCTCGGCGAAAAACGACCAATAATTTCGAATCTAGAGCCAAATTTGCATAAATGTGATGACGTCAAAACATGAAAAATGGAAATTTTTACTTCTGGCGCCATTTTGATGACGTCATAATGTTTATAAGGGTCAAATGATACATGAAATGCCATCTATGATTCATACCCTACCTGATGATGACAAAAAATTTGGGGGTCAACGGACTATCTAACGAGCTACATGTACAGTGAATTTTGTATAGGCATGTTTTTGCCCATATATGGCCTATAGTGAGGGATCGCGCCCGCGCGTGCTGCAAACTTTGACGGACGATAATTTCCTTATTAATGGTCGTAGAAAGATAAAAAAGGTATCGAATTGCTCAGAATTTTATGTTCTATGAGAGTGCACAAGAAAAAATGGCGAGTTTAGGCTCTGTCATGGTGGAATACGGGAAAACGCGCGCGCACCTGTGTGCGCGCACAAAGTTTTGAAATGCTCAAAATGACCTGAAACGTGTGCAGACTTGATCCTACGTGATTTTGAGCATTTTTAAATTTTGACGCGCGCGTACGCGCACGTCCTGACCTCTAGATGACCTGTGAAGACATGACTTGATGACCTGTCAAGTGAAGTTTATGTGATGTGAATATAGTTGATTTTTGATGATCGATTATGAAGATATAATCGATCTTGTAAATTTACAAAATGGCGTCTTGATGACGTCACGATGACCTGATGACCTCCAAAAGCTTAATGGACCATGTCCATGATTGACCTCATACATGACATGAAACTTGATGATATTGACCTGGCCGATTTTGAGATTTGGTGGGAACAAAAATTTGTAATAAAAAGAAATAAAGAAATAATAAAGAAGAAAAATCTTGACAAAATTAAAAGGAGGTCTGTCATAAATGACAGACCACCTAATAACATAACACTATTCTTATTTTTCATACATCCCTTCTTTAAATTAACATAAAGAATTACTATTAGGCCTGAATAACAATACAAAAACAACAACAAAACAACATAGAAACAATCTCACCTGAACCAACTACCAGCAATATAAAAGATACCAGCAGAGAATTTCTATACTCTTTGAGTTCTGCTTTCTGGAACCACCTACAAAATAAAAACCAAAATAGTATGGTACATATAAAGTACCTGGTACATGCATCGTGGAATTTTAGGGACACACATTATAATGTATTTTTTTTTAACTTTAATATGCCGGACCTTAATGAAATTGCAAACTCAACAAATAATATTTATTTCCAATTATATATATTCTGTTGTTATACATTTTAAGTTTTCTACTTCAAAATCACACATGCAGGGACTGACAAGTATTTAATGATGGCAAGCATATATATAATCATCTTAATATTTAAAGGAGTAGTGGCTTATGAAACTCTGTACCCTGCTATGATTGTACAATGTTACAGTCGTGAATTCAGTAGCATTTAAAATTATGAGCAATGTTACCGAATGCCTTTAAACCCTGACAATATGACATATTTTTCTAACAAGTATTTAAAACAAATCTCTTTGGTCCGTATTATACTAAAAGTTAAATATAATGCTGGGTTTAAGCTCAGCCTACAGTCGAGTTTAACAAATAAAGTTAGACCAAGGTCTAAGTTTTCCTTTTGTTTGACCCGACTTTAATTTTTTTAACTGAATAAGTAGCATATGGACCATTTGACCTTTAGGTCTTTCGTAAAAGCAGTATTGAAAGATTCCAAATTGACCATGTGCCACTTAAATTCAACTAAATGACATGCTTGCAGTAAACCTACATACCACGTGCCAGGTTTGTCTACATTGCTATCTGGGTTTCCTTCCGCCACTTCAAAGGTACCAGCAGAACTACCATGCGCTGTAGGGTCTATCAAGGGCTGCAAGCAAGTAAATGAGAGACAGAGAGAGACGGGAAATATAATCAAAGAAGATATGTAACTGTACATATGTAACAATATAGACAGGCAAGACAATACAGGATTCCGCTACACTAGGGGTCCCTACATTTCGCTCTAGACCCTAAAATGTAAAAAAACAAAAAAAACAAGGACTTTTGATACATCTACATCTAATGAGGATAACAGAGCATTATAAAGTATTAGGCCCCGGGTTCTGAAGTCAACCACCTTTAGATATAAGCACCAAGTGTGTTATCTATGTTTTGCGTTTATTGCAAGTTTTTTTTTTTCCAGAATCGCGCAGATAAGCCTGTGCGTAGACATGGGCACTCTGAACATACTGAAAAACATATGCTGTGAGAAGAATATTACATGTAATATTGTTGTAAATCTTTGTCTAAACTGGCTTGAGCTGAAAGATAATCCATCTGAACGGTTTGAGTGGCCTTGATGATTTGTGCTCAGTAGATGTTTCCTCAATTATTACTTCAGGGAACACTAAACCCCTTTTTTTTGAAGGAGAACATAATATGTTACCAGCCTCCCCCCCCCCCAAAAAAAAAGAAAGAATTGACATGAATTAAAAAAAAATCAATCAAGATATCAATCAATCAAGCAATCGATCAATATACCCTATCACTTGAGTATTGTGTAGATCTGTAAAAACAAATATAATCAAACAAAAACATTATGGATGCTTACAACAAAAACTTGTCATGACCGACACTGTACAGTATGTACATTTTTTGCATCAATACAGAGAAACTTTCATTTGAAATTGCTCATAAACTTTGGGCTATACAAATGCAACGAGAATATATTACTTATTTTCCTCATGTAAATACATGTATTTATACAGGCCAACCTATTTTCTACACATACTTCTTTCCTACCCCTACCCCCCCCCCCCCCCCCCCCCCCTCTCTCTCTCTCTCTCTCTGAAATTCCAATATCATTCTGCACAGTATGCAAAATATGCTGTTCTTACTGCCAAACAGTAACTTGAGCTCCACTTATAACTTGTTCAAAGTAGTTGAAACTTGAAGGTGAAAGTGATTGATGAACCTGTTCAGTAGTTCATATGAGTTGCTGGTAGACAAATAAAGATGTACATGATGTAATTTTATTCCACTTGGAATCTGGATAGTCTATAAAGTTTACCGATGAAACATTGTACTTCCAATTCACAATACCATATTCATGTCGTAAATCATATTATTATACATCTATAGTCTTGTTAAGCCCCCATGCACATTTAGCAATATACATCACTTGAAACATACATGTATCGTCTTCATATTTGAAGGTAAAAATTAATTTATGAAAATGGCAATGAACTTCTATTGGACCTACCTCAATAGAGTTTTATTTCTCATGAATAAACTTTACAGGTATCATATCTTTGCAGATCTATATGGTGACATTTTTTTTCTTTCATCACAACTCACAAGAGAATAATAAGTGATGGGGCCAATTGCATTATTCATGGAAACAAACAGTATGATTAGACATAAATGATGCTTTATTTTGAAAGACTCTAGTGTCATTGTTTCTGATGACAAATAATGATGACATGTTGTAGAAAGTACAACAATCAACTGCTTCAAATCTGGACTGGAAAAAAATGGTGGAAAGATGACACAGATAAATATGGCAACAACCCCAACCAAGGCAAAGGAAACCCACACTACGTGAGGTTATTGTAGGAAACCATGGATAGGAACAATCTCTAAGACTGAATAATCCTGGATCAAGTGAGTTCCAAGTGAGAATAAGATATTTTGAGAAAATGCCAAAATACTAAAATGTCATTAATTTAAAGAATTCCCCATTTAATAGACCCCTCTTTCAGTATCATAATCAATTAATTATGCTAGACAATGGTAGTATCTGTCTAGATCTACACTGACAATAGACATTAGATTTTCCTGCATTCCTGTAAGTTTTACATCTATAATAAATATGAAAAATGAAAAGTCACAAAAAGTTTAATACATAAAGATACCAAAGGAATAAATTTAACTTCACCCTGGTATTAAGTTGATTTGAATAAATGAAGAAAAATGAGAGAAAAAGATTGGAGAAAGTTGGAACAAAATCTGATAAGAAATAAGAAAGTTATGAATTTGTAATCAGTTGTAATCAATAAAACACAAGTTTGACAACTCTGTGATGTATCTTGCGAGCTCCTCTCCCGTTCCCCATGACCCATGTCCTTAAAATAATCATAAATTTCCATTTTCCCTATAAAAAATATTCAATCATACATGCACTGCTGATATAATCATTGCACATGTATATCAATCCCACAATCCAACTTTCAAATCTCCCACCAAAACATAACGTCATCATGATCACGCCGACTTGGTTACTATTAGTCTCGCAGTTAGCGTTCGCGCGGAAGAAACTTGGACAGGATTAGTGCCCATGGACTAGTGCCAGTAATGTTGTCGCGCCGCTTGGAGTTTTTCTTGTCATCCCATATGTTCCAAGACTTAAATTAATAATAATAATACGCACCTTTGCGCTGCATAATTTTGTACATGTATATCACGCGCCTGCGGCCGCTCGCGCATAATCCGCACGCACTGTAAAGAATAAAAACGGTCTAGTTTCTGAGACTAAGTAGGAAAATCTACGGCAAACCCGAAGACCCGAATATTACACCATGAGCACATGACTTGACCTTATAAGGAAGTTCTCGGGAGGAAAACCGTAAAAAAGAAAAAAATGCTTCTGCCACCTGGCAAAACTTAACTGGATCGATCCAAATTTGTTACCAAAAAAAAAATCGTTGATTTTTTTCCCCTTTATTTGAAATATGGCACAATACTATAGGAAAAAAAGTGTTTTTGATAAATATATTGTTTTAATAAAAAATAAGTTCCTCTTTTTTGTCATATGTGCCACATATCATTCTAGGAAAAATCTTATCACCTTTCAGGTGATGTCATCAGCATGAAATTTCATTCACAAGAAGTGAGGTGGAAATGTAAACAAAGGGCCAGCTGACCAGTGACGGAAGTAGTTGCTTCCGAAATATGTTTTACTACGTGACCTCTGTGCTCAACTACATTTCCTGGATTTTTATCAGACATACAGACTTTCACTACTATGAAACGTAAGAGAAATAAATACAAACAACAATTGTTTTCATGTAAAATTTATCATGAAAAGTAATTGGAAATGCAAATTTCAGAGCATTTGAAAAGCATGCATGATCACGAGTGGTCTGAACTCTGAAGGGATGTCAATTAGTCCACGCATGATCTCAGATCTGGTGGACAGTGATGTCTCTTCTCCTTCTGTAGTACAGCAAGTAGGCCTACAGATTGAGTTCTCTGAGCCTTCTTTCATATGGACCCAAGACCAAGTCCTTTAACTCTCTCACCATGTCCACGCTCACAAGTTTGGTTGCTTTTCTCTGAACTCTTTCGATCTTCTGGAAGTTCTGCAATTCTGGGCATCCTCCTTGTTACTTGTATCTGTTAGGCCTAGGCCTACTGTGGTTCCAAAAGACACTCCCATATTCTACTAGGTGAGGTCTGATTAATGTCTTGAAAAGAACTGGCAAAGTTATTTCATTTTTTATTCAGCTAAGTAAATGTTTTCTTTGCATACAACTTGCGATTGATTAGATCTAACTTGTTACAATACAAGTTACAATACAAGTTTTTTTTTTTAAATCATAAGTTACTTTCTTAATTCTTCAACATTCAAGTTCAACTTCATTTCTCACAGGATTTCGCTCAAACTTCACTGATTTTTTTCCTCTAATTTTTGTACTTTTTTAAAGATAAACTAAATCCACCGATGGAAATTGCCATCAAACCAACAACAACAACAAATACATCCAGGGAGGACTTCCCCTCTTTATTAAGAGTTGAGTAGATCGTAAACAGTCGGCTGTCAACATGCAACATCGGGGCCGAGAAGCGGGATCTATATCCGTCGCTGCCCAGCTGTAGCCCGAGCGCCAGCCCGAGCGCTTCGTTGAAGCCAAGCTTCATTCATGCACCAAAGCGCTGAGCTGAAACTTCTTTACAAATATTCTTTTTCAGTATATGATATATTGTGAATAAGACATTTTCTCGAGAAAAATCTTACCGTTGACATGTTACACCTCTTGAATTATCACTGATCTCTGTAACTTTTAAGTAACTGTTCTGAAATAATGGATTTATTTTCGGCTTGTTGAAAAAAACATTGTTTACAGGTACATGTACGTACAGGTACGTCGATTGAGCGGCTGCATCAGATCCTACGCGTTACGAAGCCCTGAAAGGGCCAAACCGAAGACGTAAAAAAAAAAATATTACGTACGTACGTAATAATACTACGTACGTACGTAAATACTATGTACGTACGTGATAATACTACGTACGTACGTGATAATACTACGTACGTACGTGATAATTACTACGTACGTACGTGATATTTATTACGTACGTACGTAATAATACTACGTACGTACGTAATAAATAATACATGAAAAAGGTTGAAATTACACAGCTGCCTTATTATTATCCGTCGATTCCCGTTGATTTGCCACAATATTGTGAGCCTGTGCATGGGCTCTAGCCGCAGTGTCAATTCTCAACATTTGTGTGATGTGTGTGTGTGACGTGTGTTGGTGGATGTGTAAGTGCACGTGTGTGTCGCTTCATTTTCCCAGCGGCAAGTCCGGTCCCAGACAAATCAAAACAGAATAAAGCAGTTCGACTCTGGTAACATTCAAAAATTAATCTTCGGGGCTCCAGCGTCAATAAGTAAAAGTCAAGTTCGTTCCGAGAAACAATTTTTTTAAAATCACCTGGAGCAGGGGGCACAGTGCCACCACGCTTTTTAAAATACCCCCTTTCTCTCTGACAGGTGCCCTTTTTACTACTGGAAGTGCCCCTTTTCCCCAATAAGTGCACATTTCCCCTTCTGATAAGTGCCTCATTTAAATATGAAAAGTGCCCCTTTTCCCCAATACGCAAATTTCCCCCCTTCTGATAATACCTCTTTTTAAATCTGTTAAGTGCCCCTTTTCCTTAATAAGTGGACATTTCCCCCTTCTAGTGCCTCTTTTTAATCTGGTTCCGCGTCTTTACTTTTGATAAGTGTCACTTTTACTATCTATAATATATGCCCTTTTCTTCTTCTCACAAAAGCTACTTAATTTTCACCTCTTATAATGACCCTTTCCACCTCTCATAAGCTCACTTTCTTCATCTAATAAGTGTACCCTTATCCCTATAATTTCCCTTTGTTTCTTACAAAAAGTGTCATATCTAGCTTCAAGAATTATTGCGGCTTTATGTAGCAACATGTACCTACCCATACTACAACTACAATGTAAGCCAGCGGAGCTGGAGGCAGAGTAGCACAATGCTCCCCCCCCCCCCCCCCCCCCACCAGCAAAGGAATTCATATTCCACTAGCTCGAATGTGCCCATAACTTACACACTTTAATAAGGTCAATATTTTCAGAAAATGTCCCAAGACTAGCTTGCTAGCAGGCCTATGAAATCAAGCAGATACCATAACAATGTTGATATCTCCGGAAGAAAAACCACAAGGTTAACGTAAGAAATGAAAGATCATTCGACATTTCACCCAAATTAATTTGTTGTCATTTTCACTATCGCTGTAAATAATGCATATATAACAACATGAACATTAGAAAAATTCTTAAGATTTTTGCTGGCTCGCACGTGCATCATTAGACAATTGCACACAACTGCTAATTGTGGAAGCTGAAGCTGAAGCAGAACCACCATAAGAAGGCGCTTGATAATAATACCAATGTCGCTTTATATGCACCCGTTGCGGGTGCCCTCGGGTGTCTTTTTTTGGGGGGGTAGGCCTACTCATCCCCCCCCCCCCCACACACACACTTTGAAAGACGCTTTGAAAATTAGGTGGAGAAAGCAGATTTTGTTTAAAAAAAGGATAGACGAAAGTCGGACATATAAGAAATTAACATGTGAATTTTTTCAAAGGCATGAATAAATATGAACAAAAATTAAAATCACTAGACAATTTAGTCATGAGGGTTGACGTCATTCCCTCACGACCACTCAGTGATCTCTATACACGTTAAAAAAATCTTATATAAAGATCAGTGCTGACGAAAAAAGCAATTATCTGCTTCCTACAGGTCTATTAATAAAACATTTTACGTTTTGTCCAAGAATAGGCCTGTGATTTCGTCATAAATTGAATGCAATTATATTTCACTCATATACTTTTGCATGTGTGTGTTAATACTGAAAAAAGGAATTTCTTAATAGCATGAAGATAAAAAAATTAAAAAATAAACAATGACTAGGAATATGTCATAATAATAATAATAATAATACCACTGTTCTGGATAGCGCATATCACATTATAATATAACGTCCCTATGCGCTTCCAAAGGGTTTTTGGATATATTACCCTGGCTTTAGCTCCGGCGTTCTCACTGACTTTTTTCCCCCGGATATTACGTGTAAAAACATATTGCACTGTACTATAAATCGTCTATGATTAGGTTCAAGTTATGAGGAAATCATATTCTGGGAAAATCATTGATGGGATGAGGATATGGGACGTTACAAATTCATGACAAACTGGCCAATTTGTCTAGTGATTTTCTTTGTTTTCAGTAGCTTTCAGTGTCATAAAGATTCATAACTTCATTTTGTTTGATTTTACTCGAACAGAGTCGAACTGCTTTATTCTGTTTTGATTTGTCTGGGACCGGACTTGCCGCTGGGAAAATGAAGCGACACACACACATCCACCAACACACGTCACACACCACACAAATGTTGAGGTTTCTTCACACTAGTTAGACAAGCTAGAGCCCACAGGCTCACAATTGTGGCAAATCAACGCCGGGAATCGACGGATAATAATAAAGCAGCGGGCTGTTTCACGAAAGCGTCATAACTCCAGCACGGCGACAACTCATGCGCTATCCCTCTATACTTGTCCGCGAGGTGTTTCACAACACCGTCTTTGCCAAGATGAGCGACAAGCTCGCCGACAAGAGAGTTGTCGCTGCTCTGGAGTTGTCTTAATTTTTTTATTCGTTGGAAAGCGCCTCCACAGTTCATTAGTGGCGATTCTATGAGATGCAAAAGGTGTAGTTTCAAGTAATAATATTAATTCTTAGCTCATCGTTTACTCGTATGTACACTAGTTAAGGTTCGATATAAACCTTTTTCCAAAAATCACTTTTAAATATATTTTGACAATTTACGAGGGCGGGGCATGATTAGTATCATTTTAAACATTCAGTGCAGTCTGTCTCTCTCTGCTTCTCTTCCCTTATATATATTCCCCTCTCTGTTTATCTTCTCCATTCCTTTTGACAGCTCTTAGCTTTTCTCAGTCTTTCATACATCTCTGTCCACCCAACGGCATCCTCTTATTCTTCTCTTTCAGCTTACTCCCCCCCCCCCCTCCCCCTCCCCCTCTCTCTCTCTCCCTCCCTCCCTCTAAGTTCAGGTTCTCGAGTCGCCCCTCTCTCTCTTCCTCTCTTCACCGTCTCTTTATCACATTTATATGTTTCACTTATTTATTTCAGGTAAGTAAAGAACCGTTTGGCCGTTGAAAGAGAAAGGCTGTCGAAAGAAGAGGAGCGTCTTCTAATGAAGAGAGAGCGTGTGTTGATTGAGAAGGAACGCATGGCGATTGAAAAGGAGAGGTTGGCTGAAGAGAAAGGAAAGCGCTTCATCGAAGAAGAAAGATTATTGACCGAGAAAGAGACTTGGGAATTGAAGAAGAAAAAAGAACAGAAATGAATAAAATACGAAAAGATGTCATATCAGACTTACTTGAGGCATTATGTAAACTCGTACCTGCTTGCAAGTGATTATGAGTGTCAGACTTATACTAAATAGTAATTGAGAGAATGAGAATGGGGCAGATGAGCCAGACGGGGTTCACTAACAACCAAACTTTTTTTTTATTAATCACAATCTCATAATTTTTCTCACTTAAAAAGGTGTTAGTGAACCCCTTCCGACCCGGAGAGCAAAAGGAGAAGGGAGAAAGGGACAGAGAGAGGGAGGGAGAGAGAGAGAGAGAGAGTGAAAGTGAAAAACAGGAGGGGTGGGCGGAGAGAGGAGAGAATGCACTGTACATATATTACCACAAAATATTAATTTGAAGCGAATGATAAAATCACGGTTGTCACTGTCATATATTAGGCCTACCCCCCCCCCCTCTCTCTCTCTCTCTCTATCAATCTACATTTCAAGGGGGGGATATATTTTAAAAAGATTAAACCCAACTGCGGGAATGATATTGATGGATGCACCTCCCTCGGGTGTACGAAACGAATGAAATCACAATTTTATAAATATAGCGAGATAAATATTATCAGTTTGAAAGTTGCCACACATCGTTCACCATAGCATATTAATAGACTTTTACTTCTATACCCATCTTACGTTTCATGAACGTAATAGAAATTACTATAGTTACAACTTTAGTATAAATATGCTTATTGAAATAATCATAACAAATATTCTATTATTACTTTAATAATTTGCATGATTATTCCAATAAGAAGCTATTTGGAGTAATATTCGTGTAAAAACTCAATGTCAATTTATTAAAATGAGTTCTTATCGCTAAACTATCACATTATGGTGTCCTTCAACCAACGTTCAATTTACCGGTAGCAAAAACATGAATACTGCGATTTTCTTTTATTCAATTTTTCTAAAAAGACTAAAAGCGGAAAAGATGCGGTATAATTGGTATACTAAATTTGTGAAACATTTTAATGGGAAATTCATGCATGTTTTAATCATAACCAACCATTTAAGCCCCAAAACGTAATTTAAATTTTCTAGAATAAGCCGAGAGGATCATGAGAAAGACTATATTCTTGAACTTGCGGTATCGATAGCTTGTCTGTCATTGCTTTGTGAAACAGTTTGTCGGCAAGCGGACATCTCCGGTGAGGCGCCGACAAAGATATGACTGTCATGGAGCTGGCGTCGTGAAACGGCCCCCAGCTGTATAATTTCAAACTTTTTCACGTGTGATAATATCACGTACGTACGTACGTAGTATTATCACCTACGTACGTTATTTTTTTTTTACGTCGTCAATTTGGCCCTTTCAGGGCTTCGTAAGATCCGGACGATAGAGGGCCTTGAAAATATTTCTGTTGCTAACAATCTCTGCGCGGTACGGTGGCGTCCCTTTTAAATATGCATAAAATGACAAAATTTAAGTGGAATTACGGTGCTTTACCATGTATTTTCATATTGCTCTAGTCCTGGCATTCCTGCACGCTGTATCGTGTCAAGGTAGGCAATCCTTGAATTGATTTTAATGAAAATTGTGAAGCTTATTGGTGCAATATTTTCAGCCCAGTCCCATCCACTTATTTTTGTGCACTCTCATGTTCCACGCCCACGTTGATATTGTGTTCTTCTTGTTATTTGGTCAAGGGTTCAGCTTAATTTTTTTTTTTTTTGTTCGATAATGGTGTGATTTGAAATCAGAATGGTATTCAGACAGTACAGTAAGCTGAGGCCTGAGGGAAAACTTGATTTGCGCTTGTCAGTCGCAGACTGAAGTGGTACCCATCTGATCTGGTACTCACCACTCCCGGGTACATTTCTGTAAAATAGTTGGTATTTTCTGTCGCATGTACTAAAGGTATGGGGGAAAAAATAAGATAAATATTTGAAATACTTGCTTTCAAATTCAGCCCTTAAAAATCTCACTCCTACCTCAAATGGCCGTTAGGAAGAACTTTTTATATTTTCATCAAAATCCAAAGTCAAAATCTTGTCCAAAACCGGAGAAATCCCCGCCGATTTGTTTCGCGATCGCGTGTTGTTTACAAACTGCCGATGTCTTAGACTAAAATCGGCCAATACAATTTTTGTCCACGAAGAAACTCGGGATCGCAAGCGCACATCGATCTTTACGATCGCGCACACAGAAAATCGGAACTTTTCCGTGTACGCCATAGGGACCGAATTTTTGAGGACAAAACTCTTTTGGGGAGATGTCAGCGCCCGCGGCGACCAGGAAATGTACACAATGACTCCGATAGCTCGTTTCGCGAGAATCAACAGTAAATTACGGATTTCATTTTTGTAAATATCTTTTCCAACATTGGTGAGTTGAATTTATTGTATTTCTTTGATATTTTATGGTCGGTTTTTGAAAATTAAATGCCGATTTTGAGTGAATATTGGTGACTTTTGTGCAGTGGTGTTTTAAAAAGATGAGGTGTATGACTACCTAAATTATACACACGAAGTATAGGAATGTAGCTATGAGTGGTACTCACTGGTAGTGGATCCCCAACTTGCCCAAGATTGGCAAGAAGAAGCCGGCAACACACCCACTAGACCGAAATTTTCTGTCTCTCGTTCGTTAGCCTCTTATTTGGATAGGGTCGGCCATTCACTTAGAGACAGAAACGCTCCATTCACTCGCCTGTGCAAACCGAATCCCATTGACTCACACACTATAGGCACTCATAGCTACATTCCTATACTTCGTGTGTATAAATAATGTAGGCAGTCATACACCTCAACTTTTTAAAACACCACTGCACAAAAGTCACCAACATTCACTCAAAATCGGCATTTAATTTACAAAAACCGACCCAAAAATATTCAAGAAATACAATAAATTCAACTCACCGATGTTGGAAAATATATTTCAAAAAATGAAATCCGTAATTTACTCTCGATTCTCGCGAAACGAGCTATCGGAGTCATTGTGTACATTTCCTTGTCGCCGCGGGCGCTGACATCTCCCCAAAAGAGTTTTGTCCTTAAAAATTCGGTCCCTATATGTCGTACACGGAAAAGTCCCGATTTTCTGTGTGCGCGATCGTAAAGATCGATGTGCGCTTGCGATCCCGAGTTTTTCGTGGACAAAAAATTTATTGGCCGATTTTAGTGTAAGACATCGGCAGTATGTAAACAATACGCGATCGCGAAACAAATCGGCGGGGATTTCTCCGGTTTTGGACAAGATTTTGACTTTGGATTTTGCTGAAAATATCAAAAGTTCTTCCTAACGGCCATTTGATGTAGGAGTGAGATTTTTAAGGCCTGAATTTGAAAGCAAGTATTTAAAATATTTATCTTACTTTTCCCCCCATACGTTTACTACACGCGACAGAAAATAGCAACTATTTTTGCATATTGTATTCGTAGTGGTCAATATGACCACTATTCGTGGTGTGATGCCTACTGTCAAGCGGTTGACAGTGAGTTTGCACAGGCGAGTGAATGGAGCGTTTCTGTCTCTAAGTGAATGGCCGACCCTATCCAAATAAGAGGCTAACGAACGAGAGACAGAAAATTTCGGTCTACACACCCACCTGCTTCCGAAATGATAACTTTCGGATTAGAAGCTCGGTGCTCTTCTGGTAGCGGCGAATCTCTCTAAGTGCGACTGTACCGGGCCTGTATCGATGAGGTTTCTCGACTCCCCCAGTAGCGGGGGCACTCTTTCTGGCAGCCTTGGTTGCCAGCTGCTTGCGGGGAGTCAATTAGACCAGAGATCCTCTTGACACCACCCCTTCTAGCTAGTCGACGGATGCTCGTCCGAGCACCTCAAAATTGGACCCTAAATGCACTCATAGCTACATTCCTATACTTCATGTGTAGAATCTAGGCAGTCATACGGCTCAACTTTTTCAAACACCACTGCACAAAAGTCACCAACATTCACTCAAAATCGGCATTTAATTTACAAAAACCAACCCCAATATATCCAAGAAATACAATAAATTCAACTCACCGATAATCTGTAATTTACTGTCGGTTCTCGCGAAACAGCTATCGGAGTCATTGTGTCCATTTCCTGGTCGCTGCGGGCGCTGACATCTCCCCAAAAGAATTTTGTCGCTAAAAATTCGGTCCCTATCCCGTACACGGAAAAGTCCTGATTTTCTGTGTGCGCGATCGTAGAGAACGATGTGCGCTTGCGATCCCGAGTTTCTTCGTGGACAAAAATTTTATTGGCCGATTTTAGTCTAAGACATCGGCGGTATGTAAACAACACGCGATCGCGAAACAAATCGGCAGGGATTTCTTTGGTTTTGGGCATGATTTTGACTTTTGAATTTTGATTTTGCTGGAAATATGGAAAGTTCTTCCTAACTTACGACCTCACCTAGAATATGGGAGTGTTCTTTGGAATGGGAGATACATGTACATGTACAAGGAGAATGCCAAAAAGATCGAAAGAGTCCAGAGGAAAGCAACCAAACTTGTGAGGGAGCTAAAGGACTTCCCATATGGAAGTCAATCTGTATTCCCTATGTTACAGAAGGAGAGGAGGAAATATGAGCACTGTCTACCAGATTATGCATGGACTAATCGACATCCCCCAGACCACTTCTTCTCCCAACCTGTCAATAGCTCAACTAGAGGACACTCTCTATGAAAATATCAAAGTCTCACAGTAAACTGGACGTAAGAAGTAAGCCTTTTAGCAGAAGAATCATGGACGACTGGAACAGCTTACCTGAAGACATAGTACAAATAACCACAACTGATAAAATTTAAAAGAAGTATAGATAAATATTGGTGGAATAAGCACTTTGAGTTTCCATAACTCCTCCCGCAAGCACACAAAGCAATAACTTAAATTTCTTAGACGAAGATACCGGGAATTACAGGCTAACCCCTTCATATCCCGTATCAGATGATGATGATGATGATGATGATGATGATCCAAGCAATCAATTTCTTGTAAATACATGTACATGTATAACGTAAAATTGGAAGTTTAACATACATTTTAAATTAATTTTGTACATTGTTTTTAGCGACGTGTCGCAATGAAAGTCTATGTGTCCTTGTCAGACGCCGGTTCTCGGTCAAATTGATGATGGGGTCTGTAAATACATTGTAGGTATTGTATACATGGGAAATAATAGAAGAATGTGTGTTTGTGTACATGTAATTGGGCTTTTACAGATGTGTATCAGTCAGATACAGACATGTACAGACCTGTATCAATTAGATACACTGTATGAGAGTATAGTTGGAGATAGAGCAAAATAAAGAAATGCATAGGGCATGAGAGAAGGAGCAAAATAAAGATTGCCATAATGATAAGGAAAGAGGGAGAAACAGAAAATAAAAAAATATAAAGATTAATAGTATCCCGAAATTAGGGTTCATCTGTGAAAAAATTTAAAAGAAGCTAATTTCAATTGATTTGGGTAGGTATGGGTTTGGACAACTACCAAAAAAAAGGAAGGAGTGATAGAGGTTGGGGAACTTTTTTTATTCAAGGTCAAAGGTCAATGACCTTTTTCAAAATCACTAAATTTGGTATTTCAAGAAAGGAACATGGTATCTGCATGATTCTGGTGTCAAAATGCTTAGAACTAGGAAAGAAAATGATGTAGAGTAATTACTGACTATAAAAATCAAATCTTGACCTCCAAAATTGAGGTCAAAGGTCAATGACCTTTTTCAAAATCACTAAAAATGGTATTTCAGGAAAGAAATATGGTATATACGTGTACCTGATTTCGGTATCAAAATGCTCAGTAATACGAAAAAAAATAATTTTAGAGTAATAACTGTTAGATTAAAGTCTTGACCTCTAAAGCTAAGGTCAAAGAGGGTCAAAGGTCAAAATTGATGTTTTATCATATATCAACCTGGTATTAAGAAAATTATGCTACTGTTTCAAGTGTGAGGAGAGAAATCAAAGTGGCTAATTCCTACTCGTTCCTAATTGTTCTGGCAACAGGAAAAAATTGTTATTCCAGAAGCAGATGATGAGGTGAAATTCCTTGTCTTTGGGTCAAAGGTCATTGACCCCTGTGTTAATCACGAAACTTAAATTGAGCAAGCATGTTGGTACAGCGTATTAGTATAAAATATATTGTGTCCATAATCCTAGGTATTTATAATCCTAAAATAATTCTTTGCCAATCTTTTAACTCAGTCAATCCTGATCAAGATAACGTTGACCTTGTCAGTCTAGCTTGGCATGGGTAAATAGGGACAACCTCCCTATAGTATACCTTGATCGACATTTCTCTGAGTTCTTGCACAAGTAATATTAGAATGTAAAAAATATCCTTTGCCGATCCAGCCTGAGCAGGTCTATTTAACAAAGTTTACCGATTGGCAGTAGAACCTTGCATAATTATCAACAATTTGAAGAACACTGCTCGTAGCATCCAACCTGGGCTTATAACTTCTAGTAACTATTGACAACACAATAATAATCAACGATACTTAGTCTGCTTCCTCTTCATCACTTCCAAGTTCATCATCTATGAGTTCTGTTCCATTGGAGCAATGTCCAGAGCACACCCCACGTGGAGATACTCATGACATACCAGCTTTCAGGCAGCTACATTTCATGTTTTGACATTGTCTCTCCCCTTTTTTGCAGTTGCAGCAAATTCCTTTTAGAAGGTTGTCTGGGGCAATACTACCAGACAACATCTTCGTTCTTAGCTTTCTGTTGGAATTCAGTTCCCATCTTCTTCCTTCGGGATCAAGAATAGAGGTGCCCAGATGTTTCCACACATGCAGCGACTTGAAGATGTACGCGAAAGGAATGTTGAGCTGTTGCATCGTCCGTTGGTGGGAGCATGTCACGATCAATTTTGCCCTTGGCTGCTTGACTGCTTGCTTCTTGAACTTCATATAGCGAGACTGTTCTAGGGGAATACGCTCACAGCCATATGTGATTTGCATTGCAGTTAATCCAGCTGATCGAATCTCGGAGTCAGTTGAAGTGTTACTTGTGTAAGTGTGAATGCAGTGATGACACTGGCAGGAAATCTGCATTTGTAGAGAGAACATTTGGTATGTCCATGAATGCATGACACAGTGTCGTTTCCCGACCAGCCATACTTGAAGATAAACTCATCAAAGTCTGCTTGGAAATATAAATTAGTACATTGGATAGGCCCATGAGGATCTTGATAAGGAGTCACCAGTAAACAGCATGAAGCCATCAAAGAAATGCAAAAATCTTGCTGACCTTCATAAGAAAGTAAGAGTAGGGGACAAGAAGATCTCATGGACATACCAAATGTTCTCTCTACAAATGCAGATTTCCTGCCAGTGTCATCACTGCATTCACAAGTAACACTTCAACTGACTCCGAGATTCGATCAGCTTGATTAACTGCAATGCAAATCACATATGGCTGTTGTGACGGTACTCCACTAGAACAGTCTCGCTATATGAAGTTCAAGAAGCAATCAGCCAACGGACGATGCAACAGCTCAACATTCCTTTCGCGTACATCTTCAAGTCGTTGTGTGGAAACATCTGGACACCTCTATTCTTGATCCCAAAGGAAGAGGATGGGACCTGGATTCCAACAGAAAGCTAAGACCGAAGATGTTGTCTGGTAGTATTGCCCCAGACAACTTTGGATTCTGCGAGCAGTGTTCTTCAAATTGTTGATAATTATGCAAGGTTCTACTGCCAATCGGTAAACTCTGTTAAATAGACCTGCTCAGGCTGGATCGGCAAAGGATATTTTTTAGATTCTAATATTACTTGT
Organism: Heliocidaris erythrogramma; assembly: GCA_025617745.1. NCBI lineage: Eukaryota > Metazoa > Echinodermata > Echinoidea > Camarodonta > Echinometridae > Heliocidaris > Heliocidaris erythrogramma. The sequence continues at coordinate 12,448,355 of CM046861.1, forward strand.
GCAAGAACTCAGAGCAATGTCGATCAAGGTAGACTATAGGGAGGTTGTCCCTATTTACCCATGCCGAACTAGACTGACCAGGCCAACGTTATCTTGATGAGGATTGAATGAGTTAAAAGATTGGCAAAGAATTATTTTAGGATTATGAATACCTAGGATTATGGACACAATATATTTTATACTAATACCAAATGCTTGCTCAATTTAAGTTTCGTGATTAACACAGGGGTCAATGACCTTTGACCCAAAGACAAGGAATTTCACCTCATCTGCTTTTGGAATAACCAATTTTTACTGTTGTTGCCAGAACAATTAGGAACGAGTAGGAATTTCTTAATACCAGGTTGATATATGATAAAACATCAATTTTGACCTTTGACCCTCTTTGACCTTAGCTTTAAAGGTCAAGACTTTAATCTAATAGTTATTACTCTAAATTATTTTCTTTCGTATTCCTGAGCATTTTGATACCGAAATCAGGTACACGTATATACCATATTTCTTTCCTGAAATACCATTTTTAGTGATTTTGTGAAAAAGTTCATTGACCTTTGACCTCTATTTTGGAGGTCAAGATTTGATTTGTATTGTCAGTAATTGCTCTACATCATTTTCTTTCCTAGTTTTAAGCATTTTGACACCGGAATCATGCAAATACCACTTTCCTTTCCTGAAATACCATTTTTAGTGATTTGAAAAAGGTCATTGACCTCTGACCTCAATTTTGGGGGTCAAGATTTGATTTTTATCGTCAGTAATTACTCTACATCATTTTCTTTCCTAGTTCTAAGCATTTTGACACCAGAATCATGCAGATACCATGTTCCTTTCTTGAAATATCAATTTTAGTGATTTTGAAAAAGGTCATTGACCTTTGACCTTGAATAAAAAATGTTCCCCAACCTCTATCACTCCTTCCTTTTTTTTGGTAGTTGTCCATACCCATACCTACCCAAATCAGTTGAAATTAGCTTCTTTTAAATTTTTTCACAGATTGGTTCAATATAGGGCTAATTTAGGGTTACTATTAGGAATGAGAGAAAAAAAGGATAAAACTGGATAAATGAAGCAATACAAAATGAAGGATGGAGAGAAAAGATGAAAGAAGGGAGCAAAAAGAATATAAGCAGGATAAGGGAAAATAGAGAAGAAGAAAAGAAAAGAAAAGAATAAGGAAAGATTGAAAGAGGATACAGTGAAAAAGAACAAAGAATAACATAAAGAAAGAGAAGAAGATTAAAAAATAAGATAAAGAAATACATGTACATAGAAATTTATAGAAAAAGAAGAAATCAGGAGAAAAATAAGGAATTGAGATACTTAAAGATATAAAGATAAAATAATAAAAACAAAGGATAACAAGGAGTGAAGAAAGAAAACTAGAAAAATAATGAAATACACAAGGAAAGTTAGAGAAGATGACAAGCAGAAAAACAAAAATAACACAAGAAAATATAGAAATAGAAGGATAAAGAACAAAGGATAATGTAAGGAAGTAGAGAAAAGAAATATAAAAGGAGAGAGACAAAAAATACATGTACCTGAAGAAAGATTCAAAGGGAAGATGAAACAAGGAAGAAAACAAGGAATAAAAAAAGGAAAGAAAAGAAGATAGGAGAAAAAAAGTATGAAAAAGGAAATAGGAAAAAAGACATATATAGATGGAGAATAATAAGCAAATAAGTACCGTTGGTTAAGGTGATGGGACAAACTATCTCTTCCGAGGCGATCTGGATGTAGCTATCTTTCCGAAGAGAAGCTGAGGAAAGATAGCGTTATATATTCAGATCGCTGAGGAAGTGATTCTATGTCTCATCGCCTGAAATCTAAAGGTGATTATTTGCTTTATAATCCACATCTGAAACATTTAACTGGTAAGAGAAAGACAATTATTGTCTACTTCTCGAAAAAGACAATTATGATTAAATTCACAAAAGATGTTAAAACCACCGTAAACCGTACCAATACCTGGGTGCGCACAATTGTGTTATCATTTTAAGCACATGATTGGGCAATGCGCGCTTATTTTAGTACGCCTATGGAGCTATTTGTAAAGGTCACACACTTTTCATTTTGACTATTCGTAGAGGTCACACACTTTCATTTTGCACGTACCCAAATTATTGATCACGCATTGCGACTCCGAAATACATAAGTACTATTCCGTCAAGGTCACAAACTTTTCTTCTCAGGTCAATTGATATGGGGAAAACTACGTTTTATCACGTGATTACCTTTTGACCAATGTACCAGCAAGATTCTTAGTATATGGAATATAATGATATACATGTATACATGTAAGGAAAATAGAAAGAGAAGACTGAAGGGTAAAAACAGAATAACCTATAAAGGAATGAGAGAAAATGAAGATGAAAGTAAGCAAAGAAAGAATTACATAAGGAAATGTGGAAAGAGAAAATGATATACAAGGATATAACATTTGAAAAAACAGAAATAGATCATATAAGGATAAAAACAAATAATATTTAAAGGAAAAATCAGAAATGAAGATAAAAGGGTCAAAGCAAAGAATAATAATTGAGTCATCTAGCAAATGGAAGTAAATTAAATCCTGCTTAAAGTGATTTTGGTGTTCATTTGCACAGCAGTACCATACATGTTTGCCAAAGTCGAACATAACTTTGGGCCCATGAGTAGGTGAACGTGCTGATTTCTTTCCTCTTAACATTTACAGTGTGGCCCCCTCTCTCTCTCTCTTTCTTTTAGAAACTCTGTTTGGAGTAGTAAGCCTGAGCCTTTCCCCCTTAACGAGCGTCTCTGTCAACCAAGATGGAGGTTTCGTTAATGTCAGCCTTTTACTCTACGACAGCGCCACCAACACGCCAAGCATCAATAGCACTGCATTCATCGATGAAGATGTGAGAAATATTATGTTAAATTCTCTCAAATTTTTAAGGAGATACTTTAATGGCAGTTGGTATTGATATATGATTATTTAATCAAATTCAGTGTCGATGCATGTGAGGATGATGACCCCCCATACTTTTATGCCCCGGAAAATATTATTCTTACAGTGTATATATGTATGTATTACCCCCTCAAACAACAATAACCCATGGGGTAGTGAGATGGGAGGTGTGATAGTAGTTTACAGGCGAAAACCCTTACATGTAGTCTGTCGTAACGTGTAACAAATGGTCGTAACGTGTACAGTAACCGATGGTCTGAACTGAGACTAACATAGTTTATGTACTATAGCTGCTCCTTGCACAACCAGTAGGAACATGGGTTAGGCTTCGCTTAAAGACACAATAATAATAAAGTAATAAAGTGTCATATTAGGGTCTGTGCTTACAGACTAGTGTGATAGTCCAGGATGCATCTAGAGGATTTTATTGCTTTCTTCATGGTACCAGGGAAATATCTTCCGTGAAGATTTTCCAAACCTTTGTGATCTAATGTTTAATATTAAACTTCAGGAGACGAAATCATCATAGTGTCTTACATGTAGTATTGTTAGTATCTTGCTATTTATCAGCCAAAATCTAAGAAATCTGACGAAAAGTTTTTGAGAGCTTACCAAAACTCGACATTACCTTTAATCAGTGTATCGCTAGCCTCTATCATCCCAGTATCTCAGTGACTCAATATCTGTGTAGCAAAAAGCAAACATTAAATTTTCGTGCTGAGCGACCCCAAAACATATTCACGGGTTCTTAAATTCGCGCTGCGCAATTACACGCTCTCATGTATACCCACTGCATTTATTAATTAACACACACGCAGTCCATGCAAATGCATACAACATGCGCAACTACACATACGCGCTCAAAAATGAATTGGACACACACACATATTAATGTGCTGAAGCGTGCAATTCAACCCGCATAGGAAATCAGGCCAATATTTTCACGAGTTCTAGAATTTGTGCCCGCAGAAAATAACGTGAAATCCGCGAAAATTAATGTACCGCAAATATTTCTGCATTTACAGTATTTGAAATACTCTCTTACCATATTATTCCTTGTATGCAGGTAGTTGTTATGTGCAGTATAATCACCCCTTATGAAAATGGAGACTCCAGGGTAGTATTTGTGGAGGATGTCATTCCATCATTTGCAGAGTCAGGCACAATTGACTTCAGGTAGGAAAAGATTATAGTTTGGTTGTTTAATAATAATAATAGTAATAGTAATACTCTGTTCTGGTATAGAGGGTTCTCATGGCAGCCATGTTGGAGGACATAACAATAAAAACATGTGCATCAGACTATGAAAAACCATTGTTGTCATGGTTTTTATTGTTAAGTCCCCTTCTGGTAACCCTCTATGGCACATTATGATATAACGTCCCTATTTGCTCCCAAAGAGCTTTGGAAATCACTGTTAAAAAACTGACATTTGTGTGAGCAGTAGCTCATGGGATTGCAACTTGTACAAAATGGAATTTTGCAAGTGACTTAATACCTTAGACTTGCCATAGAACAAAGTAGCAAGAAAAAAGAGAAAATATTGTGTTGCCAATTTGCAGACAAAAAAAATGATCAGTTTATCCTGTAAACAACTCCTGTCGTGAATGGGTTGACTCTGTGACCTTTTAATTTTTTTAATTTCTAGCATTGAGGAGCAAGGTAGAAGAGTTGAGATACAGTGCAGTGGTGAGACATCACCTGATAATACTGGGACCACGTCCTACTTCAGCTTCGACACTTCAGCAGGACCTACAGGGTATGTCCATTTAGAATCCCATGGGGCGATTTGAGAGGATCAAAGAAATTTTGCATGTTGAAAGTATGCACTGACATATATACTGGACCAAATTGAACGAACTGTGGCCCTATGGCATTCCAGGGAGGTGGTTTGTATGGGAGAACCAAAACAACTTTGGAAGTTGAAAGTATGCTTTGACACATTGGCGGATCCAGGGGGGGGGCACAGCCGGCACGTGCCCCCCCTTTTGGAAGAGAAGTATGAATTTTTACCATAGACGATCTGCCATTTTCGCGATTGTGCCCCCCCTTTTGAAAGTGAAGACCTTTTTTTTTTTTTTTTTTTCTTTTTTTTTTTTTTTTTTTTTTGCTTGTCAGGGAATTATGGAGGGATACTGGACCCTCATAACCACTTACTAAGCTAATTTTGAAGATTTGGCGAAAAATTTTTTTTCGTCCCTACGTCCCTACCCCCCCCCCCCCCCCCACTGAGCAACTTTTCGAGAAGCTGGCGAGACCAAAAAAATACGGGTATACCTTTTCACAAACTTCCATTTTTGTGCCCCCTCTTTTACTAAATCCTGGATCCGCCCCTGCTTTGACAGATTTATGACCCTTGTCAGCACCCTTGTCGGGAGAATCTACACTTGGTTTATTTTAACTGAAGTCCCTCACACTTGGTATTAGCACCAAGGGTGTGATGTAAGTACTGGCAAGAACCCTATGTACAGTTGTCCTGCCAAGTGCTTGATAAGTCATGGGATGGGATGGTTTACGTATTGGTGGATTTTAGAAGATCTGTTTGACAGGGAAGATTGAGGGAAATTGAAGTGGAGTAAAACAAAGAGATATCTTTACTTAATCATCGTTGTGGTGCAAATGGCTACAGCATTTCAGAAGTGCTGGGAAATGAGAACATGTAAGAACTGAAAATTGTGAGAAGATATGGTCCTCAGTACTCTTGAAAAAGAATATCAATCTTTTTGTTCTTTTTTTTTATACCGACACCTAATCCTTAGTCTAACCAGTATAGGAAGATTATTTTATCACATAAAGGCTGCAAGACACGGCAAAAGAATTACACAGAAGCTGAGGGACATGTGTGCCCCCTACACTCCTGAAAAGCCACAGACTGTAAATTGAAAAGGAGCCACCAGTCAGCATTACTTCTGTCATTGGGTTATAATACAAAATCTTCTGAACACCATACTTTGGCGAAAATGTTACCCTGAAGAATAACCTCTTAAAGATAAAGTAGAGTTCTGGTCACTAATTACGTTGTGAAAGAAACTGTCTCAAAGCATTGGGGAAAGACTGATCATCTCTACATAAGAGTGGTTTTATACTGTGAGGTTTTTGAATCATCAAAATAATAAGAAATTGACCCGATCTCGCTGAAAAGCACATGTACTGCACACAGAAATGGGTATATGGGACTGCACACACAAGTGGCATGCATGTTCGGCCCGAACATTTCAGCTATTTCTTGTCCTATTTCGAATGAGGGCATTTAAAAAGCAATCCTTTTCAGGGGACATTTCTATCATGATATTCTTCCAAACTGACATAAAAAGAATGAGAGAGCTAACAAATTATTTTCACCTCTCCCAGAATTCAACTTTCTCTTTAAATTCTACCCTGGAAAGTTACAAAAATTGGTATGATTTTTTTCCTAATGCTTTCATGGCTAACCCCTTTGAATTTGCAAATTATCTTTTACCTCTCTCTTTCACCACTCCCTTACAGTTTTCTAGTGGTGAAGAAAAGTCCAGTGGTCAGTTTTTGCGAGCCGATAATCTTTGTCCCAATCTCAAGTGGTATAACATCGTCTGTTGTACAGGTTGAATTGAGGTAAGTATACAGAATACAGAGTCTGAGTTTGTATTCAAGTAGATGGTTTCACCTCAACTCTCAACTATTTTGCACAAGGTCAAATAAGGTGTGAATAGAATACAGTGTATGATCATTTAAAAAGAGTATGAAATGGTTTTGTATATTTTTCTATACAACATTTGAATTAAGAACATAAACAAAAGATGGGGTGTGAATGTCAAATTTGACCATGTATTAATCAATAGCAAGGATTATTTTGCCAACCCTTGTATGCATTGCTATTCATGTTCAAACATTACATGTGCATGTTAAAATTGTATTGCCTCAATTTTTTTTTAGTTTATGCAAGTATTTGCGCCTCTTCAGCACTTATACAAGGCTTTGTGAGCCACCTAAACACAGCAATTTTCCTTTTTTAGTGCCATTTTCTACCTTCTGATAATAAATCGACGTGTATGTTAATCTTCTGTAATGTATGTATGGAAATTCTTCTTGTTTACATGCGATCGATGCACAAATTAATTCTTGGCAGTTTTTAACTTATTTTATTTTACTGTTGTATAAAGTGTTACTGGATTATACTGTATTTTATCAGTCTGTTTTTTATCTCCTTTTTAAGTGAACCTGTGGTTGACTATCAGGTCACCGTATCATGTGACATCATTGGAGTCATTGATGGTAAGATTTGGAACATTCTGTATGCAACTTAATTGGGTAAAATTATAAGACGAGAGTTCTTTGGCAGTGTTTTTTTTTTATTTGTTTTTATGTCTGTTTGTTTGTTATTGTTATTTTATTTGTTTATTTATTTTTTCATTTATTTTGTTTATTTTCAATTTTTTACTTTTTTTGTTTTGTTGGGGGGGGGGGGGGGGTCCAGAATGAATGAGAAGAGTGAATTTCCAATGATTCATTTATTGTATACTGTTATTCTAAATTGCACATCCCCTTAAGTGGGTTTGAACCTCCCCCCCCCCCCCCCCCCCCCACCTCTCTTACATGTATCTGCCCAAGATTCTGAAGAGCTTGATATGATGGATTCAAAAACTCAGTGCTTGTTGCTTCCAAACTGTTTTTCTTTTTTTTTCATGAATGTATCACAGTCTCACATGAGCGAATCTATTCAGTTAGACAATTAAAAAAAAGGTTTAACATCCAGCGTAGACAGCCCTTTAGACGATCCATCTTTATCTTTCTTATTTTTATCCATCTCTTCAGTCTCTGTCTTTTCTCTTGTTGTAGCTCAACCCATCATGTTTACCCGCTCCATTTTGAATCATATACTCTGATATGTTTACATAAAGACTGCTCATAGGTATCCTTACATACAGGTTACTGTAATATACATTGTGTTTCTTAAAAAAATGAAATCAAAATTTTCACATAAATTGCTAGAAAAGTTGCTGTCCCGATTCATTTTTATTAGTCATGACAAATTTTATTTCTTCCTCTTTCATATGATACAAAAAATGTTATGATATTGTCATGCATGAATGAATTTGAAAGGTTTTAAGTAAGTGATGTCAAATTAAAGTAGTTTGCCCACAGATGTAATGCATTTTGTAATTCCGTTAAGTGCAATGCAAAGCAGCTACACAAGTGATAAAGACACAAAGCAAAATTGAATGAGATATGAGTAAACAAATAAGCCCCAATATCCTTCCAGATGATGGCACTGTCTGCCCATGCAGGTAATGTAAAAAAAAAAAATAAGACAAAAAGGAAATGAAAGCAGAGTGAGGTTCAGTGAATGGACATTCATTGCATTGAGTAATAGATCCCACTCTCATGTGCAATCAGTTTTTACTTTAATAGCTGGTTTAAAATTGTTTTAGTTCAATCATCCCAGGCTCTATCATCACAAATGTACATTGTAGTATCATATAGAAGGGGATAAAATTTGCCTTTTTATGATGTATTACAATAAATGTAGTTATGTATATTTGATGAGATGTTACTGGAGAAATTTGGGTTTCCTTTTTAAAGAAACACACTGTACATGTAGGTGTCTATGCAAAACACTGTCTTTTCTATTCAGGTGGTTGCTAGAAGTGCAGATCTGTGTATATTTTTTACCTAATCCAGATTACATTTACAATTTTTAATATTAATATATTATTGAGTTCAGGTTAACAGTAGATGGTCATGTATATATTTAATACATTTCTACTTCAAATAACCGCTTCAGTAATGTATACAAATTTATGCACATATATTCTCTGAGCACCTAGTGACGAGCTATTCCATGAACCTGCTTTTTATAAATGAGCCTCAATGCTTGGAATCCAGTTTGCATACATTATTTGTTGCTATGTCCGTCAAGTGTCCGGCAAGCTTTCAGGTTGTTAAGAACAACCTTTGTTTGAAAGGTATGCATAAAATTTGCATACATTACCGAAGCGGTCTATGCACATATATCATCCTGTTGAATGAAACGTATACCGTATGTGGCTATTCATCATTATTTCATCATTATTTCATCATTATTTCATTTACCATTTCTCCCTCTTCTTTTCAGAAAATGGAATATTTATTGCAGGCGGTAAACAAAAACAAAAAAATGTATCATCACATTAGCTGCTTTTTGATCATTAACTCTAGATGCTTGTTTGTCTTTGTTGGAAAATGTTGGAAACTTATGAATGCGTTTCTTGCTCAAGTTTCAAGCAAAGACCTAGTATGCTTATTACCCATTCTAATTCGCATGCATTAGTCATTAGTCATTCGTAAAAGCTTCTCTGCCTCTGTTTATAAAAGTTCTGTACTAAAGATGGAATGCTACACATAGATTCATAATTTATTATAAAGCATATAATCTGGGACAGTATTGAGTGATTCGATCAGATATTTTTTAAATTGAACAAAAACTATAAGTTTTTATTACTTCTTATTTTGTCAGATCCAATTTCATGTACATCCTTCTTTACTGTACAAGCAATTTTTTTATAAAATCATTATCAAAATTATCACTGTGCAAATATAGAAATATGCTAACAAACTGCAAAGCAAATATTTGAGAAATACAGGGTAGTTCTATGACACTTCCAAAAAGGTATTTACCTACGACAGTCTGGATGCCTGTGGTTCAGACACCTTCCTCAGACTATTTCTCAAAGATTTAAACTGTCCTGATGAACTTCTTCAACAATTCATGTGAAGGATATGATAATTGGATGTGTGAGGTGATCTTTGGGGCACTTTTGGTGTTTTGCACTTTCTTGGGTCATAAACCACTCTGCATTTGATAAAAAATGATTGAAATCAGGGCTCTACACTAACTGTGTGCAATGGACCCATGATTACTTTTTCGAAAATTAGAGAGTTCGGAGGGAAATTTGATAGATTTCTGTTATTCCTTTCTTTCAGGACAGGCAAAATTGATCACGTTTTGTTCTTCAAATTGGCAACCATAATATTTTTCTTTTTAAGTGCTATATGGTTCTAATAAGGTGTAATGTCTTTGAAAACAGTACACATGGTTAGGAATGTTGTCGAAAAGTTGAACAAATTGCCAGTTTTCACAAAACAATGATTTTTAAAATCTCAATGTGTTGCCAATTTAAGGATTTTAAAGCTTACTCTCCTATTCAAAATTCCTGGCATGCAACAAAAATGGACATAGTGTGTGCAGAAATTTTTGTTCTTTCTACTCATGCATCTGGTATATTTTTTAGAGCTCTGAATCAAAAGTTATTGCCAGAGCCAATCCACAAAATGTGGTCAATTGTCTTGAAGAGGTTAATACTGGATGCCCATACGTGTCAAGCCCTGTCCAGAAGGGTATGAAAACTTGTTGCAATTGCTGTTGCCTGTCTCCATTGGTAAAACTTATCATAGATGTGGGGTTGGTATGCTTTCAGGAGTTTTAATGAGCTAACATTTCCTGCTTTTAAGTAACAAAAGCCCTGACTGATAATGTGCATTTTTTTCCACAGGCTATGTATCTTTCGTTTATTGCAGACATAACAATGACCCATTTTACATGTAAATTGTATAACCATTTTTAGCTCACCTGAGCCTATGGCTCGAGTGAGCTATTGCGATGGAAATTTGTCCGTCGTCCGTCGTCCGTCGTGCGTCGTGCGTCGTCCGTTAACTTTTTACATTTTCATCTTCTTCTCCAAAACCCATGATCGGAATTCAACCAAACTTGGTAGGAATCATCCTTAGGGGCAGGGGACCCAAAGTTGCTAAAATGGTACATGTGGCCCCCAGGGGGCCCAGGGGGAGGGCCCCCAATTGTAAAAGCTATGTAAATTTCAAACATATTCTTCTCCAGAACCAGGCATAGCTCATTGGTATTGTGTATGGAGATACCTCTATAGATGAAGAATGAATGTTGTTCATGAAATTTCTCTGAGTGGCCCTATAGGGGCCCTGTGGGGGTAACATACTGGAGGGGGGGGGGGGGGGGGGGGCGCTGCCAGGCAAATGTACATTCTGATCTTCTTCTCCAAAACACATGATCGGAATTCAACCAAACTTGGTAGGAATCATCCTTAGGGGTAGGGGACCCAAAGTTGCTAAAATGGTACATGTGGCCCCCAGGGGGGCCCAGGGGGAAGGCCCCCAATTGTAAAAGCTATGTAAATTTCAAACATCTTCTTCTCCAGAACCAGGCATAGCTCAGACTTGGTATTTTGTATGGAGATACATGTACCTCTATAGATGAAGAATGAATGTTGTTCATGAAATTTCTCTGAGTGGCCCTATGGGGCCCTGTGCGGTGTGGGGGTAACATACTGGAGGGGGGGGGGGGGGGGGGGGGGGCGCTGCCAGACAAAATGTACATTCTGATCTTCTCCAAAACACATGATCGGAATTCAACCAAACTTGGTAGGAATCATCCTTAGGGGTAGGGGACCCAAATTTGCTAAAATGGTACATGTGGCCCCCAGGGGGGCCCAGGGGGAGGGCCCCCAAGTGTAAAAGCTATGTAAATTTCAAACATCTTCTCCAGAACCAGGAATAGCTCAGACTTGGTATTGTGTATGGAGATTTTTTTCTGGGTGGCCCTATAGGGGGTCTGTGGGGGTAACATACTGGAGGGGGGGTGGGGCAAGTTGTCCGCCATCCATAAACATTTTCAGCTTCTTCTCCAAAACCCATGATTGGAATTTAACCGAACTTGGTAGGAAGCTCAGACTTGCTTTTTTGTATAGAGATACCTCTATAGATGAAGAATGAAAGTTGTTAATGTGCTAGAGAGAACATGCACCAGATGTGAATTGATCCACCTCAGGTGAGCGTCGTGCCCCCTGGGGCTCTTGTTTTTTTACTGGGTAAGTAGGATCAATTTGACTGCCTGTACCTTAGCCTTGACTGCCATGTGACCGCAGATCAAAATACCCCCCCCCCCCCCACCCCATTGAAAATAAGCTAAACAAAGAGCCTACATGTAGTTAGTATTGTTAATCAACCAGTCTTGCTCTTAGCTAAGAATATTGTAGGTATTGGATCATTGAGGAGAAGGAATCATAGCTGGCACATTCCGTTGAGATTGTATAATAAGCACAATGGTCGACTGAGCGGGCCTCCGAAGAACCGATGTACTGAATCTTTATTCAATCTATGGATTTAAGAAGAGAGGAAACAATCCTCAGTTTCATGACCATAAATTTGTATCATTGCATATGCATGTACTTTTAGTTTGAATATCTCCAAATATATTGAGAAGCCACATGCGTTTTAAATGCTTGCTGACAACTCTTTATAGCATAATATTATGAAGGTTTGAAGTCTTTGCTTTTAATCCATGATGTCTGGTTTCCATTTATTTTCTGACAAATGCAATATCTTGCAAATAAATTGATGTTTATCATAATAAAATTGCATCCATTTCTGGACAAGTGTCTTCATTCTAGTTTAGTTTTAGCTTTAAAGTTGTCTAAATTCTCTCCAAATGCAAAGTCTGTGACATCATGACTAAACAAACACTTTAAACACACAACGACATGTATTTACATAATGTGTTCATTATAAAGTATCAGGTATATCACCAAAATAATCGTAAACACTATTCATGAGCTAGCTGGCATTAATTGCATACATGTTCAGAATTAAAACCAAAATTGGATAGTCAAGATCTGAACCATTCCCAAATGCATTATTTGCTTCATATAAAATGTCTATAGTCTATTTATTATTTAAGATAGACATAAATTAAAGATGTCTGAAATTAGACTAATGTCTGAATTGTCCCTTTTTTGCAATATATTCTGATTATCCAAACTTGGGCAGTTCATATCTTTCAAATAACACACTTATTCCTTTCATAAACTCAACACTAATCCATGTTTCAAAACCTCTTGTCTCTACAAATTTGAGTAGAAAATATTTGTCATTCGTTTATGCTTATGTTTTACTCAAACTTTAAATTTATACTTTTAATTTCACACTCTTAAGTCAGCATGGATATTTAAGTTTGTTCTCATGCTTTTGAACCTATTATTTAATGTGAATATCATATCTGAAAGTGTTCATTTCCAAAGAATGTAATTTACATTCCTGTTCAAAGTCAAATGATACTTTTCTCTGTATAACTTTATACACTGAGACAAGTTTTAATAATTATCTTCTTTAATTAACCTCTGTGTCAAATTAGAATGGAAAGTGTATCTTATAACTTTGAAATTGCAATTCATCTGTCTTTGCAAATATTGCACCAAAGAAAATATACGCGCTGAACCTAGCCGCACTAATCATGTATACGCAAAACCCAATGCACAAGACTTTCACTTAGCTGATACACTTTCAGTTCCAAATTTCTACATTAGCACAGAAAATATTGTGATTCTGTTTTTCTCATACACTACTCACTTTCTTGACGGAAATAACCAGCAATCTGCTCAAAGCAAATGACACCTCACAGAGTCATTTTGCCGTAAAAACTCTCGGAACCATTAAGCAAACATGTCCGCTGCATTTGAAGATTGCTGACTAATCTTATCAAGCCAATTTTACGAGAAACTTGGATTTCTTATGGTATCTTTGAATATACACATACATCTATCTGAAACCAAATTAAAAAATAGATAATCAACAAAACAGGTATAAAACTTTAAAACTTATTCATTTCTTTTTACAAAATGAAGCAGGTCTTTCTTATGAGTAAACAATATGTCCGTAATAACTGATTGCTTTTTGACACAGATGCATGGACTTGTAACTTTATTCTAGTGAGAATCCAATAAGTAGTATCAAGTCTACATGTAGCTACACACTGTTCATGATTTCATAGTCATTCATACATCTATATGATGTTATATATCTGGATGTTTATTATGTGTAAGTAACATGCATGTGATCCTTAAAGGGCTAGGAGTTTGCTGTTCGACAATCCCTGCCCATTCCCCTCCCCCATGTTATCATTTCTGAATGAAAATTTGAAGAAAAAAAAAGTGTTCACCTACCCATAACACATGAAATTTACTAATACTGAGATATATGCCTACATTATATTGTCAAAATTGTACAATTTTGTTTTGTTTTCATAACTACATGTACATGGCATCTTTATAAGCTGGACTTTCAGAGACAGTTTCAGAATGTCAAAATTTGATGTAAACGGTGTAATTGGATTAGAATTGGATTAGAGTTGGATTGAATAAAAGCTGTTTTCTTTAAAAGGAAAAAAAAAAGAATGTGTGTGGAAATACAGTTGGAAATATAATGCCAAATGTATTATTACCAGCAATAGTTATACTCAGGTCTGTAGAATGTCATTTAGTTGGGATTTAAGAGCCATCATGTACATTAATAGAACAGTTTGTATTATAATAATAATTATGATAATAATAATAATGATATTGTCCATTTATATAGCACTGCTACTAAACAAATATACTCTACTGCGCTTTACCCCGGCTTTGGCCAAGCTGCCATGATAACGTGCTAAAGCATTCAAGGAATTTCTTCCTACCGGGTACTCATTTACTTCACCTGAGTGGAGAGTGGCAAATACAGATTAATGTCTTGCCAAAGGACATTAGTGCCGCAGCGGGACTCAAACCGCTAATCAAGTGATGCACAGTCCAATGACGTATCCACTAGACCATGACACCTCTATGACATAAGTAGAACCGGAAAGTGGATTTGTGACCATGAAATATATAGTGTATGTAATTATTGTTTAATAATGTACAGGTGTATGTTATATGCTGTACAGTTCGAGTGAACCATGCCATTAATGCTTTTAGAAATTCTTTACACCAGGCATGCTACCAATGACTTGCACTTTAATTGCATCGTGATTCTGCTTTATAAGTAAACATAGAACTACACGTACAGTACATGTAAGCTTACAGAAATGAAATGAAAAGTGAATGATTCTTGCATGGATGTTGTACAATGCTGAACAAACTTTACACTGCTTTGATAGTAAGATGCCTTAGTTGCACTGCTGTCCAACTGATTGCCAATAGGTACACTGTAGTATGCACATGAACTGTGAACTGTATCAGTGCAAAATATTTTGCAGTTTTCAATGTGATTTGCTGTATTTGCAAAAAGTAGTATATTTCAAAGAAACAAGTATACTATGACTCAAACTAATCAGTGATTCATCAGCTTGAATCCTGGAAGAAGAAATTGAAGAAACAAAATAAGGAGAATGAAGAAGAAAAAGTGGAATGTAGAAGATTCAATTGAGATATTTTATCGTAGCGCATCATCCTGTAATGAAAGAAAATCCACAGTAGGTATTTCTCCCTTCTGCTATCAGATGATATGCAAAATCATAATCACATTAGATGATTAATAAGTAAACCACAGTATTTTCCTTGAAAATAGTTCCATAGTATCCTGAAAGATTTTGTCCTCTCTTTTGAAATAAGAATTGTTATCATGCCTTTAAGAATAACCTGTTGTTAAGCTGTTGCAGTATGCCATGATTTGATTCTAATGTAGATGATATTATCATTTCCTTTTGTAGCCAACAATTCCTTGCGGCTTGACTTCCAGGATACGGCGGTGGAGCCAGGCAGCAGAACAGATGTAATAGTAAGACAGTGTTCTCATTGAAATGTGTATTAAAGGCCAAGTCCACCTCAATATCAAGTTGATTTGAATAAAATTAAACAAGCATAACAGTGAAAATTTCACTGAAATCGGATGTGAAATTTCAAATATTTCAATTTTTATAGATGTGATAATAAAGAATCCCTTCCTTGTATGAAAATAAGTTACAATAATGATGATTTTACATGTTCCATATGGAGTTAAACCATGTTTTACATTATTGTAGCCAAAAAATAAAATATATGATATTTCATATAATAAAATACATAAGGAAAAGTGAGTGTGTGACTTCATGGGTTCACTCATTTGCATATCACTGTTTCATGAAATAATGCAAAACTTCAAAATGCCATAACTTTCTTATTATACATTCGATTTCAGTGAAATTTTTACTCTGTTTATTCAAATCAACTTGATATTGAGGTGGACTTGGCCTTTAAAGGAACCTGTACATAAAGACCACCTGCTCATAAAGACCACTTTTTTTGTCTCCCTTGAGCGGTCTTTATAGACAGGTTTCACTGTATATGTGAAAGTTTCTAGTTTTTCATTGAATTTACACATTTCCTTCAATTTATTTCAGCATCTCAAAACCCTCCATAATACAATGTATTTGATTTGAATTTATTCATTCATTTCTATCTTCTTGTCAGATTCCATATGACATTGGGAAGCTAGGAGACATTGTGCAGGTCGCTTGTTATGGAGTATCTGAACAAGGCAGCCAGTATCTACAAAATACATCACAAGGTACAGTCAAACCTGCTTTAGCGACCACCTGTATAGAAAGACCACAGTTTTTATTTCCCTTGAACAGTGTTTCTCATTGAAACATGTATTAGAGGAACCTGTCTATAAAGACCACCTGCTCATAGAGACAGCTTTTCTTGTCTCCCTTGAGCGGTCTTTATATACAGGTTTCACTGTAACAGCATGTCCTAGATGCAATATGGTTATATTTCTATCTCAGGAATGTTACTGCACGAGGAATTAGCTTAATATGCAATATTGGACAAGGAAAAGTTTTGAATAAACTTGCAAGAAATTTAATTGTCTGAATTAACAGTTTGTAGATTACGATATAAATTTTGCGAAAGCAATTTGTCCTGCAGTACTGATTTTACTGTAAGTTTGTAACCTAAGAGCTTGTCTAGCATTTAATTTGTATATTGTTTATGCCTTAATAGTGGGACACTTACATGTACCATTATCCATCTCCTCCTTCTCCTCCCCTCGATGATCCCCACATCTGACTGCTGAAGATGAGCTTTGCTACCCTCAACCTCCCTGCTCCATCTCCTCTACCAAAGATCACCTAATCTCTGTTGCATTAAAAACTTTCATCATCATTCATACCATCAATTTCATCTTGATTTACAGGAGAATCAGCTTTCTTCCAGACAGAGACCAGCTCTATCATCCTCCACCCCTAGGTCTTCTTGATCAGTGATCATCTCTGTTATATTTTTAAAAAAACTTATCAACATTTATAAAAAAATAAAAAAATATCCAAAATATTCTATTAATTCCATCATGATTTTACAGGAGAACCAGCTATCTTCCAGAGAGAGACCAGCTCTGTTACCCTCATCCCATCTGTCTCCTCCATCAACAATCCACGCATCAGTGTCTTCCTGGTCCTTGGTTCGGTCCTGACCCCGGGAGAGGGCACCATTACCTATGCTTGCTACGTGGATCCTGTCATGTCCTACGAGCAGGGCCTTGAGCTAGCCGCCAACCCTACATGCGAGGTACCGGATGATGTCTTCAAACGACCCACCCCAGCACCGGCTGTCACTACAGTAACTGCAGGTAGATACATCCGTGGTTGGGTATTATAATTCTCTGATGTTATACTGTTTTTAGCTTGACAGACACTTCTATCGGAAGTGGAACTTCTGTAGAATGAAGTTTGGAGTAAAGGGATTGGGTCATTGCTATTTAAAATTAAACAAAACATCAGTAGTTGTAAGACAGAATTTGTATTTCAGCAGGTTTTTCAAAATAACATTTCACAGCAAAGTATTAAGCATACATGTAGTAATGAAAGTTAAATAGGTAGTAACTACCAGAGTAACAATGCATGAATCCTGTAAATATTGGTATTCAAGATGGGGGGTGGGACACATGATTAGGGATGGAATTAGCAGTGATATGAAAAGGGATGTTGATCGAATCTGATTATTTGACACTACATCTATTACTCAAATATATTTTAAAAGAAATTAAGGTAATGAAAAGGGAGATCTTGAGCACCACTTGTAACATGTACATGTACATCATAAGAATTTCTGCTTCCTCCCCCAGCTCTAGCAACAAACGCTACCACGGACAACAGCACTGATCCCATGACCACGCCGACTACACCACCAGTCCAAACAACCCCTACCACGCCTGCAGCCCCCACCCCAACCCAGCCCCCTACCACCACCCCAGCCCCAACTGGAAGGTCTAATGAGACACAGTGGCAGCTAGTAGAATCAGAAATAGCAGTTGAGGTTAGTAATTATATGTCACACATGCACATTCGATTAGCTTTGAACTATTAATAGAAGGTTGAGGACGGGTAAAGGTGAAATGTAATTTGTGAGCTTTCTCATTCTTTTTATGCCAGTTCGGAAGAATCACACTAATAATGACTCCTGTAAAGGATTGCTCTTATAATGGCCCAGTATTCAAAATATGACGAGAAATAGCTGAAAAGAATATCATTTCAAAAATGTCCCCTGAAAATAATTGCTCAACTGCCCTAATATTCGAAATTTGACGAGAGATAGCTGACAAGTTTGGACCAACTTCTTCATGCTACATGTGCCCGTAGTCCCATATGCACATTTCTGTGTGCAGTGCATGTCACTTCCAGCAAGAATGAGTCGATTTCGTATCATTTAGATGATTCCAAATTCACTACATGTATGAACATGACGGACAAAGGGAGTGGACAAAATAAACAGCCCCTCATTCTACCCTTCACAATGGTTCTGGTAGTCTAAAGAACATCCCTTCACTGCTATGATGTGAAAATGTATGTAGAACAGGTGTCACATGCATGATAACGTTTGTTTGGAGCCAGGAGGGCGTTAACTCATACTTTCAGATTCAGATTTTTTTTTCAGATTTTTTATTTCATTACACTTTCATTTTTCAAAGTACATGTATATAACAATATGTATTATGCAATCAACAATATTGACAATACAACTTAGTGCAGAAACGTTTTTGATCATTACAAGCAAAATAATGTGCATTAAAGTTTGAGTTGTAAGAAAAAAGTAACAGTAATGAAGACTACATTAGATTAATTTTATGAAAATGATAATGAAAACAGAGACCAGCATAGAAGCATAGCTTGTAGAAGCGCTGGTCCCTGGCAAAAGATAAATCATGAATACAGCACATAAAAAACTAGTCTGGGCAACCATGCATAAAATGCCCAATAAAAGGGAAAAAGAAGAAGACAGATACATGGCCATGGAAAGCAAACAAAATCATAATCATAACACACTTTCCATCGAAGAGAAAGCATTGAGAAATAATACAGCTGGGAATAGTAACAATGGAAAGGAGTAAATTTTATAAAAGACAGAAGAAGGACAAAGTGACTGGGGGCGAGGAAGGGGGGGGGGGGGTGGGATGGAGGGGCAGGATCTGGAAGGTTTCATTTAATCTATAGATTTTGCTACACAGGTAAACAAGAATCACCATTGATGGATCAAAGTTCATAAAAAGCAATAAGTGATTTTCTCAATTTACGTTTGAGTGTACTTAAACTTATACTGTCTCGTATATTTAAAGGGAGTGAATTCCAAAATTTAGGAGCTGTATATGAAAAAGTATTCTGGGTTAATGCTGTACGAGTTCTTGGCAAGTGATATAGATTGATTTGTCTGGTGGGGTAATGATGGATCTCATTATTTGCTGTAAATATATTATTGAAGACAGTTGGCAATTCATGATTATGATACTGAAACATAAGTACAGCAAGATTGAGGCGGTAAATATCATAAATTTTTAGTACATTATTAGAGTGAAAAAGACCATCAGTGTGGTGGCGATAATTAACATTACTTATAATTCGCATAGCTTTTTTCTGTAATAGAAAAACTCTGTCTAACAGGCATGCCGCACTGTTTCCCCAGGCTAATATTCCATAATTAAGATATGGTAAAACTAGTGTGGAGTATAGTGATAGAAGTATGTTTGGCGGAAAAGACCATTTGAGTTTGTTAATCATACCTATGTTTCTGGATATCAATTTACATACATTATCAATATGATGCTTCCATGATAGCTTATTATCTATTATAGTGCCTAGAAATTTTGTTTCAATCACCTTCTGTATTTGTATATTATCTATGAGAATTGGATGAGGAAGTTCGTTAAAAGTATTACTAAATAACATGTAATTTGTTTTTTCTAGATTTAGTGATAACTTGTTAGCCTTAATCCATTTTGCAACTGAATCCAGTTCAGAATTAATCACATTACATATAGTTTCTAGGCTTTTATGCGAGAAAAATAGATTAGTGTCATCTGCATACATGATAAAAAGTAAAGGGCCTAGAATAGAACCCTGTGGAACACCACAATTAATATTTCTTAATTGTGACATGCAGTTCTCAATACAGACATATTGCTGACGTTCGTATAAATAATTTCGAAACCAGTCTGAAACAATGCCCCTTATGCCATAATGTGAAAGTTTGCTTAAGAGAATTTCATGATCTATAGTGTCGAATGCCTTAGAGAAATCTAAGAACATTCCTATTGTGTGGGTACCGTTATCAATAGAACTTGTAATATTATTGATTAGAGAGAGGAGAGCATGTGTTGTATTATGGTGTTTTCTAAATCCGAATTGAGATTCATGTAAAATATCGTTTTTATTCAAAAACATCATTGTGCGAGTAAAAACTACTTTTTCAAGTATTTTGGAGAAAGTGGTTAACAAAGATATTGGCCTGTAATTTGATCGCGATAACGGATTACCCTTCTTAAAAATAGGGATTATTTTAGCTAATTTCATTTTGTTTGGAAAAACACCTGTGCTCAGAGATAGATTACATATATAAGTGAATGGTTCAACAATACTTGCTATTATTTTCTTAATTATAAAATTATCCAGATCATCATGTCCACAACTGCGTTTACTTATAAAATTGTTCACAATGTCAAGGACTTCACCTTCATTTACAGGAGTAAAGAACATAGAATTAGGGTTAGGGTTTTGTAAGTAATCATAAAATTTTCTATCACAGTTTGGTATCTTACTTGCTAAATTTGGACCAATTTCAACAAAATAATCATTAAAGTGATCAACAATATCTTGTAACTCATCAATAGTTTTTTCATCAATTTGTATATTAGAAATAGTACTTTTCTTTTTCTCTTTATTCAGAACTTCATTGATTAATTTCCATGTGTTTTTAGCATCTTTGTTACAGTTCATAAATTGACGTGAAAAATATATCTTTTTTTCTCTACGTAGCAACCCTGTCAATGCATTTTTATAATTCAAATATTTCGATTTAGAACTTTCAGTGGGATTCGCTTTATATTTCAAATAAAGATTATTTTTCCTATTTATTGATCTTAATAAGCCCGGTGTTATCCATGGAGATTTTGGAATTCTTTTCCTATTTTGAAGATTGATTTTTCTCATAGGACAACATTCATTAAACAAGCTAGTTAATTTGGCCATAAATTCATCAAAACTATTATTTACGTCAGCTTTCATATCATAAATATCATTCCAATCTACTATGCTTAGTCTGTCTTTGAAAGTATTAATATTACCTTCAGACAACTTCCGTTTGTATATTATAGAAGGGCATTGTGTTTGCTGCAAGATTGGGAAATGTGCAAATATGGGGAAGTGATCCGTTAAGTCTGATACTACAACGCCCGCTTGGGGAAAGGGATGCATGTTACTAAATATATTGTCGATTAAGGTGGAAGATTGTTCTGCGATGCGAGTTGGTTTAGAAATAAGTGGTATAAATGAGGAAGTTAGAAGCGTTCCATAGAATTCATGAACAAGAGCATCAGAATGGTAGTTCAATAAATTAATATTGAAGTCTCCCATTAAAAAACAATCCTTGCCCCGCAGTATTGGGTTTGAGAGAATATTTTGAAGGCTTATTAAGAAATCATTGTGGCTAGATTTGGGAGGCCTATATATGACTCCAATAACGATATTTTTTCTATTAACAAAATCAATTTCTATAAAAAGTGTTTCTATGGAATCATTCACATAATTCAATACAGGTCTATTATTATATTTATATTCTGAGGAAATATATAGCGCAACACCGCCCCCGATTTTATTGGTCCTATTATTCACTATTAAATCAAAACCCTGAATTGTGAACAAAGAATTAGGGGTATCTGAAAGCCATGTTTCTGATAGGCCAATTACAGAACATTTAAAACTAAGCCGTTCAAGAAGATTACGCAAACACTCAAAGTTTCTATTCATACTTCTAATATTAGCATGAAACAAAGAAAACTCAGCCGTATCCATATTTAAAAAGTGTGAAGCAAATTGATTTTCAGAGTAATAAGAGGATGATTTGGCTTTATCATGTTCATTGTCATCAAAAGGTACATCAAAATCTTTGGCATTCGAATTTAGAGTAGTGATCATATCATTAACAAATTTAGTATCAGGACTGCGAGTTTGAGAGTCTAATAACGTTTGGAAGGTATCTAAGAATTCATCATTGGTTAAGTTATTGCCGGGTATGTTATCATTATTACCGTTATTTACCATTATGTAAGATTATCATCCCCGTAAAGAGATTGATCTTAGGCCACCTGGTAGGGAGGGATACTGTTACAACGTACATGGATACACCATTTAGAGAACAGATATTTAAGAGACAAGAGAACATCACTTAAAAAAACAAAAACAAAAAAACAAAACAAAAACAAAAACAAAGGCAACGACTGTATAAAACTAGTCTCAGGACAAGGCCATGCATCTAACAGTGAGTATCTAGAAATAGTAATAAGAGTTTAAAATACACATTGTGTTCATTGTGTTAATACATTTGCTTGAGGAAGTGGTTTGATGATAGGCACCAGATATTTGAATGGGCAAAAGTAAATAATCAAAGAAAAAAACAGTGATAATAACATAATCAATGAGCGTGGAAGCGTTGAGGTCATGGTTGTTCGCCAAGCAATAATACAGATTTACACCAAAAAATGTTAACACTAACTAACCATCAAGACCACGGGCCATCGAACAAAAAGACAACCGATGGGTTGATGACCGTTTGTATCATTGGTAGCAGAAGCAGCTTTAATTGTGAATGTTGCGTATTTAACTTGTAGGGGGCATGATTCAGTAAGAAAGGTGCTTTCTTGGTTAATCTGGAAAAGTGGGTTGGGGTTCTGTATTCGTGCTTGACCTTATATGGCAAATGAGCTATTTAACAATAGTTCCAAAATATATGGATTGTTGCTGACAATAAAATAAGTAAGCATCATAAAATGTATGTGTGCATATAGAACATAAAGGGTATTCAAGTACAATAATGGAATACTGACAATAAACAAGCAAACACCGATAAGCGTATTTGTGCACATAAAGCATTAAGGGTATTCAAGAGGGTATTCAAAAGGGTTGAAGAGGGAAAGGAATTTGGTACTATCAAGTAACAACACAGAATACAAGTGTACAACAGAACCGGAGCATGCATTTAAATTGCTATGTACGAGTATAGAAGTGTTAATGCCCTTCTGGCTCTCAACAGACGATAATATATTGGATCAATCTCGCTGAAAGTCACATGCGCTGCACGCATAAAATTGTAATGGGACTAATCACACATGTGGCATGAAAAATTTGTTCAAAACCTTTCAGCTTTCTCTCGTCAAATGTTGAATATTAGGTCAGTTGAGGAGCAATTTTCTGGGGACATTATTTTTGATATTCTTCCAAACTGACATAAAAAATGAAAAAGCTCAAAAATTATATTTCACCTTTGCCAGAACTCCACCTTGTCTTTAAGGGTTAAAAGACATGGAAAGGGATAGACTGACTCATTTGTTCTTTCTACAATCATCTGTGCAATACATAAGGGAAAAATGTAAAAGTTTCTTTTTGAGAAAAATATGTCACATAGTGATTTCTTTTTCTCGGTTATCTCGTTTCTCGTTTTCTAGAACAGTTTGGATTGATTTGCCTGGAATAGTTTGATAGAACTTTTAAAGCCCATACATCTTGGCAGTCACATGAAATCTAATGGTCAGATTTACCTTCATTTTATATGCTCCCAAAATAGAAAATGAAAAGATACGCTAATGCCTGCCAACTAAAAGTTGGTAATTAACATTTTTATTATAAAGCAGAAGGAATAGGCCCTATGCAGATTATCTGCATTTCCTTTTATAATCTCAACAAGCTATATAAAACTTTTTCTTCTGTTACTATGTTCTCGTATTTCCCCCATAAGTAAACATCCTTGAAGCAGTTAATGGCTCTTTCATTTTTTCTTGTTAAGCAGGAAGGAGATATTTTCAAAGAGCTCACTTTGAACCTTGACCCCGGTGTCCCCACCTTCGATGGTGCCATACTGGTGTCTTGTTGTGCCCCTCAAGACATCAACTCCAATACTAAGTACATCAATACCTCCACCGCATTGGTCTTTTATGCCACCGTCCAGGCACCCAGAGCCATTAACTGGACCTCAGCAACAGGTAATATGTTCACTTCTTTATTTTCGACAGGAAAAAACAATTATATAATATTTTTAAAGGAAAGGTAGAAGGAGGATGGACACAAGTGCGAATTTTGTATACATTCTCTCTCTCCTCTCTCTCTTTCTCTCTCTTTCTCCCTGACTTTCATCTCTTTCCTTTATTGATTATTTATACAACTGTATTGTTCTAATGTTTTCAGATAATGTCAAATTGAACTGCATGACTGTACTTCTTGCATATTTTACATGTATTAATTGAACACACAAGACAAGAATCTAGGTGTTATTTCTTCTATCAAGTGGAAGTCATTGTGATTAAGTTTCTCAAGAATTTTCTTTTTATATTTTCCTCAACATGTGTAAACATCCATTGTGCGGTTTAGTTGTCTCTTCTGTTCTTCCATCAGGGACGTTGCACATTAATAAAACATTACACATATATCATCATCCCTTATGCAGGACTGGCTAATCGTTTCATAGAATCTGCAATTCCTAACCCAGCCTATGTTGACCTTTCACCTTGCCCCTGTGACCTGACTTCGGGTCACTGTGATGCAGACTGCTGCTGTGATGAGGTAAGACATGATGCAACGGTGATGTTGCTCTTTCATACATGTAGATCTAAAAGACATACCCTCTTCTGCTTCCATGTACGTTGCGTCATCGTTCGCATACACTGGACTTTGTGGAATTACCATTTACAATTGTAAATTGCAAAATGGTGCACACATTATATGCATGTGCAGTAATGTGTGTACAAATCTTGCACACAGCAAAACTCATGGCCCACCTGGAACTTGCAAGAGACTCGGAAAGCGCTCAGTCGTCTGTCGTATTCAGAAGTTAAGATCATGAGTTTTCATTATTGGGTGTTTCTTTGAAGAGGTTGGAGGGTGCACATATTGCATAAGACCTGTCAGCCTTAAAAGTTAAGTCCACTCTTGGTGATCGATAACACCTGTTACAGATAAATAGTGCAGTGGTGTAAAATTCCCAATAAGAACCCATGATTATGTGTCTTTAAAGGTAGTATTAATCATATAAATTGCAATAAATTCAATCAAAAAGTGTTTTGGGCTGCAATAAAGCAAATACTAACTGCAATATTTCTCATATGTAGATTTTGTAGTGGTTAGGGGTGGGAGTTTCGGGTATTTTTTCAATTCGGGAACCCGACGATTTTTCGGGCGGGTTCCCGGTTACCCGAAAATCATATAACACAAATTACAAGCTTATAGTTACCCTTAAGAAGCTATTAACACTGGGAAAAACTTGAAAGCGCATCACTGCAGTGGGGCGCTACATGGATATTTACATGTAGATGAATGGCTGGTCGACGTTATCTACCGCCTTGTCATGTAACATACATGAGTAATCATTAAATACTTATTTTCGGGAAACGGGCATGTAATATTTTGACCCGGGACCTGATGCTCTCGGGCGGGACCCGGGTACCCGGTTTTTAGTCCCAGCACTAATTACTACTACTACAAGTTCATGCATATCTAAATGCATGAACAAAATTGGACGGGGGAGGGGAATTTGAGAAATGTTTCAGAAGGCAAAGTCCTCTTTTGAATGATAATCACATAATTAAACTTTTCAAAATGTTTTTGCCAAATTTAGAGATGGGTTTATACACAGTTCTTGATAGGTATAACCTTTTCAATGATTATATCATATTTTTAATGATTATTTCATATATTATTAATCTACATGTAAGTGAATGAAGCCACCACAGGAAGTTCTTCCTTTTTTCTAAATGTAAGATATATAAGAACCTTAAAGATTTGTTTTAACATCTGAAAAGTACCTTTGTCTGTTTTCTGCATGACAGGACTGTGATGCAGCAGATATCTTAGTATTTACATGCACCGATGACACTGAAGAAAATCCAGTCACCATCTATGACTGTAACAGCACAGATCTCTACAAAGCAGACTGGTCACCTTTTCTCTGTGTCCAGACGTCCAATACTCCATACCTTGGTCTGTACCAGAGCACTATGTCTGCCATACGAGATATAACCACCTTCAACGGGGCCAAGGAAGACAGCTTGACCAGCCGCGACACCAGCTACCAGGACTCTGGTCTTCGGTCGTTGGAGTACCAAAGCCCTGATAACTCGCAGTATAGCAACGGAGATCCAGTGGAGCTTTTGTACGATGAGGAGACAAGAGGGTTCCTTGCGCTGCCACAAATGACACTGAGTGGGGAATGCCTGTGGACGTCACCCGTGAAATTCCAGGAGGATCTGACGACACGTTGCACGTTGATGCCAGATCAGAGACTCTGCCAGCAGTTCTCACCATTCAGTGCCTTGATGTTTCTGCGGTCGTCTACAGAATCGTACCCACCCTGTCCCAAGGAACCTAAGGTAGCCAGTCAGTATGGTCAGGCAACAGAGGCACCTGCAGATGTAGAATATTACTGCCTTGAGGATGTCTCGGACTACCTTTCTGAAGAAACTGTTGACCAGGATTTATTTGGTCTGTATGACAGCTCTCTGTTTGCAGACTTTCAGAACGATACTAGTGAGGAAAAGATCCCAAAGCGTTGTTCATGGGACGATGGATATACTCAGCCACCGATACCTTTGTACGATAATGAAACAAAGCTTTGCTCTGATTCAGTGGTTAGTGCAAGCTACGAGATGTTCTGGCGTGGAGGAGAGATTGTAAGCATTAAGGGTGTGGTCATTCTAGGGACTGTTCCACTCATTCAGGATCTGAGTATTGGTATTGATGAAGAAGAGGAGTTTGTGTCCCCACCCCCTGCCACAGAAGCACCAGTAACAACCCAACCCACTACAGAAATCCTGACATCATTGATGACTGATAGTATGAACAGTGTTACCATGATCACTGATGTCACAGAAGTCTTTGAAACTGCTTTTACTGATTTGACGATGGTAACGAACAACATGACTATGTTTATGTTTGAAGAAGATGTCAATGCGACTACAGCTCAACAGAGCACAGGGACAACTCCTGCAGGTACGACATTGCAGGGTACCACTTCATCTACAACACAATCCGTATTAACACCACCTACAACACCATCAGTTACAACCTCTGGGTTAATGACCTCACCAGATGTAACGACAGATGCTCCATCAAATATGACAACTTCAATGTCCAATGGAACCATGGGCATTAACAACATCAACGTGACTACCGACATGACCACAGAGGTACCCGTTACTTCTGCTTCACCCTTCAGTGTGGTCAACACCATGCCCCTCAACATCACTTTAAGGTTCTCAACGACTTTTACCTATCTCCCTGAGACTCCCATCGACCCCCTGACAGGCCAGAACATGGATCCTCCAGAAACCTTTGAAAGATCAGGCAACCCTGGGTACATCATTGGCAAACCCCTGTTGACCGGTTTAGTGGTGCAGACTCCTCTGGTTTTGCCTACCGACCCTGGACCGCCCGTCAACTGCACAGAGTTTCCTTCAAGTCCAAGCTGCATTGAGATACCTGAGAATGAGACGGTGTATGTCTTTGACAGTGTGGATACTTCCCCTTCGAATCAACTCCAAATATTCTCCCCTGGTGAGTTGGTATCCATTGTACACTTGAAGCAAATAATTCTTTTATTGAAACAAGTTCAGTGGAACAAACGTTCTCATTATTTCTAGTACTTTTATGAAGTGTCTGCAAATGGTTGACTCTGTAATTGCATGCCAGTTTTTATCAGGTA
This sequence comes from Heliocidaris erythrogramma, assembly GCA_025617745.1. Classification (NCBI taxonomy): domain Eukaryota; kingdom Metazoa; phylum Echinodermata; class Echinoidea; order Camarodonta; family Echinometridae; genus Heliocidaris; species Heliocidaris erythrogramma. Next base: position 12,476,291 of record CM046861.1, read on the forward strand.
CATGTGTTTGTTTCATCGAACCCTTTGTCCTACTTGAGAGAACTAGCCCTTTAGCATCCCAAGGGAATGGTTTCAAGGACCAAAGCATTTTGGAGCAGGTTAAAAGGATCCTACATGTATATTAGGGAGAATTTCCTCTTGTTATTGTCTTTCTGTTATCCCTCTTGCTTGGTAGTTGGTACATGTATGAGTTCAAAGTGTGTCAATGCAGTGGCAAGAATCCTGTTCCAAAAGACAGTTTCTCAGCTATTGAACTGTCACTATGTTACTCACAAGATTGAAGAATCATTGTCATGTATACATTGACCTGTATGTATGTCATATGATCCATGTCAAGTGATCCATTCTACGTTGTAGGTGATGGAAGCCTTTGTGCCTATTCTTCCACGTCGACCCTGACCTTTGGTGAAGACACTGTGTCTGGTTGCATCCTTCGAATGGGCCAATCAGAACTCCAGAACTGCTCCATATTAGCAGCATACATGGAAGAACAGCTTAGGGCTCTAGTACCAGCAGATCGGATTGGAAAGAGGGGCAACTCCAGCGTCCTAGTAGAGGAGGATTGGGCTGAGGTCTTCAAGTAAGTATATGACTTGATTTAGCTTCTTATAGCAGTGTTTCTTAACCTGAGGTCATGACTCTCTGAATTTTTTTTTATTAATGTGGTAATGTTTACAGTAGGTTATGGGACTCCCCCAAAAAAGCATTTATGGGGTGGGGAGGGGGGATGATGTCACTGACATGAAGTGTCAGATGTGGCTTTCCAGCCAAAGAGGGTAAGAGCCAGTTTATGACAATACGCAAGACAAATTGAATAATGCAAGTAAAGTTGTCACATTAATGAAAAAATACCTGTAAAGTGTTATCCTGTTATTGTATGGACCTCCTGTATTGGGAGGTTTTAAAATCATCACTTTATACTTCAGTATGTGGAAGCTAGATTTCTGCATTTTCCTCATTGTATCAAACATTTAGCATCGTTGATGTCTTACTTTTTTGCAATTAAAATCAAAGAAATATGACTAATGTATTAGAAGAAAATCATGCAAATTATTCTATTTAAACAAAATTAATTTGAACCTCTTTTATTTTGTTTATTAGCCCCGACGATCACCCCTTTGATCCACCGACCACCATGCCTCCAACTACTGAAGTTCCCATGGAGACCACCACTGACCCCCTCACAACCCGCTTCCCTGGACAGCGTTACGTTGATCCAGAACCCCTTGTCCAGGCAGTGGAACAGCTCACGAGCAGATGCAGTGGTATACCAACCAGCATGAACTTGGAAGTGCTCATTGCAGAGGCAGGGGTGTACAGTGGAGTGACGCAGTATGAGGTGCTGGCAGCGAGAGTTCAGTAAGGAAAAGAACAGTTTATTTTATCTGGTGCTTTGTTTTATTGTTTTCGATATATTCAGTGCATCATTCATATTGAGCTGAAAATTCAGCACAGTTCTATGTTTATAGACCTTACAAATTATCTTAAAGTAGTCACCCGAAGAGTCAAAAGTGTTATGAATTGCTGCAAAATTCATATCACTGCAAAGGGAAGCTTTACTGATTTGGTATAACAACTTCCCTGGTCAAGATATGTTTGGGGCCTGCAGTAATCATCTTTCAAAAATAGTATTTGTGAGATCCAGATTTTCTGCCTTCAGCAGTCCTCCGTAGAGTGTGTCGCAATGCGTGACGTCACAAGCTTGCAACGTAATGGGAGCTGCTGGCTAGGTGCGCCGCATGCATTGAAAACACACGCAAGTGACACAATTTTCTCATTGATATTGAGACTCATTTTGAGACTTAGAGATCAAAATGTTGGTTGTAGACAAGCAAATTGAGCTCAATGTGGACATAGAAATTGGTGAAGAAAGTGATTCAGTTTATAGTAACAGTGATGATGATGATGATGGTGAGGTAGGAGAGATTGAAGGAGAAGAAGGAGAAGGCGATGGTAGAAATCTTCCACAAGCCTACCAGCATGAACCAGATCGACCCTCAGGCGGGGGAAATGAAATGTTGCCTGGGTGAGACGGGGATCGTCGTGAAGCATGAACCGATGAAGCTTGTGAAGTCTGACAGAAAGAAGATATCAAAAAATCACTCTAAAAACGCTAGAAATGTAACATTTGGATTTGGTACTGAAAGTCTGGCATTATCATGGTTGAGGAAACCACCATTCACTCCATACAGAAGTGCTTCATTGTGTTACATGCATTGGCTTCCTCTTCTGCACTATATATTTGCATGCTAACGAATAAGTGGTTTCCTCAACCACATAAATCTGAAATAGAAAATGTGATGACAAATTTTTAACTGCGGCTGTCTGACAGTCTGAGTGAGTCTGATTATTCTCTCCAAAAAATATGAAAGCGAAGAAATCAGTCAAAAGACAGTGTGCTAGTATAGTAGTGGGCAACGAAACGTGCAATACGAGCTGACTGGATCCCCGGCCATGCAGGCCCTAAACACAAGCCGCGATAGCCGATGCTAAGCTGAAGTTGTCAAAGTCGCGATAAATTGGTTTATAGCCGATTATTGCTTCACAAAAGTTGAAATAATCATACAGATATACGTTTCAAGATGACACACTCCTAAGTGATATGTCAAATGATATCGAATAATTAACGTGAAAGATCAGAGCGACATTTTATAGCATAGGAAAACAAACGTGTACATGGTATTAAAACGAGAGTAAACTGGCTGTATGCGCACCTGGCTGTATGTCTGTCAAGGCTGTGACGTCACAATTCAGACCTCGCTAGACAGTTATTTTGCCTGATTTGGGGTTCTGAAAAGGGTCTTTAAAAATTACATTTTAAGCCTTTCCAGGATATTTCTATGACTTTTCAGCACATTTGTGTTTTTCAAGTTGTAATCTTTCCATCCATATATAATTTGTCACTAATTTTCAGTTGTCGTGAATTATCTTTGGGTGACTACTTTAACTTTATTCTAGAATATGATTCTTATCCGTGAAATTTATATCACCTCATTTCTTTTGATAATCACATAGAATCCATAGCCCATACATGCCAACCGTTCCATTTTTAACTGAACTGTCCCGTTTTTTAAGTTTTTAGAACCATATAAAATGGAATGTTCTGATTTGGGGGAAGTAGTATTACATGTAATACCAATCGGCTTTCCATAGCATCCGAGTGCTGAGGTGGCGGTGGCGGTGGAGCTCCCTGGAGTTACTGGAGACCCCCTGCCAATATGTGCGTTCAGTTTCTGAATTCCAGCTCTTCATCTTGCACTTTGAGTATAACACAATAATAAACAGGCAGCCAAATTCAAACAGGAAAGTTAACACAGAAGAACTAAATGGGAACTAAACAGGAACAAAGCATGTAAAAAGTTAAAACCACTGATTCCTTTGTTTGATTTTGACTGTCTGTTCATTCTCGAGTTTCACGCTGATGTGTAGATGATGAAAAGCTTCAGCTTGTCTTAATTCAACTTAAGGTTTTTTTCATTTTTGTAATACCAATCATCTGCTCAAATTGTTCATCCTGCAGGTACAGTACCTCAACAGTAACTCTGACATGTTCAGGTGCTCTGGGAGCAAGCTGCTACCTGGAGGATAGACCTATCGTGTCTGATCCTGCAGGAAATGGAACAATTGTCCAGTCTTTCCCTGTGTACAGTACTGTGACCTACACTACAGTGCCTGCTGTGGAACCAGAACCAGTTATCTTGGAAGGACTCGTCTTTTCTCTCACTTTTACGATATGTTTTTATAGCAGCCATTTTTTTTTTTTTTTTTTTTTTTTTGTATATAACATGCAAAATGTGAACAATAGCCAGCCAAAACACCAAGGATCCAGAAGGCTAATCAATGGTTCACTGCAACTCATTTAAGAAGCGCACTCGAGTTGTGCGGCAGAGGTACACAATATACATGGCCTGGTCTGAAAGCATCCTTGGACTCATATCAGACCGGGTTCAGGAGGAACCACCTAGCCAAGGATGGGGTGATCAGTGTCGATATTGAAGTACCTTTACTACCCCAGGATTTTACAAACATACATTGTTTGTGAGTTCTCTATTATCAGTTCCAGTTCTTTCTTTTTGAGGGTTTGATGGCGACACCTACCAGTACTCTGTAGGGCTTGTTATCATAAGAGATAAACCACCTGTTCTAGTCAACGAAAATGAATTTCAGGAAATGATATACATGTACATGTATATATATGCAGATTTTCAAATGTTCATTTGCATTTCAAGAATTGACCAGACAACAATCTCTGGTAATGATTCAAATATCATTTCATAATACATTTTTTTATCTTCTCCTATTTTCTCTGTTCTTCTCTTTAACTTATGTTTCTCACACCCCGCCTCTTTTCCTTGCTCTTTATCTCTCCTTCTTTTCTCTTGCCTTTTTTCTCCCCCCCCCCCATTTTCCTCTCCTCCTCCTTATTCCTTCTCATTATCTCTCCATTTTCTCTCTTCCTTTTTCTTTCCACTCTCTTTCATTACCCTGTATTTCCCTTTCCAATATCTCTTTCTCTCTCTCTCTCTCTCTCTCTCCCCTTTTAACAATCTCTTTCCCACTGTCTTGTCTTGTCTCTCCCTGTCTCTTTGTCTCCCCTGTTTGTCCCGTGTCTGTCCCTCCCCCATCTTCCCTTCCCCCTCTCTCTCTCTCTCTCTCTCTGTGCAGGTATTACAAGGACTATGACCCAGACCTGTGCAAGCAGGACATCTGTCTCTCCGAGCTCTTCTATCCCATCACAGGAGGGTTCGACGGCGACACCTACCAGTACTCTGTAGCTGTATCATTAGTGCTCGTCATCATTACCACAGCTTACTTCATTGTGACATCACCGTGGGCACACTTATGATGAAAACCTGTAATGCCCTGTTCAGACACGCCGCAGTTGACTACCTCCAAAAACTGCTTGTGGCAAAACTGTGTCTGTAAATGATGGCAAGAGTTGACCTTAGCTGCGTGCAACATTGACCCATATGTGTTCTCACTGATCTGTGCTGTATGAGATACAGATTTGTTAAGCATATTGCGCTTATCTCATATATTGTTGCCACTTCGGTTTTTTTTAAAGTGGTTTACTACTTCATGTCTGAATGAGCCTAACATGCCATCACCAAAGCCTCATTCACATATATGCCAACTGCTGCTGTAAGCAGTTAGGGTAAAATAATCGTAATGCCCTTTGCATCTCTTTACCTCCTAACACGCAGATAAGCAAGTTCATGTAGAATCTTTATCACGCTTAGCTGTTTTTTATTCATCCCCACTTGCCATTCCATTACACATAAAGAAAAAAAACCTGCAGCAGTTACCGTGTCACATGTGAACGTGCCTTTATGAGGTACCTTGGTTTGCAGGCACTTGGCCTTGTCGTTCGTAATGAAGGTTCTGGGCCCTGTTTCATAAAACTTGTTATCAATACCAAGTTACAATAATTGTTACAAGCTACTGAAATCCTTGAATCTGATTGGCTGAGAGCAAACATGTCATAGAAATGGGGCAGTTTTTATTGATACCAATTTTTATGAAACAGGGTCCTGAAGGGCAACACCCCTACATGCATGCTCCAACACTGGGACATTTGATGTGATATAACCCAAGACCGATTCTTAATCCTTCATGTGGCTAGCTCTTTTGTAGGCCTTAGATTTTTAGACTGCCGTGTTGTTAAAAAGGCAGAACGGTTTTTTAAGTAAATTCTTGCCGTTTATGATTCATTCAGTATTCATGTATAATTATTATGCATGCCCTCTTTACAGTTGCCACTTGCCCGTATTCAGATTCAGTTCCTTTTACGAGCAAGAAACCTGATAATGTTAGCTTTTAGAGTGGTGCATTTGAGGCCCAGGACCAGCCTGTGTTGGTGTTCATATACATGTACATGTACATGTATGTCATAATATTAAAAACTGGTAGCCAGCGTTCACTTCTGGTCACTTATGTCCGAACATAGTGATTTAACTATCAGAATTATCAGGGCTGTATATTTGTCATGGTAAAGTGCTTCTGTTAGCCGACAGCACAACTAGAACATGTGCTTTCAGACTATTTTGAACCTCTGCATTATTTGGTCATGGGGGTTTTTTTGCTGGTGAAAGATGGGTTAGAATTGCTGTTCTATAGTATTTCTAGTATCTCTGCCATTTGTCCATTGCCGTTTATCCTAAAAGATAGTTGCAATGATAACATTTTGTGAGTAAAATGCATCCAAAATATAACTGTTTTAGCTCTTTTCAGCCCTTGGACAGAAAGAGAATCTTGTTAAGAAGTCGATATAATAGTCAGCGTGAATTTATATTGTTAAACTGAATCGCAAAATTCAGTGTTAATTGTGATTCATTTATTTTGCAACATGAAACTTTTATGAATCTAAACCTCGCGCGAGTTTTGTGAATTTTTGATGTATGCGAAAGTTTCTAAAATTAGTACTGCAGTACATGTCTTCAGATGTTATCACCTTGGTAGATAGATTTTAAATACTTTCATCTTAATCCTCTTTGAGGCAGTCGATTTCTCAAGAATATTTTGATTGTATTCGAAATGAGAGCATAAAGCTTGTATTTTTTAGGAGGGAAAATTGCACAAAAGAAATATTCAATAACTGGAAGAAGTGTAAAAGCATAATTATTATGCTTCATGAAAATGATGTAAACTTTTATTAATGTACATAATGTATAAAATCTAAATTATGAATGTTGATATTTGTACAGAATGGGAGATAAATTATGTACATTATGATGATCATTGTGTTTGATAAATAAATTATTTCATTTTTTAATGAAATATGGTTACCTTATAATTATTTCATTAATCATTAATGTGAATGTATGCAGTGGAAACTCACTGTAACGAGGTCCTTGGGACCATGAAAATTACCTTGATATATCAAGAATCTCCAGGGTATAAAAACAAAACAACATAAAGACCTGCAAAATTACTTTATATCAGAGCGCTTTATATCGACTTCCCACTGTACTACCATAATATACAGATTTGTAATGAAAATATGAAATTGATATTGAGCTTAGCTGAGATAGGAGAGGCATCCTTTCAAGATAACTGACCACATTTTGTGGTTTGACTTAACTTGATTCAGAGCTCTAAGAAATATACCAGATGCATGAGTGGAAAGAGCAAATATTTCTGCATATACAGTAGTATGTCCATTTTAGTTGCAAGACCATATTGCATTTGATGCCAGGAAGTTTAAAAATGAAAATAAGCTTTAAAATTCTTAAATTGGCAACACAGAGAGGTTCAAAATCATTTATCAAAATTGGCATTTTTTTCAACTTGTCGACAAACTTTGCTTTCAAAGACATTACACCTTATTAGAACCATGTGCACTAAAAGAAAAAATAGTGTTGCCAATTTGAAGAATGAAATGTGATCAATTTAGCCCTTAAATAAGGAAAGGGTTAACAAAGATCTTTACTTAAGTTTATACTTAAGTTTAACATAAAATTACACAGATTTCTTTAGAAAGTAACACACAGAACTCAAAGACAGGAGGCTGAAGTGTCTGATAGTAGTACCTTTTATAAATAGAATTTATATTTAATTTACAGAAATAAAAATCAAATCACATTTTACATACAAAATAATTTACAAACTCCCAAAAGCAATGAAGTATACAAAATACATTCTTCAAAACGACACTAAAAATAGTACAAGAAAACGGAAGGTCGAGAGATCAATTTAACCCCCGCCCCCAAACAGTCTCATCAACAGAAACTACATGTAGTACACAAGGATAAGCTTCAGATCCATATATTCCTGTATCAGAATACACCCTTCAAAAAACAATTTTGCCCCTTTTTCTCTGTATATTAAAAACACCTATTGGCTTAATGAAAGAAAAGGGGGTATGGAAAAAATTCAACTGAGAGTACAATGAGAAAGTTTTCATTTCTAAAAAAACATGAATCCATTTCACTATCAATCCAGGAAAATAAATGAAATAAACTTAGCATTAAAAATGCACATGGAAGGATATTTTTCATGTTATGACATAAAATTTGAATATTTCTGGCAAAAGACCCCCAAATAACCTATTGGATCTTACCCATGTAAAATGATGCTTTCAGATACTGAATTCAAATTCCTCTGTCATATTGTAACGCAAAGCCACAATCCTATTTAAAGTCAAGTGTACCCTTCATGAATACAAAATGCTGATAATCTTCTTTTTTTTTAATCAGAAGAAAAAGTTTATCAGCCGTCAAAAATTGTCATCCTTGTGTTGAACCTCGGATTTTCCTTCCTTTAATACTCTTGTGTACCGTCAAAGAAAAGAGCAACGTATGCACATTCATGATGCAAAGTCTTAAGAAATCTATTGAACAGTTCATCCACAGTGACTCATAAAATGCCATCCTCATGTGGGAACCTCTGATTTCCCTTCATCACCATCGTGCACCGTCGGCGGGGCAGGCGGGACCAGCTTAGGGATGGACTCTTGGGCCGTCTTCCAATGAACCAGTTCCAGCTCCACGGTGACAGACAACGGGGGAGGGGGTTGGGGCTTCTCGTCCTCGTCCTCCCCTGCGAGGGTGACCCCCGTATTGGGGCGCTTTCCACCCTTTCCTCCGTCCTTCTTGCCATCCTTGCCATCCCCTTTGCCAGGTTTCTTGCCTGGGTGGGAAAACAATCATATGGATTGGTTTATAACCGTGGACAAAGGTTTCTCAACAGAAAATTGTTTACGTTTAGACCTGAGTGAAAGAAATAGGCCTCAGCAGCACCCCAGGGAATGATTAAAGTGAACGAAAGCCATTTTGCCACTTTAAAGCTCACCGCACAATATACGATGCGACTGCGATCCGATTTTGGAAATAAATCACAATAGCATTAAATACATGTATGGGCATTTTAACAAATAATATTTACATGATTCAGGTTCTGAACAATAAAATTAATACTAAACATAGGATTTTGGCGCGCTGTCAGCCTTTAATGTAGAACAAGGGCCACATCAGTTTAAAATCGTAGACAATCATAGGACTGCTCTGACGTCAATACGACTCGGGAGCCGATTTGGCCTTTCTTCTGACTAGTAAGCTTGCAATAGGTGATATTTTCGATATTTCTATCTACTACTGTATATATGTCTATTTAGAACCTTAATAAAAAATAGTTTAATGTTCAAATGTTCATATCAAATGCCGTTAATTTTCTTTTGAAATCAGATCGCAGACCGGTCGTATAATATAGTAGGCGGTGGGCTTAAAGTATGCACTGACATATTTTGGGGGGTTCAAATTCAATGAAACATGGCCTTATGCCATTTCAGGGAGGCAGTTTGGGAGGACCAAATGTAATTTTGTAGGTTGGAAGTTTGCATTGACATATTTATCACCCCTTCAGGGAGCATTTTCCCGTGGTACTTTATTTTTGCTATCCCGCATACTTGGCAATTAGAACCAGGGGTGTTATGTATTTGGCGAATACCCTGCGTTTACATTTTACAACTGCTGAATGGAAAGGTACACATGTGACCATCTTATTAAGATATAGATTTAGGGCCCAACTCCTTTCTTGTATATTTGGTATTTGGTATTTTATTGAGAAAATTCATTGACATTGACATCAATATTTTGTTTTACAATACAAAGCATTAGTATAAAGAAAAGTAACGATCATATGGAAATGAAATGGAAAGAAAGAGAAAATATAGCAAATCATAATACTACTACTCAGGTTTAACCTGTGACAAATTATATAACATTATCAAAGTGGTTACCATATTGATGTAAATAATGAAATTCTTAGAAACACCCAATATCTTTATAATGACACTTGCTGCAGTCAACTACTATTCTTTTTTTTTGTTGGTAACAATGTCGTATTTGGTGAAACAAATACTACGGAGAGAATTTTTAAAATCCACAAAGTAATCTTGATATACTTGAACAGCATGACAGAAATAGAGAATTGTAGCTAAATATTTTAGGGAAATATATTGCATTACTTTGTAAAACTGTCAAAAATCAAGTAATAATGGCTTACCTTTGTCTTTGTCTTGCTTTGCATCTTTTCCTTTCTTTGCTTTTGCTGATTCGCCTCCATCTTTCTTCTTTTTGTCCTTCACAGAAAAGACAAACGATACAAAAAATAGATTCCATTAGAATGTTAGAAGCCAACAACATTATAATGCACACAGAAAATGTAAAGATCATTTTAAAATCTATGTTTGCTTCTTTAACAAACAAAAATCGTAATAATAACAGAGCTACCAATATTGAAATTCAACAATCAGGGAGATTTAGGGAAATTTTATAAGAAATCAGGGAGATGTCTATTAAAAGCATACAACCTAATGACAACAATTTTTCCATAATCAGGAAGACGATAGGAGGCATTTAAACTGGTTAATAAGTGTCCGATTTCAGGGAGTCTCCTGCGAAATCAGGGAGACTTGGCAGCCCTGTAATAATAATAATCACATAATTGACTGGCCTTGAGGGGGATATTGAATATGTTGCCCGCAGCAGAATCATACTGCCCCGAGTCGAAGACGAGGGCAATATGGTTCCTTTAAGGGCAACATTTTCAATATTCCCCGAAAGTAGAGCCAGCCCAATATTATTATTATCATGTATATGCCTATTTTGTAGCTAAGACAGACACGTCTGTTTGCCCGTCAGTCCCTCTGATTTCAGGTTATTTATGCAGGTATGTAATCTGGGCCACGCAACTGTGACATAAATTGTTATATCCCATATCCATTGTTTAAGCCTACACTTTAACGCGTACACAATACTCTGCATATCACCTTTTTTAAAACGCACTGACAAGAAAAGGTGGATGTTAATCCAGCTCAAAGTTGACCGCACTTTTTGTACACAAAGTGAATGGTGAAACCCGGAAGAGGGAATATATCAGGGAATGATGACCGCTCAGAACTAGGCCATTTGCGCACCGCGCAAAATATGAATTTTAAATGCACCGTAAAAATAGCCCATATAGCTAATAATCTACAATGTTTCCAAGAGCTTTTCAGATAAATTATTACTGCGGTTATCGGATTCAGGCTTTGTCCGCACACACAATGCATGCACCTTCTCAACTCCACTGTGGAGCATTCCAGCCAGTCGCCTTTTTACCGGCACACACACTGACTTTTGCATCCTACCGGGTACCCAGTTAAAGGGATATGCCACCGGGTGGCCGTAGGGAAAGTCAGGATTGCGTAAGCCCCATTCACTCGTACACAAAGTTAGTGCGTCGAATGCGTCCGTTGGACTAAGTGGGATTACATTTCGACTGCACGAAGCAGACCGAATCTCGCACGAGAGATCGAGCTCAGGCGGAGAGTGCATGTTCTAGTCTATCCGAGGTTTGCGCCCCGCAGGGCAACGGCATGATCCGGTAACGATCACGGTGCCCTCTCTGCGGTTGAGTATCCCTTTAACACCTAGGTGGAAGGAGCAGCAATGTAGATAAAATGCCTTGCTCAAGGACATAAGTGCCGTACTGGGGATCGAACCACCAACCTTTGCATCTCCAGTCAAGTGGCTAAACCACTCGACTACGACTCCTCTAGTAAAGCTTGTTTGTAAACAAAGAACTAAGAAGAAACACTCAATTGTCCAGTGTGAAACAAAATGAATAATCCTCTCTTAGTCAATCCTTCCGTCCTCCTATCGATTCCTACCTTCTTTCCATCCGATGGTTCCTCTTCTTTCTCTTTCTCCTGCTGTGCATCCAGCGATCCACCTCCACAGATGCACACTTTTTCTATCTTCGTCTCTCCATTGACAATCTCGGCCATCTCTAGATGGTGTGACCCTAGGATGGTGACCTCCGCTGGCATGTGGGTCAGCTCAATCTCAGGCTCTTTCTTTTTCTTCTTCTTGCCATCATCTTTGGCAGGCTTTGGAAAGATAAAAAAAAAATAGGATGACGAGGGGACTGTAGGACAGGTGCTTGGGTTGTTATTGGCAGGATTTTAACCCTTTCATGACAGGAATTATATAAGGGCTAAATTGATCACATTTTGTTCTTCAAATTGGCAATATTTCTCTTTTAAGGCTACATGGTTCTAATAAATTGTAATGTCTTTGAAAGCAACATACATGATTAGGAACTTTGTCGAAAAGTTGTAAAAATTGCCAATTTTGATGAAAAACAATGATTCTGCACCACTCAATGTGTTGCCAATTTAAGGATTTTAAAGCTTATGCTTCTTTTTGAAATTCCTGGCATCAAACACAACATGGTCATGCAACGAAAATGGACACAGTGCAGAAGTTTTTGCTCTTTCTTCTCGTGTATCTGGTATATTTTGGGGGGCTCTGAATCAAAAGTTATTGATCCAAACCACAAAATGTGTTCAATGTCTCAAAAGGGTTAATAGAATAAAGTGAATACGATGACTAGGGAATGTATGACAAGTACTCTTGGTAAATTTGTAAAACTATTCAAATTAACCTAACCCTGGATCCAATCCTATAACTACATGTACCACTCACCATATGCATAACCTAAAGCTCCATCACAACTCAAGTCCCAAGCAATAACTTCACATCTTTCTTTCACGAAATAAATTGTGGAGCAAATGTCCGTTTACCAACTACTATTAAGGGTGCATTGTCATAAAAATAGATACTGGTAATAGTCTGGGGTATACCATTCGATTTTGAAAGCCCACATACCTTAAAATGTTATTATTTTCAAACCATATTTGATGAATAAGAATACATGTAGATTACATTTTCCTCTTTTTTTCAACATTGCAGTTTTTATACCTGGTGATAAAATACCGGTACATGCTGTCGAGCCATCAGGAAAAGTGTTCGTAAAAGGGGCTCTGACGAGGAGAAATAGGATACCGGTAGGACAAACCTTTTGAAAAGCGACATACCAATCAGATCACCCCCAAATATTTTTATCTGTATGTTAGGGGTTCCATGCCACAATACTACATTCAAAACATGAACTTGTATTCTTACTTTCTACAGAGATATTCCAATGGGGTGTTGCAAGAAAGTTGCGATTGATTGCAAGTTGCAACTGATTGGTACTAACCAATCAAAATCATTGTTGCAAGCGCATCTTCTTGAATGGGCAGACCCTGAACCATTCAGAATGCTTCTTCTAATTTGCTTTACAATTTGCAATTGATTGCAACTTTCTTGCAACACCCCATAAGTTTAACTACACTTTCAATAAATGTAAAAGCAACTCGTGTATAGACTACATGTAGCTGTCTCACCATAGCAAAGGGCGCACACAAAACCTAAATCTTACTTGGGTTCAGTGCACAGGGTTTTACATGCACAAGCTATCCTTTATTTTTCATCATACTCCTTCACCATTAACCTAGAGAATGTTGGGAAAAGTATTTTCGGGTGTAATTCATACATACATACTGCTAGCTGTGCACAAACTATTTTTTGAGGTGATTACCCCATAACTCTTACTGTGCCAAGGGTTTAGCTCTCTTCAAAATTTTACCAGAATGTGATCAATGCTTACTTTTCAAATGTCTCCACTTTATTAACCATTTATTATTTCACAAAATATTGTGTACAACACTTGTAGGGAATTTATTACCATTTCTTATGGTACCAAACATTATTACTTCACCCAACTTTATGCACAAGAATTATTCCAAATCACATTTGAGATTCTTTTTTGTCCATTATATATTCTGGTTTCTCATTTGTTTACTACTGTTTAATGTTGAAATAAGGTTATATCATTTTAAAAATCTGCAATTTTCTCTGGAATTTTCTATAGTAGCATATACTTATTATCATATATTCAGAATGCTTGAATTATGCTCAAAATTTTGGTATGTATATTGACCACCATATACCTTTCCTGTGGTCGAGCAGTTGGTGAATGAAAATCTGTCACATATATGTGCCATCGGCACTGAAAGAGTTAAGAAGAGGATTTTCAGTATTTCATATATCATTCCAACAGTCATACGGGGGTACACTCCACATCTCAAACACAAAGCTTCTGAAGTGAAATAATCTAAGCTGTATTACCTTGGCATCTTTAGCCTTGTCCTTGTTGACACTAGCTCCTCTCTTTTCAGGCTTGCCCCCATCCTTTCCTCCTTTCTTGCTTGTCACACTCCCTCTTCCGTCATCTTTAGCCGGATATGACAGCACCTGGGATTGAATTCTCATTAATTAGATTAATTTAACATTCTAATTAACATTTTTGTGTATGTATCACTATGAACACGATGACAAAGAGAGCGGACAAAATATACAGCTCCTCATTGTACCCTCCCAATTGCTCTGGTAGAGAAAAGAACATCCCTTTGCTGTTATGTAAAATAAGTAGAACAGCCGAATATGCATGTAACACCTGTTTTTACATAATAGCAATGAAGGGATATTCTTTTGTCTACCAGAGCAATTGTGGAAGGTAAAATGAGGAGCTGTATATTTTGTGCGCTTCTTTGTTCGCCATGTTCATAGTGTATGCAAGTGGTTGCATTGTGCATCAAGTTTATTTTTCCTTGTCGTCATTCACACTCGCCCTTCTCTTTCAAGGTTGAAAGGTTGACCCCAATCCTTTTCTTATTTCTTGCCTGTAACGCCCCCCCCCCCCTCATCATCCTCATCCGGATATATGACGAAACCTGGGATTCAAATCATCAATTCACATTATTAACCTGTCAAGAAGCCTGTTCGTAATTAGCATATGTACAAATGGCCCTTCTATGACCCCAATTTGTACGCGCTCACACATTTGTTTGGGTTGACACGCTACTTGTTTAACAACTAAAATCATTCTGGTGTGGGTACCATAGTGCATACACTATGAAAGTGTATAAAGGTCAGTTGTACTCGGTACAAATGACGTTTATCTGCACATGCGCAAATTGTACTTTCGAACTGGCTTATAGCAAATGTGTGTTATAAAAAAAATCAAATAATTATACCAAAACAGGTTTAAATGTACTGTATAACAGTTACAGGGAAATATGAATTATGCACTAATCTATTTCACATTGTGTGAAAATGCACAAGGGAAAGTTTCAGACAAAAATCATGGAATATCTTACAATTCCAGTTCTATTCTTCATGTGACCAATAGGAAACTTAATCAGAAATAGTTTAAATCTTTACGCTTTTATAACTAAAGAAAATGGAATTCAGATTGTATGGCTTTGCGTTGGTCATAAGAAGACCAGAGCCCTGTTTCATAAAACTTGTGATCAATAACTGCCCCATTTCCATGATAAATTTGCCTTCAGCCAATCAGATTCAGGGATTTCAGTAGCTTATTACAATTATTGCAACTTGTTATTGATAACAAGTCTTATGAAATGGGGCCCAAGACTGATATCCATCTACCTTATCCTCCTTGATATCGATATCCAGGCCTTTCTTGAAGAGTTCTTTCAGGGCCGGTAGGTCATCGATCTGAACCTCCCTCTCGTACACCAGCTCCATCCCTTCTTCTGCCCAAGGTAGCCCATCAGTCCTGTAGGGTACCAGCTTGAGTGGCTGCTGAGATGGGATCGCCTCATTCTCATCAGTCTCCCCTTCTGTCGTCTCCATTTCTGGCTCAGCTGCTGAAATGCTTACTTTATCAGTTTCTGGGGGAAAAAAGAAGAAAAACACAGAAATTAGTGCCTTAGATCATTTATGTCTCATAAATTTATTTCATCACATGTGTTTTAAAGCATTCTGTTTGATTGAAACTGCAAGGCATAATATGATCATTATTAAACTCTGCAAAAATCATTTACATCAAGAGCTAGGCATTCTTGCGAAGAATAATATAATAACGGTAATTCATGTAGTGCCTATCCAACTGCAATAACTGCTTGTAGCGCTATACAGTGTATTATGTAACCCTGATTATAGTAAAGTGGTCAAATGTAGCACTCAAGCATATCAGATACCAATTCACCATTTACCCATCTGGGTGGAGAGAAGCAAATCTAGATAAATGTCTTGGTAAAGGATGAATGGGCTATGCAGGTATTTGAAGCCCAAATCTTTTGATTCAGAGTCAAGGTAATGAGCCACTACACTATGCCAGTGTACAAAATTCAATCAATACCTAATATATTTCATGATAAACTACCAAAACAATGTGATACATCTACCTCCATCTACATAAAAAAACCTACCTGTGCCCTCTTTGAGGTCATTATCCTCCAGATGTCCATTCTCCTTTGGTAGCTGGTCTGTCTCAGTCTGTTCTCCCTGTTCCTGTGGCAACACCTCCAACTGGTATATCAGGGAAGAAGAGGTATCAATAATTATTCAAACACATTAACAGTTTTGGGATGTTACACATGCATGGTCCAAAATGGCAGGAACATATGGCTCTGTGGAATTCCCGGGGGTGACTGGATCGAGGGGGCCGCAAAAGCAATTTTGCAGGTGATAAATATGCAATGACACATTCATCGGTCTATATCGAGTGAAATATGGCCTTATGGCATTCCAGGGAGGTGGTTTGGGAGAACCAAAACAATTTTGAGGTTGGAAACATGCACTGACGTAATTATTACCCTTGTTGGTACCCTTGTCATGGAGAATTTACACTTGGGCATTTTTTTCTGTTCTGAAGTCCTCCACACTTGGTATGGACACCAAGATTGTTATGCACTGGTGAGAACCATTTGTACAGCAATCTTAGGTACTTACAACAGCCTCTTTTTCTTCCTCTTTCGCTTCCTTCTCTTGCTCTTGATTCTTCTCTCCCTCCTTCTCTGAACTCTTCAAGAAATCTTCTAGGAACTTGAACTCCACATAGTACGTCCTTGTGATGATGGGGAAGTCTGGTAGTTCTTCTGTAGCCTAAGCCATGAAAAGAGAACAAGAGCTTTTTCAATTCCAGAGGAAATTAATTAAATCCAACCTTAATGGCAAGTTGTTCTGAAAGAGAATGAGAAAAATATCAGAGAAGCAGATTGGTGAAAGTCTGAACAAAATCGGACAAGCAATAAGAAAGTTATGAATTTTCGAAAGTTGTAATCACTTTACTTATGCAAAATTTAAAATTGGCCAAATTGGTAATGTCACTGTGATGAAGTGGCAGACAACTCCCCCATTTGTTTCAATACACAAAATGACTAAAATATCATTTTTTCAAAATGTATTACTTTTATTATTGCTTTTATGAGGACAAATAACAAAATGCTATCTGCAATATATTTTGAGTACGGCTCAGAGAAAAAAGGCGCTTAGGAGAAAACCTGCAAATCAATGATATTTCAGTGTACGACAAACAAGAGAGTTGACCATCAATATGTAACAATCAACTCACCAAACTGCTAATTTGTAATTCGCATAGATGTACATACATCCATACCTTTCTTATTTCTTGTCCGATTTCTCTTAAACTGTCACCTTCCTGTTTTTTTCTCTTATTTTCCTGCTTTCACACAAATCATCTTCTTACCAATGTTGCATGCCACAAAGTCAATAAAAGTAAACTTACAAAATTTCCACATATAGAAATTGATTAAGGCACCCATGTCATACACTATCATGTTCCCATTAGTTAGTCTTCAAAAAAAGTTGATACATACCTGTAGCTCTGGTGGCATAGGGATTCCTGATAAGGCACGCAGTTTAATAATGACCTTAGCTTCATCTCTCACAAACTCTGAAAAACGATTAAAAAGTAAAATTAATGGTAAATTATTTCAGTACTTCAAGGAGAAGAAAAAGATCAAGCTCTTATTATCCCTAGCTTTAGGCAAATACATCACGATAAGCTTCTGATAAATTTGATTTTATCAGCACGATATTTTCCCCCTACACCTGGGTTGAAAAAGACAGTTGTTGATAAAACACCTTTTCTGTGGTTATATGCAATAGGTTAGGAATTTAAACTTTCAACATGGTTATTGAAAGTCAAAATAATTAATATACAACATTTTCATACTCTCCCTTTTTGTGAAATGTGAGGTCAAGTTGTGCACTTAAAATAACAACTTTGATCCATGCAACCTGAATTCTCCTAAAAAACTGAATATCCCGGGAGTCTCTATATACAACTTATATTTTAGTTAATCAATCTAAACGCTAGATTCAAGTACAGGTAAACAAAGCAACCAATTAGATCGTATTCCAAGTTGTATGTTACATCCCAAGCTCGAACCCTGCATTGAGTTGAGAAAAATATTATCCTGTGAGTGTCTAGAAGAGGTCCAGAGGCCATCCCACAACTTCCGACCAGATAACGAGTCGTGTTGAGGAAAACTGCTTAAGTTTAGATAATGAATAAAGAGCATTAAATTCTTCTTGACTGAGGTCCCGGAACAGTCAATGATATGATATGATTTCTAACATAGAAATTGCAGAACAAATTGTGTCTTTCAGATAGAGCAAAGGACCAATCTGAGAAACTGAAGAGCAGTCTTGTGACCAGTATGAATTCACTACAATTCACTGCAAATCAAAGTGAATTCATCCAGTGGCCAGTATGAATTCACTACAATTCACTACAAATCAAAGCTGATCAAGCATTTTCTCCAACTGGAAGGCTCACAACACCGCAAAGTTCAATATTTCTATTCATATGAATGTTCGAGACCTCAAATCAATTTACATTTCTATCCTGAAAATATCCTTTACCAATTTCCTTTATAAAAATATCAACGTAGACAGGTCATAAAGCATGTCTTAGCCAAAACCCTGCGTCCAACTCAAGTTAAACACAACAGAGACCTCAGTCTCAGTTTCTTTGTTAACTCTTCATAATCAAAGCTTAAACCCAGTCTTGGGTTGAGTACATGTATATTATCCTTTTAGTGACGTGAAGAGGTCTTATACAACCAGGAGAAAATAACCATCTTACCTCTCCTTCTGGCTAGTCCTTTGAAGTGATGCTTCTCATCAGCTGAAATCTGCATGTCATCCAGGATGGTCAGCTCATGCAAGCTGTCCACCGTGTAACCACGGTAACCAGGTAACAACTGAAATGGGATGCAGAGGTGTTACCAAGAACTTATTCAACGAAGTAAGTTGGTCATTGAAAATTGAGGCTGAACTAACAATCACTGATTTAAATTGCAATCTAAAAAAAAAAATCAGAAATTGCATTTGAATTATTTGATAAAATGTCTCTAATTTGAATCATGATGCTAATAAATATAGTTATAAAAATCACAAACTGTGATATACTCATATCTACAAAGCTTAGCTGTCTCTAAATCTCTGACTTTACAAGAATGATTTGTAGGACACAAGAAGTAGTCTTCTTGAATTGAATACTGTTTGTTTGCTTGCTAATTCTCTCTTCAAAATGAAGACATTTTAAAGTGTGCAATCACCTAAAAAGTCTAAAATAAACCTCAAAAGAATTTTACCAGACATTCTATAGCTCAACAATCAGGAGTACGAAGGAAATAAAGGATAGCATGAAAATACGTGCAGAACTCCAACCTGAGTTCTGTGTGGGCCCTATTCTTTGCGAGCGCGTATGGGTGGGTCAACTAGTCTACATACAAGTCATAATAATAATTTTTAGAGTTTGTTACTGTACATTTAAACTGAACATGAATATTCAAACACACTACAACTTGGAAACTTTAGACAAGATGCAGCAACAATGACAGATGCGATGAGCACTTACTGCTAAAGGATTGCCAACAAGCACAAGATTTCTGAGTTTAGGTAGGGTCTGGAGCTTATAGATTACTTCTTTGAAGTCACACAAGTTGTTGTAGCTCAGATCCAGAGAGAGTAGCTGAGGCCTACATGTATAAAAATAAGGTTCAAACAGAGATATTATATATATACAGATGACACATTGCTTCGATAATGGGACTGGTGGCTTCTTGTATAACGCTGATGTTCATCACACCATGACACTCTGACGCTATAACATTATTACCTGGTCATAGACACGCAGCCAAACATGTAGCGCTCTAGCATATCGGGTACCTATTTAGACCTGGGTGGAGAGTGGCAAATGTGGATAAATGTCTTGCCAGAGGACATCAGTGCTGGGCTGAGATTTGAACCCTAAACTTGATTGAAAGTCAAATGAATGAACCACTATACTATGGCATCTCCATGTACATTTTCTACATTTCATATTGAAACGTGCAGAAATTTGCTTTAAACTGAATTTGCTGAATTTCAGCCAATCACCTAAAAAATCATTTGTTTACAGTTAGAAGGTATAAAATCAACATAAAAAAAACTTTACCTGGCATTCTATTGGTGAACAGTTACGAAGTATGAAGAAAATAAAGGATAACACAAAACCATGCTGGACTTGGGTTTCGTATCCACCCTATTCTATACGAGTGCGGATGGGTGTGCCGAGTAGCCCACTCACAAGCCTCTATTATGAATATAGAGAGTGTATTTTAACCTTAAATCTCTTTACAGTAATATTTAGAGCTCATTCTAGTAAATATAATATTGCGACATGGAAGCAGAGCTGCCAACATTGAAATTCAACAATCAGGAAAATTTCAGGAAATTTTAATAGAAAGGAGGGAGATGTCTATTGAATGCATACAACCTAATGGCAATAATTTTTCCATAATCAGGAAGATTGTTCGATAGGATGCATGTAAACTGGTATAATAAGTGCCCGATTTCAGGGAGTATCCTGCGAAATCAGCAAAAGAATTGGCAACCCTGTGGAAGCACTAAGTAACATACAGAGCAAAGTATTTTTGGTGATTGGTACCATTTAACTAACTTTTGAGGGATATGAGTGAACCCCTTCCTATCTGGACCCTATTTCACAAAACTTGTTATGAATAACAAGTCACAATAACTGTTGTAAGCTACTGAAAACAGAGCATTTGATTGGCTGAGAGTGAATTTGTCATAGCTCTGTTGCAATTGGAGTATTGATAACAAGCTTTATGAAACAGGGCCTGATTTTACAACGCTGCTTACCAATAAGGTGCCGTCAAGTAATCATGAATGGCTGATATTCTGTTGAGCCCTAAACCAAGGTGAAGGAGACCAGGAGGTGGGGCATGGCATAATGGTTCCAGGTCGCTTATCTCATTGGCTACTAGTTCTAAAACCTGTATAATAATAATAATAATAATAATAAAGATGAAGAATAACAAATAACAAGAGCCCCAGGGGGCACGACGCTCACCTGATGTGGATCAATTCATATCTGGTGCATGTTCTCTCTAGCACCACCAGGAGATATGTTAGAAATTGAAACAACTAGGAGAATGTACATGAGATGATGTTAGAAATTAACATAATTTCCCCCCCCCCCCCCACCCCCATGGTCTACTTTGGATCCCCTACCCTAAGCATGATTCCTAACAAGTTTGGTTGAATTCCGATCATGTGTTTTGGAGAAGATCAGAATGTACATTTCGCCTGGCAGCGCCCCCCCCCCTTCCAGTATGTTACCCCCACAGGGCCCCTATAGGGCCACTCAGAGAAATTTCATGAACAACATTCATTCTTCATCTATAAAGGTATCTCCATACACAATACCAAGTCTGAGCTTTGCCTGGTTCTGGAGAAGAAGATGTTTGAAATTTACATAGCTTTTACAATTGGGGGCCTTCCCCCTGGGCCCCCCTGGGGGCCACATGTCCCATTTTAGCAACTTTGGGTCCCCTACCCCTAAGGATGATTCCTACCAAGTTTGGTTGAATTCCGATAATGTGTTTTGGAGAAGAAGATCAGAATCTACATTTTGCCTGGCAGCGCCCCCCTCCAGTATGTTACCCCCACAGGGCCCCTATAGGGCCACTCAGATAAATTTCATGAACAACATTCATTCTTCATCTATAGAGGTATCTCCATACACAATACCAAGTCTGAGCTATGCCTGGTTCTGGAGAAGAAGATGTTTGAAATTTACATAGCTTTTACAATTGGGGGCCCTCCCCCTGGGTCCCCTGGGGGCCACATGTACCATTTTAGCAACTTTGGGTCCCCTACCCCTAAGGATGATTCCTACCAAGTTTGGTTGAATTACGATCATGTGTTTTGGAGAAGAAGATCAGAATGTACATTTTGCCTGGCAGCGCCCCCCCCCCCCCCTTCCAGTATGTTACCCCCACAGGGCCCCTATAGGGCCACTCAGAGAAATTTCATGAACAACATTCATTCTTCATCTATAAAGGTATCTCCATACACAATACCAAGTCTGAGCTTTGCCTGGTTCTGGAGAAGAAGATGTTTGAAATTTACATAGCTTTTACAATTGGGGGCCTTCCCCCTGGGCCCCCTGGGGGCCACATGTCCCATTTTAGCAACTTTGGGTCCCCTACCCTAAGGATGATTCCTACCAAGTTTGGTTGAATTCTGATAATGTGTTTTGGAGAAGAAGATCAGAATCTACATTTTGCCTGGCAGCGCCCCCCTCCAGTATGTTACCCCCACAGGGCCCCTATAGGGCCACTCAGATAAATTTCATGAACAACATTCATTCTTCATCTATAGAGGTATCTCCATACACAATACCAAGTCTGAGCTATGCCTGGTTCTGGAGAAGAAGATGTTTGAAATTTACATAGCTTTTACAATTGGGGGCCCTCCCCCTGGGTCCCCCTGGGGGCCACATGTACCATTTTAGCAACTTTGGGTCCCCTACCCCTAAGGATGATTCCTACCAAGTTTGGTTGAATTCTGATAATGTGTTTTGGAGAAGAAGATCAGAATGTACATTTTGCCTGGCAGCGCCCCCCCCCCCTCCAGTATGTTACCCCCACAGGGCCCCTATAGGGCCACTCAGAGAAATTTCATGAACAACATTCATTCTTCATCTATAGAGGTATCTCCATACACAATACCAAGTCTGAGCTTTGCCTGGTTCTGGAGAAGAAGATGTTTGAAATTTACATAGCTTTTACAATAGGGGGCCTTCCCCCTGGGCCCCCCTGGGCCCCCCTGGGGGCCACATGTACCATTTGGTTCAGGAGAAGAAGATGTTTGAAATTTACATAGCTTTTACAATTGGGGGCCTTCCCCCTGGGCCCCCCTGGGGGCCACATGTCCCATTTTAGCAACTTTGGGTCCCCTACCCCTAAGGATGATTCCTACCAAGTTTGGTTGAATTCCGATAATGTGTTTTGGAGAAGAAGATCAGAATGTACATTTTGCCTGGCAGCGCCCCCCCCCCCCCCCCCCCCTCCAGTATGTTACCCCCACAGGGCCCCTATAGGGCCACTCAGATAAATTTCATGAACAACATTCATTCTTCATCTATAGAGGTATCTCCATACACAATATCAAGTCTGAGCTATGCCTGGTTCTGGAGAAGAAGATGTTTGAAATTTACATAGCTTTTACAATTGGGGGCCCTCCCCCTGGGCCCCCCTGGGGGCCACATGTACCATTTTAGCAACTTTGGGTCCCCTACCCCTAAGGATGATTCCTACCAAGTTTGGTTGAATTCCGATCATGGGTTTTGGAGAAGAAGATGAAAATGTAAAAAGTTAACGGACGACGCACGACGCACGCCGCACGACGCACGACGCACGACGCACGACGGACGACGGACAAATTTCCATCGCAATAGCTCACTCGAGCCTTAGGCTCAGGTGAGCTAAAAAACCAATGAATGCAGGAGCATGTCAATTCATCTAGATTGAATGAAATGAAACTTTGATCATTATTAACAATACTGCAAAAAATGTCTGGTTTTTTTTTTTTTTTTGTCTATGCAAATAGAAATAATCTGAATCAGGAAAGGATGAACAGTTGCAATTGAGAGATATATGCCATTATATATTTGCCAGAGTTACTTTTCTGATATATATGTCTGGATGTCACAATGTTGGAAAAAAGGGCAGGTATAAAAACAATACTAGAGTTTCTTAATAACTCATATTTCAGTTTAATCAGTTAAACTTGTAGTGAATAATTTTTTAATATTGACAAATCTATTTTTAAAAAAAAATCTTAATTTAACAAAATCAGCTGGAGTGGAAGAAACATAAACCGTTTTTTTCCCTCTCGTTTGTAAGATGTCCACCTAAATGAACTTTCAACTGATATTGCCTGGAACCAAAGAAGAGAGGTTGGAAGTTGAACCCACCTGTAATGTGATTGGAAGATTCCTGGAGTCTACACTGTGTAATGAGTTAGCACTGAGAGTGAGTTCAGTCAGTCTTGGAAACTGAAGCATTCCACTGTCAACATGACATACCTGCAACATCAAAAAGATATACAATACAGTTAACTTTGCATAAGTCGAATTTGTGGAAAAAAGTGGAAAAAACAGTTTGACTTTAATATGCAAAATTCGACTTTAATATACTATTAATACATGGTTGGGAGTGCGTTGGTGCGATCTGGCAACACAAAGGTTTTTATCGTGGTGTACTATACGCACGGGGTGCAAGCCGAGTGTGTTTGACACCACGATAAAAACCTGCGTGTTGCCAGATCGCACTAATGCACGAACTCACAACCATGTATTAATAGTTTTATAAAACGGGTCGGCAATATGATTATGAAGTCTATAAAAATGGTTACGAATCCCATAGAAACGCCAAGAGTCGCACAGTCATGGAGGCTGCCATTTGCTTTCCTGGATGACATCACAGAAGCGCGCACAGCTAACAAAAGTCATGCGCGTTTCAGTACGCGCATGTAATCCCTGCGCTAAAATGACAATTAAACTACGCGATTTCATTGCGTTTTAAGTTTGCACGCACCAGAGGTACGCGTAGCTCAGCCGTGGTTTAGAGCCTTTTTGCCGTATGTTATCACCTTTTTTTGCACGGTCACATGGTGTTATTTGACCAATCAGGATGGCTACATCCTTGAACCCGTTTTATAATAGGAAATGTAAATAACACCTGTTTTGCATAGTTTGGACAAATATCTTTTAATTTGTAGTGCTTACATTCTTGTCCACTATCTTCATGGTCTGGAAGTGTTTGAGGATGAAGTCCCTGGTGATGAGCCAAGGACTCTTGACAGCAATCTCCCGGAGCTTGCGTGCCTCCTTACTCCAGGTGTAATCCACGCTGTAAGGGGAGTACTTAGAGGTCACCAGCTCCTCCAATGTCTCCTCCTGCTCCTTCCCGGCTCCATAGTCTGAAAGCATGTCACAAAAACAAAATTATCACTAGGATCATAATCTATAAAAGATCTACATTTACAAAGATCAACAGCCTTTAGCCTGCATGGTGAGCCTCCTTACTCTGGGTGTAGTCCATGCTTTAGGAGTACCTGAAGGCCACTAGCTTCTCCAGTGAGTGTCTCTTCCTTTTCCTTCCAGGCTCCACAAACTTATATAGCATGTCAAAAAGCATCATTTTCACTTAGATTATATATTAGGATGGGAGTGTTTGATCCTGAACTATACCATAATTCACAATACCATTCAATATTACATAATTCCATATGTTTACCAAAAGAATAAAGAACCACAAATCACTTGCCATTCATTAACAAGTAGAAAAAAAAGCTGTGGCGGTTTAATTACCCCTTCATGCTTGAACAAGCCTTTAAAGGGATAGTCCACCCTGATTACAAGTTGACTTTAAAAGAAGCAGAAAAATTAAAGAAACAGATCAGTGAAGGTTCGAGCAAAATCTGACAAGAAATAAGAAATAAGTTATGAATTGTTGAAGTTGTAATCAATCAGACACAAATTGGCAACTCCGTGACGTATCTTGCGAGCTCCTCTGCCATTTGCTCAGTACAGAAAATTTCATAAATTTTCATTTTCTTGGTTTTTGATGAAGGAATAGATTTGTTTCATACAGGTTTTGTGTAACATCATATGAGCAATGATTATATCTAAGGTGCATGTACGACTGAATATTTTCTTTAAAGAAATGGATATTAATGATTTTTGGGGTACAGGTCAAATGGGAGAGGAGCTCGCAAGATATACGTCACAGAGTTGCCAATTTGTGTCTGATTGATTACCACTTCAAAAATTCATAACTTTCTTATTTCTTATCAGATTTTGCTCAAACCTTCACTGATCTGTTTCTTTAATTTTTCTGCTTCTTTTAAAACCAACTTGTAATCAGGGTGGACTATCCCTTTAAAGAGTATCAATCACCAAATGATATCTTGCTCTGTATGTTAGAGGTTCAATGTCATCAGAATATGGGCTTCAAATATTACTTCTATAAAGAGATATTGTAAGTTTAATTACACTCTCTTTACGTGTAAAAGCGACTCGTGAGTAAACTACTCAACGCACCTTTACGTGCTTGCCAAGATAAAGGCTCACATGGAACCAAACTCAGAGTTGTGTTCCGTGCACCATGTTATTCTTTATTTCTTTCATGCTCCTACACTGTTTGCCAATAGAATGCCAGATAAAGTTCTTTGAGGTTGATTTTATACTTTCTAGAGATAAACAGATTATTTTTTCAGGTGATTGGTACACTTTAATAACGCACAGAATCTATAGAAATATACAAATAAGAGCAAACTTGCAAGAAAGCAAGACAGTGATATCTACTTTAAAACAAAATGAGTGATGCAGAGAAAGAAGGCAAGAAAAGTAAGCTGAATGGGTTTTTTCCATAATCACTAAAAAAAGATTTCTACATGATCTTTGACACTACTGGGTGATGCTTTGATTGAACTGATCTAAAGCTATTCTCACAGTATAACTTCTTAAACTCACCTCTATGAGTAACTGAAAATTGTGTTACTGGATTTCTGTTGTCTGATGCTGTCCTCTGCAGGAAAAACAAAAACAGAATTATAATTTAACCCTTTCGAGACAATTGACCAAATTTAGTGGTTTGGCTCAATAACTTTTGATTCAGAGCTCTGAAAAATATACCAGATACATGAGTAGAAAGAACAGAATTCTGCACACACTATGTCCATTTCATTCATGACCATATTGCATTTGATGCCAAGAATTTTTCAAGAGAATAAACTTTAAAATCTCTAAATTGGCAACACACTGAGAGGTTCAAAATCATTGATTTTTTATCACAACTGGCAATTTTTTTTTCAACTTTTTGACGAAGTTCATAACCATGAAAATTGTTTTCCAAGACATTATACCTTATTAGAATAATGTAGCTCTACAATGAATATACTATTGTTGACAATTTGAAGAACAAAATGTGATCAATATAGAATCTAGGCCTTAAATAATTCTTGTCACGATAGGGTTAACTCGATCGATCTGTACTGGCTTTGATCGACGAATAGAACCAACAGGGGACTGCCACAGTCGTCTATTCCGTTGTGAAAAAGTACTGCAGCACTACTGCAGTACTCAGAGTAAATTGGACCCAAGTACTGCAATGTACTGCAGTACTTACTGCAGTAATAGTGCAAAAGTACCACAAGTACTGCAATGTACTTACTGCAGTAATACTGCAAAAGTACTAAGAGTACTGCAAGTTAAGTACCTAAAAAATATTGTGAGTACTGTAGTAAATTCGACCAACTTGCAGTACTAATGCAACTTACTACTGCATTACTTTGCAGTACTTTTTTTACAAGGGTTGGCACACAGACAGTGCACATGTATAACATATTCCAAATGCCTGTAAACCAGCTAACACTTTTAGTAACAGTGGAAGTCACGAACTGATTCAGCTGACCCAGTTTCGAGACAGAGTCACGTCTTTTGGATGGTGACGTTAAAGGTCGGTCCCCAGACATAAATAATCATATATATGTCTGTAAAAAACCCAATCACACACACACACACACACACAAAGGAGGTTTTGAATGCACACGCACATACAAATTTGCCCTAACAATAACGCTTAAACAGTAACAAGCACCTAAATAATAATTCTCTCGATAATTCAACTTCAGAAATCACAATAGATATACCCGCCCTAGGCCCTATATATGAACTAAATAAAAGTCATAGACTTGCCGGCATTATCGTGAAATACATGACAACCCATAAGAAAATTTAAAGTCTGCGGCTGATCTGCGGCAGACTTGCCGCAGATCTGCCGCAGACTTTTTAGTCTGCGGCAAGAGTAAGCAGGAGTATGCGGCAGAACCAGAATTTGCTGCAGACTTGCGGCATACTAGTAAGCAGCATGATCAGTCTGCAGCAGATCTGCGACAGAATACTTGAGAAGAGTGAGGCTGCGGGAAGGCAACCACAGAAAGAAACTTCGCTGCAGACTTCTTGCATACCAGCTTCTCCACAGGTACAGTCTGCGGCAAGGCTGCCACAGAAGTCTGCTGCAAGTCTGCCACAAGCTCGCTGGTACCTAATTATAACAAAGTCTGCGACAAGGTCGCCACAGACTGACACAGGCTGCCATATAAGGTTCATGTTATACCTAATTTACATACAGTCTACGACAAGGTTGCCACAGACAGACACTTTTAAGGCTGCCATATGTAAGCTCACTTATACCTAATTAACATACAGTCTGCGACAAGGTCGCTACAGAAAGACACTTTCAGGCTGTTTAACATACAGTCTGCGACAAGGTCGCTACGGAAAGACACTTTCAGGTTGTTTAAAGGGACTGGCAAGTCGTAATCCATGGGCCTGACCAGTTGGCCTGACTCGGGGAAATTCGGATACAATCAGGTCCAATCGTGCGCTACCGAAGGAATTTTATTGCCGCATTCCTCGCTTGATCGTTAACTCGAATCCCTACATACGTAACCGACCAATGAGATTCAAATACTGAAATAAAGAACGGGCGATCTTGTTTACTCAAATCTGGGTCAATGTGCGAACTTTTATTAGCTGCGCGCGATAAATTGAAGTCGCTTTGAACTTTGATCCAGAGAAAGGAGCAGCCAACAGTAAAACCGTCCATAGATTGCGACTTGTCGCTCCCTTTAACATACAGTCTGCGACCAGGTCGTTACAGACACACACTCCTCGACATAATAAGGCTGTTAAAAGGTGACACAGACACATGCTACATTGCCAAGAGTAATTACACGCAGTATGAATATTTTCAATATTCTGCAAAATGATTGCCATGGAAACACAGTAAGATAATGAACTCTTACAATTGGGTATACTTGTATGTAAGCAGACATATTGCATCACTAGGTCACAAGAAACCAGTCTGTTTAAAACACATGTAACTGTGTTTTAGCTAGATGTAATATTGATTTGTTAAATTTCACTGACATCCTTCACACATCAGAATAATTGCCCTATAAAAGTAACTCATTTCTCGGCCCTCTGAAACAGAAATATACTCGTATCTCAAAAAATACTCATCCGTTTTCAGTGAAAATTAATATGAAGCATAATATCCTCATTTCCTATCTACTCTGGAATTTCCATGATATATAAGGCCCGAATGAGGGAGATACGAGAATGTGAATTTTCGAGGATTTCTGCTCCTCGCGGGCTTCGATAGCCGTTAGGAATTCAAAGTTTTGACGACTTTAATTGGGGTATAGAGCCGCGCCTGTTATTGCGTGTGTAGTGCATTCATGTCTCAACTCATCACTCTATGTCAATTACAATTACAGGTTATGTATTCAGTATTTCTTATCTGTAACCTTTTAAACTGTAACTGCACAGATTTTGGAGAGATTCTGATCAAATAAACCAAAAAATTTTTTTGATAAAATCCTTTTTTTTCTCATGTATTTTATTGTTTTTTTTAATTTCTTATGTATTTCTTTGTTTTTCGACTTTTTGTTTTTTATTGTTTTTTCGATGGAATTCGTCTGCGACACTATTTTAATCATAAACAACATAAAATTAATTGTTTTTAAACAGTAAAAGTAAAAATAATGAAACATTTATGAATTTTAGCTGGAAACACAATTTGCATTGGATTTGTACACGAAATCACGTTTTTGAGCAATTTGGGGTTTGACATGCACTTACGAAATGTTGCGTAACTCCGGAACCGCACGCGCGGACATCACAAATTTGGTCTCAAAAGTTGCGCAAAACTTGAAAGAAAAAGGTGGTGTAGCGGCGTGGTGACTGCTTTTCGCGATGGAAACATATTACGCGAAACGTCGAGGGGGGGGGGCAGCCCCCCTCCCGGGCCTATTAGGGTTAAGGGGCTTCACCCCTTTTATAAGGCCAAAATTTGACCCAACCAATTTTTTTTTTTTTTAGTCCAATGTGAAGGGTAGTATATCTCCTCAAACTATCACTTGAATTTCAGACAGTAAATCAGTCTAATAGTGGGTTAAAATTAATAATTAATCAATGCATTCATTATAAATTTAATGACCTTCAGGTCCCTTTGAAACAAACACAATGAAGATTTTACAAAAAGTTTCATAAATTGCTTTATTTTTTCACCGATTTCAATCATTTTTGCACTGTATGGAAGAGCAGAAAGTTTTTTTTTTTTTCATTTGATGTGTATAGCGCCATCTAGTGGTAGATATAGGCAATGCATATTTTTCTGTAGAGCACATGGCGAGCACATGGTACCTGCATTGCAATCACAGTACACTCTCGCCAATTTTTCTCCAAATAAACGAGTCTTTACGATTTTTCTTCGTCATGGGTTGTGCTAAGAAGGGTTATGTGAGTAAGAAGGTTTTTAAAGGCATATCAAGACATGATTTGAGCTACAACCTGCAAGAAAGCTGACAGAGGACACAGCTTGAAAAAGTTAAAGGACTCAAGGAGGAAGCTAATTTCTTACACCAGTCCCACCCATAGTGTTTTGAGTGGGGAATGGTGGCTTCTCCTCATCGATGTTTTACAGTTGAATACAGCCCTGGAATTTTTCAAAGACCATTTCTGTCCAGGAGGTAAGCTTTATTAGTTTTATTTGAATGTTTATTAGTCATACAGAAGTATTAGATTTTCATTAATGTGTTGGATGATGGTCTTTTTTTCAGTAGAAACGCTGTGATTTTTATTTTATTTAAATTGATCTAGACCTATACCGATTATAATAATGTTGGTGTTAAAATTACAGTGTTTTTATTATATTAACTATTGTGATGGAATTAGTGAATTGTGTGTAAACTTTATAGTGATTTGTTTATCGAACCTTTGAAGGTATTTTAACTACCGGTATACAAAAACTGAAATTGATCTGGACATATGGGCATGCATGTCATTACTGACTGCGCACAGCATTATTGCTCGAACGAAATGTGACCTTACCATTATGTTTATGAATGGTTGATTATTAAGATAAGATTATGTAGTGGAAACAGATGTGTGATTTTAGTCATTCATCAATGTGTTTCTCCTTCAATTCAGGAAACTTTCAGTTGCTGGAACAATTTTTTACACACACCGCAGTAGCTCCCTCATCCTCCAGTGGACTGTATGCAAGAAGCAGCACATATGTTTCCATCTTCCCCTAATGCTGTGGCAGAAGGGGCTATCAGCAGAAGTATACAAAAGATCTGTTCTGGCAGCAATTGAAAGTGGGCCTTGCCAGGGAAGCCCTTGTAGACTTCTGCGGCTACATGGACCTGCCCCCTCCAGTGAACAACAAGAGCTACATGTACCAGGACCACATATATACCGTCTGCACTTGGAGACAAATGAGGTATGTATCATGTGTTGGTCTCCAAAATGAAGTAAATGATGAAAATGAATATTAAAAATATATATGTATAGACTTATACATTTCTATACCATTTATAATTAATTTTGCTCTTTTCTCTGTTCTTTAATCCCACTGCAGGTCTGTGAAAGCCAGATGAAAGAGGCCGGTCAGCGAGTGCGGGAGGTAGTGCTGGAAGCGAACCCAGAGCGGAATTCTGCAGATGTGCTGGACGTGGCAGTGTCATTCGATGGAACGTGGCACAAAAGGAGTTTTGTATCTAATCATGGGGTGGGGGTGGTCATGAGTATGGACACGGGGGAGGTTTTTGGATAGGGTCATTCTTTCTAAATTTTGGAAATCATGTCGGATATGAAAAGATTGGGATAGGGAGGGAGACGAGTACAAGAAATGGTGGGATTGTCATAAACATGACTGTTTGGGGAATCATGAGGGAACAAGTGGTAGTATGGAGCCTAAAGAAGCTAAAATGTTATTTGCAAGATCTGTGGAAAAGCATAAGTTGAGATACAACTACATTATTTCTGATGGGGATAGTTCAACTTTTAAATCAGTCAAAAATGTGTATGGGGATGCCGGTGAAGTTACGAAATATGATTGTGTAGGGCACGTAGGGAAAAGAATGTTAAATGCGTTAGATAGATTTCATAAGGACGCGGATCATACGGCAAGGGATAACAAGTTAATGAGGAAGGGAAATGGTCATTTATGGGGTAATTCAGACAATGGGAGTGTAGGTAGGATGAGTAGGTTTATAACTCAAAGTGATGTAGAGGGCCCTGGCAGTGAATTTGTATGTTAAGAGAACAAAACACAAAATCCTGATAACACAAACTGAAAGTAGTGTTAAGAGGTTCCAGTGTACATATATTTGGTGTTTGGCTAACAGTTTGTAACCAAAAATCATTGTACAGTAGCAGCTGCTTAACCAAGGACCATTTGATGTTAAAATGCTCCTGATGATAGGGACAATTGCATAACATTTTGTTCCTATTAAACGGCCAAGGAGCGTTACATTTCTCAAAGACGGTCCAATAGCTTCCTTGATTGTCTCTAAACTATTTGTGTACAACTTGTACACCTGCAGAGGCTATATTCTATGTGTGCTAACAAATTTAGTTTATTTTATGCAGTACAACATTGCCATCTTGGTGGGCAAAACGCGTGTTCATAAGCATTGTACAGTTGAAAATATGAATACATATTATTCCAATGTTTTTTTCTCAAAATTCAAAGTGTGTTCTCTTTCTTATTCAGTTCTCTAGAATGTGTGTGTGCTGATGTTGCATCTTGGCGTGCTTGCATGCTGCCGCCTTTCTCTTGCTGAAATTGTATGTATGAATATTCATCACTAACAGATCTGCCACAACCACTTTCCCGAAATTGTATGTATGAATATTCATCATGCGGCAAATCTGCCACAACTTCTTCCTGAAATTGTATGTATGAATATTCATCATTAAAAGCCTGCTGCAGATCTGCTACAACTTCTTCCTGAACTTGTATGTATGGATATTCATCATTTAAAGTCTGCCGCAGATCTGCCACAACTTCTTCCTGAAATTGTATGTATGGTGGGTATGAATATTCATCATTGCAAGCCTGCCGCAGATATGCCACAACTTTTTTGTATGAATATTCATCATTAAAAGCCTCCTGCAGATCTGCCGCAGACTCTCCTGCTTAGCTCACTGGTCTAAAAAGAGTATGCTGCAAGGCAGCAGCAAGCCTGCCGCAGATCTGCCACAACTTTTTTGTATGAATATTCATCATTAAAAGCCTCCTGCAGATCTGCCGCAGACTCTCCTGCTTAGCTCACTGGTCTAAAAAGAGTATGCTGCAAGGCAGCAGCAAGCCTGCCGCAGATCTGCCGCAGATCTGCCACAACCTTTTTGTATGAATATTCATCATTAAAAGCCTCCTGCAGATCTGCCGCAGACTCTCCTGCTTAGCTCACTGGTCTAAAAAGAGTATGCCGCAAGGCAGCAGCAAGCCTGCGGCAACAGCTAATTTGCATGTGAAAAAGATGCCTGTCTGCGGCAAGGCAGCGGCAGGTCTGCTGCAAGGCAGCCACAGCAGTATGCGCAGGCTGATTTCTTTCCTATGGGAAGTCGTTTAGAAAGTTTTCTAAACCTCTGAAAACAAGTGCTTAGGTATGAACTGCTAACAGTATGGCTAGAGAGCGCCTAAGTCTGTGCAGTACCCTTGTCTGCGCACATGTGTAAGTGCGCGAGTCTAATTTTAAAAACATGCAACAAACTATTGAGAAAAGGTCTCATTTCAGAAATTTTATTCACAAGCCTCAAAATATTGTCTTTCACATCAAAACTCCCGAACTGCGTGTAAAATGAATGAGGGTGCAGACATGGGCACCACTGTTTTTTCAAATTCAATGTTGAAATGACACGGCTGCTGTTTCTTGTTAAAAATTAAAATGGCATTGTTTGTTCTTGCTCTAATTTTGTCTTTTTTTGATGAGATTTTTTTTGAAAACTTACTCTTTAGAATATCAGGAATAATATAAAATTAAGCTCTAGAGGAATATTAAAGAAATTCTTGTTCATTTTCATGTCAAAATCTTAGGTGCGCAGACATAAGGCTCCCCATCAAGGCATCATGAATTAGGTTAGACCACTCATAGCTACATTCCTATACTTCGTGTGTATAATGTAGGCAGTCATACACCTCATCTTTTTAAAACACCACTGCACAAAAGTCACCAATATATTCACTCAAAATCGGCATTTAATTTTCAAAAACCGACCCCAAAATATCCAAGAAATACAATAAATTCAACTCACCAATGTTGGAAAAGATATTTACAAAAATGAAATCCGTAATTTACTGTTGATTCTCGCGAAACGAGCTATCGGAGTCATTGTGTACATTTCCTGGTCGCCGCGGGCGCTGACATCTCCCCAAACGAGTTTTGTCCTCAAAAATTCGGTCCCTATGGCGTACACGGAAAAGTTCCGATTTTCTGTGTGCGCGATCGTAAAGATCGATGTGCCCTTGCGATCCCGAGTTTCTTCGTGGACAAAAATTATATTGGCCGATTTTAGTCTAAGACATCGGCAGTTTGTAAACAACACGCGATCGCGAAACAAATCGGCGGGATTTCTCCGGTTTTGGACAAGATTTTGACTTTGGATTTTGCTGTAAATATCAAAAGTTCTTCCTAACGGCCATTTGAGGTAGGAGTGAGATTTTTAAAGGCTGAATTTGAAAGCAAGTATTTAAAATATTTATCTTATTTTTCCCCCCATACCTTTAGTACATGCGACAGAAAATACCAACTATTTTACAGTAATGTACCCGTGAGTGGGTTAGACTCTTGACCGAGTCTTGATCGTAACAACTGTTAGAGCGCGACACTAACTTAAATATTAGCACGTGGGATCACATAAACCAGAATTGCAGAAACTAACCCATGAACCTGTTCCACATGGAAATTCATCTAAACAGAGTGTCCTCAGTTGTCGCTCAAAAGCAACGAATGCATCAACACCAGTTGCAACTGGCATTTCAGATTCCCTCTGGATTTTCGTCATAAATCACAAAACATAAATGATAAAAATTGTATTTGCCAAAGCTCGTCAGCATCACGAAAGCTTCATTTGTTGTTGTAGCAACGCCGCCATCTTGTGCT
Source organism: Heliocidaris erythrogramma (assembly GCA_025617745.1). Lineage (NCBI taxonomy): Eukaryota > Metazoa > Echinodermata > Echinoidea > Camarodonta > Echinometridae > Heliocidaris > Heliocidaris erythrogramma. The sequence continues at coordinate 12,511,309 of CM046861.1, forward strand.
ATACACAGCTAGCTAGTTACGTTAATAAAGTAAGTTACTTTGTAGCGCCGCGCGCATCGATGAGTGCATGCATGCAACCCCCCCCCCCCCCCCCCCCCCCCCCCCCCCCCCCGGCGGATCCAAGAATTTAAAATGTGAGGGGGGGGGGAGGGGTGCCAGCAGCGAGGGAGCGAAGGGTGTTGGAGGGGGGTATCCCCCCTCCCACGGTAAAAATCACAAAACAGAAAAATTAAAGGGGGCGCGTGCCCTTGGCGCTCCCTGCTTGCATCCGCACTGAACAGCACAGTCAAAAGAACTACATAGGTGTTCTATTGGGTTTCAATCATTGCCTCTCCTTAACACTAAATCCCTAGCCATTATTTCATTTCGTAAAATCATTACTTTTACTACCCTTTTATACATGTATATTTCCTTCATTCATATTTTTTTTCTTTATTTATTCACTCAATAATTTTTTTTATATTGATTTATTCATTCATCCAGATTCCATACATTATTTCGTACATTCATTCAAAATTCTTTCCTCCTTTACTCCTCACCATCATTTCCTCCTTCTTTTCACATTTTTCCCCCTCATCATTTTGGTGTAGAGATAGTTGTATAAAATGCGTCAAGCCCTTGAGGGAGCCATTTGTGTTGGGGGAGGGGGCCGGGTGACAGCTATTAACCCATTGCTTACGGGAACCGGGTGGTCCCTGTATTAACCCTATGTGCATTTGAGAACTCAGTAGCCAACGGGTTAAATAGATGGCAATATATAGGGGGAGGGATGGAATTTCTTCATGTTTCCTTCCCTTTCCTTTATCTCTCTCTCGCTTCTCCCCCCCCCCCCCCTTTAGCCATTTGATGGGGGAGGGGGGCTGGGGGCACATACTTCAACCAATGATTCATTTATGAATGCATTACCTCTAAACAAATACACATGATAAAAATTGCAATACACGATCCTGCAGTGAATAAACATCTTTATTGTGAAGATAGAATAGGACAATGTCATAATAAGATTTGAAGTGATGCCATGCACACAACAACAGATCAAATCAATGTTCAAATGCAAGAATGAAAAAAAAAATCAATGAAAAATATATATAATATCATTTTGTAAATATACATTACTCATGCAAATATAGAAGTGATACACACAGTGCTGGTCAAAAGACAAGCTACCTTACCGGTAGAGATCGATGGATTAGACACTGAGGTATAAACTCATCTCAAAATCCAGGGTATCGAAACTTTTGACCAGTACTGTGCTACATAGAAACATTAGGAAAATTATATTTTCTGCAAGTAATCAGTGATCGCCATTTTGCTTACATAATCACGCATCATAACCCTGCATATATATAAATATATACCTGAGAATATTCTGAAATGACAGCCAGTATACATCAAGACTGCCTTACGTTTTTCTTCTGATCATTGGTTTTCTTCTTTGTTTTTTTTTTCTCCAAATCACAAATATAAAATCTTGTTACAAAAATAACACACTTCCAAGAACAAAGAAAGGCAGAATTCATGACAAGTCAATCATCATCATATAGATAGACAGCACAAAAAATATACTTCCCAATATTCTGATGTCAGGTTGTTTTTTATCTTGATGTCAATAACAGTTTTCAAAAAATATATTTCCTTTCATTTACATAATTTGTGGAACACCAAGTGCTAAATAGCTTTTATTTGTCATGATTCAAAAAAACCTTAGTTCCTTTATACAGTACTAGCCATGGGGCTTATGTGAAATGAAAGGCAGTTTAGAGCTTAGAAAGCACTCTGATGATGAATATTCATGATTCATGGATTCATGAATATTCAAGATATCATGAATATTCATGCATGTATCTGTAGATGAGGACCTCAGTCATGACCATTCCATGACAAACCAATGTACAGAAATGGATAATGGTGCTATAGAATGCCTAAGTATTAGTATTATTTTTATTATCTATTTCATCCAAAAATGAAACATCTTCAGACAAATGTCAAGGATTATATCACAAGATTTTTCACTTTTGGGGGGCAAAATAATGGATAAAAGACATACGCCAAACAGGACATACTGCATAGAATCGCCCTAGTTAGTTAGTTCTTAAATTCTCGTTTAATACACGTAACATTTTTCAGGTTCCTATCTGAAGGATGGACAAATTCTGGTTGCAAAACAGATCAAATCCATATAACACAAAAGAAAGAAATAAATTTTATGAAGGTTCTTGTAAAATGTAAGAAAGCACCATCACAGAGACTGCCTAACCTCAGTAGTGTACATTCATGCGTAGATCTAATAGCTACGATTTCATTCAGTGCATCAAGTTTCTCATACTATGATATATCTTAACCTAAAATATCCTCTCTTTTTCTTGGGTGTTCTTTTCAAATTTTCAGCAAAAAAAAAAAATGTCCTAAGAAAGGGAAATACATGCCCTATGGCTATAGAAGGAAAATAGATGGAGGGTTTACTTGAGATTTCACTGAAATTTAATACTATAAAATTCAATGATACACGTCTCTTCAGTATTCACCCTTATTTACCGGTATGTAAGTCATGTTTCAATGCACCACAGCCAGCTGGGCCCCGTCTTACAGAGAGTTGTGACCGATTCAAATTGATCGCAACTTAAAATTAATCTCAACTGTGCACTGAAGAGATAGGACTTGTGATTAGTTTTAAGTTGTGATCGATTTGATTCAATCGTAACTCTTTATAAGACAGGGTCCTGCAGGAGCCTGGAGCCTTCAGTCTGGAGTCTGGAGTTTGGGAGAATGACCAATAATTTGCTGAAGGGGACTTGTGACTTTAAAGAAATAAATATTATAAAAATACTTCAAATTTAGTACTTAATCTCGATAATACATTTTTTTCTTTCATAATATTTTAGAATATTCACAATTCAACAAAAACATGACATGAATAACAGTGATCACAATTTTTCAGCAATATTTTCTTTGGTAAATAAAGTCCAAAGTTGTATTGTAAACTATCACATATGTGTTCATATTCCGTCTACGGCTCACCTCTTCATTTTCTATCCACATCAGGATTTTTTTTCTTTCATCCTTCATAAATAAGGGTTTGCGGTTCAAAATATGATATACATTTACAGGTTGCATTCTAATCTAATATCTACAATGTATATAACTATACATCACAATTTATACATACTAGTACATATAATTCTAATTACTGTTCACAATTACTAAATCAAATTGCCAAAGGAACACAAACTATAATACATGTAAGCACAAATTTAAAAAAATACAATACAAAATATGTAACCTGCCGCCTTCTAATATATATTCCTAAACAACTTTATAACTGTAGCACATGATTTAGATGCCTATGACACAAAAATCAAAGAAATCGACTGTGACTATAATAAGTATTAATAAATAGTATCTATACACGACTTATATTTGCATTGTTCATTGGTTTAATATGGCAATGTGTGCTGTACTTGTGCTCAATTTCCAGGAAGCCTATAATTTAATATGCACCCTTCACTTTTACCACTAAATACCAGAAATTCAAATTTTGGTATTACTTGTATACAAAATAGATATAAAGCTGTTATAATACATTGTACATTGTAATCTTTGCATGTAGTATAAAACATTGAATGTTTTGTTTTCACTTGGAAGTTCAGAAATTTTATAGGGAAATTACTGGTAACAGTACGAAAGTTATTGATGCTTGAAAGTTGACATCACTAATGATATGGGGAATCCCCTATTGGCAATGCAGTCTAGATGTGTGATATCGTACATTGAAAACTCTCCCAGTTGGTGTGTACAAGGAATTATCAGAAATAACTTCTTTGTCCATTTTATGATAATAAATTAAGGTTAACATTTCTTTTAAATGTCCTCAGTAGAAAAAAATGTCTGTTTCACCATAAGAGTTCAGAAAAGGGATACTTTGAGTAATTCATATACAAAACAAATGGGAAAATTCTCCATGTATGACATCACACATTTTTGACTTCATTGCCAAATGCAAAGAGCTCCATATCATTAGTGATCTCAACAATCAAAAATCCATAACTTCCTTATTCTTTGTTTGATTACCGGTACCTCAAACTTTCACCAATATTTTCCTCTGATTTTTCTGCTTTCATCCAAGCCAATTTTCTATGAATGAGTTAATTCCTCATTAAACAAACCACCATGAAGCTAATAAATGTATAAAATGGTAAATGCACACTTTAGATTCTTGAGTAATACACTTCTTTGGATGCTTTTGTTCAGCTGGAAGAACCTCGAGAATAGATGAGCACCTTGTCAGGGACCTTAAAGCCATATATACCACAGTCACACAGCCAACCCAACTCCAAACCGACTCCAAACCAATTGATTCTAGGCCATTCAGTGTAATGTAATTTTTTTATTCAGTCTGTCTGGGATTGGTCTCTTTTGTGTGACCGAGGTATAAATACATCATCAAACTGTAGGTACATATACTAATGATAATCACTTGATCACATTTCTCTGATTTTGGTTGATAAATACAGTGAAACCTGTCTATAAGGTTACATGTCGTTTTTCCGAAGGTTCGTATTTCCGAAGGTTCGTTTTTCCGAAGGTTCATAATTCCGAAGGTTCGTTATTCCGAAGGTTCGTTACTCCGAAGGTTCGTTTTTCCGAAGGTTCGTTTTTCCGAAGGTTCTTTTTTCCGAAAATGAAATAGGGTTCATAATTCCGAAGGTTCGTATTTCCGAAAATGAAAAAGGGTTCGTATTTCCGAAAATGAAAAAGGGTTCGTATTTCCGAAAATGAAAAAGGGTTCGTATTTCCGAAAATGAAATAGGGTTCGTATTTCCGAAAATGAAAAAGGGTTCGTATTTCCGAAAATGAAAAAGGGTTCGTATTTCCGAAAATGAAATAGGGTTCGTATTTCCGAAAATGAAATAGGGTTCGTATTTCCGAAAATGAAAAAGGGTTCGTATTTCCGAAAATGAAATAGGGTTCGTATTTCCGAAAATGAAAAAGGGTTCGTATTTCCGAAAATGAAAAAGGGTTTAAATTCAAAGAATACGCGGTCAATCCGTATTTGGATAGGGAGGAGGGGAAAGACGGCCAAGTGTAAAGATATTCATGTCGTACTCAATAATCATAACAATGATGATAACAATTATAATAAAATCCAGAGAAATAGCCATTATTATCGTAATTCCTATCAATATTATCATTATTATTATTATGATTATTATTATTATAATTATTATTATTATCATCATTATTGTTATTATTATTAATATTATTATCATTATTATAATTGTTCCTATTATAATAACCAATATTTGTGAGCGAGCGTGGAGAGCGAGCGCCTCAGGAATACATGTTTCATTTCTCATAAAATGATATTACTTCGGTGATTAAAATACATACTGATGTATTGAAGAAAGTGAATGATCGGATTCCGGATTAAATTTCCTACAACGAAATTGGCTTGAAGTTATTTATATAATCTATATACCGCTTTGGAAAATGAGACACACCAAAGTTCCAAGTAGATCTTTACAAGCAGAAAATGGTCACGTAATGTTTTTGAAAGGGGGAGCTGATGCCTCTTGGCAGAATATCATACTCCCCGTTCGTACAATTTGCAAGCGAGCGAAGCGAGTTAGAAAAAACATGAAACCCTTTTTTATTGTAATGGAAATGCAATTTCGCCATCAAAAGACAAATATAGAACATGTAATAATGAGCCATGAATAATATAACTGAACCCTACTGCCGAATATGGAATATTTGGGCACTTCACTCGCCCTAATGAAGGGCGTTCCCTGTCCCAAACTATTCCGTTTCTAAATCTTACGCGCTAGTAAGCAAGTAAAAAAAAGGAGATATTGTCTATAGAATAATGATTTTAGCCGACCATCTCGCTTCCCAAAATAAAAGGATGTTCGGGCACCACGCTGCTGGATTCCAGCGAGCCAAACATTGACACTTTATTATCTTTAAGATGTAATTACTTCGTGAACATAAATTGTGATTAAAAAAGTATACTATGAAAAGTGTAAACTAAAAATAAGGTGGGGCGTAATGCTTCCCTAGCCCTCAGAGCCATCTATTACAGAGTTTGGCCAACTCGGCTCCATGTAGGTAGCAATATGGCGCTTGTTGCTTTGTTAGGCAAGCACTAAACAAAGGAATATACGCCATGTTGTGCCCAAATAAACCGAGTTGGCCGAAGTCTGTAATATGGCTCTGTAGATGACTCTACAAGCCCTCCCCTCCGGTCCCCAAAACAACAACATAATATTACAGAGAGTTCATAAAGGAGTCACTGCTATTGATAAGTGCCCGCTTTGTCTTGTGATAAGTGCCCTATACCTATATACCTATATATATATTTAATATATTGTTCGTATATACTCCGATGTCGCTTACAAATTGAGCCCTAACGTCCACAAAAGAACCACATAGGCCTACCTAGCTCAGAGAGGCTTCCTATATAATAGATTCCGATCCCCTACTGATATCAGCATAATGAGAGGCAGTGGAGCAGGGGGCAGTTATACAAGAATGAGCAGTGCCCTTACATCAAAACAGGAAGAACGACAATTTCTTTCTAATTTTTTTAAAGCTCGCTGGCTACGCTCGCTCGCATTTCCCATTGTCTTTTTATCATAATTATTAGGAAAATCGCTGTTATTCAAAATATCTTCAATATGAATAATCAGATCATTGCACTCAACTGTAAAATATTTTGTTTTTCTTTTTTTTTTTTTTCGTCTAGAACCATGCTAAGACATAAACAATAATGTGTCGAAAATGATATTCGATAGTGTATTAATGGGTGGGGACACCAACGAAAGCAATATACTATTGTCTCAGCTCAAAGTGGCGTTTCCCGCAATTTTTTCACCCTTTGTAGGTGCCCTTTGCCTCCAAAGTGCCCCTTTTGTTGGTGCCCCCACCCATTTTGAAAGACGCTCCACCGCCCCTGCTATCACCCACACTGGGAGTTACTAAAGTTCTGGATTCTGATCTTTACCTCCTATTTTGCTCTTTTTAGTTATATATTGTGATATGATTTACATTGCATACAAGAATTATCTTTTGATGAACATTGACGAGTGCATATGGACGTCTATTAATGACGTCTATTATTCACAAGTAATATAATGTGATAATGCTGAACTCACTTTCCTTTTCAGATGATGATAGAATCTTAATTACATTCAAATGATCCTAATGATTACTAGAGTTTTGTAACCATGGGCCTATTTCTATCTGTCAACCTCAAAACACATATCCAGTGGATCCAAATTTCTACATATCCATAATGAAATTATAGTGTCCAAAGCATATTATGCTAAGGCTGGCTACTAAAATAAGGCAATTTTTTAACACGTAATTTTTTTCATTTAGTATGCATGAATGTGTAAAATTATTTGACTATATAAATTCATTATGCAAAACATAACATCATATTTTACTCCCATTGCAGGCTAATTTTGTGGGTTGTGACCATAGCTTTAATGCCAAATGAATTTAAAGTAGAGAAAACTTTAGGTTGGTGAAACATTGTAGATTGACAGATTGACGGGTATTATATGAATACACAGATGAATTAAGAGTGAACATGACTGTCATCAAATAAACTGGGTAACTTATACGTAAAAATGAGAGTGTTAAGATATATCATTTCAGGTAAAATATTAAGGAGCACATATATACTTCTTAGAATAATGTTTGTAAGTGTCTTTTGTTGATAGCATTTAAAGATGATAAAGTGTCCTTTTTTCTCGTTCGTTCGTAAAACTTAAACTTTTCTTGGATGCCTCGTTCAGCAAATATACACATATTCGTGTTGCAAAGTGCCCGAAATCCGACATAATTATCAAGTATAGGAGGTGGTCATGTACATAAACTTTTCTCGTGTATTTCTTTGACAAAATAAAATTGTAGGTTAATTCTTTCCCCGCTCTCTTCGCTCGCTCATAAAATTTAGAAAATGTAGAAACATAATGGTGGATTTTCGGGAAAGATGTGTCAGCCCCCCCCCCCCCCCTACTTAAAAAAAGGGAGTTATGCGGCCCCTGTAATTATAAAAATTATAGTTAACCTATATCTGCGATTACTCGATAATTTATGTTTGTATAAAGTAAGCAAACAGTGGAACGACGGTTTTAAGTCACTTCGAGGGGCATGGTGACCGCATCCACTTGGTTTCAAACACGAGGCCCTCAAATACACGTAGTTATTGTATTAAGTTCCATTATATGAACTTTATAAAGATAACTGCGTACTGCACAATGTGAGATCACGTGATCAGGCTTATGACTTATGATAAGATATATAAATTTTCCTACCCCACCCCTATCATGGGCCTTGCTAAAATGGGTTGGGGCAGGGGTGGGGTGTTGGGATGTCACTCCCCCTTTCACATTCAACATTGCTGTCAGTATATATATGCGCCACTATGTGGGCAAAAAGGAGGGAGAGGGAAGAGAAAGGAGAAAAGAAAAAGGTGAAAAGATTCATTAGAGGTTAGAAGGGAAAAAAGAGAGAAAAAGAAGAAAAAAGGAAAGAAAACAGAAAACCTAATTCCGATTTTTTCAACACTGAAATTCGTATATGCATATGGGAATAAATAGATTATAAGAAAAAAGCGAAAGGAAAACAAAGAAGAAAGCGACAGGATGAAGAAAGAAGAACTTTGAGATGAGATTAACGATGAACATGGCTGCCCAAATACAGTTTTGTATCTCAGACCCGGACGAGACTCATCTTTCTTTCACATTCCTTTAATCCAAATAGGACTGGAGGGCAATTAGCGCCCCCCCCCCCCCCCCACCGCTGATAGTTTTAAAGGGCTTGCCGCGCGACCTTATGACTTTTTCTTTAGAGTGTAATGTATCTTTTGATACAAAATGTGTGTGTATTCCCGGGTATGGTGTTACGTAACATTTGAAGGTCATATAATAAATGTCAATGAAAAATGGTAGGTTCGTATTTATGAGTAAAACCATTAATCATTTGTACAGTCCAACCGTCTTCTTTCCTATTCCATTTTCTTTCTTTTTTTCTGATTTTTTCGCCATCCGATGAGGGAGGGGTGGGGCGTTCCCTCCCCCCCCCCCCATTGCTACACCTCTGCTCCTGACGAATTTGCTTTTTTTTCCAGGAATTATGAACCCTATTTCATTTTTCGGAAATACGAACCTTATTTCATTTTCGGAAATACGAACCCTTTTTCATTTTCGGAAATACGAACCCTATTTCATTTTCGGAAATACGAACCCTATTTCATTTTCGGAAATACGAACCCTTTTTCATTTTCGGAAATACGAACCCTTTTTCATTTTCGGAAATACGAACCCTATTTCATTTTCGGAAATACGAACCCTTTTTCATTTTCGGAAATACGAACCCTTTTTCATTTTCGGAAATACGAACCCTTTTTCATTTTCGGAAATACGAACCCTTTTTCATTTTCGGAAATACGAACCTTCGGAATTATGAGCCCTTTTTCATTTTCGGAAATACGAACCTTCGGAAATATGAACCCTATTTCATTTTCGGAATTATGAACCTTCGGATAAACGAACCGTCGGATAAACGAACCTTCGGAATAACGAACCTTCGGAATAATGCAACAAATGTTCGGAATTACGAACCCTTTTTCATTTTCGGAATTATGAACCCCCAGGCATGGGAAATTAGTGTTTCGGAAATACGAACCTTCGGAAATACGAACCTTCGGAAAAACGAACCTTCGGAAAAACGAGATGCCCCCGTCTATAAAGACCATGCACTCTAGGGAGACAAGAAAAGCGGTCTCCATGAGCAGGTGGTCTTTATGGACAGGTTCCTTTAATACATGTTTCAATGATTAACACTTTTCAAGGGGAAACAAAAATTGTTGCCTTTATAGAGTACATTAGACAGGTGGTCCTTCTATACAGGTGGATGCTGAAGCAGGTTTGACTGTACCACAAGAAGATAGCCACTAACCAGCGGCGGTGTCTTTCTATACAGGCTTGCCTCTACTTCTTTATAACATATTCAGAAAAGAATGGGGGTACCTTTTCAACGGGGGACACAGTGCTTGCTAGAAGTTCATATAAATTCCATTTATACCATACAATGGAGACCAACAGAATTACTTAAGAATAGCCCCTAGTAGGTATTAATTTCTGTTTATCACTCTATCCAATCAAACTAAATTCTGGTCATGGCATACATTGTAGTTCTTTGGTGAATATTTACTGCAGCAGACTAAACTACAGTAATTCCATATTCAAGCTTTACATGCATCTGACTTCAGTATACAAAACTGCTCCCTTCTGCCCTTACTAAAATTATGGTACATGCAAGACCAAAATTCTTAGGTGCAAAAATACCGGTACCCTGTATTAAAAGAAAAACTTGTTTCCATGATATGGTATGAATTTATAACTTGTGATGGTACCAGTAACTTTTATTGATGGAGTACCTCACCTGTCTAACCTACGACAGATACAGATATATTACATGTCTCATGGCAGTTTAAAGAGAAGTGCTGAAATTTGAAAGTGAAAAATTATTTGTGACCTTTCTCATTCCTTTTTATTCCTAGGTGGAAGAATTTGATGGTGGTAATTTCCTTTGAAAATGATTGCTCTTGAAAGGCCATAATCAATATTCCAAGCAAGACGCATACTATTTCAAAAAATTGGACCAAATTTTGATGTTACATACATGAGTAGTCCCATATACCTACATCTGTGTGCAGTGATTTCCAATGTATTTGCACTTCAGCAAGTTTGAATCAATTTGTTATCATTTTGAAGATTCCTAAACCTCACAACACAAAAATAATCTTCTCTGCTACATGTACATACTGTAATCAACCTTTCCTAATAACTTTAAGACAGTTTCTTTCAAGATACAACAGCATTAAAGACCAATACTCAATTTATCTTTAAAACTGCAGTTGCAGTGACCTCATTATATCATCATGATCCATATCTGACTCTCAAATTAAATTTGCATGAAAATATAGTAATTTCTCGTTTACATTATCTCATAAAATGAAGGTGCAAGCTTCTTTGACATATACATGTAGTAAATTCTTCCAACAGTCAGCCATTAATTTGTGCACACTAATAACAAAAATTCATGTGACTTTTTGAGATCTTCTCACTAAAGTTGATCCTATAAATGGACAAAATGATGTAGTAAACATTAACTTGCAGTATCAATCTTCACAGCTACCATCGATTTTATCAGACTTTCATTACAATCTAGCAATGTTGGCAGTTCAAATCTAGTTAATTTGTAAGACAATATCTGTCTGAATACGCTACTTTGGAGTCAGGAGCTACAATAACGCTGATGATTTACAATTGAAAGCTTTTGGTACGACCCAATACAGTAGCCATTGTGGAAAGGCAGATGATTCATTCTTTTGTCAAAAGATACCCGTTACAAAATGCTCAAGAGATATAATTTTATCAAAACACAAAATCTCCCAAGTATTCCAAAATTTACACAAAAAAGGAAGTGAAGTGAAAAGAAGAAAAAAGTCAGGAAAGATTTAAGGCAGCAAGTATTTAAGAAGTTCAAGGAACTCTATCATTATGAAAAGAAATGTTGACATTCCGACATAAAGTACATGTAGTTCTGAAAGAATATATTTGACCTACACTGCCCTCCAAAAGTTGAGTACACCTGTAATAAGAACTGATCTCTCACAATCACCCACACTTCATTTATCATAAGATTTGTGTCACTGCAACAATATGGTACCAAACTGAAGAGTAGACATCAGCCTTCAAGTTGACACAAGTTCAACATATGTGAAGCATTTCAGGAGGCAGTCATGCGTTAAAAAGCAAGATACCCCCTAAAATATCATTTCCAGTGGAAAAAATATGAGGTCATTGGTTTGTTCAGTAGTGCCAGCATTTTTGCCCTTTCAGCATACTACAAAATCTGATCCTTGTTTCTACTGATGAATATTATAAATATCTTGACTGATATACAAAAAGCATTCCTACATGTATACTCATGTAGAAAAATAAAATTTTCATCTAAGAAACACATCAACATTTTTGGGAACATCGCAATGCTTTTTTGTTATATTTTTTTCATGGGAAGTCATATTCTTTGCATTTGTGTATACCCTTACAAGGAAAATAATGACTAAATCAATAATGGTAGGTCATGAGATGCACATTTTATTATTTTTCAAAGTTTTTTTTTATCATGTTTCGAATCAGAGACTTCTCTTCCCTAAATTGTGGAAATAGATGTGGAAGTAGTCAATGGAAATGTCTTTCTACAGGAATACAGGAGTATAGGAATGCTTCTTGTACATCGTTAACATATTTTTAATATTCATTAGTACAAATGAATATCAGATTTTGTAGAATTCCGAAAGGGCAAAAATGCTGGCACTACTGAACAAACCAATGACCTCATATTTTCCACTGGAAATTATATTTTAGGGGGTATCTTGCTTTTTAACGCATGACTGCCTCCTGAAATGCTTCACATATGTTCAAGTTGTGTCAACTCTTCAGTTTGGTACCATTTTGTTGCAGTGACACAAATCGGATGATAAATGAACTGTGGGTGGTGATTGTGAGAAATTAGTTCTTATGACAGGTGTACCCAAACTTTTGGAGGGCAGTGTACATGTATGGTTTCTTTTGGTAAAAAAAAAAAGAGGAAACAGATATCCATTCTGTTCCTGTATTCCTCTGTTTTATGATACTTTTCTTCCCTTTATATCATTCATCATATCACTGTGTCATTCACTCTTTAAGAAAAGGCATCATGTGTGAGTTTTACAGTCTAATTCTGAGTTATAATTGTTCATTTCAATGTTTGATTGAGCTCAAAATAACTTTGCTGAATCAAACTGCGCAATGTTTGTACCCCTTTTGTGTTTTTCTTCAGAACACAGAGTGGGATCTTATTCCAAATAAGTACATTAGTTTGAAATCCAGGTTGGAATGTGATATCCATGTTACTGACAGGGTGGATTGGTACAATAGGGAAATGATTCATAGTCGACGATTCTTTTGAATCATGAACTAAAAAAAAGATCTGCTTCGATTGAGCATGGCCTGTCGAGCCTTGTTCAAACATGATGCCTTAAACTGTCTCTAAGTACCACTACGGCAAAAATAAAACCATGTCCTCAGAGTCAGAAGGGTGTTATCTCATATACTTCAACACAGAAATAACGCCCTTCTGGCTCTCAACGGAGGAAATGACATACATGTAACCTAGTCCACAGTTCTGTATCTTATATCACACAGCTGAGTGAGTAGATGAGTACGTTTAAGCCCCCTTCCCACACAACGCTGTATACCACCTCAAAATTCACCTGCAGCAGCAAATAAACTGATATCAGCATCTGCATGGTTCACATTTCTCAATCTTATAAGAACCAGATAAGTGATTGTGGTTAGGGATCTTTTAAATGCACAGAACTTTTTTTCTCACCCCAAACTGCTATATTCAGTAACAGAAAATTTAGTAATCATTTTGCCACGCCGCCTTTTTTCTTAAGGTGCTTCATACTGCATCATGTATGAACAAGGCTCATACACCAGTCGCACCAACACAAGACCGACAAGAGACTGAAGAAAATATTACATTACCCCTAATGGCCGGTTTTGCATCGGTATGGAGATGGTTAGCAGTGTGACTAAGGCACCTCCATTATTTACTCAACAAGGAAAGAAAACATTGCTTTCAGAATGGGATTTCATTAAGTGCATACAGCAGATGTAGCACTCAATGCAGAATCCTGACTACCGGTAGGCTTAGAATATGCCAACTTAACAAGCCTTAGGGCCTAATATTCCCATGCAAAGTATTGAAATATAACTTGATTCCAAAACATCTGCCATGTTATTTTAAACAAATTCAGTCCTAAAATCCATGACAAAAATATCATGTACATGATTTTTTTTCATGGTGGCTTTGAATTTGAGACTTATGGATTCTTGCAGGGAACTGTCAATTAGAGAGAAAAAAAAATGTTTTTGTGGTTGTTGAAGGATTCTGTGCCAATTTTAGCATCAGCATAATGCCACGAACGTCACTAATATCCACTAAGTACATTGGTATTTGAGAAGTTAGATTTATCACTTTGTATCCCATCAAAGGAATTTGTAGCAGTCGATTTATAAATATAAAAGCAGCAATATGTATAAAGCACTATGCAAATGTTAATCATTACAACCATTATTACCATACAAATTTACAGGCATGATCAAAGATGTATTCAGCACAACACATTACATTTCTTGCACTTTTTCATTTTGGTTGAATGACGATAGATTGTGCGTGTTGACAATTGAATATTAAAACAAAATAGCCTTCCAGTCACTGTGTCTTACGATTTCTAAATACAAATGGAGAGTAGAATTAAAACTACAGAGTATCAATCTATCCACAATTTGAACATTCCTGGTACCCTGCATTTCTTTGTGCCTTTTTCCATCCCTATAAATATTGTAGAAAAGATCATTTGGATGGAAGCTCCTCCGAGTAAATGCTATATAATCCATAATTTGCATCTTTTCCAAATTCCCCACAGCACAATTTTATCCTCCTACCTTTTGTGCCGAAATGCCCAGCGCATGAAAAAAAATCTGAACTTCTAATGGATCAGAGATGATGCTCGTCAAGCTCAGAAACGCTTGTCATTAATGAGGAATTCAAGCTTTTTATACAGTAGACGACTCTTAACCCAATGACTACTGGGGAGCGTTTCATCAAGTGTCTTGTCAGTGATTTTTACTGACAAATTTGCTTTCAGCCAATCAGATGCAAGGATTTCAGTAGCTTATAACAGTTGTCGGTAAAAATCACTGACAAAACACTTGATAAAACGCTCCCCTGAATTCTCTTATTCCCATAGGCTTGATACAAGAAGCACCCAAGGGGAGCGTTTCATCAAGCGTTTTGTCAGTGATTTTGACTGACAACTATTATAAGCTACTGAAATCCTTGCATCTGATTGGCTGAGAGCAAATTGTTGGTAAAAATCACTGACAAAACAATTGATGAAATACTCGCCTGAATTCTCTCATTTCCATAGGCTTAATTCAGGGACCACCCCGGTTCCCGTAGGCATAGGGTTAAGACTCGTTCATACCTGAAGATGTAAACTGCCTCAGGAGATGTGCCACACGGCTACAGCAAAATATAAGACATTTTATACGTAAATGAATAGCATATGGCAGTGAAAAAAGGTAGCCGAGCACAACAAAGGCCTCTATAAAGCAAAATTACTTATACAGTGGAAACTCAGTATAAAGAGGTCTGATATAACAATATTCTTGATAAAACAATGTAACATTCCTGTCCCAACTCTCTATATTCTATTGTTGTTTAACCTACCTAATATAACAAGATTCCTGCTATAACAAGGTAAATTTGACGGTCCCAAGGTCCTCGTTATACTGAGTTTCCACTGTATATTATCAGATAAATTATTGGAATAAAAATACGCAGGACACGAGTGGGATGGGAGAAAAGACTGTTCAGATAGCTCTGGAGTGTGGACATGCCTTTCACAAGGCGTTCTTTTTTCTTCAGACAATTCAAATCGTTTGTGAACGAGGATAATTTTCCTCTTCTTCTTTTTTGCCACAAAGACGTAAAACGTCCTCATGTCACACACTGTCCATGAGAGGGAAGGCTTCACGTTAAAAACGTTCATAATGGAGATATTGGCCCAAACCTGTCTTCCAACCTGCATATTTCTTCAAAGCCCCTAAGATTTTCAATTCCATTACCATCTAATGAGTTCAGAAGAGTATCCTTTAGGAGGGTCTTCATAAAACTAGTCATCTTTTGATTACCAGTAGCACTCTTTATGATGCATAGAAGTAGGGAACATTTACCCCTTACACAAACAAATACAGGCTTCATTTCCGAGCGTACGTGTACACAAATTCTGATTTCTGGTTTAAACTCAAGTTGAATGGCGATCACACTCTTCATTAAATTGGGGTCAGTAGCTTGGCTACAAGATGTTGTACATTTTAACCATGTATAATTTACTTGAAAGTTGAAATTGTTGCAAAATATTCAAATACCTGCATCCGTATAATATATTAAAGTTTACATGATTGCATGATAGTTTAGCAGATGTTTTATTCTCTAAATTTCAAGTGATCATAAAATGTCAGCAACCACTGTTTCAATAATGCTTGTGAAATTTGACATATTAAAAATCACTTGGATTTCATCCATCTTGTAATATACAAAAATTACTTATAATTTGTATCACAGAAGGCATTGATATAAATACATGATTGTACACTGGATTATACATTATAATGAGATCACCATGAATAATAGATACAGAATTTCAAGAGAAGTCTTACTTCAAGGGGAACAAACTGTAGAGTGTTGTCATCAGATCATCCACAAGTGCTGAAGCATGGTGGATAATTACAAATCAGTCTTGAAGCAAGGAAGTTGGACAGGTGCATGGCATGTGCTCTTTCCCTTGGCAGAGCTTTGACTGGCATTCACAGCTGGGGGTTAATGCAGTGATTATGGATGTCCCAGACTGGATACATTCATGTTTCATTTTCTTTATCATCGGGTGGAATGGCAGTGCTGCTTGGCAGCTGAGAAGAAGGATCTTTTCCCTGCAGGAATAACCATTTGTGGGACTACAGGTATGAATCTCTCCATCCTTTGTCTTCCAGCTTTGCAGTGCTCAGAGAAAGTTAAATCTTACTGTACGACCAGAGACCTTGCATGAAGGAAGAAACTTCTGCGAATTTCCCGCTTGGTCCAGAGTCGCAAAAGTTTCAGACTGCAAAATTAATGAATAAGACTATTACAGCAATCAACTTTCGCAAGCTGAAGTCTCTCCCGCATAAGGCGCCTATGTTTGCGATTCCCTGCAGCAGTTTCATGAAAGTATCTGAAATCTGGATTGACTTTAATCAAGCACACTCTAAAGAGCTTCAAAATCAACTCAAAAAAACATCTTCATTACACCCACCACTCAACTTTGCATGTTTGAACCCACGGATCATTGGCCAAATGAATTACACAAGTACACTGTAACTCCTTTGTGATAAAGTACTTTTGGAAATTACATCAACACGCAAATTAGAATTTCATCCTCCGAAACATACTACAAAATATTTTAAAAACATGATTTCTCCCACAGGCACTCCAATGGCTAGTTACCAAAATATTGTTTTTGTGAATAGTCCCACTCACAACAAAATAAAAAATGTGCATACACTGTTCATCAAAAAATACACACGTGTTCACAGGCTGATTGGTGAATGCAAAATGAATTTCTCATAAGTCATACAAAATATAAGAAAAGGATTTCTTCATAGAGAACCTGATTTGAGCCCGATGGTGCATATATTTTTTTATATAAAAAAGAACTGTTGAGATGGATGGCCAGTGGAAGCTCAATTGTCTAAAACGTCCTTGTATCCACTGTTTGAAAGAAAGTCGCTGACGAGGAGTCTTAAGAAGAGCACAAAGTTCACGACGAGCATGATTGTGAGTCCGCAGCCAGCCAAGAGGGACATAGTTATTGGCAACTCCTGCGTGTGCTGCGACAGCCAAAATGCCATCCAGATCAGGACGCCAAACCGGAACACAATGTACGTGGTCACGTTTACGATGCTATTGATGACGTAGGTCGTAGACGACTTCGGATAGCCATTCATGAGTAAGAGCTGCCGCAGGTGAAGGAATATGCTGTTGACTTCCGCCATGAGCGCCACCACGGCATACCCAATGTAATGCTGGTAGTACAGGCTTACCCCGAAACATGTGAATATCTGGGGGGGGGGGAAGAGAAGAGTGGTGCAAAATGATGAATGAATTCATTGAACAAACATAAATTTGAGATAGACATGTACACGTACACATACATATAAGGCCCTAATTGTAAGCAAATTTTCAGTGTTACACCAGGGCTCCACGTTGACTTTTAGAGGTCCAGATTTGACTTTGTAAGTTCAGTATGCATAAAGGCCATTAATTCCACCATGACTCATGTGACATTTGAAGGAAATTTCTACTTTAAAATCTTCTGACAAAGCTATATCACGTGCACATATCTTCTTTATTAATATTTAGTGTAGGTATTGAAGTGGTAGATTTTGGCACAGAGACAATGACTAGCACATATATTTCTCTTGAATAAACACAATTTTACTAGGGTAACTTGCGTGACAGGCAAGAAATTAAGTTTTCATGCACCACTCCACATTAGGATGATCGGGGTGATTTTGTGTCAAGCCACTGGGAATACCAAATTCATATTTTAGGAATACAAACTTGATGACCTTTAGCACTCTACACCAAATTGGCTTTCAATTATAACTGAATTTAACTGAATAATCTACATGTGATGCATTTTATATTTCATTAACTTATATGTGCATGTATGGTTGTTCCTAACCCCCCCCCCCAAAAAAAAAAAAAATCAATATTCAACTGGAGTCAAAATTCTACTTGATTGCATCTTGACTCAAATTATCCTTAACCCCTTCTATACCACGAAATTCCCCCTCCCCCCTCAAATATCAAAAAATAGACTTTGAAGAGTCAAATTTGCAATTTTCATTATTTGTCTCATTGTTAGATAAAAATAAGATAACTTCCATACATGTATATATGAATAAATATGGAAGAATAGGACACTTCCAACTCCATATTATTTGCTTAGTACTGAATACTTTACAACATAGGATAAGGATGATAAATGAAAAATTAATATCAAATTTTATAAAACACTTTCTTCCTTAGTTAGAAGTTTGGTTTCATAGTTCAATAACACACCTATTCTACACATTTGGAGGTAGCTACATGGGCACAAAAAACTTGAAAATAATTGAAAATCTGTGCATGACAATGCCACTTCTCAATAAAAAATCATTTTCATAACTTGTGCTTATTTTTCATCAACAGCTGCATAATTGACCACACACATCATAGTGAATCCCAATCCATGCAATCTGCAGTAACCGCATGATCAAATTCATTTCAACAGACGACTGCTTTGCTTTGACAACTGCTTTCAAAACATTTAGTATGAATTGAATCACTGCCAAGTCTTACAAATGACTATAGTCATTTTGTAAAACTCTGACATACACTTTATCTCTGCAACAGAAAGTCATGACATAACCATAATTTGGCATGATGCAAGTTAATTACATAAGCAATTGTTTGAAAAAAGTGTGTGTGCGAGTATGCACACATCAGTACAGTTGCGCGCATGCAAAATGTGAAAATGCTTAAATTGATCTAGAATTAATTTTGGGCATGTTTCAGGCCATCTTACACATTTCAAAATTTTTCCCACGTGTGCTCATGTGCATGCGTCACTAAGCTTAAGTTCCTTATAGAGCGTGAAAATTACCAATTGTTACTTTTTCAGCATTTTAATTAATCCTACACGTACAGTACATGTGAAATATATGATTTCTAGAATAGTTTCTTGAACGTGCACGTACGTGGCTTAGATTGACTGGAACAGACTGTGCATGCGTTATTGTAGAACATTTGTGATTGGTGCGTTACCACAACTCAACCTTCTCATTCAGCTTTAACTTCATACTTTAAAGGTAATGTATAGATTTGGTACTCCCTCAAAAACTTGTGCACAAGTCATTGACATGTATAGGAAGCACATAAAAACGTTTGTTGCATGCCTTCTGATGCTGAAAATTTGAAATTTGTTCCAATATCATTGAATCAAAGTTATGATATTAAGCTTGTGAACTTTAAACAGTTGCCATTTTGCCTTTAGCGCATCACTGAAGCATGATCAAAAGATTTCCCCTAAATTTCACATGAAAGGTACATGTAGCTGGGAAATACAGCTACATGTACATGTCTCTGTACATTCAGATTTCCTCAAAGAATCCCGATCAGAAATTACAGAGATTTGTTTTAGGGGGAACTTAATTTTTGTATTGTGTTTATCTTTAAAAAATATTAGAAATAAAAACCATTAATCTTTTTAACATTTCAATATTGAAAGGAAACAAACCAGACAGTGACATTTCTTTTTCGAAGTACCTGTCCCACATAGACCTAATCTTGCATAGTACATTTAAAAAAATCATTATTCTTTGTTACTACTTCAAACAGCAGATACCGTAACTATTAAAGTCTATATAAACGCAGATATGACATTAAAATGAATGCGACTTCTCAAGTATATCTTCATTAATCTTCTCTTGCCTGTTTAAGGTCGTTAACAACAGGAAATTTTTCAGTACCCTGATTATGAGTCAATATATACATGAACACTCTCTTTTTAGAATAATCTATTGAGTATACCTGACCTACCGTGAATTTGGAGGTCACACACCAACACTGTAAAATCAAACACTTTAAAGTTATATTAACAAAAAAAAAAACCAAAAACTGGAATATGTTTTTTGAAGTCCCTCTCCCACACAGATATGAGTTAATTGTACTTTTTAACCACCATTATTCCTTGTTATTTCAAACAGCAGTTACCAACTATATCAACAAAGAGAATGCACTGAGAAGATTGCGACTACTCAAATATAGCTTCATTTATTACATTTTGTCACTGTTCATTACCTATTATAGAACAATATGCTGGGATTATCTCAGTAGACCGCCAAACCAACAGGACAGCCTACCAATATGTACTGATACAAATGTGTCCTTTTTACCAGATGCGGCACTCAGGGAGGGGGGGGGGGGGAGTGTGCACAGTGCCCCTACCCACTTTTTCAAGCACCCATAGTGCCCCTTTTTACTTTTGAAAGGTGCCCCTCTTCACTCTGATAAGTGCCCCATTTTCTCTTGTATAAGTGCTCTTTTCCCCTTCCGATAAAGTGCCCTTTTTCAAGTCTCATAAGTGCCCCTTTTTCTTTCCATTTAATGCCCTTTCCCAATCCTAATAAGTGCCCCTTTTAAATTCTGATGAGTGCCCCTATTTATCTCTGATAAGTCCCCCTTTTCCTTTCCATTAAGTCTCCTTTTCCCCTCTTGTTAAGTGCCCCTTTTTCCATTCTTTACTTCAGAATAAGTGACAATATTCCTTTCTTATAAATGCCCCTTTCCCATTTTGATAAGTACTCCCTTTCAAATCTCATGGATGCCTTTTTTTTACTTCTGACAAGTGTCTCCCTCCCCCCCCCCCCCCCCCACTCGTTGCCCTTTACCCCTTTTGACAATTCTCCCTTTTTTTTCAAATCTGAAGAGTGCCCCATTTTTTGTTAGATTATTCCCCTTTCACTTTCTAATAAGTGCTATTTTCCCCCTTCTGATAAATACCACTCACTCCTCACTTCGTGACTGTTCTACAGCCTATATGTATAGTTGTACTTGTTCAACTCTAGTTCTTATACTGTAAGACAATGTCCTTGTCTTAGATGAATGTATTAATGAAAATAAAAACTGAAAAGTGTAATTCATTTGATATTCCAACCCTTATTCATGACTCTTTTTGTTTACCACGCCATGTTTTTAGGGTGAAAATCCCCATCAGCCCCCATCCACTTTTTTTTCTGATTTGTTTAAAGTATTAACTAAAATTATGCATTTGCCATTTCAAAAGGCACCGTAATATGTACACTCTTCATGTATGTTACTTCATTTTAAATTTACAATGTACCTTTCTAATATAGGCATACACACTGAATATCATGTAGGCCTACTCTGGTATAAAATCTGAGACTGAATTAGATAAGGATGGATAAATGAAAAGTGGTGGGTTGATCTATCACATGAATGTTCATGTGATATCAGACCTTTCACTGTCCAGCTTAATTTGAATAATATGATTGGAAATAGCCTATATTACTGACTTCATGTAAAATTGAAACAACAACAAGCATGTGCACAGCAGTGAAACATTGCTTTGCATGCCCAAGTAAGCAATCTTTAATAATTAAAAGTAAATAGATATTCATGATCAATTTTACCATGATAATAATCAAATGCACATGCTATTTCATCTAAGCCCAGACTTTTAAAAGTGCCATTTATTATTTTTTAAAACCAGCATCTCCATTGTTTAATTGTGTGTAATCATATAATATTTGAATTGATGAAAAGCAGACTGGAATTTTCAAGCAAGATAGTTTAGTCACTCAACAAGGATGTTAAATGAGGAAATTGGACATCGTTTTTGTACACATGACAAACTTTATTTTCTACATCTATTTGGATGATATTGGCAATCGCACTGAGGAGAATGGGACATCTATTGCACACTTATTGATACAAGAGACATACATATATCACTCAGCATTTGCTTTTTAATTACATTTTTTATTATTTCCAAAACACAAACTTGACAAGCAATTTGTGTAATGAGGATCATGATATTTTGATGTTGTAGTAAATATTTTTTACAAAATTTCCCCTTTTTTATAGGGTAACATGTTTTTATAAGTCTTTCTGTGAATAAAAATCTGTTTCACCATAAGAATTCATGCAATTTGGGTTCAAAAAAGATGGGAGAGTTCTCTATGCATGACATCACACATCATGACCGGATTCACCGCGATGATGAGGGATTCCCCAAATCCACGTCTTCATTTTCAAAACATTCATATCTTTCTTTGTGCTTTGTCTGATTCTTCTGAAACTTTCACGAATTTGTTTCTTCAGGGGTTTTTTCTGCTCCTCCTGGAGCTATATCTCTATTAAAGAAGGGTTAGTTCCCCTTCAGGCCATGGAAAAGGAGGAAAGGGTCTCGGAAAGGGTGGTGCCAAACGTCATCGCAAGGTTCTATGAGAAAACATCCCAGGCATCACCAAGCCTGCCATCCGTCGACTAGCTAGAAGAGGTGGCACCACACACAGAAATGGGTATATGGGACTGCACACAGATGTGGCATGAATGTTCGGCCCGAACACTTCAGCTATTTTGGGGCATATTTCAAATATAAGGGCATTTGAAGAGAAATCCTCTTCAGGGGACATTTCTACTATGACGTTCTTCCAAACTGGCACAAAAGCAATGAGAAAGCTCACAAAATATTTTTCACCTTTCCCAGAACTCAACCTTCCCTTTAATTGTAACTAATCATTAAACTCTCTAAATTGGCAACACAGTGAAAAATCATGCAATCACTATTTCTGTGTGCAAATTGGTAATTTTTTAAATTAAATTTTGTATTTATCAATCATTTTGGTTTCATGTTATATCCATTTTTATTTTTTCAAACTATGTAGATGTAAGAGTGGATAATGATAATTGTTGCCAATTTTAGGAATGAAAGCTGATTAAATTAGACCTTCAGCAAGCTCAATACTGCTATGGGTTAATGTAACGCCACGGTTTACTACCTCATATGTGAACGAGCCTTAAGGATCATTTTAACAGTAATACTTACAACAATGTGATGAAGAAGTAATGGCCATGAGCTGGATATCTTCTTATATGCAAGCATATCTAGGAAATCATACACAAAATAACCTGCAAAATAAGAAGAGATTTGTAAACACTTAGTATTCAAGATAAAAGAAGTGTCAGGATTGTTTCACAGGAACAAAAAAAAAAAAATCAGTGCGGAGAAAAACAAATAATGAATGTACACCAAAATATACCACATACATGTACATGTCAACCATCACTAGCCCCTCCACACACCACCACCCCCCCCCCTCCCCCCCCCCCCCCAAAAAAAAAAAAATCTGTAGAATCTGCTTTTATTGAGAATTTCATAAATTGTTGATATTTTGGCATGAATTAATTGGAACATCTGGAAAGCAATGTATAAAGGAAGGAAGTTATCCAGGTACTATTCTACTTTGTTTCTTGGCTACTCTATGAAATTGGCCACCTCACAAGTCAAAAATGTGACTATCAGTAGTTTTTACTTGTTGGCTCAGAGGCAACATGTACTTTTGGGAAGAAGTACATCAAAGGTGAAAATATCAGGGCCCCTTTTTCAATAAAACTTGTTATCAATTAAACAAGTTAGTAAAAGCAGCACTGATTTTCTTATTTACTATATAAATCTATATACCTACCTATTATGCCTGTAGTCTTGACTACGGGACCCCTTCGAGAATTATCACACATGTGTCACAATATGGTGCGCACCCCCCGTAATCCTATTGTCCCCTTTGCCACTCACGCGCGTCTATACGCTACGGCCATCTTCCTCTTTTGCGAGCAACCCCAAGAAGAAACATGTTGCTTGCAAGGAGCGGGGAAGGAGGGAGGGTCATAGGTAGGTATATAGATTTATATAGTAAATAAGAAAATCAGTGCTGATTTTACAAATTTACTGCAATAAATCATATATACCTACCTATTATGCCAGACCAGCGCCAACTCAAAGACCGGGAGGCATGTTTCGAGCAAAGGAAATAGGATTACACCAAAGACTACAAAGAAGACACAGCGGCCTTCAAGGTGGCTGACGCAAACAAAGCTTCACCTGCGGGAATATCCCTAAGGTAGCAAGAAATGAAGGAATTGGGCGAACGCCAATAAGCAGCCTTCAAAATATCAACAAGCGCCACACCTTGAAACAGAGCCCAAGAAGTGCTGACACTACGAGTATCATGAGCACGAGGCTTACTGTCGGATAAAAGAGCCTCTGTGCCAGCGGCCCTAATAGCTTCAACGATCCATCTAGAAATGGAATCAAGAGAGGCAGGAGAAAAAGGCTCTCTAGTGATCAGGAACAACTGATCATCCTTACGATAAGACTTAGTCTTATCAATATACCATTTGAGAGCCCTAACAGGACACCAAACTTTGTCCTCACGCACCGAAGAAAGGTCAGAAAGCGGACAAAGAAAAATCTCAACAGGACCGGAGGTAGCTGTCTGATTCTTGGCAACGAAAGAAGCCCTAGGAATCAATCTAACACCTTTTCTCTCCCAGCGAACATGACCAGGAGTAAGACAGAGAGCATGAAGAGTACTGCGCCTCTGCCCAGAGGCAATAGCTACCAAAAAGAGCGTCTTAACCGTAAGATGATGAAGCGAAGCTTCACCTAACGGTTCAAAAGGAGGTTTCGCCAAGGCCTCCAGGACCTTAGGCAGACTCCAAGACGGCACTAACTTAGAAAACGAAGGTCGTTTCAGAAAGAACGAACGAATCAAACCGCTTAGTAGCGGGGAATTGGAAATCCCCGAACCATCCGAAAAACCCGAATGAATGGCCCCGATCGCCGAACGGTAGCCTCGGATAGTAGAAATAGATCTCCCTTTGTCAAATAACGAGATTAAGAAATCCGCAATTGAACCAATAGGAGCCTTAGAAGGGGTTTGATTTCTCTCTTTGCACCAAAGGAAAAAGACCGAGAGACGGGAATTGTAAATTTCCCTAGTAGAAACCCTACGACTGGACATTAAAAAGTCCGCGGCTCTATCAGAGAGACCCGACTGTCTTGCAGATTCCCTGACAGGGGCCAAGCAGTCAAATGAAGAGACTCCGGATTGTGGTGAAGAATCCCCGATAGGGGCTGTAACACCAGATCCGCTCTTAACGGGAGAACTAACGGTTGAGCCCTTAGAAGGCTCATAAGCTCCGGAAACCAATTCCTCCTGGGCCAAAAGGGAGCTATTACAAGCACCCTCGCCCGATCTTCCCTGATTTTCCGCAAGACACGCGGAATCAGTTGGAAGGGAGGAAAGGCGAATCCCTGAAGGTTCTC
Source organism: Heliocidaris erythrogramma (assembly GCA_025617745.1). Classification (NCBI taxonomy): domain Eukaryota; kingdom Metazoa; phylum Echinodermata; class Echinoidea; order Camarodonta; family Echinometridae; genus Heliocidaris; species Heliocidaris erythrogramma. The sequence goes on from CM046861.1 coordinate 12,536,930, forward strand.
CCAGCTGAGGGAGAAAGCATCGAGAGCCCATGCTCCCTGATCGCGAACACGGGAGCAATACTTCGGCAGCTGGTGATTTAGCACCGACGCAAATAGATCCACTTCCAGTGGACCTAGGCAACTGCGAATGCGGCAAAATACCTCCGGATGGAGCATCCATTCCGATGGAAGATACCTGCCCCGGGACAGAAAATCCGCAATGAGGTTTTCCCGACCGGGGATGAAAGAGGCCACGGGTGTGATTGCCATGCGACGACACCACCTCCACAGCTGAGCTGCTAGGGCATTCAGGGCAACCGAACGAGTGCCTCCCTGCCGATTGATATATGCCGCCACGGTAACATTGTCCGTGAGAATCAGAACCGAACGACTGAGAAGTCGACTTCTGAAATGGAGCAAGGTCAACAGAACTGCCATAAACTCCAGGACATTGATATGAGGAAGAGTCCCAAGATGAGACCAATCCCCCGCAACCGTGCTGCCGTTGCAGTGTCCTCCCCACCCCAACCGAGAGGCGTCCGTCGAAACCGATATCGACGGAAGAGGGACAGAGAAGGACCTGCCTCGCGCGAGAAACACCTCGCTCGTCCAACAAGCGAGAAGAGACTTGATCTTTACTGGTACTGGAATCCAGACCAAAAGAGAGTCTTTTCCCGGCTTGAAGAACCTGAGGAGATGTCTCTGAAAGGGTCTCATGAGGAGCCGGCAGTCCTCTAAAACATCGACTAGACTGGCTAGATAACCTAGAAACTGAAGCCACTGTCTGGCCGAGACTCTTCTGGCCAGCAAGAGCTTGCGAGCCGCAGAGACAATGGTGAGAATCCTGTCTCGACTGGGCCGAGCTAACTGATTCCTTATGTCTAACACCGCCCCCAGAAAAACTGGGCTGCGAGTGGGGACTAACTCTGACTTTTCCCAATTTATTAGGAAACCTAAGTCTTGAGTAAGAGAGACGAGCAAACGAGTCTCGTCCAACAAACGATCGCGCGACTCCGCAAGGAGAAGCCAATCGTCCAGGTAACAAAACAACCGCAGGCCGCGACGCCTCAGAAAGGCCGCTAGCACCGCTACAACTTGAGTAAAAACCTGAGGGGCCGGGCGCAGCCCGAAGGGAAGAGCCCGAAAACGGTAAGTCTCCGAGAGGAAGGAGAACCCCAGAAGATCGCGAGATGCGCGATGAATGGGAATGTGAAAGTACGCGTCCTTGAGATCTATCGAGACCGCGTAGTCTTCCCTTTTGATCAACGGAAGAATGGAGGCAAGAGTCTCCATCCGAAAATGAACCAGAGGAATAAATTTGTTTATCCTCTTTAGGTTCAGTATCAAACGAAGTTTTCCCGAGCGCTTGGGAATAACGAATATTGGAGAAAGGGAAAGAGACGGCCTGTCTCTTACCCTTTCTATAGCCCTCTTTTCCAAAAGAGACTCGATCTCCTTCGAAGCATGAGACCGAGACAGGGCAGACATGGGAGGTGACCGAATTCTTATAGCCCCTCCAGGGAGCGAGGCGCAAAGATCTAAGAAGAATCCGTCTCGCACGACGGAGAGAACAAACACGTCCCCGGAGATGGCCTCCCAAGCAGGGAGAAACGCATGAAGTCGGCCACCTACCACATTCGGTCGAACAAGCGCTCGGGGAAAAACATCAAAATCCAGGCTTGGCCTTCTGCGAAGCCATCGCCTTACCACGAGAACCTCTCGAAAAGCCCCTGCCACGACTCCCTCTCCCACGAGACGGAGCTGGCTGAGGCTCAGGAGGCGGGACCCTAGACACGCGACTGCGTTGACCCGAAACAGGACCAGCAGGTCTACGCCGAACAGGGGCCCGCGTTGGCTTAGAGCTAGTGTGAAACTGCTTAGTCATATCCGAGATCTGCTTTCGCGCATCGATCTCTCTTTGAAACACCGTAGCGAATTTACCACCAAAAAGCGAAGGACCCCGAGACGGAACATCTCGGAGAAGTTGAGCAATGCCCGACTCTCTAACACCCAGTGCTGAGAGAGCCGAGGTCCTGCGACGGAACGTAGCCGAAGCAGCTGCTGTGGAAAGCTGCGACCACTGCAGACAAAAAAGAGTATGCAGCAAGTCGTCAATAATCAGCTTGTCACCATCGGTAACATTCAACTCCTCCGCCCTGGACCTAAGGTCGGAGAGAAGCCCTTGAAAAGCCGCCAAACGCATCCCTGACCTAATGTGGTTTTCAATATTAGACCAAATCTTATCCTCCGCCCTGAACGCAGCGGAGGTAAGCGGATTAGTCGCCCGCAAGCGACGACCAACCTCCAAAATCTCAGGAGAAAGAATCTTAGCCTTGAAAAAGCTGTCTTGGTCCTGAGAACACAAGGCAAAGGCCTTACCCCTGACCGCATTAGATCGCTTAACCAACACCGCGGCCTCAATGCGGTCATACTCCAGCTTGAAAACCTCCTCAAGAGCAATACCCTCAGAGGAGACCTGCTGCTTGAAATTCCAACGCGAAGTCGAACCCTGCGCGCGGGTTGACTGAACTTCAGGGAGATATTTGGACAACAAAGCAATCGCTTCCACTCCATAGAGATTGAGCGATTGAGACTCCGCCTGCCCAAGCGATTCGGGAACCGAAGCTTGAGAGGACGCATCCAAATCTGGTTCCACCCGAGTGGAATGAGACAAAGGAACGCTAACAAAGGCCTCCGCAGGCGGGTCCCCGCATGGTTCACCAAAAGTCTCCTCGCCGGCGGAGCCCCAAGGGCCGCGGGAATAGGAGGCACATGCGAATCAGTCTCAGACAAAGAGGAATCAATCACAAAAGGCTGATCAGACTCAAAGCGAGATCCCTGAATATGGACAGAAGTCAGGGTTGAAGAAGCCGGTACAAAGGACCAACCCTGATTCTGAGCAAAAGCCCGCATCATACTGAACATGTCAGCTTGAGAGGAGCTAGCCGGGTCAGCCAGGCCAGACGGGCAAGAGGCCGGCAAAGCCTTGCCGCTTTTCGCCTTCTTCTTGGCCTTTTTCTTGGCTGGCTCGACAATAGTCGTAGCCGAAACCCTTTTCTTAGAACGCTTAATCGGATTCGTTCGGATCCCCGAAGCCTCTTCGGAAACACGAACCGATTCCTCCGCGGAGGGACGTTCACTTCCCATAAAGGGATTGGAGCGCTCATGGCGTAAGCCTAGAGAATCGCCCAAATCACCCATATTGGCTAGGCAAGAAGATGCCGTAGCCATGGGTTGGGAGCTAAAAGCTCCCAGTGCGTGGGCAGACCGAGATGACTCGGTATGTGCCCGATGACTACTAAAGGCATGTGAACCCACTATTGGACCGCTCGAAAGCAGCAATAGGGGAGCACTAGTAGTCACGCACTCAGGTGAAAACACCTGTTGCTCCGAAGAGCGTCCATAATTGTTAGCTCGAGCATTCCCATCAGCTGGCAACTGAGACAGCCCAGAAAGTACTCGTTCCCCCATATGGCGTTTGCCGGGGGCTAGGGTTTGAGAACCCAGACCAACATGGACTAAGCCCGTGGGTTGCCCTGCAGTAGTGGGGCGCGTCTCCCCTAACGGATCAGAGCGAGTGAACGCTACCGTACGGGAAACAACAGCCCCCCCCTCTGGTCTCAGCGACCGGGGGATTGGATTCGAGATATCCAAACCACTAGAATCTGACGCCACCCACCCCGAAACCACAGGCTTCGGAGTTGACAATCCCGATTCAGTTAACGCCACCCGTCCCGAAGCCGCAAGCTCCGAAACTGGCAAACTCTGCAAGGGAACACCACTAGGCAACTTACCTTTAGCCCTCCTCCCTCCCCCGCGTACCGCTGTACTCGGGGGAGTTCTGGAAGGCCGAGTCGTCTTGCTAGACAACTCTTCGGAAGAAGCAGGTCTCCTTGACCCAGCTGCTTCTTCTTCCGAATTCATACCACTGCAATAAAACAGACAATAAAGTATACTTTTCAAATTAAGAAATACTTCAACTGAATGCAGTAAATAAAACTAAAGTTTATTTGGGAGATACGCACTAAAGAAATTTTCACAGCCTAAAAACCGTAAGAACAAACACCGAACCCGAAGGCTCGGTGACAAACGGAAACACCCGCAAACACGGAAATATCTACGTGGGGCTGACCGTGAAAGAGAAAAATAAATGCCAAGAAAGGGAATCAAAAAATCCCTTGCAATCGGCAAGAGTGACTAATAAAACACAAAGTACTATAATCTAAACGAATATAGGTACCTAAAAGTGCTTTAACTATGTGAAAAAGCGCACCAAAAAGATACTATACGACCTGATTTCAGGAGCGCTGTGACTATACGTCCTAACTCGTCGGGGGCGAGCAAGAAAGAGGAAGATGGCCGTAGCGTATTGACGCGCGTGAGTGGCAAAGGGGACAATAGGATTACGGGGGGTGCGCACAATATTGTGACACATGTGTGATAATTCTCGAAGGGGTCCCGTAGTCAAGACTACAGGCATAATAGGTAGGTATATATGATTTATTGCAGTAAATTACAATTTTTATAAGCTTCTAAAATCCTTGAATCTGATTGGCTGTGAGCAAATTTATTATAGAAATCGGGCAGTTGTTATTGATCGCAATTTTTATGAAACAGGATCCAGGTCTGTATAACTATTATAAAATCATGTCTCAAATGATCAAATCCTTTGTCAAAAGTTACCTATTGAAAATTGAAGGACATCAGCTATTATAAAGAGTGAGAAACTTTACAAAACCAGCAGCTCTATGAGCTTTGTAGAGTTAGATCGCTCTCAACGTTTGTTTTCCCTTTCTTTCACAAAGTACAATTCTTTACAAAATTGATGATCTGCATGTGTACTGTGTTGATTTCAACCTCCAATATTTTGTGGTAATAAGTTACTAGATTAATGAAGTATATTTTTTGACAAAGTATGGCTCGAAATCTGAGATTTCTTAAGCTAATAATAAGAAAGGTTTCACAACAAAACAAATCAGTTTAAAGGGGAATTAACCCCAAAATATAAATGTGCTCATATTCAAAGATCTATTCCTTCTTGTTGCCCTACGTAGTTTTGCATTAAAATATACGAGATGGGTATAGATCAGGATTATCTCAGCAAGATTTATTGTCTGCTAGCGATACCAAGGGGCTGCCATTTCCTTAATGTGTGCATAAAGATATTTTTAATCCGAATGCAAAATTGTCTTCCTTGCTGATACAAAATTCCATTTGAGATTTAAAATATTTAACAGATATATACATATATTCTAAAAACGAAAATGTGTTTTATATTTCTTTGAAAATTACGATTTTACTAAATATCATTGTATATTCTTTATACTATGACGTACATGTACGAGACAGAGCGAATTAATTAAAATTTATGGATGATGACTTTCCCGAGCGTCAGTAGTGACAAACTATGCATTCACCTGCTTTGAGATAATGGACTTCAAAAGTCAGAATGCGTTGTATAAATTATGTTCTGCTCTGCCAGGCAAGACCAAGAAATCGATTTCTAGTTAGCAAAACCGGAGAATTTAAAAAGAAATCTGTAAATTTCAAATTTTAAAATAAATGTATACACCTGTTATGTATTTTCCATCATATATGGGGCTTTTTTTATAATGAATAGAAGCAATTTAGCTCGTGGATTAAAAATATCTTCCTGACCGGAACGGTCTCCAATGGTTCATGTACAACTCCATGTCATCAAGAAAATGGCAGCCCCCATGAAGTGTTAGCAGATGATACTGTGTGCTAGAATGTCTTGATTTAAACCCTTTTCTGATATTTTATTTCTAAAGTGATACAGGTCAATGATTACAGTTAAGAATATATTACACTTTTGAACATAAGTACATTTATATTCTAGTGTTAATTCTCCTTTAAAGTTTACGATTTAACAAATATTGTAAGACTGAAGTTAGAGTGGCCTTGATCTGACCAGCCATTGTCATTGCCAAAGTCTGACCACATATCTCTTCAAATATAAACTTCGAGATCACTTGTAAAGAAAGGTCCCTTCAGAGTTCACCTACACTACAATTCTCCTTGAGAGCAATTGAAGGACAAAAAAAATTCAGGTCAAGTTTGTGCTTTAATCATTTAACAACTTTTGTAAGGCTCAAGTTAAAGTGACCTTTCCCTGTCAATGTCATTGCCAAAGTCTGACCATATGTAAATCCCTTGACATAAAAGTTTTGGTTCACTGGTAAACCTAATGAGCAATTCTCCTTGAAGGTGACTAGAGGAAGGACATCACAATATAAAGCATGTTCTACAAGACTATCTTATACATTTTTCAAGGACCCTTGATAGACATATCAAACATACTCATATCTTCAACAGTCAATACATTATGTTTGAACTCCATAAATAATTTGTGAAAAGAGAACAACTTATCAAAGAATCTGCTTGAAATTTGTTGTTCAGCTTGGAAATTTATAGGAAAATGGTTGTATATACAGTACAGTACATCAACAGCTTAATACGAACTGCACAATTTCTTCAATGGTTGATCAAAAATTTGAACTATGTGCATTAATCTCTTGAACACTATGCGGCGAATAGGATAACTCAGGCTGGGCTCTCTGGAAAATGTTTGTTATAGCTGTAGTATACAAAAAGCAACTTTAATCCAATGGGTTATTGTATTGAACAAGTGGTACATTTGTTCTTATAGGGGAAAATATTCAACATGTTTTGTTTTTCTTTCTAGTTTGGCTGCACACAGATTGCAGTTTGTGTTAATCCAAGTGGAGTGTGTTTGGCGAAGAAGCTTTATGCAGATCTACCTTTCAAGATTCAAATCATTCATTGCCCATACCAATACACACATAGAAAGTCAACCTCGATTTATAGAGAATAACAAATAGTATTTAAAGGGGAAGTCCGGTCCAAAAATGACTTGGTTTTGATAGAAGCAGAAAAATCAGACCAACAGATCAAAAAAGGTTTGAGGAAAATCGGACAACTAATAAGAAAGTTATGAATTTTTTAGTGGCATGAAAAACTGGAGAAACGATGAAAATCACTAGACAAATTGGCAACTCAGTCATGAATCTGTGATGTCATGGGTACACAACTCACCAACTATTTTGTTTATATTCATAATACAAATTTAAATTTTTGTCCAAGAATGTGATTTCCTCATGACTTGAACCAACTTATATTTATAGTAATATGTTTTTGCATGTATACACTAATACAGAATAAATAATTTTCTGTAAAAATCATGAAAATATGAACATTTATACAATATACATAAAAGATGAGTTTTTATGGAAATGTAATATTTTGAAAACAATATCAATATTTTGAAGTTCATGAAATATTTTGTAAATGTTTATACATGCAAAAACATATTACTATAGATGTATTTGGTTCAAGTTATGTGAATATTCATATTCTTGGTCAAAATTTGAGAATTTGTATTATGAATATAAACAAAATTATTGGTGAGTTGTGTACCTTTTCAACAGGACCTCTGTCACCAAGTCGACCTGTTTTGAGTTTTAGTCTAGTTTTGTATGGCTCTGCTCAAAACCTTTGGTCTGGTGAGCTGGAGACGGGTTCTGGTTCCGGGCAATGGCACAAAACCAATACCATGGAAAGATAATGTTAAAAGATTCTGTAATGTGTATAACACATCTTCCTTGAAAGAAGAGAAAGCAAGGAAAGCCCTGGGCATTTAAAGGCCAAGTCCACCCTAACAAAAAGTTGATTTGAATAAATAGAGAAAAATCCGACAAGCATAACACTGAAAATTTCATCAAAATAGGATGTAAAATAAGAAAGTTATGGTATTTTAAAGTTTCGCTTAATTTCGCAAAACAGTTGTATGCACATCCTGCTCAGTATGCAAATGAGGGAACCAGTGACGTCACCCACTCACTATTTCTTTTGTATTTTATTACATGAAATACGAAATATTTTAATTTTTCCTTGTTATAATGTGAAACAACAATGTTTGATTCCTCGCTGAATATGTGTAATTGCCATTGTTGCAACCTATACACAATTCAATGTGAGCTTCCTAATTGTGAAATCTGCAGAAATTAAAATATTCTATATTTCACATAATAAAATACAAAAGAAATAGTGAGTGGGTGACGTCACTGGTTCCCTCATTTGCATACTGAGCAGGATGTGCATAACTATTTTGCGAAATTAAGCGAAACTTTAAAATACCATAACTTTCTTATTTTACATCCTATTTTGATGAAATTTTCAGTGTTATGCTTGTTGGATTTTTCTCTATTTATTCAAATCAACTTTTTGTTAGGGTGGACTTGGCCTTTAAGACGTGCTATATATATGATAATTCTGTTGCCATACTGAAAATGTCAAGGAGTGCCTTTCAATCCAGGGATATGACAGGTTTGAAAGGCACTCTATGATCGCTTTCTTACCTGTAGAAAGAGAAACTAGAATCTCGCTGAACGGAGTGAAGTTGTGTATTAGATCATCTAAGATGAACGGAGATATGTACAAACTGCAATGGGGAGAGAAAACAAGAGAGAGAGAGAAAGGAAAGAGTTATCAAATCACTTTTACAAAATACATTACATTTGCTGTAATGGTTACACCTTTATGGATTTGCATGAAAATGCTCTGAACATGTTTAGTATGAAATATTACTGGTATATATTCATGCAGTTTTGTGTGTTCTATTTCTGTTTTGACCAAAATCAAAACCAATGAATAAATTAATTAAAAATATAAAAACTGTAATATGTTGCTTGATTCAGGCAATTCAAAATTGATCCTTGTAAGTACAGTCTAGAAAATGAGAGTGAATTATCAAAAACAGATGGGAGAGAAAATGTGTTGATGGTTATGGAAAGTATTGTTGGAAGGCCCATGTAATGTGTATGACATGGTGTATTGTTGACTGCTTGTATATTGAAGTTGCACTTCAATATATCTTCATCTCATAATCTGTTTCAAAAGAGGAGATAATTAGATAATGTAGACCTACTAGAAATAGTCACTCACAAAACGATTGAAAATACATGTACATGTATAGGCCTATTTTGCACTTGGATATCTAATTTAGGACAAATAAGGGGGAGGGAGGGGGCAGATGTACATGTACACAGGACTGCTACAGAATGCATACGATACATACATGTAGACTTACTTGTAAATTGTAAAAGTTTCTGTATACATTATTCATGATTGTAATATTTCTATTGTTGTGTAGACCATTGATTTCACTGAAAAGAAATGAATAAAAGAATGTAAAACAAAAAGTACATACACTATAAAACAAACTGGAATACACACTACACAATACATGTATATGGGTAAGAGATAGTGTAAAAAAGAAATACAATAAAATAAATGGGGGGGGGGGGGAAGAAGAACAGGGAAGAAAATTCTGCAGCAGTTCTTATTGATAACATGTTTTATGAAATGAGGCCCAGATCCTTTAAAATTGGAGGTATTACAAAACAATATTATCTAGAAATAATACATGTATACACGTGTACATCAGTACATGTAGGTCATGGTTCATAAAACTGGAATGAAAGCAAACCAATCCCTTTCATACACTGTACATCTATTAAACAGAAATTGATATCGTCCGAAGTACAATGGTCAATTGCAAATCTTATGAAAGCATTGACATGTACTTCCCAAACATATACTCAACAGAGAGGGGGGGGGGGGGGGGGGGGGCAGGTGTACATGAGAATACTGCTACAGTATGCATGCACACTAAAACAAACTGGGGTACACAATATTACGAGATACATGTACAGCACCAAAAAAGAGAAAAAAGACAGAAAAGAAGAACAGGGGAGAAAATATCTTTAAAATCTACACAGACATGTACATTACATGTACCGATATGGTAATACAACTGACCACACTTCAGATTAATGACCAGTTCAGATTAATCAAATTATTGGTCACCATTGTGCAATTATGCAAAGCTCTACATTAACAGCTCACTAAAAATATAAAATCCACATCAAACGGGCACATGATACACTCCTAAGACATCACATTAATGTAAAATATGACAAAATTGTTACAAAAGTAACAAATTAAATGCTTGTGTGAACGACGCCCCCAGATCATTATACAACCGTCCCCTATGCGGGTCACGTGATGTTGAATGAAAATGGGTGAATGGAGCCACACATGTGTGTACATGATAATTATAACATCAGGTAGTCTGTACAAGCAGACTCTGTGTTAGAACTGAAAACATGTAATCCCTGCATATCTGTACATGTACCGATATGGTAATACAACTGACCGCACTTCAGATTAATGACCAGTTCAGATTAATCAAATTATTGGTCACCATTGTGCAATTATGCAAAGCTCTACATTTACAGCTCACTAAAAAATAGCCACATCAAACGGGCACATGATACACTCCTAAGACATCACATTAATGTAAAATATGACAAAATTGTTACAAAAGTAACAAATTAAATGCTTGTGTGAACGACGCCCCCAGATCATTATACAACCGTCCCCTATGCGGGTCACGTGATGTTGAATGAAAATGGGTGAATGGAGCCACACATGTGTGTACATGATAATTATAACATCAGGTAGTCTGTACAAGCAGACTCTGTGTTAGAACTGAAAACATGTAATCCCTGCATATCTGTACATGTACCGATATGGTAATACAACTGACCGCACTTCAGATTAATGACCAGTTCAGATTAATCAAATTATTGGTCACCATTGTGCAATTATGCAAAGCTCTACATTTACAGCTCACTAAAAAATAGCCACATCAAACGGGCACATGATACACTCCTAAGACATCACATTAATGTAAAATATGACAAAATTGTTACAAAAGTAACAAATTAAATGCTTGTGTGAACGATGCCCCCAGATCATTATACAACCGTCCCCTATGCGGGTCACGTGATGTTGATTGAAAATGGGTGAATGGAGCAACACACTTGTGTACTCCATAATTATAACATCAGGTAGTCTGTACAAGCAGACTCTGTGTTAGAACTGAAAAAACCTACATGTATGCAGTTTCATGCGTTTGCTTAAAATGTCAAAGGCTTGAAGTATCAGTAAAAAAGATCCAGGGGAGTGCTGAAGGATTTAGCTCTGGAAAGCTAAAAACAAACAGCTATGAAAAACTGAAAAAGAGCTTTGGTTAAAAACAAATACATGTATGGTACATAAAAATCACTGTGTACAGTGAAATTTTACTTCCAAGTACAGAATCAAAAAGATCTCCCATGAAAAAATGTAAGTAGGCTACTCTTCCTACAATGACAGGCATGCATAATTAATTGCATATATATATTGCACAGTGGAATTTATACTATTTGTATACATGTACAAACTGTCAATTTTGGGGGCTGCATTATGTGATTTTCTTTCACATAACGTCTGTTTAGAGCCAGAAGGGCATTTAAAGTCACATCATTTGTACAGAGTTATGCCTTTCTGGCATCAAACAGACGATAACTGTGTTCATTTCACATACAATTTGATTTGTCTATTCAAATATAATGTACAATGTACTGAAACATCTTGAGTGAAAGTAAAGAATAACTGGTGCAAGTGTGAGGAGTTAAGGAGAAATTTGTTAGACCAAGGAGGTTTTAGACCTCTGGAAGATTTTGAAACTCTATGGGTTAGCCAAGCTCCCAAGAGGCTCAAGCATTCAAGGAATTTCTTCCTGTCAGTTAATTGTAACCATTCCTCTTCACCTCCCGGATAGAGAGAGGCAACTGTACACTTTCTAATTAATGTCTTGCCCAATAAAGGAATTAGTTCAGTCTTTAAAGGGAAGGAGGGGTTCTGGGAAAGTTAAAAATAATTTGTGAGCTTTCTCATTCCTTAAATACATGTATACACACATATATATATATATGTATATATGTAGTAGAAATTTCCCCTGAAAAGGATTGCTCTTCAAATGCACTCATATTCAGAATATGACGAGAGATAGCTACACCATGTAAAATGTTCAGCCGAACATGTGTGTAGTCACATTTCAGTGTGCAGTGCATGTGACTCTCAGCAGGATTGAGTAAATTTCTTCTCATTTTGGTGATTCCAAAACCTTATATAATCAACCTTTCCCAATTGCTTTGGGAATTGGGAGAGTTTCTTTCACTATGTTGGTCTCGCAGGACCAGAACTCAACTTTATCTTTGACCCATCTCACCAACCCCAACATCAACTTCACGCATAAACCAGTACAATATTTTCCAGCATCAAGTGGTCATCATACATTGTACATGTATGTGTATGTGCACTCATATTCTGTATTTTGCATTAATGTCACTTTAAAACACATTGAGCAAACATCAAATGGATTTTTCAAGTGTGGTATGAGTGGTGTGCAAATAAATCTCTTGAACTGAATTTTCATCAGAATTACATATAGTGTTAAATAATTTCAGACCTTGATTTCAAACTATTGGCAATGAACTCCAGGCGACCTCTTTTGTTAAACAAATGTATATGAACTGTAGTACCAAACACCAGCAGGGGAGCGTGTCATCAAGCGTTTTGTCAGTGATTTTTACTGACAAATTTGCTCTCAGCCAATCAGATGCAAGGATTTCAGTAGCTTATAACAGTTGTCTGTAAAAATCACTGACAAAACGCTTGATGAAACGCTCCCCAGGTCTACAGAACCAGAAACTTTCAATAAGTTTTCATGCCCGCAGTTTTTGGGGCAAGAAGCTTTCGCAAATTGCTAGAATGAAAATTGAGTGATTTACATAAACATTGTAATGTTATTAAAAATGCAAATTTATCTCTAAACCAAAATACAACTGAATGTTGGTAAACAAATTTATGGTAATGGCATAGAGCTACAGAAATTTTTCAAAATGAGTTTCCTTTTATCTGGACACTCTGTGTATTACATTTCATAGCTTGGTAAAACAAACAAGAAACCAAACAAAACACCCTGCCAATGAATATTTTAATGTACATGTGTATGAACATTTATACTGGAACTTTAATGTTGTTGTATGTTTGCTTAAAGATAAAGTTGAGTTCTGGTCCCACGATTACATTGTGAATAACTTGTCCCAGAGCAATTGGGAAAGGTTGATCACGTCTACCGGTAAATAAGAATTGGTGTAAAATGATAAGATACTGACCCATTCTTGCTGAAAAGCACATGTACTTGACACAGAAATTGGTATGGGACTATACACACAAGTGGCATGAATGTTCAGCCCGAACATTTCAGGTATTTCTTGTCATATTTTGAATATGAGGGCATCTGAAGAGCAATCCTTTTTAGGGGACATTTCTACTTTAATATGATGTTCTTCCAAACAGACATAAAATGAAGAAGAAAGCTCACAAGTTATTTTTCACCTTTCCCTGAACTCAACTTTCCCATTAAAGTGGAATAAAACTCAACTGAAATGGGGAAAAAGTAATTAGGTTCATACTAGTTTCTTGTCTTAGGTGTTTAACGGGTCTGTTGCATTATAATTTCCATATACAAATAGGCCCTGATCACATTCAAGCACTGACATTGGTCTATATAGTCCCTATTCTTCTATTAAACAGAGAGGCAAACTTGGAACATATCACTTTGAGATCTCTGTAGTTTTATCTGCCCCTGTCCATTGTATACTGTGCATGGTCACTGTATTATGTTGGTACAATGATCGCAAATACAGATTACAAAGTGATCAAGCTCCAACAGAAGTGACACATTACCCTAGTGATATACTCAAAGGGAGTCAAGTACATGATACATAAATACTTTAAAAGTTTGAAATGCTTTTGTTGTCCTTCCAGCAAGTACCCAAGGATTAGATTTCCTAATATTGACATGGAACAATATGTAGATATTAAATCCTTCAAATAAAAATACACTCTCAATTCAATTCAATTCATTTTATTTCACATATCTTTAAAAAGTTTATAACAATACATGCATACAATCAGAGATAAACAACATAAGGGAATTAACAACAATGCAAGAATATACATGTACATATAAAAAATGGCCCCAGCTCTGGTACCATGAAACGGCACATACACTACATGATGTTTTTCCTAGTGAATGGTTTAAAGTTTTTTACAACTCAAAACATAAAATGATTAAAGGACTGTTCAGAAATAAATACAATTTTTGGCGCTACAGTGACACTGAACTGTACAGTAAGTAGATGCTGCGTAAGAAAAAAAAAATATGCAAGTTTGTGGTGTCATCATGGAAACCTGGGCACTCTTTTGGGGCACTCTTTTGGGACAGCGATCTGTAAAGCATAAGTGTATTGAGCAAATCGGTGCTTGGATCTGAAGAACAATGGTATAATATTTACACAAAGCTATACATCCTATTAAGTATACAAGTGTATTGAGCAAATCGGTGCTTGGATCTGAAGAACAATGGTACATGTATCATAATATTTACACAAAGCTATACATCCTATTAAGTATACAAATGTATGTATGACAGAAGGCTGCAACAATTAGTATATGAACTTCTATGAACTTGTTTGAAGGTGTTCTTGTATGAGCACGTAAGTTTACCGCAAACCTCATACTTGAATTAATGTGGCTTACATGTATACCGTAGTCTTAATTCAGACACCTCAAAATGAAATGGACATAACAATATGACGATAATGATGATGATCAATGTTGCTGTTGTTATTAACATTATAATCACTATCATTATCAAATCCTTATTCTGTTACTAATATTATGTCAGTGAATAATTTCAATTACATGTACATCCTGCAGAACTAAATTTGGTCCTCTAGACTCCCCCCCCCCCCCAAAAAAAAAATATCAAAACAACAACAACTAAATTCTGGATATATACAAAACAGGGAGTTAATGTACATGTAACACAAAAATTTGACATACAAGGGGACATACATTTGCAAACTGTTACATTAAGTATTAAAATCCAGATTACCATACTGTTTTAATTATTTTTTTCAGTTCATTTGGTTGAAAACTCACTTTGCATAATTTATTTTGTTTTTCTGGGAATGATTAAAGAAATAATGGTGTAATAATGGAAAGTGATTCAGTGATTGTAGTCTAGGAAATGTAAAACTGAAGTTGGAAGTTCAGGATAATGATTAGGTTCACAAACCATGGAACAAAAAAAGTCCTGCAAGCCTTGACATGGCACTAACATCAAGTTTATGCGGGTTAGAAAACGACAGGAAATTACTAAGCTAGTGCCAAAAGAATAATGGCCCTGAGCCTTGCAGATACATACATGTACATGTACATATACATGTAAAGAACATGTGACTAATTGTTTTCACTTTAGTTCAGGCATGTACATGTGTCAGTGAAAGAATATTTCTATTAAACTACTAGAGATTGAAACAGAAATTTAAAAAAAATATTACTGAACTACTTGTTGTAGTGTACTATACTCCATCAACAACAAATCTCTATTTAGTGGAAATTAGTCCATTAAAAACACCTACATAAAAATATAGATGTTCAGCTTTAGGCCTGTAAAAGTCAACCCTCAAAATACCTTGAGGCATTCCTTATTGTTGAATGGTTGCAAGTATGGAGTATGAAGAAAATAAAACCCCATTGCAAGGAATCAAAGTTGGACTTGAGGTCCGAGTTCGTCCATGCATGAACTGCCATACAGGTGTGTAGAGTAGTCTACTCAAACACAGTTTGCAAACTCTCTTTGAGAAGTTACATTTGAAAGCTAACCAGCATGAAAGCCAAAAATTCAGAATAAAAAAATATCCAAATATTTTGGGGTGGTTGGTCCCCTTTGGGTATTCTTATTCTTACAGAAAACATGAGACACCAAAGTCCATGCAGTTGGTTGGTTGAATGAAATTGTTGTACTATATTCACTGGTCATAATATTGCTGCAATATTCTATAAAAGTCATGAATTTATCCTACAAAATGTATATCAGTTTACATTTGCATCGTATCATTTTTTTTTCTTATTCTATGATATACACACATACGTATGTTTTTGTCACTCATGATATGTTTGTATATATGTAGATTATTCATACAATACTCTAGTACTAACATATCATGTGTGACTGATATGTTAAATATAGAATATTGTATGAAACTGTTATTAAGTCTGTTACTACAGTCAATTTGTTTTTGTCACTCATGATATGTTTTATAGAATATTCATACAATATTCTATACAAAAATATAAGTCGCTCATGTTTGTATAGAATATTGTATGAAAATATTATTACGGTAAGTTTGTTTTTGTCACTCATATGTTTACCGGTATATAGAATATTCATACAATATTTTATACAAACATATCATGAGTGACCGATATGTTTGTATAGATTATTGTATGAAACTATTTACTACAGTCAGTTTGTTTAAATGTCACTCATGATATGTTTGCTATTCATACAATATTCCATACAAGCACATCATAGTCATGAGAATGTCTTATAAGCTACTTTCAGCTGTTATATGTACTGTACATGTACCATACTGAAATGAAATGAAATAATGAAATATTTATGATAATATTTAATAATAATAATAGACATTTATAACGCGCCACCTATCTACAATGTAGGTAACCTATTCCGAGGCACGGGAAAGTACTACTACCCTGGCTTTATGTTTGTATAGATTATTGTATGAAACTTTTTATATATATTTGTCTTCTTTTTTTCAGTCTGGTAGGCCGCCTTTAGCGTATATTTTGCAGTTGGTGAATACAATGTATTCACCAGCTCATTTATCGTGTTCTGAGAAAAATGAAAACTATCCCTCAGGCTCATGTTTGTTATTGATGTACATTAGACAGGAGCCTGGCTCATGCTTGACTACTAATACTGTGTCACATGTGTTACTCTCTTGACTTCTACAATATTCACATCAGGTAGACTTCCTTTTGCGACAGCCACAACAAGTGAAAAATATATAGAGAGAGACATGGAGAGAGGTCTAAAATAGGAAGCTAAATATATTCAGCTCCTTATTTTAGACCTCTATACGTGTCCATGTAGATTCTATATATTTCAGAAATGTTAGGTGACTCCAGAGTCCTAGTGTTAGGGTTAGTGTTAGGGTTAGGGGGGTTGGGGGGTTAGGGGTTTGGGTGGCTGTCGCAAAAGGAAGTCTTTCCTTAACATCTACTACAGCTTGAAATGAAAGGTTAAACAACAAAAAAGATGAAAGAAGATTCAAAAGGGAAAGTTGAGAAACTGGCACATACATGTAGTCTACATTTGTCCAATATTCAAACTCATAAACAAACAATATATAATTGACGAAAGAACAACAGATCAGTTACTAAAATATATATATATAAATAAATTAAAAATGTGATCATGAACATGATGAATTCAAATAAAAAATGCAACAAGTCTTCTTTTTTTCTTCAAATTTTTCAATCCGATTCCTAAAAATTGTCTATTTTTTACAATCTAACTACATGTATAAACGTTAAATAGTAAATTAAACTTTATTAGAAAAAATCTACATCAGGAACTTACCAATAAACTGATCCAGTCCCCGTGAGGAAAGCATGAAGAAAAGATGCCATAACATTGCGCCATTTAAAACGATTTCCACCAGAATATTTTTCAGGAGCAGGCACATAGTTGAGCGCTTGGTTGTAGCACTGGAAGCCCAACACTGCCCCGAACAAAGTATACAGCACCACGGACCAAACAGCAGGCACTTCGTTCAATCCGGCTTCGACGTGCCTCCGTAAATTTGACTCGATTTGATCCATCTCTGTCCACTAATATTTCTTCTCAAAGTTTGATGGGATGACTGACAATGATTTGGATCAACTTTTGAACATGTTAATTATGCTCCTACCATATGACCACACAGATTTTAGTATCAGTAACGTTACCTCTTCTTTCCTTTGAAAGAGTTTCTCTGAGACGTTGAATGCATGCAGTAAATCCAATCTACACGTACTATACATGATATGTAACTACTCATATGGATATGGGCACACAAGTACATCATACAGAATCGTATTGCGGTTTGCATTTAGTTACGGGCGTCGGATTACATAAGCAGATCTACAGCACACGCCCTTCTTTGAAGTTTGAGTCTGTCGCAGTGGATCCGAACACACTTTCTATTGTTAGTGGGGGATGATGAATAGATTACCCCCCCCCCCCACTAACAATGGATAATTATGCGTGTCTACGCCCGTGGTCTGTAGCATATTAAAACATCATGTGGGCAGGGTCGCTAGGGTGGCCCGCAGGGTGGGGGGGGGGGGGTGGGGTGTGGCCCCCCCCCCCTAACTCAAAATTGCTATCGGCAAATGCGCCACCTCTGCCGACAAAAAAAGGAGGGGAGAGGGAAGAGGAAACTGGAAAAGGAGAAAAGCCAAAGGAAAAGACAAAATAAAAAAGTTCAAGTTTAAGTTCAAGTTTATTTATCTTTCTTTATACTAGTACATCAGATACATATGACCTATGGGATAATAATGTAGGAGAAATAGCTATATATTATATAAGTAACGATGATTTAACAACCAGGGCCCTCTTCCATAAAAAGTTGCGATTAAACGCAACTCAAAAAATTAAACGTAACTTGGTTTTCAATCAGGATCGTGTATTTTGGACTTGCGTTAAATCTTTTTGAGTTGCGTTTAATCACAACTTTTTATGCAAGAGGGGTCGACGGCCCAGGACCCCCCCCCCCCCCCCCAGGACCGCTATGACCACTCAGGCTATTCATAAGGACCGCTATCCATTAAAATGAATAGCGGTTTTGTATGAATAGCAAGCAAACCATATAGACAATTACCTCGCTATTCATAAGGACCTCCGTTCATTAGGACCGCTATTCATAACTAATAATAAGAACCGCTATTGATAACGCGTGTTAAATAATATTAGCGGGATTCTGTGAATAGCGGTCCTTATGATTAACGAGCAGACCCCACAGGAAGAACGTATGTAACATGAAGATGGACGCCGAGACCTATAGGCAAGCATAGCTTTGTGAAATAAGGTCCCTCTCAAGGCAATTGCAAGATAATTAATTTTCAAATTACTAGTAATATGGCTAACGACTAATCCTATACTAAACAATATCCTACTTTTAATGTAATAAATGCATTGCATGACATAATGCGTGCTAGGGTATCTAGAAAAAAAAAGAGAAAGGTATGTGTACAAAAGTGGAAAGATAATTACCTGACAAGATACATTTGAAAAAGGAAAAAAAAGAAGAGGGAAAGGAAAGATCATTGGGACAGAACACACGTTCACAAGACAAAAACAAACAGGAAAAAAATAGTTGACTATATGTACAGCAGCACATGTCGAGATAATTAAAACCATTAACCAACCATTCTTCTGTTTCAGCATGAAATTTCTCATTTAAAACAAAATGCAGGTAAAATCTCTACTATCAAGCCCCAAAAGGTATTCAGTCATTAAAACTATAGTCACCTCGAAGAATCAACTGTATATAATTTCGGCTTAAAGACAGGTAAACTGGCAGCCTCTTTTAAATGCACTGGAAACAAGCAAGTTCCAGAACCTTGGCCCATGCAGTGCAGTATTGAGAATAAATTGAGTTCTCGAACGAAGCAAATGAAAATCTGATGCCTGTCTTGTTGAATATTATGTACCTGATTATTTTTCACAAATATCTTAGTCAAAGCTAATGGTATATGATAATTTCCTTCATTAAGACTGTACATGTACATGGAAAAGCCCAACTGTACACTTATCAAGAAAAAATGAATTGTACATACATTTTTAGAATTTCTGTAATAATATCTGTAATGCCATTGTTTGTTTTCTTTCTGTTTGAAATGAAATGAAATAAATACGAATTTGAATTTGAATTTGAAAAACTGCAGATTATAAACATCCTCTATCCTTCAAAATTTTATGTTTCGAAAATAGACCATCTGTGTGGGCTCGGAAAGCAGCATTAGGCCTACACACTATCCTTACAGCCGTCTTTTGAATTATGAGTAACCTCTCGAAGATTCTAATTGAGTTTTGAGTGTTTTCTCCCCTGCAAGTATATGGAAGAATTAGAGATGAGTACAATATAACAAAAAAATTATGTATTACTGTGTATTACTCCTGTATTCGACAGCAACTTGCATACTTAGTTAGCTTATCAACATGACATTTCCAGTTCAATTGATCATCAATAATTTATGTAAAAGAAAAGGGAAACAAAAACAGAAAGCAAAGAAGGAAATAAAAATGGAAGGAAAGAAAAAGAAGGAAAAGCTGGGCAATTTTTTGCTTGCTCACTTCGCTCGCTCAAAAAAACACTGGAAAGCTATTATTCGGGCAAAAGGCGTCCTCCTTCGGCATTAGGCTGCAACCCCCCCCCCCCCCCCCCCCCCCCACCCCCGAGGTTTTCAAAGTTCCGATATTCGGGCAACCACCACTTCATATTCGCCCATATTCGGGCAGCGGATTATGTAACCTCTGTACATTTTCTCTACGAAATTTTTTTAAAAATTTGCTCAAAAAAATTGAAAAGTTGATATTGGGTCAAAAGGACTGGTGTCCCCCTTCGGCAATTGACTGCAGCCCCCTCCCCCGAGTATTTTCAAAGTTCCGATATTCCGGCAGCGAAGTGAGGTGCCAGAATATCCACATATTTGGGCAGCGAGGTTCCCCGATAATAATATGTAACTTCTCTTTTCTTTACGAAAAGTCTTTAAAAATTTGCTCGCTCGCAAAAAATTAGAAATTGAAAAGTTGATATTCGGGCAAAAGTTGTCCCCCTTCGGCAATGGGCTGCAGCCTCCCTCCCCCGAGGATTTCAAAGTTCCGATATTCGTGCAGCGCAGTGAGGTGTCAGAATATCCACATATTTGGGCAGCGAGGTTCCCCGATAATTATGTAACTTCTCTTTTCTTTACGAAAAGTCTTTAAAAATTTGCTCGCTCGCAAAAATTTAGAAATTGAAAAGGTTGACACTCGGCCAAAAGTTGTCCCCTTTCGGCAGTGGGCTGCTGCCTCCCTTCCCCGAGGATTTTCAAAGTTCCGATATTCGGGCAAGCACCACTTCATATTCGGGCAGCGAGGAGCCAGAATATCCACATATTTGGGCAGCGAGTTTCCAAGATAATTATGTAACTTCTGTCTATAAATTTTCACTAAGAAAAGTTTAAAAATTTGCTCGCTCGCTTCGGTCGCTCACCAAGCACCAAGCACTCCAGATTCATTATATTGTACTGCATACCAATTTGTTCTTCATTCATGGATATGGATGATATATTAAATGATGAACTATTTAATTCCCAGAGCAAATACTACACTGCAAAAGAATTCATTTCTACTTTTAATTCAACAAACCAAAATGGTAAACGAAATTTTTTCAGCGCAATACACATAAATATCCGAAGTTTGCAAAAGAACTTTGATACTTTCAATGAATTTTTATCTATATTAAATTCATTTCCTTTTTCTGTAATAGCTTTGACAGAGACATGGTTACACTCAACGACCCCTCCCATATTTGATATCGAGAATTACACATTTAACCATATAGATCGCAAAAATGGTAAGGGAGGCGGTGTGGCGTTTTATATTCACAATAATCTGCATTATAAAGTGAGGCATGATATTATAATTAACGGCGTAGAAACCCTATTTATAGAAATTATTGACGATAACTATAAAAATAAAATAGTCGGTGTAATTTATAGACCACCAAACAACATAGCTGATATATTTTTAGATAAATTAGAATCATGTCTTGAAATCGTATCTCGAGAAAACAAAGACATTTACCTCATGGGTGATTTTAATATAGATCTCTCTCTACCTTACACTGCCCTTGGGCAACATTTTACTAATTTATTATTATCATTTTCTTTCAAACCTCTTATTGACAAACCTACGAGGATTACAAATACAACACATACAATCATTGACAACATTTTCTCAAACGTACTGAGTACAGATGGTAATGGAATAATATATTACGATATCTCAGACCATCTACCAATTTTCACGATATGTTCAGATAATAAACGCTTACATCAACATTCAAATAAAGAACGCATTACTCGACGAAAAGAAACCAAACGCAACATAGAGTCCCTAAAAACAGATTTGAGTACAGAAGGATGGCAAGATGTTTTTCATGAGACAAAGGCTAATAATTCATATGAAATATTTATAAACAAACTTCTTCATTATTATGATAAAAATGTGCCTCTGACAAGAATAACTTCCAGCAAAAAGAAGAATAAACAACCGTGGATCACTCAAGGAATAATAAAATCAATATTTACTCGTAATAGATTATATAAAATATCACTTAAATCACCTACTTTGGCACATCAAAACAAATATAAAAAATACCGTAATAAGCTAACTTCTATTATCCGTTTAGCACGAAAATCATATTTTTCTGACAAAATTGAAAGCAATAAAGACAATAACAAAACATTGTGGCATACAATTAATGAAATGTTAGGTAAAAAAAGAGAAAATGTACAAAATGTTGAATTATTAGAGAATGGAAATTACATTAAAGACAATGGTCTTATTGCTGATGCATTTAATACATATTTTACCAATGTTGGCCCAAAATTGGCCTCAAAGATTAATACTAATGATAATGATTTTTCACAATATCTAAATAATCATACCGAGCACTCATTATTTTTTAATCCGACGAATGTTCATGAAATTTTAGAAATTGTTCGATCTCTAAGTCCTTCTAAATCTAGTGGCCATGATGGAATAAGTGTACATCTTTTAAAACAAATTATTCATTTCCTGGCTTCCCCGCTGGCACATATTTTCAATCTATCTCTTTCCCAGGGAATTTTTCCTGATTCACTAAAACTTGCCAAAATAATTCCAGTATTTAAAAAAGATGACCCATGCCTTATTGCAAATTATCGCCCAATCTCGTTGTTACCAAGCTTTTCTAAAATACTTGAAAAAATTGTTTACAAACGTTTATACTCTTTTTTGGATATGAATAAACTATTAATTCCCAACCAATATGGCTTCAGAAAAAATCATTCGACTGACCACGCAATTTTACAACTGTACGACAAAATAACTGATTCATTTTCAAAAAAGGAGCACACTGTTGGGGTTTTTATGGATTTATCGAAGGCATTCGATACAATGGATCATGCTATATTATTATGTAAATTAAAGACATATGGCATCAGAGGGATCGTACTTTCCTGGTTTAAGGACTACTTAGATAATAGACGTCAATATGTTAATTTCAAATCCAAATCATCTATTATATGTACTGTGAAATGTGGAGTACCACAGGGCTCAATCTTAGGGCCCTTACTGTTTTTAATATATATGAATGATATTGTCAATGCATCACCTTTACTAACATACGTTTTATTTGCAGATGATACTAACATATTTTATTCACACCAAAATTTAAACATGCTTGTTACAACTCTGAATCTAGAACTAAAGAAATTATCATTGTGGTTTAAATCCAATAAACTCTCCCTCAATATAAACAAAACAAACTTCACGTACTTTAAACACATTAATTCTACACATGTATTTCGCAATAATATTTTCATTGATGACATGCCCGTTACTGAAAAACATGAAACAAAATTTCTAGGTATATTGATCGACTCAAATGTAACTTGGAATAGTCACGTTCGTAACATCAGCATGTTGGTAGCAAGAGGCATAGGTATTTTATATAAATTGAAATATTATCTTTCTCAAAGATCACTATTAATGCTCTACAATTCATTTATTTTGTCACATATATCGTACTGTAACATAGTATGGGGAAATAGTAACAAAATGAATATAGACACTATCTTGCGTCTTCAAAAGAAAGCACTCCGTATCTGTTCTCATTCTCATTATTTAGCCCACACCGATCCTATATTTCATAAGTTTAAAACATTGAAAATTAACGATATTCACACCTACCAAACTGCTATATTTATGTATAAATTTTCCACCAACGCTACACCAATATCCTTTCATAATATTTTTATCTACAACAGAGATGTCCATTCCTACCCGACACGACATTCATCAGATCTTCATTTAACAAATCCAAAATTAATAATAGCTCAAAAAACGATAAGATATCATGGTCCAGATGTTTGGAACAATTTACCTCATGATATTAAACACGCCGTATCTCTTTTTTCTTTTAAAGCTTCGTTAAAGAAGTATTTGCTATCCACTTATTTGTAAACTTCTCACTTGCACACTTTTCACTTCCACACTTTTCACTTCAATCCCTTTCCTTCCCCCTTTCCCCTTCTTTTTGTAGTAAGAAATAATTTTTTTTTTCAGTTAGTGACATCGCTTTTATGATATAGACATTTTATATTAATTGTGCTTTCCATGTAACCCTTTCCACTGGCTGCTATTCATTCAAGCATTTTGCTTAAGATAGCTGGCCCCTGCATTTCTGCCATTTCTACTTGTTCATTTCGATTTATAATCATGTCTTTATTCTGTTGTCATTGTTATTTAACTGTCACATTTGTAATTTGAACAATTATGTTGTATATTTATTACTATAATTGTTTGTAAATCTGTTATTTGATTTGACAATAAATGCAGAAAATCCTGCTTTGCAGGTTGTTAAAAAACAACTTATAGATTGAAAAGTTGATATTTGGGCAAAAGGCGTCAGCCCCATTTTGCGAAAATCGGCCTGTATGATCAAGATCTCTACATCTGTGATTGTCTTTTATTATTATTTGTGGGGGAGGGGGGGGGGGAGAGATTAGGGTGCAGCATTTTTGTCGGCAAATTTGGGTGTCACATGCACCCCCTATTCAAAATGTTCTAGCGACGCCCCTGCATGTGGGCGTTGAAGGTGGGAGGGGTCTGAGTTTTACACCAGCTTTGAATTCCTCCCGACCACCTACAATCAGGTATACAGTTTCTATAGCTCCATGTTTTATTAAGGATTAATTTGAAAAGCGCTGTGATTTGTATGAGCACTGTTAACGCTGCTGTCAAGTTGCAATTTCATTGCTTGCCCTGGGCACCATAATTCCTAGATCAACAAACGAATTATAAAAAAAAATCTCACAGCACCCCCAGAAAAAACAACCTTCCCAGGGGCCTGGATTGGTCAAGTGCATTCAGATCATTTATGTAAATACGGCCTAATTATTTTGATCAATAAAAATCTAAATTAAAAAAAACATTAACAACGGTGGTTAGAATCGTCTTATATCTGAGAGCCAATATGCCATATAGGCCACCGTCAAATTTCAAAATGAATCATGAATCTGCAAAAATATAAACACAGAAATCTGTCCCCGAAATTTGAATTCTTCTGTTTAGCTTCGCATTTAAACTGTTAAATCAGTTAGATAATAAAGGCCTACTGTTGATTAAATCATTAAAAAAAATTCAGTGTAATGTAAATAGGCCTACATTTCAGTGGAGATGGACCCCGGCCAGATAATCTGCTATAGAGGCATAATACAGGCATATATATAGGGCGTCGCTAGCTTTTGGGTACAAAGCCAATTTTCCCCCTCTCTCTCTCTCTCGTTTCTTTTAATACCCAAGACATGCAAAATGCAAATCTTATTCGGGGGGGGGGGGGTAAGGGCCGGGGTCGGGAAATTAACCTTTAGGCTTCACAACCCCCCCCCCCCTCATTTCACCCTCAGTCACGATACACCCCCCCCCCCCTTGCGCCCCTTCCCGCCCTTTCTGGGCCCGAATGAGTCACAGGCCCCCCCCCCCCCCCCACTCCGATATTCGGGCAAGAAAAAATAATAATTGTCGCGCATCTATAGGTGCAGGTTTCGCAATTTCCCGAGAAATTTCCCGCCCGGGCGGAAAATACTGCACGCATGATAAATAGGCCTTCTGGGAAATACCTGGGGCATACCAAGTCAATAAGCCACTTCGGAGATGCAATCTGAGCATGAGCAGATAAAGGTCATCTGTACCAAATTCTAAAACCCACTGACACTAATATTCGATATGTGCTCATGAATGTCATGTAATCATTATTCAATTATGCACTAATGGTGCATTCCATGATATCCAGGTGGAAGTATTCTTTTTAAAGGGGGAAACAAAAGCTATTCATGAGGCACCTCTATCACTCCCAGAGTTATTTTTCTGAAGTGCACATAAAGGGACCCTCCATGTCTAAAATATCTGTGGATATTTGGGGTCATTTGTACCATGCGCTAACCCCGAACTGGCTTATACCCGAACGTTTATCGATAGACATGAATACATTATACACCCACATACAGTGTAGCTACTGATTATTTGGACACGCTAAGAAATTCATACATAAAACAATCAAATTAACAGCCTTTCAAGTTCAGATTTTTAAAATACTATCAAATGAAATGAATAAATTAATTGTAGATCAACCAATTGAAAATTATATCGTCATTAAGATGGGTATTGTAACAAGTCATGTTCGTTTAGGCATGATGAGTTACGGTCTATTGAACTCCATTCATCACAAGAATGCTCATTTTCATACCTTGTTGTGATTCATGTGGGGCGTTGCAAGAAAGTTGCAATCGATTGCAAATCCCCAAAATCAGTCGCAAGTCTTGCAATTGATTGCAAGTTCCATTTAAAATACATGTATCATATTTGCAATCGATTGCAAATGGGGATTTGCAATTGATTGCAACTTTCTTCCAACACCCCAATGGACCATCAATTATAGTCATGCTTCAACGAACATGACTTATTACTATGCCAATTTTAAAGTGATATACTTCTCTTTAATTTGATGTACAATTAATCATATTTCATTCAGAATTATACATTTTGTACACTCATTTTTCTTGAATGCATTTTCAAGATTCTTGGATACACTGGAAATACTTGTGGACACTAGATAAGATTCATGTCTCAAAGTTCAGGTATTATTAACAAAAATAATACTGCATGTAATACAAAGAATTTTAAACATATATACATCACCTAACATGGGCAAATTAAAACATCATTATCACTGGGGCACGACGACCATTAATCACAGCAAAGTCTGAAAATAAATGTTGTTGTAATTAATTGACAATAACTTGTCACACCTCAACGATCATGACTTCTTTATATCCATTATAACGACGATATGATTTTCTTTTAGTAATTGATGTACAATAATTGTATTGTATTTATTGCTCTAGCCCATCGTAGAAAAAATTGTACAGATATTATATACAGAGGTTAATCATTATCTGGGAACTTCGCTACCTGAATATGAAGAGGTGGTTGCCCGAATATCGGAACTTTGAAAATTCTGGGTGGGGGCTGCAGCCTATAAGTCAGGGGCGTCGCTAGAGAGGGGGGGGGGTGACACCCCACACGCCCCTCTAGCGACGCCCCTGCTGGTCCACTTACATTAAGAAAGAACAGGCGGTTACATGCCCCATTTCCGCCTGATATTTTGCATTGAATTGGACATAAATATAATATAAACTATCCCAGGGGCGGATCCAGGATTTTGTAAAAGAGAAGGCCGGGAGCCGGAAAAGTACACAATTAAGGAGGCACTTTTTTAATTGTGTATTTAAGGTATGCCAGTTGGGTTTCAAAGGGGGGGGGGGGGGGGGGCATTCGGCTCCCCCTGGATCCGCCCCTGCTATCCGGACCTTTGCACTGTACAAAAAATTAGTGATTCGTATATGATTTCTGTTTGGCGAAATCTATAGTTGCCTACAAGTTACGATGCAGACAATTATGGGAATTGAGAAATCACATACTGAAATTTAATAAGGTTTAGTTCTATATACCACTTGAATAATGCCAGGGTTTTTACACTTTACATGTTTATTATTATGAATTCCATTGCATTTCAACATTATGGTAAAGTGGATTTTGTTATAGAAGTTGAATTGATTTGAATTTTTTTATAAATTAAAACTTCTCACTAAGACATTTCAAACTTAAAAGGAAGCCATAGCGTACCCATTCATTATTTAAAGCAGCTTTTTGAACCCTTACCATGAAAAAGTCACCTTTCAATGCTCTAGGTGTTTAATCTTGCCCTTTAACCAATAATTTTTACATTATGAGGCAATTCATTGATGAAAAATATTGTTTTCTGAGTATATTCCGGTATTTCCCAGTATTTCCCATTTTGTTCAAAATTTGGTGGGGGTATTTCCCGCCATGGTATTTACCGGCCAATCCTGGCGAGGTGCCCGCATATCCTCATATATTTGACAGCGAGGTACCCGAATAAATAATATTCCGGTATGAAGTTGGCCGGATAGTAAACTTTCCGTAATAATTATCTAGTGCATCTTACAGTGACGAAATAACATTTTAAAGATAATAAATTGTCTTCTCCCGCCTCCTTTTTTTTGCTCGCTTGCAAATTTAAGGAACGGTATGGTTTCGGTCATGGAGATCCCCAAATTTTCTTTACAAAGTAATGTCAGAGCAGTGCATTTTGTGAGATACCCACTGACCTGTATAGCCTACTATAGTTATACGATGACACTCATGATCACCCGTGGAATGCATAACACTGGATTTTCTCATAACAAACCACTTTTTTAATCATGTACATTCAATGAAGATACTTTTATCCCGTCATAAAACATTTGTGTCAAGATATTTGGTAAGGTTCAGCTGTTTCATAGGTTGGGTAGTTTCTTTTGTTAAGCAGGATTTGGCATGCACAAGTTGTTGCCTGGTCAGACAAAGGTTTGCCAATTCTTCAAAGAAATGACAAAGACCTGCTACATCCAACTGCTCCTAGATATCACCTGTGTGAGACGCTGGGGGTACCAAGATGGCTGCCATCTTGCATTGGTGGCTTTAGTTGTACCAAAGCTATTCATTATGCAACATCATATCCATTGCGTACAGGCAAATGGACATGTACGACGATGACGTCACAGTTTTTCAAAATGGCAGCCCCCATGGAATAATATCTAGCAAGGAATCTGCAGACTTTGGAGAGATTGTTCTCCTTACTAAGTAATCAAATAGGAGTATTTTTCAAGATATTTTGAACAGGCTAACCATTTTCCACACGATTATCAGCTAAAGTTTGTTGAGTTTCATTTTCCTTTAAAGCCATGAAAATTTTATAATGCAGAGTAGTGACTATAATTATGACATCAGTAATATCTGTATCATCGCCATCAGTTCTACATCTATGTATACAGTCACTGTGATGGAATAAGTATAATAAATACTTTTAAAAAATAGGTAAGTTTATGATCAGTTCTTCGACCCCGCCTCCCCCCCCCCCCCCCCCGCCTCCGCCCCTGTAAACAGTAAACTGAACAACGACAAGTAAACCATTAGTATAATGAATTTTTACATTTGCAGATGACATGTTTTCACATTTATGATAAAGGGTCTTTCGATATTTTAGGGATTCTAATGGTCAAGATACCTCACACTCTTTCACACGCACACACACATACATCTCATAATAACTGATCTTACATAGGTGCATTATGCAAGCCATGGGTTTTTACATTTGCAGTTGACATCATATGACCCTGATGACATTTGAGGAAAAAATGGAAATTTTTACATTAATTTTTGTAGGCAAAATGTGTTTACATTTGTGGGCGTTTTTTTTTAAACATTTGTGGTTATTTTTACACTTGTGGTTGACATGTTATAACATTTGTGTACGTTTTTTTTTACATTTGCGGGTGCAATGATTTTACATTATTTTGTGGTTATTCTTACATTTGTGGTATATTTTTACATTTGTGGGCTCTAAAAGCCCCTTCACCAAGACCCCATTACAAGTCGCGCCGTTCGCACAAGAGTTCTCCGTACATGAGCTGACAGCTTGAGGTACGACTACGTCATCGACTGGCGCAGTATATCAGAGTGAAAGCGCACTAAAGTTGATGCAAAGTGAAGAGTTGAGGGGGCACTGGCATCATGGGGGGGGGGGGGGAAGCACTAGTCTTATTAGGAAAATTCAGTGTGATTTTACGAGGCCACTGATTAGGGGGAGGGCGCGGGGAAGGTCCTGTCATTTGCCCCTTGATATTCAGCTTCCTGATTGGCGCCGAACACACGTTCCTCCATTAGTGCAAGGGTTAGAATGGCAAGCGATGGCTTTTCAACATATTCAAGGAAGAATGGATCAGAGATGAGTTATACATATATTCAGAAGACTAAGCAGTGGCATTGATGAAAAGATTAATCGGCAAATTCCTAAAATTAGTTATTTCAGTTTCTTCAGTTTTTTTCATGTGCGTACAATTCGCAGGAATTTCTTGATATGCCAATAAAATGAAAGGTTATTAGTTATTTGTGTCTTATAGCAAATTACCAAGAGCTAAATAAATTTGATACTGGTGCTAGAACAAAATTATAATATGTATTTATATATTTCTAAAGTAGCACGTCCTGATTGGCATGAAAACTACAAAGCTATAAAGTCTGGCTCTTACAAGGCGGCCTTTCGATCATGTCGATTGCGTCAGTACATGCGCTTATCAAGCCTGTGAAGGCAATGAACCCATACGCCAATTATTAAATGTATTGTTTGCACTGTTCATTTTGTAATTAATTTATAAACGATATCACTCTTTAATGACGCGCAAAAAACCCGTACAGGTCACTGACGCGGTCCTTACGTCAGCTAATGACGTCTCGTGTGAGCCGTGCTAAACATTACTTTGTGAAATAAGATAATTGCAAAAAAATGAATACCCGGGTTATTCATGTACATCCTATCAACTCACCGATTCCACACGTGACTCCTGTAAACCCGGCTAAGCACGAACACTGGGATTCACTCTCTTGATTTGTATTTTGGCACGTACCTCCATTAGCTCGTGGGTTTGAAGTACAGGGAAGCTCTGTAGAATGATATTTAAAGGTCCCCTTTTATGGAATTACAAAGGAACTTCATTTAATAGACTTTTCTACTGTGAATCCAGATCTGTCAATCATATTACCTGAATTCCATTCATTAATCTGTAACCTTGAAAATAAAAAAATAACTGGGAACGCCCCTAAAAATTTTGGAAAATCGGTCCAGCGATCGATGACGTCATGTGACGTCACCCACAGAACGCTCGACTCTACACAAGCTGGATCAGTATCGATGTGTGTGTTATGGCTATTGAGCTTCGTGTAGATCTCTTCGACTTCGTGCCATTTCAGCCCTTCATTTTAGCTTTTTAAAGACAAAATCCTACATCAACGATGGCATCATCTTCTTCAGCCAGGACACTTATTCAGGATCAGATATATCTGATTTGGAGCATCAAGTCCCAGAAGAAATTGAAGAGGAATTAGGGGCCCGGCCGTATACTATGTTTGAGCCATGCAGACATGTCGGATTCTGGGCAAGATTCTGATGATGACAGAGACGTCCCTGATTTTAATAACGGAGAGGATATCGACGGGAGACTTGGGAATAACAATTGGTAATTATTTTTTGATAATAAATTACCGATTAAAGTTTAATTCACGCATATCCACGTATTATGAATCTTGTTTACGCTTGCAAATTGCCCGAGAGGCTGAGCTGATAGAGGCAGTGAGCTCGATGTGCGCAGGGCCGGGGTACACGCCGCGCCGTTTGGTTGTTCGCCTGCTGACCCTGCCTGGGCTTGCGCTTGGGCAGTTTTACTGGTGCATGGGGTGGTAGCGTTTGATTCTAGTAAATTCTAACATTGATATCCAGAAAACTCTTAGCTCTCCTGTTATCTTGCTTGTTTTCTTTGTGCTGCTACACTAAGTAAGTGTAGGTACCGTTATAGTTGACAATAGATATGATCTTCTTCTTCTTCTTCTCCACCCAGGGTTTCATCCAGTGTGTCTGCATGGAGCGGTATGTGATGGAAACTGCTTACTATTTGTATCGACAGCAGTATGGCGGACAGGCAAGGCAGGATGCAACTGAAAATCAGTGAGTACACCATATTTTTTGTTTTAATCCTTACTGCAGTATTCCTGTATTATAAAGCAGTTTGGATGCAAAATGCCAATTTGGCTCCTTATGAAATTAATATTACGATATTCTATAAAAGAAAATAATGTTTTAGCCTTAATGTAAATAGAGGAAGATTATTCTATTTGCAGTGTACATGTATTTTCTTGTCCTATGTGCAGATTAACGTTTGTTTCCTCTTTCCCCATCACAACATTTTACACTGCGGTGTTGACAACTAAATTATTAGCTAATCTTCTATTGTTTATTTGTGAAGTTCAAAGTAAAAGTTACCTCACTATCACCTACATCATAGACTACACTGTGCATTGTTTTGAAGTTGTCTAATCATAGTTTCCTTTGTACTCTTTAAAAAAAAATCTTTTATAGGAAAGCTAGGAAAGCTAGGCAGGGCAGGACGTGTTCCTCTCCCATCTTGTGCCGTGACAAGAATCCGTGCAGCATTTCCATCAGAACCATTGGCGGATCCAGGGGGCACAGCCGGCCCGGCCCCCCCCCCCCCTTTTGGAAGAGAAGTATGATTTTTTTGTTGTTGCTTGTCAGGGAATTATGGAGGGGAAACTGGACCCCAATAACCCCTTACTGAGCGATTTTTGAAGGTTTGGCGAATTTCTTTTTTTGCCCCCCCCCCCCCCCCCTCACTGAGCGACTTTTCGAGAAGCTGGCGAGACCAGAAAAATACGGGTCTACCTTTTGACAAACTTTAATTTTTGTGCCCCTTCTTTTACTCAATCCTGGATTAGAACAGATCAGGGGCTTTGAAGAGGCGTAGACCTACATACAATTTTGCTGTTGATATCTTTTCCCCCACCTTGTCAAGATCTATATTTACAGAAAAATAAATATTATATGTTTTACTTCCACCTTATTACTGAGATTTTTATTACTGTTCTAAGATAGATTTTCAAAGATAATTTTTTTAAATTGGAAATATTCCCTGCATTTTACCTATTTAGGGTATTTTCTTTTCAAAGTTTACTGTATGTATATATAATTTTTTAACCTTTGCAAAAAATCAAAAGGGAGGGCAGCTCCGTGGAACTTTAATTTAAGCTATGCAACCATTATTCTCATAATTTTTTTTACTGGGGCTTGGATATGACATGCACAAATCTCAACATTATGCAAAGGTGATAGTAGAATTGAACATTTTAAAAATATTTATGTATCAGAACTGTTGTTCCATCAGTGTAAACATTTACACAAAGTCATTATTTGAAAGAAAAAAATATTCAGTACTAATGACTGGCAAACATCTTTTATTTAATCGGGTCATTCATGTGATCATCATTATTGTTGCTTCACATCATATTTCTTTTCAAATTTACATTATTTTTTCTACAGATTTTTTTTTTCTTCTTTCATTTGATTTATTGTTGTATTTATTATTATGTTGGTCTAGTTGTTAACTTGATAACGCTTAGATAGCATATACATTTATCATGTATATAACTGTTTATAAGAAATGTTAAAAATGCTAGTACGTCATTGTTCAGTCTGTCTTTTCATATTTAATTCCTATACATGGATATCAGTTGGGTTTATTACATGAGGGTGTGCTACACTGTGACAATGTGGTAAAAATTTTATTGCTGTTTTTGCTTCAAGTATCAGAGGAAAAGAGGAGTCTAGGAGGCTTATTTTGAATATTCATTTTCACTGTCAGAAATAAAATTGGAATTGGGTAACTGAGTTCACATCTAAGTATTTGCCCAGAGCATTTTTTGTAATTGATGTTGTAAAGATGCATGTATCTCAGTTAAGAATGATAACTCTATTGTTAATGGCATATGAGGTCTGTTATTTTTTATGGCATTTGTTGTTTAATTTGTTAATGAAACACACTTTGGAAGCTAATCAGTTTTGTTTGTTTTGTTTTATGTTTTTTTTTGGGGGGTGGGGGTGGGCATTCTCCTATTGAATTTTTGATGTTCAATTGTAAGACAACCATTTCCTGGATACAACATCTATATCTACATTTCTCCAGAAGTAATAATATATTTCAAATCAATTGAATATTTTTGTCATCTCTGGAAGAGCTCAAACACATTTACTATGCAAGGCTTGTCGTGAATGAAACTA
Source organism: Heliocidaris erythrogramma (assembly GCA_025617745.1). Classification (NCBI taxonomy): domain Eukaryota; kingdom Metazoa; phylum Echinodermata; class Echinoidea; order Camarodonta; family Echinometridae; genus Heliocidaris; species Heliocidaris erythrogramma. Next base: position 12,570,820 of record CM046861.1, read on the forward strand.
ACAATTGAAAAGAAAGGTGTGAGTGCGTGAATGAGATCAAAACCAACAATTGGCAGAATGGAAAAAGAAAAAAAAAAGAGAGATAAAAAGTTGAGAGGAGATGTGTGTAATTGGAGAATATTGGGCAAAAAGAAGGAGAAAGGGAGACAGAAAGCACAAGAGAAGAAATAGTGAAAAAGAGAGGGAATCACTGGGGGAAAAGGGAGAGATAAAAAAGTTGAGGGAAGATGTGTGAAAGTGGAGAATTTTGGGCATAAAGAGGGAGAAATGGAGGGAAAGCACAAGGGAAGAAATAGAGAGAGAGGGAATCATTGGGGAAAAAAGGAGAGATAAAAAAGTTGAGGGAAGATGTGTGAAAGTGGAGAGAGAATTTTGGGCATAAAGGTTGAGAATTTTGAGCATAAAGAGGGAGAAATGGAGGGAAAGCACAAGGGGAGAAATAGAGAGAGAGGGAATTATTGGGGGAAAAAAGAGATACAAAGTTGAGGGAAGATGTGTGTAAGTGGAGAATTTGGGGCATAAAGAGGGAGAAAGGGAGGGAAAGCATAAGAGAAGAAATGGTGAAAGAGAGAGAGGGAATCATTGGAAAACAGATTTTCTGTCAAATGAACTACATGTATAAGGTAGAGAAGTAGGAATCAACCTGTAACTGTGATGTATACCCCTTTTTCCTGCCGAAGGAGGGGGGGGGGGGGGGGGGGGTTGTAGGTTGAAAATTGCCAGTTACATTTTCACTACATTCAGGGTGGTAACAAAAATCAATATTAAATATACGGTAGAAACTTAGTATAACAAGGTCCTTGGGACTATTAAAATTACCTGGTTAAATCCAGAATCTCGTTATATCAGTTTAAAAAAAAAAGAATATAAAGAGTTGAGACCAAAATATTGCCTTGTTATATCAGGAATATTGTTGTATCAGACCTCTTTATACTGAGTTTCCACTCTACCATGATAAACATTTTTATAACACTCTTTATGGAGAAAGATCTTTTTCTTCATCAAGAACAAAAAATAGTAAAGACCAATTGAGAGAGGTGCTTGTGAGGTTAAGCTCAGAGTCGCCAAATTTCATATTATTGATACATGTATGATCAAACTTGTTTCAGGGACGGCCTCTTCTTGATGCCATACGCAGCCCCGTGCTATCGACGAAGTCCTCCGCACAAAAGTGCTCGGAGCACACAACACTGTGCTCACTCGGCCCCTTCCAATGGGCGCGAGTTAATTTTACTTTTGCGGTCCATTTCCTTCTTATATTTGGGTCTTTAGGGAATAAATGTAGACTGACACCCTCCTTTGTGGTGTTACTGCAACCTGCAACAACGCAGCGTTGCGGCATACTTCGCTTTAGAGGTGGTTTTCGAGGTGGTATACACAACAGAAAGTTAGTTTGCACATGTAATACATAGGCAATATTGTAAACAAGCATCGGCAATGTCGGTTTGTGACGTCACACGTCAATCATGCTCGCGGAACGCGAATTCGGGGTTTAAAAGGGGGCGGAGCTTAGCAGACTGTTTTGGACATGAATACATGGGGGAAATATTATTTTAAAAATATTTTGATACGTATTTATTGCAAACGGATGTGATTTTTCAATTTAGATGAGATGCATGTACAAAATACCAAGAATTATAATTTCATAAAAGGGGACCTTTAAATATGAATTGTGAGCGCTGTCTAGGTTTCTATTCAAATCGGCAAGACTGCTCAGAAAGAAATCGTGTGCATCCATGTATTTGCGAAAGCCACAAACTGAACATTTTTTTCGGTGTATAGGACAAGTCAATTATCGCCTCAATTTGAACCATTCCTGGTAGTCTCTTTCGTCGATATTTGGATTAATTTTTGAAATAATCAAAGAAGACTGATATAGTGATAGTGATATATATGTAACTAGTGTTGGGTACATCTTTATAGCCTTATAAAGGTGAAACGTCAAGAAGATTTTCCTATAGGGACAGTAATTACAGTGTGTGCAGGACATACGGGACTCGACGAGGAAGTATTAAATCTACAGGTGTACCCATATTAGAGGGTAAGAGAGTGGTTAAAGATGGCGCCGAATATGAGGAGGACACTTCTGCCTATCATCATTGGATCAGTTACGTTCCTTGTCCTGTGTCAGTTTCCCTCCGGCAACGCGCTTCCGACGGGAGCCCCTTCTTCCGCCTGCAACGATATGATACCCTCAGGTCATGGCGTATCTGCCCAGACCACGGCCAGTCCTTACATCATCTCCGTGAACCCTGCATTCTACAAGGCAGGACAGAGTCTAACTGGTAAGGCCTCTTTGCTTCAAAGGCATTTATGAAACTTGATCAGGTGAAGGAGAGATGTAAATTCTATTACAATGCACTATGCTACTTATTTATATTATTTATTTATTTATTTTTAAAAATATTGTATTATGTTAATCAGGGAATCGTTATCATGGTTATGTATCGTTTAAATGTTTATATTGAAACGGAAATAATATTTCAAACTAAATCAAATCAAATTAAAGGGAAGGAATTTGGGTTGCTAGAAACCTAGTGTTCAGAATAAATTGTGAAAGGCAAGAGGACAAAGTTCATGTGTATTTCATGTAAAGATTTCTCTCCAGCATAGAATGGATGTTGAAAATGAAATTCACATTTATTTCCTTCTACTAAACTGTAAAAAGTGGTTAATAGAATTATGAATACACATGACAAAAAAAGAAGATGTCGAAACACCGAAAAGAGACATCAGGGACAACACGTTGCTGTAAAAAACATCCTCATAATTATGAATATGTTAATTTGCATAACAAAAGGGAGGAAATTTGGATTAGTTAAGAATATGCAGTAAATATGATCACGTCGAAAAAATGCTTTGTGACGATTGATGGAATTCCATGGTCATATACAATATTTAAAAGATGATACATGTATGTGTTTGTATTGTTTCGCTTTTTCTTCATGGATTCCATGAATACACTATTCAAAATAATTATGTTTGTCTTCTATGAACCCGACAGTTCAAGAAACATTTGTATATAAATATTTTGATTTATTAATGTATTATGTATTTACATTATAAATGTGATTTACCTTGAATATATTTGTTAATTTGTTGCGACTGAAATTCAATAAAATCCCTGTGGAGGGAAAAATATTGGGAAAAAATATACAATGTTTGAAGTTCACGTAATTATAGTTGTAATTGTCAACAAATGAAGAAAGTTTAACAATGTGGGAGAGGTGTTGTGGTCTAGTGGATAAGTAATCGGACTGCAGATCACAAGGTACGGGGTTCGAATCCCACTACGGCACTAACCTCCTTTGGCAAGACACTAATCTACATTTACCACTCTCCAACCGGGTACCTGATTATGCTTGAGCGGCTCGGCTATAACCGGGGTAATAATATGTCTAAGCTTTTTTACTTTCATCAATACATTCAGCTATTAAAGACAAGGACATTGTCTTACAGTATAAGAACTAGAGTTGAACAAGTACAACTATACAGATGGGCCGTAGAACAGTGAAGTGAGGAGTGAGTGGTATTTATCAGGGGGAAAATAGCACTTATTAGAAAGTGAAAGGGGAATAATCTAACTAAAATTTGGGCACTCTTAAGATTTGAAAAAAGGGAGTGGGTCAAAAGGGCAATGGGGGGGGGGGGGGGGACACTTGTCAGAAGTAAAAAAAAAAGGCATACATGAGATTTGAAAGGGAGCACTTATCAAAATGGGAAAGGGGCATTTATAAGAAAGGAATATTATCACTTATTTTGAAGTAAAGAATGGAAAAGGGGCACTTAAAAAGAGGGGGAAGGAGACTTAATGGAAATGAAAAGGGGAACTTATCAGAGGTAAATAGGGGCACTCATCAGATTTGAAAAGGGGCACTTATTAGGATTGGGAAAGGGCATTAAATGGAAAGAAAAAGGGGCACTTATGAGACTTGAAAAAGGGCACTTATCGGAAGGGGAAAAGAGCACTTATAAAAGAGAAAATGGGGCACTTATTCTGATAAGCGATAAGTGCCCTTTTCAAAAGTAAATTAGGGGCACTATGGGTGCTTGAAAAAGTGGATGGGGGCACTGTGCCCCCCCCCCCCTCCCTGAGTGCTGCATCTGGTAAAAAGGACATGTTTGTATTAGTACATATTGGTAGGCTGTCCTACGTTTGTATGTTTCATCATTGCTTTCCTGTGGGTTGTCGGTCTACTGAGATAATCCCAGCATTATTGTTCTGTAATAGGTAATGAATAGTGACAAAATGTAATAAATGGAGCTATATTTGAGTAGTCGCAATCTTCTCAATTAATGTACTCTCTTTGTTGATATAGTTATGGTAAGTGCTGTTTGAAGTAACAAGGAACAATGGTGGTTAAAAAGTACAATGAATTCATTTCTGCGTGGGAGAGGGACTTCAAAAAAACATATTCCAGTTCTGGTTTGGGTATTTTATTTAACATGAAAATGTTGATTTTACATTGTTGGTGTGTGACCTCCAAATTCATGGTAGGTCAAGTATACTCAATGGATTATTCTATTATTATTCTCATGTATATATTGACTCATAATCATGGTACTAAAATATGTCCTGTTGTTAAAGACCTTAAACGGGCAAGAAAAGATAAATGAAGATATACTTGAGAAGTCGCATTCGTCTCAATGTGATATCTGCGTTTATATAGACTTTAATGGTTACGGTAACTGCTGTTTGAAATAACAAAGAATAATGATGTTTATCAAGTACATGCAATATTAGGTCTGTGTGGGACAGGTACTTCGAAAAAGAAATGTCACTGTCTGGTTCGTTTCCTTCAATATTGAAATTTATGTTTAAAATATTAATGGTTTTTATTTCGAATATTTTTTAAAGATAAACACAACACAAAAAGTAAGTTCCCCCTGAAACAAATCTCTGTAATGTCTGAATCAGTATTCTTTGAGGAAATCTGAATGTACAAAGACATGTATTTCTCAGCTACCTTTCATGTGAAATTTAGGGGAAATCATTTGAGCATGCTTCAGTGATGCTCTAAAGGCAAAATGACCACTGTTTTAAAGTTCACAAGCTTAATATCATAACTTTGATTCAATGATATTGGAACAAATTTCAAATTTTCAGCATCAGAAGGCATGCAACAAACGTTTTCTGTGCTTCCTAACATACCAAATGACTTGTGCACAAAATTTCATGCTTGAGTGAGCACAGGGTGAAAATTGCCCAAACTGCAGTTTTGACATCTTTCCCGTGCGATTGAATTCATGTTTTGCAAAGGTGTTTTTCAACATTTTGCAAACGATATCCATTGTGGCGTAACTGGGCGTTGTGGCGTGCGCCTGTAATCCAGCTACCAGTGGAAGTTATAAACTGATTCAGCGGACCCAGGTTCGAGACTGAGTCACGTCTTTCGGATGGTGACGTTAAAGGTCGGTCCCAGACGTAAATAATCATATCTGATTGATACACGTCTGTAAAAACCCAATTACACACAATTAAAGGTAACTAATTCAAAGTTAATAAAAACAAAAATTACCATATTAAAATTATGCAGTTAAGTATTGCTTTGATTTTGTGCAAATGTTTGTCACTCTGTGTGTAATACACATTAACGTCATCTCTTTTTTTTTTGCGCGCGTTATAGTGTATAGTGCACGCTGTCGTTGTTGGGAATGGACTTTATATTTCTGGCCAGGTATTAATTGTTTTTTACCTCTCGTTTGCAAAATATTTCGCCTTAGGAGGTGAAATCTACACCTCCACTTAGTATTGCTAGTATCTTGCTACTTATCAATACAAATCCAAGAAACCTGACAAAAAGTTTTTGAGGGAGAACCAGAACTAAACATTACCTGTAAGTATGAAGTTAAATCGGAATGAGAATGTTGAGTTCTGGTAACGCACCAATCGCAAACGTTCAACAATATCACATGCACAGTCTATTCCGGTCAATCTAAGCCACGTACGCGCACTTTCAAGAAAATATTCTAGAATTAGTCAAAATTGGTCGTTATCTTTCAATCAAAATTTGCTAAAACGTCAAAGTTTTGGAGCTTCGCGCGGGAAGGGGGAAATACCCCACCCCCTCCCTCCCTGCACCACCCTTGTTATCCAGTGCAATATTGCGTCCACATAAATGAAAAGCAAACTTATTTTCCGCCTAAAAAAAAGGTGCTTCAAGCCGTTATCTTTCTCTCAAATTTGCTATAAAACGTCAGAGCTTTAGAGAGGGCGAATTCCCCCTTCCCTGCACCCCCTCCCACAGGAGCACGTTTTGCGTGCTCATCACCAATTTCGCACGCTTCACGTTCTCACAACCGCCCCCCCCCCCCCCCCCCCCGAAATGAAATCCTGGCTATGCGGTTGGATCCTTCACGTCTGTCCATTTTACCCCACACATAAATGCAGACTCTTTATAATTTGCTTCCTTTGGACATTTATTTGTTCACATATTCATAGAAAGTAAAATTAATACTTTTGAAAATGACCTTGGAATGCACCACTAACCCATTCTACCAATATTATTGAGTCATTGCTAACTCATCTTTTAGTGTATAGTAAGTTTACCAGAAGGAAAGAGGATTTCTCTTCACTTAGACTTAAGGTAACCCCTGCCCCATTTTCCCAGAGTCAAGCTTCGTTGTGAATTTGGTCCAGAGGCGGTATTCTGAGATTCATTTTATCTCAGATAAAAATAATCTGAGATTGTCAGTCAGTGAAATAAAATACCCTTAAAATATGTTGAAATCGGTATTCTGAGAACCGTTTTAGCGAGATTTTATCTCATTTAAGACACGCCCATTTATGATGCCTTAACCAATAATAAATGTCGTTAGATTTTACATTTATCATGCTGAGCCAATCGAATTGCCAGTCTCTGGGACAACAGAGCGCTAATGCGCTATTTTGACAATTTTCAATACGCATGCCTCAAAGGATTTACTTGAAAAAAGGTCCGAGATATTAGAAGACCATCACAAGCATTACGTATTCGCTATTGTCAAAAAAGAGGGCGGAAAACTCCACAAGCAACTAATCAGAGGTCAAAGTGATCTGAACAAATTTTAAATTGCTTTCTTCTTGCCAAATGAGACTGAGATTTTGCCCCTTATTGACTCTTCAATTGTAATCATCTGAATATATTTTAATTCCGTAGAGATCAATTGTTAAATATAATTACATTTTTAAGTCATTTCCCGGTGGTTTAGAATTTGGTTCTATTTACCTTTTTACTTATATCTGTAATTGTAAATGTGTTAACTTGTTAGTTTTCGTTGTTTGTATTGTTTACATTTGTATATGCCTGACCGTATTTCATATCAACAATGTCTACAAGATATTGATTTATTGAGAATAAATGAATTGTTATCTCCAATTGATGGTAGTGATTCGTTTAATGGCCCTAATCAAAAGTATTATTTGCCAAATGAATTTAATTCATCTCTGAAAGATTGTCAGTCCTTCAGACATTATAAAAATAAATGTTCATGCTTGCACGTAAATAGCAGAAGTTTAAGGAAAAACATCGATGTTTTAACATCCTTTTTAAATTGCATTGATTTAGATTTTTGTGCTATTGGTATCACTGAAACTTGGCTTAAAGTAGAACGTTAATGATTTTAAATATTGGCTTAATACTTATTATTGCATAGATGGCATAAATTAAACAAGGTTATCCAAATTCAACGCTTGGAAACATTTGAAGTAATGATTATTATCAATTATAAAACGGTAAAATACAGCCCCCGATATAGCAGCTGAAGAGCTCCTCGAACGCTGCTGAGATATGTGACGACACACCCTGAACCAGTCCTGTCTAAGCAGACGATGTCCCATAACATCTTACACATTTTTCAGAGCCTATTTTGTCATCTCCTCTTCACTTATTTCTCTTCCTTCACTAGCGTCAGTCTTAATGTTAGTCTGTTGCCTCACTCTTAACTTCGTGTATGGTATTATTTTGATGAAAAATGCAGCGTTAAAAAAATAAAGGAATCAGTCACTTGTAAACAAAATAAGACGCCATTGTATTTTCAGCTGCTTGCACCGGGCCATATGTTCGGCGTTTCAAGAGGGAACGAATACCATCCTGCTATTATTCGGAGGGCTTTTCAATTTGAAAGTGGGGTTTATTTCATTGATCATTGACCCTTCTCCTATGTATTTACAATCAAACGGTTTTAGCTATCAGAATCAGTTTCACTTTCCCTTTATAATGGTGTGAAATAAGGTCATGTTTAAATACACCAAACTCTTTATAATTTGATAAATAATTGCATTGCAATTACGTTCATTCATTATAGGACGTCGTCTGCTTAAGCAGGATCGATCCCGAGTGTGACGACATCAAAACATCGCTATATTTCTGGCGAATCCTCGGATATTCCAGATGCTGAGAAGAGCTTTTATTTGTGTTGTTTTTATAATCACCAGATACGCAGTTGACATAAAACTTATACGATTGCCATCTGTAAGCTTCCCAGTTTCTAGTGATACATTAATTGCCATATTTGTGATTTTCTTTGAATATCTACTTTAAACAAAATGACCCTGATTATCAAATTGATGGGGACACATTTATAGGTAACTCCCGCCAGGGCCGTAGAGGGGGTGGAGTGGGAGCTTTTATTCGGAATGATTTTAACTTTGTACATAGAATTCAATTTGATGTTTTTTCTGAATCTGTTGAATCAATTTGTATAGAAATTAAGTCTTGCCTTAAAAATATTTTATTTAATGTTATTTATAGACCACCTAACTCACCGTTGCCTAATTTCATTCAATCCTTGAATATTATTTTAGAAAATGTAAATAGTGAAAATAAATTATTGTATTTCATTGGAGATTTTAATCTTAATTTATATAATGCCTAAATCTTGCCCGTATATTAAAAGATTTTTAGATGCATTTATGACAAAGTATGTTTATCTTTTCATTCATTATCCAACCAGAGTTACGGATCAAACTGCAACATTGATTGATAATATTTTCACAAATGATTTGAATGATGTATCATGTGGTATTTTCCTTGTTGATATTAGTGACCATTTCCCTATTTTTTGTATACACTATAAAATTATTATAGCTAACAAAAATAAAAAAATAATTAAACGTGTGTTAAATGATCGAAATATTCAAGATTTTACGAATAAACTGAAGAATGTCGTTTGGCATATAGTTGATGATCCAAATTCTAGTTATAATAATTTTTTGATCAATCTTTTGCAAGTTTATGATGATTGTTTCCCAAAGGTTGAAATAAAAAATAAATCAAGGAAAGATAAGCCATGGTTTAATCTACACTTGCGTAAAATGTGTAATAAAAAGGTTTATTATATAAGAAATATATTAGAAACCCAACTGAATATAGAGAGCGGACGTATAAATCATTTCGTAATAAAGTAAATAATGAAATTAAACGTATTAAAAGGGAATACTTTCAAAATCAATTTTTTGAAGTTAAGTCAAATTTAAAAAGAACTTGGAAAATTATAAACAATACTTTGTGTAATAAAAGAAAGGGAAAAAAATATTGGAAATATCAATGTTAACTATAAAATTATTAGTAATAAAAGCACAAACATTCAATAAATATTTTATTGAGATTGGTTCTTCATTAACTAAAAATATACAGTGCAATAGCTATGGCCATAAATTTGTGCAATACTTAAAACATAATATTTATACAGCATTTTTTAATCCCATCACCCTGGTGAAATAATAAATATTACTTGCAAGTTTGATAATAAATCTAGTGCAGGTTTCGATGAAGTAGATATTTCAATTGTTCCAAAGGTCATACATATCATTTGTCATCCTCTGTGCAATATATTTAACTCTGTTTTATCTGTTGGTGTATTTCCGGATCAATTAAAGATTGGTAAAGGTGTTCCGGTTTTTAAAAATGGATCTCCGGCTAATGTTTCAAACTATCGACCTATATAAGTGTTACCAGTGTTCTCAAAAATTCTTCAAAAATGTATATACAATCGCCTTTTATATTTTTTGGATAAACATGACATTATTTGTAAATCCCAGTATGGTTTCCGTCCCGGGCGCTCCACATGAGAATGTTGCTTGAGAAATAAAGTCAGTACTCAGTTTCTTTTTGTTTATTTTGATCGCACGACTAGCACCATACTTGTCCAAAATATTGCACTCACCGTGCATCCTAGAGATAAAATAGCCCCTACCCTATTCTAAGTTTTATTTTATCTTTCCCACATTATGACTGGCGTAAGCGTTTAAAGCTGTGCGTATCATGCGTACAACATGTACTACATAGATATCAATTGTAAATTATTTGCAATTAATCGCAACTTTTTATAAGATGGGGCCCAGTACCTGGAAATCAATGGGTGACAATAATGCCAGTTGCACTCGAGTCGTCAGTTCAGTTGCATTAGGTAACCATATTCATTCGTATTAAGACAACCCCCCCCCCCCCCCCCTTATCTCAGTACCCTCTCATTCACTGGACCCACGCTATGCCGCTCCTGTATACCGTGACGCCTAAAGGGTTGGTCAGACAGGTCCGATAACAATAACGATATTTTCAATCATAGGTACGCCCTGCATGCTATATGGTTTGTACGTGTGAGTTATGATCATGACTGGTAACTGATAATACGGAAGCTCTAGGGTGTATTTTTAATGAAAATTCTCGTTATCGTTAACTTTATCGGACAAATGTGACCAGCCTTAAACTGTCAGTGGATATCTTTTGCAGGTATCCATTGTTTCAGAGCAATTCCAAGCGAAACAGGACATGAACCCCAAAATTCCAAATCTTTCTGATCAAATCTGGTGTTAGATTAATCGTAAATATCCAAATTTCCATCATCTGATAAAATTGAGATATTTTCACAGTTATAAATACTGAAAATTTGCATAAATGCTTAACATAATCTTTAAATCAATTTAAATCAAGTGAAAGCAATTGATACCAAAGAGCATAGGTCATACTAATATGACTTGTATGCTGAAATACACTTGATACACAAAGTTTAAGTAACATAATAACCAAGAATAGCATAAGTTCTGCATAATTTCTCATACTTCAGTAACCTTGGAAACGATAACTTTTAAAAACCTGTCATTCCGTAACGCCCAAAACACATAATTTCAACTTATTTCCGAAAACGACTATTATATCATTTTCTTATGAAAGTTGATAGGTAAATCAAGGTACCTAATTCATGTACCTACAAAATATATGTGCTTTTTGTTTGAAGAAATATTTTACTAATGAATTATGATATGATTAATGATGTCATTCCGTAACAAATAATGTTACCGAATGACATTAAAGTCAATTTTGCAAAACTTTTAATTCAACCCTGAACCTATACATCACTTCAGCTAATTATATCGGAGAATAATTGTAGAGAAAAGTAGAGATGATGAGAACATATTCTTGTATGAAAATGGTATAAATTTTCATGATTTTAGGTTTGATGGACTAAACAAATGGCGAATTTTTCTCATTCCATTTGTTAATAAGATGTATTTCTTTCCTCTATAAGTTTGATTGTCCTGTATTTTATATGACTAAATATTGATCTAGATGGTAGTATCAAAAACAAAAAAACAAATCATTTGATGAAATTTATGAATAATGAACATACAATAGAATACATAAGAAATTCATAAAACAAAATACATGCAATATAAAATGGAACGTAATGAAAAATCTATCTGAATATTTTTACCAGAAGCATTTTTCACAAATGAATACTCTTCAGAATTTTTCAAAATTCTAATTTTTAACCAAAATATGAACTGATGAATAAAATTTGCATAAATTATAGATTATTAAACATTAATAGAGCTATTTTTAACAAAGATATCTTAAGTCATTCAAAATTATCAAATTATTTGCTCAATCTGTGCTTCAAACTATGTCTTTAATACTTACTGTACTGTATTTACATAACATGAATTTTATACACTCTTCCCCATGAAGTCACTCCGTAACGGTCATTCCGTAACGCTGCTTCATTTCATATTTTTCATCATATTTTAAATATTTTCAAACAGATTTTCAGGAACATTGTGTCATGTCAAAGCTAACATAGTGCAGAATGCCACAGCAATATTGTAAAAGCAGATGCATATTCAAAGTTCAAAGAGTTTGAGCACTGATTATTCCGGTTGAAAAGTCATGTCCTATTTGTGCCATTCCGTAACGAAGCAATATAATACTTAATATTTTATAAATTTGATGAATGGTCGAACTCAATATAGTTTTGAAAGCATCTCGTATAGTTGTATGTATTGCACTACCAATTTGAAAATATTTATTATGTGATGTTCATAATATTCTTCTTTCAAACTTGAAAATATTTTTTGAATGTCATTCCGTAAAGCTTGTAATTGCCCATCAGTTTTCCTCACAATAAAACGTATTTATTCGAATTCATAAATGCACTTTGAATTTAATGCTAAATAATTGTTCTCAACTCTCTTTGATATATTTCCAGTCACGATTTCGACTAACACCAGCAATCCGGCGTTGAAGGGTATTCTGCTGCAAGTTCGTCGAGATGTACCGAACTCTGACAACGATACTATCATCGGCACGTGGTCGGTTGGGACTTCGACAGACTTTCAACTTCTAGCATGTAACGGCGCAAATTCGGCAGTGACGCATACGAACAGTAATGACAAACCATCTAGTATCCAGTTTACTTGGACGGCACCTTACGTAAACGGGGATGATATCTATGTCACGTGAGTATTTGAATAGTATTTTACAAGTCAAATAGACTACGATTTATCAAATCAATTTTTTGAACAATGTTCTTTATTTACTACTGACTGACAGGTAATTGTATAATTGATGTTTATTATATTACACTTTGACGATTTTTTGTTTAACTTAATAACATTATTAAAGTCACTGTGTAAGTATTATGTTTTGTATAAAATACTTTTTCTTATTTTTTTTTTCAGTTTTTCTCCCAATTAGTCGGACAGTTGTTAAAAAGGTAATATTTTACCTTTTTTTTTCTTGTGGGTGTCCAATAAATCCTTCTTTATATAACATACCAGTATTGATAAATATGGCAAATAGATGAATTTGCTTTTTGAAAGTTCCATTTTTTCCCCATGAAGATGGCCTCAATATAAACCATTTTACCAAATAATGTAGAGCCTCACCATTGTATGGCCCATTACATTACATATAAATTGCCTATAAAGAAGTCCTTTGGGTTTTTTTTCAAAGTAGCTATAATCATCTATAGTTTTAACTGTACACGGTTCCAGCTTCTCCAAGTGCTGAATCCGCCGACGGTAGGAAATAATGAATGAAAACTACCCCATTCATACAATTTACAATGATAGACACATTTTACTTCTTTGCCATTGCAAGGTAATTTTGTGATGTTCTGTTGTCAGAATTTGATTCTATTTTTCTTTTATTCATATCAACCCTTAGGGCAACATTTGTCCAGTCTATGGATACTTTTTGGGTTGCAGAGAGAACAAGTAATATTCAAGGTATGTCATGTTCCATTCACTATTGTATTCATGGAATGACATTACATGGAATACAGCATTTTAAATAGTCATGCGACATATCCAGTGTGTTATATACCTGTTACAGCTTCGATATCTGTGGTTTAGAAACGTGCCTCATACGATCAAATCTGACTGAGGAAGACGTCTGGACCGCAGATATCGAAACTGTCTCAGGTAAGTAACCATTTGGCTTTGTCAGTGATTCGAGCCATCCGGATCCGGATGATTTTTTTCTCCAACAATACATAAAACATTTTGTTTCATAATATTTAGTCCATGTTATTCGTGTTATGTTTCATCGAATTATTAATTTAACATATATTTAGTTTTGGCATAGAATTGTAGTTGCCAAAGCCTGCAGGAAAATCCAGAAAAACGTCTCAATGTTTGTGAAATCCCTTGTGGGTATAATACATTATGCTCAAATAGAAAAGAAAATTCTGTATCCGTGTGACGTCCACGGTCTTAAATCCATCGCGACTGTAGGCATGTGTGTTTTTGTATTCCGTAATAATGTCTGCTAATGGTCACTATATTAGAATTCTTATGCGTTTTCACAAAATAGCATCGTTTTGTGGGGAACAAAAATATGTTGTCAAAAAACTGAAAGCACAAATTAACACACCCGTGTGTCCCTCGGAGAAAATAGTTGGAAAATTATACTTTAATGTGTGCGGGTTATCACTACATGTATATTATGCTTATAGTCAGTGTTCCACATTATAAAGAAAATGTAGAAACATTAATTGGCAATATTCTTTGTATCACCATCAAAGTAATTGTACATTTTACCGACGGCGAGTATTTTTTATGGAGTTTAGTACAATGGTGGCATATCACATAATCATAATCAGGGGGGGGGGGGGGGGGGGGGTGGGGAAGAAAGCAGATTTCTATTGCCGCATAACATGCGGTACAGTATAACTATACATATTCAATTTCTTACTTTTCTGTAAATGCAATTTTTCTCTTAACTAAATATGTTCCAAATCTGAGCTTGAATTATATGATGTGTTTTGATGTATAATGCTTCGTCATCTAGCGAAAATTATATGACGATTAGTATAAAGTAACTCTTCGTTCTCTTCTAAGAAACATTTGTACATTGTTCACGTTGTTAGTGCATGCGTTTATTTCGTTTATTTTGTACTTTTAATTATGTCTGCTCTATTTTTTACTAACAATTTTCTGTTGTTAACCCTTTTTATATCTGTATATGATTTATATCTAATGTTTACATTTTTTTTTTCCTTCTTTATTTGTGCAAAATGTGTTGTATACTCGTAGACACTTGCGCCATGAATGACCCATGTGGTGATACTGGTTATTGTGAGAGTCTTATCGGAGGTGGTATAAACTGCAACTGCGTCGGAGGATACACCGGGGTTTCTCGACATATTTCGAATATGAGGCCATTTGAAGAGCAATCCTACTATAGGCCTATATAATTTTCTTCCAAACTAGCATAAAAAGAATGACAAAGCTCACAAATAATTTTTCACCTTTCCCAGAACTCAACTTTAACTTATTATCATAATGCATGAAATAATTATTATTACATTCATGTGTATCCCCGTTCGAAACCTATATGTTTATACTATACAATATGTATTACCAACCTTAAATAAAATCACGTCATGCTTAAAATATTCATATATTCTTTGCTTGTTGAAAATAAATTAGTATTTAGAGATATTTATATAATTATGGTATCTAACCACAATAAAATGCTAACACGAATGTTTCACCCCAATAACAATGACCTGAATATGCTTAACTTATTTATATTTCCAAGATAAGAGGGCCTCACTATCTGTGCATTTGTAACATTGTTATGTATATCTATGTAGAAATAGATCCATGTGCTACCAGCTTGTGTGAAAACGGGGCAACATGTATTCCAATTACTGACTCTTTAAACTACACTTGTGATTGTGTGTTCGGATTTTCAGGGGATAGATGTGAAACAGGTTGGTATTTGCTGTGCAATGAAATCGTTTGATACCCCCCTTCAAATCCGAGCTATTTGGATAAATTGATATGCATTAAACAAAAATTGCAACGTTTCAAATTATCATATCATTAAACGATTCTGTCTTATTAGTATACTCTGACACAACATAACTCTGTCAACTTAGGTATCAATTCCATTTAAATATAAATCTTCTTTTTTAAAACCTTTCCTCCTTAAGATTGTATATTTCAACTCTAACATCATATAGACAAACTACAAATACCTAATAGCCCAATAACAATGACTCATGAATATATATTTCCTTTGTGTGGTATACTCTTCACATGTTACTATCTCAGTTAGCTATCAAAAATCAAATCAAATACAGCAGTGTATGCTGACCTATTTTGTGTACAATTCTAGAAAACATGACGGTTTGTGCATATCCGACTTATTCCTGTATAATTATGTAGAAATATACTGAACTACAAAAGAAACGTCGCACTTTTCAAATTGATATCTTTTACACATGATATTGGAATTTGATACGTAAAATCACATTTTATGCTTTTTTAACATCACAGATATGGCATTGACCGTCCATAACACATGATCATAACAAAATGTGATTTCTGTGTAGGATTAAAACTCATATCCTTTCCGTGAACATGGTAGTGCACTCGTGCGCAGCTTTTTGAAAAGCATGATGCACATGCACATCCTCTATCCAGTGGGTTTAAAAGGGACTCAAAACCTTCATCCTGTCATTCGTTTCCTGAGCGCTGTCACCATGCCACGTCTGACTCAAAACCAGAGGGAACAAGCCATCGGACGTCTTCATGCTGGCCAACGTCCTAGAGTCATTGCCAACGACTTCAATGCAGCGTTCGGACAGTAGAGAGACTGCGGGAGCGATACAATGCAACCAACAGCACCAACGATCGTCAGCGCAGTGGTCGTCCCAGGGTGAGATCGCCATCTTCACCGGGACCACTTGCAGGATCGCTTCCGCAGAGCAACAGAATCGGCTCTACAGACTATTGGCACACACAACAGACCAATTTCTGCAGCAACTGTTCGTCGTCGGCTGAGAAGCTTCAACTTGTCTTGTCGGCGTCCTGCTCGGGGCCCTATCCGCACCGTTCGACATCGTCGGGAACGTCTCCTGTGGGCCCAACAACGTCAGAACTGGCGCTATCAACGACGAGAGTCGTTATTGCACATCTGTACTTGTTAATCAAAACAAAGCAAAACATTTTCTCAGTTTTCACTCTTGAATAAAGAATATGTTTCATTGTAAATAAAACAGTTTCAAACACATACATGTGCGACGTTTCTTTTGTAGTTCAGTATAGATCCATGTGCTAATAACTCGTGTGAAAACGGAGCTACGTGCATTCCAGTTGCCGATTCTTTAAACTACACTTGTGATTGTGTTTCTGGATTTTCTGGAGAGAGATGTGAAACAGGTCTGTATCTGAAAGAAAAATCCAGAACATTCCAGTTGGATATATTGTAAAAAACAAAGAAACAAATTCTACAATTACCCTGTCAGCATATTTCAATTGAAAATAAATAATTTGTTTACAAACTTTTCATTGTTTAAGAATGTATATTCCAATTCTATAACCTGCCTGGACAGACTACAAACATGCATTCGCTTTACGCATTTACAGCAGTATATGTGTGTATGTTTGTTTATATCTTTATATGGATTTATTTATGTATTTCCCATATATATTCGTATAACCTTTATCGGTTGTTATCTCATTTTGCTAACAAATTCATTTATCAAATACAGAAAAGTATGCTAACCATTATTAAAATACTAGAAAACATAACCCTTTGTGCCTATCCCACTCATTCCTAAATATCTATAGAAATAGATAGGTATGTTAACACCTCGTGTGAAAACGGGGCTACATGTATTGCTGTTGCTAACTCTTTTAACTACAATTGTGATTGTTTAATAATTATAATCGAGATGCCATAATTCTATCGAGATACCATTTCTAATCAGTCTCCGTCTTTATTCAATAGAAAATAATTTACATTATTCTTTTCTTGGCAAATAAAGCCCTAGATCCCTGTGATAATAATAACTGCTCTAATGGGGCTACGTGTAACCCCGGTGTCTTCCCTAACTACTCCTGTTCTTGCATGTTTGGATACATTGGGGATTTTTGTGAAGAAGGTATGTTTTCGATTTGCTTTTGGATTAATAATACATTAAAAAATCGATTCCAGTATGCATGTATATACATTCTTTGGTATATATTCCTGTTTTTAGTAATGATTTCGCTTGGAAAAGCGCTTTGTATTGTTGTACATTTCATAACAACGTTGACGCAATGACTATTAACTAATGTATCATTTCCATGTAAAATAATCATATGTAAGGAGTATATTGTCACAATCTCTGAAATTTGAAAATGTCCGTCGTGTGATCTTGTGAGTACAGTCGAGCGTGTGTGTTATCCCTGGCTTTCATGTTTATCTTTATTTTCAGTCCGAACCTTCTTAACTTTATGTCTAACCTCCTAGATATGAACCCCTGGCGGTACATGTACCGCTGTAGCCGGCTCTTTCACTAACTACACGTGTGAATGTCCATTTGAATTTACTGGAGAATCTTGTGAAACGGGTTTGTATTATTACCGCCGCGCTAAGCAAGGGCGGTACTAATTTCAGTCGATTCTGTCCCGATGTTTGTTTGTTTGTTTGTTAGTGCTCTAACGTTTGAATGGTTCCATTTCAGTTCACCAAACTTTCAGCGAATCTTCATCTAAGTAATATGCGATTTCCTATTGAATTCCACGGTCACAGGTGCATCTTATTTTTTAAAATTAATTTTTTAAATTATTTTTTTTGATTTTATAGCGCCGAAGGTACAGCCCTTTATATACACGTACCGTCATTGGCCTGAACTGTGCATGCAGTGTACGAAAAAGCACCGCAACATAGTATCTATTGAGTTATCGTATCCGCGCGCGCGTTATTAGTAAGATGAGAGACTATAGTGTAATTAGAGCGCAATCGGAGAAACTGCTGGGGCTTAGCCGGTCACATATGCACTGTAATGTATTTTTAGTTTTTCTTTTTTCTTTTATTGTTGTTTTTATAATATTTATTTCTCCTGGCCTACAGCCGAGTACAGGACTATAAAATGTTTGTAGTCGGCCGTAGTCGCAACCAGCCTTGCTCGCAACATTTTATCATTTATCTGTCATTCTGTGTTCGTGTGTAGATCTAAGTTACTGTTAGGTCTAACGACGTTACATCTGTGCTGCTGCAGTGTAAGATATCAGCCGTCGTTCGGGTGTTGGCTATGATGTACATTAGGGACTTTTAGAAGCAGTGGACTAGTACTTCGTCCCAGTCGACTAATTCGCGCATGTCAACGTCGTCGACAGCCCATGTTGACTACAGTTCTGATCATTTTAGATTTCACTCGACGTGTACGTACCGTCGACGTCAACCGGAAGTACACACTCAACGGATGAGCATAATAGTTGAGCTGTTCTGATGACGTCATATACGTGAACCTCGTCGAAGATTTCGGAGCACCGCAAAAACGAAGTGAACACGTTCTCGATTTTGCAAGTCAGGGAGGAGGACAGGGAGAGGGCGAGTGGCGCATGCGCAGTGGCGTAGAATGATGTCCTTGCGTACCAGTCGACTAAGTGGACGTGCAATTCTAAAAGTCCCTATTGGGTGCGACGACGCTCCGCTGAACCCCCTCGCGAGGAGGAGAGCGACCAAAACAATAAAGTGACAAAAGACTCCTCCAAACAGAGGGATTTTTCCGTCTAGCGCTGCAGTGTAACTATACACAGCGATAACGCAACAGAAATTGGATGTGCGATAGCCCTTTTTTTAGCAGCATTGAAATCTGCACAATTTTTCACGTAATGTGGCTATGCCTAGCCTAGGCTAGTATTATACTTTTATAGTTTGCTGCATGGATGCAATTTCCGATTGAATTCCACAGGTGCATCTGTTTTTTGGATGTGTTGTGGATCAGTGGATAAGTCCCCGGACTGTGAACCACGAGGTCCGGGGTTCGAATCCCACCGCAGCACTAGCGTCCTTTGGCAAGACGTTAATCTACATTTGCCACTCTCCACCCAGGTGTTAAATGGGTACCCGGTAGGATGCGAATGTTAATGTCGTTTGCTTAACAATGTGAGCGCCACTGTGCTGCCCATTGCTGGAATACTCCCCAGGGAGCGGAGAATGTGCATACATTGAGTGCTGGCATGCCAGAATCCGATGACCGGGGTAATAATATATCTGTAAAGCGCTTAGAGACATCATCTTATGTATTAGGCGCTATATAAAAGCGGAATATTATTATTATTATTTTTTCTTTATTTAATTTTTTATTTTTTCTTTGTTTTGAAGGTGTGTATAGGCAATATTTAAGTCATACTATTACTACTCTAGTTAGACCTAGATCTATAGTACAATGGCCGACAATGGCACTTATAAGGGAGCCACTTCAGTTCTAAGAACTCAGGGGCCGCGGAACGTCTTGGAAAGTGGAGGGGGCTGAGGGGGGGGGGGGGGGGGGCTACGTGTATAACCACATTTTTGCACTGCCCCGGTTCCGCGGTCCCTGGTTCAACTGTTCTCCTAGCGGGCCCTGTATAACAATTACCCCATAGTCATCAGGTACAATTCAAACCTGCCCAATTATCTTGAGCACAATCTCAACTCCCCGGGGAGCATGCAAGCCAGGCTATCAGATGATGCTCACCGCTTAGTTAAAGTAGATATTCAAAGAAAATCACAAATATGGCAATTAATGTATCACTAGAAACTGGGAAGCTTACAGATGGCAATCGTATAAGTTTTATGTCAACTGCGTATCTGGTGATTATAAAAACAACACAAATAAAAGCTCTTCTCAGCATCTGGAATATCCGAGGATTCGCCAGAAATATAGCGATGTTTTGATGTCGTCACACTCGGGATCGATCCTGCTTAAGCAGACGACGTCCTATAATGAATGAACGTAATTGCAATGCAATTATTTATCAAATTATAAAGAGTTTGGTGTATTTAAACATGACCTTATTTCACACCATTATAAAGGGAAAGTGAAACTGATTCTGATAGCTAAAACCGTTTGATTGTAAATACATAGGAGAAGGGTCAATGATCAATGAAACAAACCCCACTTTCAAATTGAAAAGCCCTCCGAATAATAGCAGGATGGTATTCGTTCCCTCTTGAAACGCCGAACATGCCCCGGTGCAAGCAGCTGAAAATACAATGGCGTCTTATTTTGTTTACAAGTGACTGATTCCTTTATTTTTTTAACGCTGCATTTTTCATCAAAATAATACCATACACGAAGTTAAGAGTGAGGCAACAGACTAACATTAAGACTGACGCTAGTGAAGGAAGAGAAATAAGTGAAGAGGAGATGACAAAATAGGCTCTGAAAAATGTGTAAGATGTTATGGGACATCGTCTGCTTAGACAGGACTGGTCCAGGGTGTGTCGTCACATATCTCAGCAGCGTTCGAGGAGCTCTTCAGCTGCTTTATCGGGGGCTGTATTTTACCGTTTTATAATTGATAATAATCATTACTTCAAATGTTTCCAAGCGTTGAATTTGGATAACCTTGTTTAATTTATGCCATCTATGCAACAATAAGTATTAAGCCAATATTTAAAATCATTAACGTTCTACTTTAACACCCGACCAAGGTTCCCATCACTCATGGGTAAAAAAAAGCGAGCGGATAAAATGCCTTGCCCAAGGACATAAACACCAGACATAGTAGGGTTCGAACCCGCGACCCTCAGATCCAAAGACGAGAACCCCAATCCACTACACCACAGTGCATGCATCCGCAATTAATTCTTTATTGAATGGTCGAGGTGGGACACTACATCGCGCAGGCGCGGCGGTTCACTGTTGCTAAACAGTATCAATCTAGTTTTTGTTCCTTTTCATTTGCGTTTTGCTAATATTGTACATATATCCATTGATATGTATTCATTTTTTGCTTTCGTAGATAGTTATTCTCAGTGTTCATAAGATATACGTTTGTGTTACATTTGTTAGAGCTCTTGTTGCAATATATCTTAAAGTCCATCATGTTCGTATAACCTTGTATTCCATGCCGTACAGTCTCCACAACCTCCACGAGGTAATCGTACGGAGCCCGCACGGCTCCCGTGGCGAGGCTTCACGGAGGTGGTGCGGTGACTGTGCAGTCGCCGTGCCGTTTGAGGATCCCAATCCCCAGCAATAGGGATTATGTGTACATATTTCATATTTTACGGGTACTACACGGGCAGCGAGCGGCAACCTTGCGATAGCTGTGCGAGGGCCGTGCGAATGTACAATCTCCTTACGATTTTTTTTTTGCCCCCATGTCCACCAAAAATCGTTTGCTACGCTTGGCCATTGTACGGTGCCCGTGCGAGGATTGTGCGATGTCACCGACAACATGTCTACGGGCTACGGTCTTACAATTTTTAAAAAATTGTCAAACTCCTCTCGATAACAAATCGTAGAGGCTGCGGAGCCCGTGAATCCGCACGAAAATCTTACAGGGGGATACGGGCAGTTTACGGGCTCCATAGACCATCGCAAGCCAAATGTGAACTAGGCATAACTACACGTGTGAATGTCCAACTGAATTCACCGGATTTGTAACTTTCTTCTTTGCTTTTTGATAACTGAATATTTCTGTCCTCATATTAATGAATGATTACTTTGTTATCCCTTTATGTCCTCGTGAATAAATAGTCTCCCCTTATGAATGTATGTTGATATTATGTTTTGACTTTTATTACTCATCACTTTGAAGAAGGTAGAGTTCTGGCAAAGGTGAAAATGATCTATAAGCTTTCTGGTTCGTTCTGTGTCAGTTTTGCGAAATATCATGAAATAAATTGTCCCCTGAAAACGATTGCTCTTCAGATGCCCTCACATTGGAAATATGACGAGATCTAGCTGAAAAGGTTTGGACTTCTAATCTTTCATACCACATGTGTGTAGTCCCATTTACCAAGCAGTGCTTGTCAGCAAGACTGTCATTTTTCTTCTTATTTTGGTGATTTCAAGACGTCACAATACACACCAATTCTATGTACTACATAATCAAACCTCAGACTGCTTTCAGGAAGTTTCTTTCACAATCATGACCAGTACTCAAATTAATCTTAAAAATCCTCAAAACACAGTAACACATCTCTCCCCTTTCTTTCATTCGTAGCTGCTGAAGATCTCTGTAGTGGGAACGTCTGTCAGAACGGAGCAGGTTGTTCTCCGTTACCTGAAGCAACTCCTCCATACACGTGCCAATGTCTGACCGGATTTACAGGACGCTTTTGCGATACAGGTATCGAGAAAGCAAGATAATTATGTTTAACGAATGTGTACAATAACATCCCCTATTTGTACTAACAAAAAAAACCCCACATATATTGTGATGTTGTATTAACCAACTAGTCAATACTAATTGTTATACAATGCAATTTCATAACAATTGTGAAATATTAACACAAAGTAAAAAGAGAAAAAAAAATATATATAACCTCTGTCAGCGTTGTATCATATAAAAGTGTTTCATACGCAGCAATGCCTTTTCCCAATTTTGTGTTCGTCGAGTAGTGTTTGTATTGTGGTGTATTTCACGTCATATATTTCCGTCATTTCTTATATCTAAATATGTTCGCATGATTCGCATTATTGCACTACATGATTATATATGTCTAATTTCCTTTGCTTAGTAATGAACCGGGGTCCGCTCGCTAGTCATAAGGAGCGCTATTCATTAAAAAAATATTCATAAGGACCGCCATTCATAATAACACATAAGGATCGCTATTCATAATACGGAAAGGGGGTCGCTATTCATAATACCAATCAGGGTCGTTAATCATAAGGGTCCCTATTCATAATACGAAAAGAGGGTCGCTATTCATAAAGGTCGATATTCATAAGGGTCGATATTCATAAGGGTCGCTATTCATAATCGAAGAAGAGGGTCGCTATTCATAATCAGAGAAGAGGGTCGCTATTCATAATCGGAGAAGAGGGTCGCTATTCATAATCAGAGAAGAGGGTCGCCATTCATAATCGGAGAAGAGGGTCGCTATTCATAATCGGTGAAGAGGGTCGCTATTCATATTCAAAGAAGAGAGTCGTAATTTAAATCAAATAAGAAAGGGAAATGGATGAAGGACAACCCAACGGTACTGTATTTAAGAAAGCCTTAGAATGCATTTCCGGCTTTTGTCAAATATATCCCTATTTTTTAATAAAGTGAACCTTATTTATCAGTGCTTCCCACACTTTGAAAGGCGCTTTGCCAATGCCGTAATAATTAAACACGATGTCTAATCCATACATCTACGTGGGAGGAGAGGAACCCCTCCCCCTCCACACACTCACACACACACACAGATCCAGATCCTCCCGTTTCTCAACTCCTGTGGAGACCCTAATCCTTAGCCTTCATCTCAAGTTCCAATTCTGAAGTGGGATTGTTGTAGGGGGTAGTTGTCCTGCAGATTAGTTGTATAGGGGGTAGTTGTCCAGATACGGGCTTAGAAATTGCCGCGAGCAATTTGTTTTTGTTTTTATTTTGGGGTGGGATATCAAGCCCTCGTAGCAATATTTTCATAATTCGTGATTTTAGTAACGTACAATTTATTGGCATCTATATCGTTCTTACAGTGTACCCTTGTTTATGGCAATGGACGTGGGAATGAAGTATGCCCTCCCACGGTTGGGACTTTCAAATTTCCCTGAGTTAAAATCACCTTTCAGAGCATTTGAGTGCACGTGGTTTCATGGTAATTACTAACTTAATTTCAATATTTTCTTTGAAATCTTTATTTCGGTCTTCCTAATCTTAACAAAAATCATGACAAAAATGATGACCATGTTGATCCATTCGATCGTGATCCTATGAATAATAATCATCATGGTCATCCTCATCCTCCTCCTCCTGATCATATTATTTGATCATGTCATTTATTGAAGGTGAATTATTGCGGGAGGGGTGATGATACAGGCCAATCCTACAGGCAACCCCCCTCCTAAATTATTTGGGGAATATATCACACATCCTCCCCCTCCTGGGGTATTGATACCCATGCTTCCCATATAGCATTTAAAATACAAATTCTACTACTAGAACCGTCGTTTTGTAAACTCCCCACTTCCCCCCCCCCCAAAAAAAAAAAAAAATATCGTATCCCGACAACTACCCCCGGACAACTACCCCCAGACAACTGCCCCTTGGTCAATTGCCCCCAGGACATCTCTTCCTTATGTTCCTTCATATTTTCACTCTTTTATCTTTTCTTCTGTCCAAAACTTAATATTGCTTTATCTTTCTGCATTTGTTTTCCCTAACTTTTCTTATCTTATTCTTTGTTTTAGTATCAGTTTATCTTTCTTCGTTTATCTTTCATTATCTTTCCTTTTTTTCCCCTTCTTCTTTATTTCTATCCTTCCATTCGTCTCTCTTTATTTTCTTCTTCCTTTCCTTCTTTGCTTATGCTATTCTTTGTTTTGGGCTTTCTTTCATCTTCTCTTTCTGTCCTATGTTATTCTTTGTTTCATTCTTTGTCAAAATAACCACAAATGTCATAACATGTCAACCACAAATGTAAAAATAACCACAAATGTAATAATAATCGCCCACAAATGTAAAAATCGGTTTAACCACAAATGTAAAAACTTTTCGCCTACAAATCTAAAAATTTCCATTTTTACCACAAATGTCATAACATATCAACCGCAAATGTAAAAACTCATTGCTTGCATAATGTAACCATGTAAGATAAGTTATTATGAGATGTATGTGTTTGTGCGCGTGTATGCGTGTGTGAGAGGTTTGACCGTTAAAATCCCTAAAATATTGAGACACCCTTTACCACAAATGTCAAAACATGTCAACCGCAAATGTAAAAAGTTATTAAACTAGTCGTTTACTAGTGGTTTCCCTTTTATGATCAGTTTACAGAGACCGGGGTCGAGGAGCTGATCATAAACTTCAATGGCAAGAAATATTCAGATGATCCATCGATCTCTACGTAGAGCAGCAACTAATACGATTCTAGTGAGGGCAATTAATGTTGTATCCAGTAGCCAGTCCATATCATTATCATTAACAGAATCAGACGTCTAGAGCGAACTCGAAAGTATTGTAAAAATAAAATTGATTGCCCGCTATTTAACACGCAAAATCCCATTGACTTTCGAAACCGCGCAATACACAATTTATCGGCCCGCAATTATGTTAGCTTGGCAAAGCCGGGCAATAAAATATAAAAATTGCATTGCTCAGATGTCTGATATGGTTAATAATAATACTTTTTTTATTCACGCGATTTTTAATGATGAAATATTTAATGGTTGAGAAATGCCTGAATCCTGCATGATATCGTTTCAATCTATGGTCTCGCCAAGGTATTGATATTATATCAAAATCATATTGAATATGAAAGAAAACTCGCCTACATGTACGTTATAGGATGGATGGGCCGGTCACATAGCAATTCTCTATAACCGAATTGCAGTCCCAAATCTGCCCCTGGCAGTGTCCAACTATTTTATTGTAGTGAAAATTGGTGAAGTCTGATCAGGCCTTTACTGTCAGATACACAGAACTTATGGATGATTAAAACCTTCTCTTTCAACATGGTTGCAAGTTTATGCTAATGTGGAGCTTATTATTAGAGCAACAAAATACTATCGAAGTACACTCATACATCAAGTTCAAAACATAAATGAATAAATAATAAATTAAAGTCTACAAATTGAATGATTATACTCATTCTGCAAAATTATTCAAGGATTAATCCCCCGATTTAACAGTATACTTATAATAATTCTAATAATGCTGAATCAGATTTACCCAAAAATGTAAGTTACAATTTGCGATATTGCATACTAAATCAGAGGTTTAAAAATTCTTTGACCTCTGGGTTTTTCTTTTAATTTGTCGTGCAAAAGCCAAACTTTATTTCATTTTTATAATACAAGTTATCATTAACTATAACTGAAAAAAATGATACATGTTATATGAACGTTAAAACATTTATATGTATCATTATGGTTCATTATAAATTCACTGTGCGGTCCACAAACAGAATTTTCCTTTAAAAAAATATAAAGTCATGTGAATACAATGGGTCAATCTCCGGAGGTGGAACATCATATCAGAAATTGAGAGAAATAAACAACAATATTCAGTGATGATTTGTCATGTATCCATATTGAGATAATTGAATTCTATACTCTTGGAAGAGCAGACTTAAGTATTAAGAGGGTGATGTGAAAACAATACTCTGTATGATATTGTGTATTGTATTATGTATTGTATCACAATAACACAACGAGGACTCTAGTGGAGTAATGTACAGTTATCCTAAATTATGACAGACAGCACTTGACTTGACAGACTTTCAGAATGAAAAACATGATTGGGGAATGACTGGTGAAGGGAGGGTGTGGGAGGGGGTATCCCCCTCAAACATCAGGAATTTTTTCAAACATCTGTCCATAAAACTTGCATTTTAGAGCATCCTGAAATGGTTTTCTGTGTGAATAAATGTTGTTAAAAAATGAATTTGGATAATTATTTTAAGTTTAATATATCACAATTCTCCCTTATTCTATCGATTTTTTTAAATTATCATACAGGCCATCCCCCACCTCAAATTTCGGGGGGGGGGGGGGGGGGGGGAACCACCCCTCCCTCCCCCCCCCCCGGGATCGACACCCATGTTTGGGAATCTCGATGCCACTTAGCTATCTCTTCCCTTTGCATGAAAAATCTTTGCTAACTGTTCCATGTTATAACCGATGTTGTACATCCAACAGTCGGAGACATGCAAGAGTGGGACGTCCGGGGGGGGGGGGGGGGGGGGGGGGGGGGGGGGGGGGGGGTGAACAGTTTCTCACTTTTAACATATCCCCAGAGTACCCCTTTTAAATAGGAAAAGTACTTCAGAAAGGTGTCTCCTTTTCTTTCTAACCGGTGCCAGTTCCACATTCTTATTAAAGTCTCACTTACCACCTTCCTTTTTTTTTCCTTTTTAATAAAACCCCTATTCAAATCTGATACGTGCCCCTTTTTCTTCGATAAGTGCTTTTTTTTCCTTTGCAACAACATTTTTGTCATTCTCATAAGCTGATAAGTACCCCTTAATATATTATTCCCCGGTTAATTCTGAGAGCTACCTGTTTTACTTAGACAAGTACCCCCTTATTTCTTTTTTTCAATAAAGTGATCCTTTCCCTCTAATAGGTGCTCCTTTTCATCTGTTGAGTGCCCTATTTATTCCCAATAATTCTGCCTCTTTCATTCTGATACATGGCGTTTTCTTTCGATTAAGTGCCCTTTTGACCCCCAAAAGTGTCAATTTGTTATGAAACGTGCCCCTTATCCTTTTAATAAGTGCCATCGTTTTTAATAAGAGCTCCTTCCCCTGATCAAAATGACCCTATCAAAATCTAATAGGTGTCGTTTTCGCTTTCTGCAATAATTGCCCCGTTGTTTAAAATAATAAATACTCCAGTCTCCCTTTTCCATTCTCATACCCATACTCACTTATGATATGCAAGAAGTGCCCCTTTCTCCTCTGATTGTTGGCCTTATAGCTCACCTGAGCCGAAATGTTCCATTGGGCTATTGCGGTCGCTCACCATCTTTGTCGTCCGTCGTGTTTATCTTTTCAATTTTGTTCAACATCTTCCAAAAATGCATGGCTGGATTTTAACCCAAACTTGCTAGGATTCATTCTTAGGCAGGAGGTAACGGATTTTTTCCAATGACCGATTCTAGAACAACTACACCCTGGAAAACTATACCCCAGGACAACTACCCCAGGATTCTGGGGTAATTGGCCAGGGGATAGTTGTCCGGGGGAGGGCTATATTTTATTCGGGGGTGGGGGGGGGGGGGGGTATCAGGGTAATCGTCATTTTATGGGGGTAATTTTTCAAAAAGTATTATTTTTAAAAATTCGCTTGCTCGCCAAAATAATAAAATTAACATTCCCTTAGTGAATACGATTGTGCCCGCCCCGCTTCGTAATATGAAGAAGATCCCGTTTATGCTACCAATTATCATTAAAAAAAAAGAAGTTTAAATAAAAGTTACATTCCCTTAAATACGATTGTGCCCCTCCCCCCCCAGGAAGATCCCGTTTATGCTATACATTATTATCAAAAGAGAAGTGTAAAAAAAATTGATCGCTCGCTACACTCCCTCGCCTTATCAATATTCACATTCCCTTAAATACGATTGTGCCCGCTCCACCACTTGCCAGGAAGATTCCGTTTATGCTACCAATTTTTTTTCAACGAGAAGTATTACTATTTTTTCCGCTTGCTCTCTACGCTCGTTCGCCCAGTCAAAAATTAACATTCCTTAAATATGATTATTATTAAAATCGAACATTAAAAATGGGCTTGCTCGCGAATAATTATGAAATAAACACTCATTATTTTGATGTGGAACAAGTGATGGTAGGTGGTGCTTTAATTAGAAATCGGCAAGAAAAAAAAATATATTCGAAATAGATTTGTTAAACGAAAATAGACGCACGGTTAACACTGGTTGAGAACAAATTATTCTATTACTTGCTTCTGCACCTACCCCCGGCCCCCAAAAAATAATGATGTCGTCGTTCACAAACAAAGGTGTATCGGTAATCGATGGCACACAGACT
The DNA here is from genome assembly GCA_025617745.1 of Heliocidaris erythrogramma. Classification (NCBI taxonomy): domain Eukaryota; kingdom Metazoa; phylum Echinodermata; class Echinoidea; order Camarodonta; family Echinometridae; genus Heliocidaris; species Heliocidaris erythrogramma. The sequence continues at coordinate 12,599,997 of CM046861.1, forward strand.
CGGGTTCGTCGGTAAATTAGTGGTCTTGACACCTCCCCCCCCCCCCCCCCCCCTCCAACTCAGAAAAGCCTAGCGACGCCCCTGGGTCTAGCCAGTCTTTCATGATGACAACGCTACTTTGAACCCCACTAGGATGACCTTTTCCTCTTCATAAGAAGCTGATGTCACTGGCAGATCCAGGATTTTTCAAAAGGGGGGGGGGGGGGGTGCGAAGTCTCGATGTGAAAGAGTGATAAGCGAAAAAGAAAGAAAAAAGAAAGGCCTCTGCCACCAAAGTAAGGGGCCGAAGTCCTAGATGTCTATCAGGGATAATTTTAAAAAGCTCCGCCAAAAGGCCCACCACCCCCCCCCCCCCGGATCCACCACAAGATGTCAGAGCACACTATACTATGCTCGCTTGGAAATTAAATGAATATACAGACCCTCACACTCAACTGCACACTGTGATGTAAAGCGAGAAACAAATAGGATTATTTGAATCTTTCCTGAGATGGCTTCAGAATGCAGGGTATATTGTCTATAACTTAGGTATTCACTTTAACGTTTCCATTTATGCCTTTCCCTTTCCCTAAAAAGTTCCTTTTCTGTTAACGCCCCTTGTGCATGCCCCCTCTCCCCCAGAAGTTCCCTTTTCTGCTGCTGTCTACTCCCCCCTCCCCCAATCACGAGACGCTTTGCCGCCCTGGTCAGTGAGCACTGTTGATTAGTTGCCAACTCGTGATTTTAAGTCGCACTCTACCTCAACACTAAATTTGTGAAATTTGTGATTATACCGAATTTAGGTGCCAGCTAACCTCAATTGGTTATTTTTGAAATATTCATAGCCGTTTATTATTGTTGCTTTTACTCGTTAAGTTATTTTCTTTTATTATTTGCCTATATATTACTTGTATTTTCTTATAAAAATTGTTACCAATTTATGCTATGCTATACCTTATTGTTTATTCCTGTTACATCAGGTCCATGATGCAAAACAGTTTTATACTGATCATGCCTTTATCCTGTATGAATAAGTTCAAATAAATAAATAAATGAATACATAAATATATAACTAGAATTTTGAATGAATCAAGTAGCAGGTCTTGTCATCCATCATGTTCAAGGCGAAAATGTTGGTATCACCCATTCTATTGGGGACACAAATCTTCTGGATCTAGATTTGACTCAAGTAAACAAAAATTCTGGTAGAAAGACAACACCACTTTTTGTATTAGCTACCACTCTTTAGTAACAGCTGAGCAGATTCTAAGCGCTGACGGTGTAATTAATCTGGTTGCTATATATTTTATATTGGTTAGTTACAAGTCTTTCTTTAGTTGGAAGATGTCATCTTCATTAACATTCCGTTTCCATGGCAACAGAATTTTTAATATACAGTGTACTATGGTAACGGCCTACACATGTAGTGGTCACATCCATCACACCTTTACTTAAACAAATTAAGATAAGTTAGTGTCCTTTAAAAAGAAAAGATAATCATGTAGAATACAAATGTATTAATATTTACTTTTTTTCGGTAGCATCATGTTTTTTTTTGCAGAAATATGAGATTTTTTCTTACTGTTTCCATAGCGACAGCCATTTTAAAACATGATGGACACTTTTTATATCTCTTATTTGGGTTTTAATCAAGTGAGAAACTTTTGATACATTATTCTAAAATGTTACTATGTGTTTTTGTACTTTCTTAATCACGAATACATGACATTTTCTGAAATTATATTGTTCTTGATCCGTTGCCATGGTAATAGCCCTTGAGGTCACGCCCACATTTTAATTTAGGGCAATGATGCATATTTTGGTAGTTAATGGTCCCATCTAACAGAAAAAAGAATCATTTAATATTATTTAAGGGGGTAGGGACATTTTCATTTCCATAGACTATACTGGGATAATTGCCTTATGTACATGTACACTCGGATGTACATTAAAATAGTGTTTTTCATTCAAAATGCGCATCCAGTAAAAATACATCATTCCATTTGGGATAACATAAAATGAGTTATCTATCACCTTATCGGATAATTTCTTTTCTGTGTATGACATGACAATATACATGATGTGTTTAATCAAGAAAAAGCCTTTAAATGGACAAATTTACGTTGGGTAAAAAACGTTGAAATATTGGTAGTTTTCACAACCTATTATTTTGAGTAAATCACAGTTTAATGTTTCATTACGCCATACATGTGTGTGTAATATCCAACTTTCAATTTTATATTAATCAGGTTTATAACTTTAAACTCAAAACAAATCTGACATCACTTGAAAAGTCTTAATCAGGTATTACATAATAGGTCAAAAATTCTTTCAAATTTTGAACCAAAAATGGCATTTTTAGGCAAAAATTCTCGTGGCATCCGCCCGTACGTTATTTCTCAGTATTTTTGCAAGAGTTTTAGCATGGAAGACGACCATTACCCAAAAATGCCGTCCAAAGTAAAAAAAATCTTCTTGGCTGGTCTACTATAATTTTGTTTAATGATTATGCACAATATATATATATATATATTTTTAAAGAGATCACATTTTAAAGATAAATATACATGTACATTGTAATAATGTTTGGCCGCAAGCTCGCAAAATGTTGAAAAGTGTAGTTGATAGGCGTCAGTCCCCACTTCCAAAAAAGTTCCATTTACCTGCGTTGTGGTACATGTAGTTATATTGATGATAAAAATGAATAGAAACAGAATGGCACAATGAGAGAGATGATGGAAGAATGAATATAAAGAGTACTATAAGGAAAGACGGAAGTGAAGATAAATCGATGAATAACAATGCAATAGGGAAGATTGAAAGTTAAGGGATGGAAGGATAAAGAAATAGGCCTATATAACGTCAAGATAGAGAGAGAGAGAAAAAAAAATGGTAGAAGAATATTAGACCAACTTGGTTTAGACCATATGTTGATTAGACGAAATGGCAATTAGACAATTGATAATGGACCATATGGTTATTAGATCAAATGGTTTTAGACCAAATGGCCATTAGACGAATTAACTATAGACCGAATGGTAAATGGACGAAATGATGATTAGACCAATTCGTTATTAGACCAACTGATATGAGATGGAATGATGTCAGACCAATTGGCTATTAGACCAACTGGCTGTAGACCAAGTGGCGATAAACCTATATAACTATGACAGGCTAAAGTTTGTCTGTAGTATTACACCAAGTGAACATTAGACCAAACTGTCATTAGACGAACTGAGAATTGGACCAAACGATGATTAGCACAAATGGTAATTAGACGAAGTGATGATTAGACGATGTGGGTTTTAGACCAACTGGGTTTAGACAAAATGGCAATTAGACGAAACGATGATTAGACCATTTGGTTTTTAGACCAATTGTTTTTAGACGAAATAGATTGGACCAAGTGAACATTAGACGAACTGATTATTAGACCAAGTGATGTTTACACTAAATGGGTTTAGACCAAATAGGTTTTAGACGGATTGGCTATAGACGAAATGTAGATTAGACGAATTGGTGATGGACGAATAGACCGAATGATGTTGGACCATTTGGTTTTTAGACCAGTTGGCATTAGACCAAGTGGCAATTTACCATAATAACTTACATCGGTGCATTATTTGCAAGCATGAGTTTTTACATTTGCAGACTACGTGGTAAAACTGTGGTAAAAATGGAAATTTTTACATTTGTAGGCGAAATGTTTTTACATTTGTGGTTAAACAGACTTTTACTTTTGTGGGCGATTTTATTACATTTGTGGTTATTTTTACACTTGTGGTTGACATGTTATGACATTTGTGGTAATTTTTACATTTGTGGTTGATTTTTACATTTGTGGGCTCTACAGGGGTGTCCCCCTTCCTGGGCAAAGCGCGTAAGCTCTGACGTTTTGTAGCAAATTTGAGAGAAAGAAAATGTCTTGCAGCACCTACTTTAGGCGGAAAGTTAGTTTGACGTCGAGACTGCTTTTCAATCATCTGGACGCAATACTGCACTGTATGTAACAGGGTTGGTGCATGGAGGGGGGGGGGGGGGGGGGGATCCTAAGATCCTAAATCCCGCGCAAAGCTCTGACGTTTCGTAGCAAATTTGAGAGAAAGATAAAGGTTCGTAGCAAACAATTCTTTTTAGGCGGAAAGTTATAGGCATAGTTCGACGCCCAGAATGGTTTTCAGGTTTTTCTCTTTCCACGCGAAGCGCGAAACCTCTGACGCTTTGTAGCCAATTTGAGAATAAGATAGCGGCTTGTACATGTAGCACCTTCTTTAGGCAGAAAGTTAGTTCTTCACCCGGACTGCTTTTCAATCATTGGACGCAATACTGTACTGTATGTATCAGGGATGGGTGCAGATTGGGGGAGTTACTTCCCCCTTCCCGCGTGAAGCACGAAAACTTTGACGTTTTAGCAAATTTCGTAGCGCCTTTTTAGGTTTTTTCCTCCCACTTCCTCCGCTTTTTCGCTCTCGCCTTTTTTTAAAGGGGCTGAATGGAGGGGGGGGGGGGGGGAGGGGCTGAATAAAAAATATATTTGTTTCCGTGAAACAATACTTTTTATTAATGAATTTCAAGAACACCATATTTTTGTCTTCAAAGACACCGTAAATTTCCCAGGTTACTTTGCAGCCACAATCCCCGACGATGAAGTAGTTGGTTTGAGTTAGAGAACAGCAAGTTTCTCCTGATTTTCTGATAATTTGCGAGGCTAATATCGCCCAAAGAGTAAGTAACATGAAAGTTAAATATTTACATTCAATAATGATGTGAAAAAGAGAGAAATTTGATAAATCTGAGTTCAGATGTTTTAAGATCAAAGTTTGATGTCATAATTATGAATTACACAGAGCCATCATTAATGTGTTTACTACGCTACATATTTTAGCGTTTGAAGAGTGTCGATTTCATAAACAAAGAGTGAAATTGTCTATTTTGCTTGATAAGTTTAAGATTCTAAGAGTATAGAAATTGAGATACAAAACAAGAAGTTTTGATTTAAGCTATGTCAAATAGTTGTAGTTGTACAAGCTACAAGATTATTTTGAAAGTCATTTGTGTTTTTAAAAGGTTTAAATTATAAATTAGGCTCACATGTACATGTATCTATTACTAGTATTAGGAAGGTACAATGTAGGCAGAACAAAAGAATGCCTAAGATAAAGGCTGAATGTTTATAAATTAAAACTGTCATGCTGCATTATGCATGAGTTTGGTTTAGATATTTTGGTCACGGTGTAAGTCATTTGCGAAGGTCATATTTCATTTCAATCAAAATGTATCTGAAATTTCTGGATGAATTAATTTATTGGATTTTATACTTTTGGGGTTCGATCTATGCACCTTTCAAAACAATCATGACTGATAGCAAGCCATTAGAATATTCAATGTAATTATCATAAACCGTGTAAGAGGTTTTCAGGGTTAATTAGTGCATAAGCATGCTTTGTGTGTTACAATTATTGTTCGAATATACAAAAGAACTATTTCTTGAAATTATGCTTTAATGAGCAGTTTAGGTTATGTTGCCAATCCAAGCTAGATTGAGTATTTTACATTCAGAAAAAGTATTCACTTGAAAGGTTGTACATTGAAAGTATTTCAAGGAAATGTTGATTTTGAAGTCAACTTGCTGATTTAAAATATTTCTTGTAATGAAGTAACTACTGACACAAAAAAGTCAGACATGACAACTGATCATTGCTTGAAGTAATCTGTTTATTATGAGACATGATACATGTATTAGAGCATTGCACTAAACAATGCGTTTCTCTCTGTTTTCATTACAGATTGAATGATTTGGAAGGGAGTTCACCAATAAACTTCCATCCCATACAATATGCGGTGTTAGCCTTATTTATTGACCCCTTCTGTGACTTCAATGATCCATCGATTCAATTCTTTGATGCTGTTGCGGCCAGCTATGAATTCTTCAGCATCAGTCTGCTAACCAGTTCCGGAATCTTCTGATTCAACCTGCTAACCTGGGATCGAAGTACAGAAGGACGCTTTTGTTGAGTCAGTTACTCAACTCTACTCAGCTACCAAGAAAAACCTAAGCCTTAAGAGATCCATCTTAGTCTGCTTACCTGGGACCCCTGAAAGATGAACCATGACAGAGGCAAAGAATTTACAGAGTCTAAAGCTGCAACGACGTGCTGGAAAAGCAAAGCTGACCAGATACGGGAAGGTAGTTGTCGATCTACTAGAGTCACAACAGCCTATAGAAAAAGTGAGAGAAGCATTTCAGAAATGTGAAGTGACATTTACAGAACTCGAAGAAAAGCATGAAGAATACACACTCTGCATAGAGGATGATGATGAGTTCAACAAAGAGGAAGGTTGGATGATTGATGTCCAGAAATACTTCACTGAATTGCGGCTTGAAGTAGATAGCCATGGTAGCAGTGGCCTCTCTTCGGACAGCACCGTTAACCAGACAGTGCCAGAAGGTAATAATCAGCAACCTTCAAATCATGTTCCCGTCGACAATTCAGAGTCCATGTTCAAGCTAGAGAAGATGAAGTTGCCGAAATTCAAGGGTGATGTTAGGGATTATCACCTTTTCAAGACAGATTTCCTTCATCTTTCTAGGTCATACTCAGAAAGAGATACAATCTCTCTGCTTCACAACTGCCTAGAAGGAAAGCCTGCAGAAATGTTACGTGGAGTTACAGACACTGGAGCTGCGTGGAAGTTTTTGGAAGCAGTCTATGGTGACAAGACGTTTCTAGTAGATGCTGTGATAAACGACATCAACTCCTTCGAAGGATTGCGAGAAGGTGAAGATATGAGATTTTGTGAATTCTCACAGCTAATACTCAGGAGTTATAATATTATCAAAGGAGTGGGACGCACCCAGGATATTGATAATGTACAGATGTTGTCAACCATAGAAAAGAAATTGAACATGGAGGACAAAAAAGAATGGTTCAGGTACCTCAATTATAACAAGTATGACTCATCCTTGCCTGTGCTGATGGACTGGATGACGGATGAAATGACTGCACGTATCAGAGCAACTGCTCCACTCAGATGCAGTAACAACAGCAGTGGTAGTAAGCAGAAAGCTTCAGTTCATCATGTAAAGTCGTCATCAAGTCGGCCTTCATTCCACAAGTGCTGGTTATGTGAGACGTCTACTCACTGGATTGATCAATGCAAAAAACTGATCAGTATGCCCCAACCTGAAAGACTGCAAAAGATGAAAGACGGTCATGCCTGCTTCAGTTGCCTGAAAAAAGCAGGACGAGATCATCGATCTTCTAACTGTCAGAGAAGGAGAAGATGCACCGAATTAGTTGAAGGGCAACAGTGTAAATACTATCACCACCCACTTTTGCATAGTGAACCAGAGAATAATGCCGTTGGAGTTGCTTGTGTGAGCAACACGAGATCATTGCTTCCTGTCATCACATGTCAGATTTTGAGTGACGACGCACAGAAAGAGGGTAATGTCTTGTTCGACTCTGGGGCCCAGATCAGCATAATAAAGCAGTCTGTAGCAGATGAGTTGAAGTTAAAAGGAAGGAAAACTACCATCAACATAGTTAAACTGGGCCAAAGAGAAGAAGAACTTCAGACTTACATGTACAAGGTACCTATAAGAGCCCTTGACAAACAATCTGTTTATACCATCACTGCAGTTGGGCTCCCAAGTATCAATGATGTTGTGGATGAAATACAGATAGGAGACATTGCTGCGGATCTCAACCTGAAGGAGAAGGATCTAAATAGGAGTGGTGGAGCCATTGATCTCCTAATAGGTACAGACCATCCCAGATTTCATGTTGGAGAGACCAGAGAAAGTACATGTAACAGGTACATTGCTAGGAAATCTCCTCTAGGCTGGGTCTTATTTGGAGGCAGACCATCAGATGAAAGGCATGCTGCAGTTTTCCATATCAAAATGGCAAACCCAGTTAATCTAACAGACTTTTGGGAAACTGAAGCAATGGGTGTAAAGTACAACGATTGCCAGTGTGATCCTATTCACATGACCAAGAATGACAGAGATGAGTACAATGCAATCAACAGTTCCTGCGAGAAAGTTGGAAACCAGTGGAGGATTCCTTATCCTTGGAAGAGAAATCCTCAGTCTTTGCCAAACAACAGAACGCAGGCAGAGAAGGTATTAGAGTCCACAGAACGGAGATTGATGAAGGATCCAAGCCATGCTGATGCTTATAACAAGCAAATGGTAGAAATGGTAGAAATGAACTTTGCAAAGAAGCTCACGGAAAATGAGATGGTGTCATACAAGGGTCCGATTCATTATGTGTCACACCATGCAGTGATAAAGCCTGAGAAGAAAAGTACGCCAGTTAGGATTGTCTTCAATTCGTCGGCCACTTACCAAGGCCATATCCTCAACGACTACTGGTTGAAAGGCCCTGACTTGTTGAATAGCTTATTTGGTGTAATGCTCCGGTTCAGAGAGAATGCAGTTGCTGTTTCTGGAGATATTTCCAAGATGTATCATAGGGTCCTTATCCCGCTAGAGGATCAACATGTACATCGCTACCTGTGGCGCAATTTGGAGACTGATAGGCCACCTGATGTCTATGTCAAAACTGTTTTGACATTTGGAGACAAACCCTCACCTGCGATGGCACAGATTGCACTACGACGTACAGCAGAAGAGGGAGAGAAAGCACATCCCGAAGCCAGTCGTATAATCAAAGAGGATGTCTATATGGACGACATCTGTTTCTCTACCCAAAGCAGAGAACTTGCTGTACAACGAACCAGAGAAATAGATGATGTGTTAGCTAAAGGAGGCTTCAGAGTAAAGGGCTGGTCGTCTAATGAAAAGCTGACAGACAAGGACCATCAGAAGCCAGATGGTAAGGGGTTACTAGAGTCTGTTACTGAGGAAAAAGTCCTAGGTGTTGTGTGGGACCAGCACAAAGATGTCTTCACATACAAGGTGAAAGAAAGCATCACAGGCAATGAGACACAATCCAGACTAACAAAGAGGAAAGTCTTGAGTAGGATTGCCCAGTTATTCGACCCTCTAGGCTTTGCATCTGCTTTTCTGGTAAAGGCAAAAATAGGTATGCAGAGACTTTGGCAAATGGGACTCAACTGGGATGATGAGCTTCCAGCAGATGAAGAGAACAAATGGTTGTCTCTGTTCGAGGAAATGAAAGGTCTGAGGAACGTAGAGCTGGACAGATGCTTAACTCCTCCTGCAGCAGTAGAGAAACCAACACTGTGCTCATTTTCAGATGCTTCAGAATATGCATTTGGGGCATGCATATACATGAGATGGCAATTGCAGGATGGAAGGTTTGAGACCAGATTCGTAACAGCCAAATCTAGAGTCGCACCACTGAAAAGGTTAACAGTGCCCAGGTTGGAATTACAGGCAGCTGTTATGGCTACAAGACTCATAGCATCAGTGGGAAAGGAGCTGAGAATGACTGTAGAAAAGACAATCTTCTTCACCGACAGTATGATTGTCTTATCATGGATAAGAAGTCAGGCAAGAGTGTTTAAACCCTTTGTATCAGCTAAAATTGGAGAAGTGCAAAGCAGCTCTGACCCAAGTCAGTGGAGACACATTCCAGGGGCCCTGAACCCGGCTGACGACTTATCAAGAGGTATATCGGTCAACCAGCTGGATGACAGATGGAAAACAGGGCCAGAATTCCTTTGCCTGCCAGAGGAACAGTGGACAGGAGATGAACTACAGGCAGATCTTCATGCTGGAGCTGAAGAGAGACGTAATGCTAAAGTAGTCATGCATGCAGCAATCCCTGAAGTTATTGACTGCACAAGAGTATCCAGCTGGAAGCGACTCCTAAGAATAACAGCGTATGTCTTCCGATTTACTCAAATTCTAAAGAGCAAGATCCAGAAGAAGGCTATATCAGATGACAAGTTAACTCTTACACCTGAAGAACTGAGTAAAGCTGAGAAGTACTGGGTTACTCGAGCACAACTAAGTCTATTACCCAGATATGAAAGAGGAGAATTCAAGGTACTGACTCCCTTTCTTGATGATGAAGGTGTGTTGAGAGTAGGTGGCAGAGCAGAAAATCTGATGACGTCATATGAATCCAAACATCCAGCTCTGCTCCCATCGAATCATCACGTGTCATTTCTAATCACCAGACATATGCATGAACTAGGCCATTACGGCATTGCCACAACGACTGCTAAAACTAGGAGAAAGTTTTGGATTCTACAGGGAGCAAAACTGGCCAAGACGATAAAATTCCAATGTGTTGTGTGCAGAAGGAATGATCACAAGAATGAAACACAGATGATGGCGGACCTTCCGAATGTAAGAGTTGCTCCCTTCACACCGCCATTTCATTTCACTGCCATCGACTACTTTGGACCAATATCAGTTAAAGTGGGCAGAAACAAGACAGCAAAATACTACGGAGTAATATTTACCTGTCTTAATACGAGAGCCGTTCACCTCGAGTTAGCTGTCGATTGTACAACTATGGAATTCATACAAGTCCTGAGAAGGTTCTACTCGGTACGAGGGCAACCAGCTAAGTTGCTCAGTGACAATGGCACCCAGTTCATCGGGGCTCAGCGAGAACTACGCGAGATGGTCCGTGGCTGGAGCGAGACTGAGCTGAGAGACTTCTGTGCTGAAAGGGGGACAAACTGGCAGTTTTCCACCCCCTCCGCACCACATCAAAATGGCTGCGCGGAGTCACTCGTCAAGTCATGTAAAATTGCACTGAAGAAAGCTGTTGGTAACCAAACTTTGACTCCGTTTGAGCTCTACACGTGTCTTAAAGAAGTAGCGAATTTGGCGAATCAACGACCAATTGGCAGGATACCAAATGACCCAGACAACGGTGCCTACCTTAGTCCAAATGACATGCTGCTAGGTAGATCATCGACAGCCATACCGCAAGGACCATTCAATGAATCACGAAATCCAAGACGTCGCGTAGAGTTTGTGCAGCAGATAGTCAATGCGTTTTGGAAATGCTGGAATAGAGACGTTTTCCCACTGCTAGTACCACGCAAGAGATGGAACACTCAAAGACGCAATGTACGCGTGGATGATATTGTTGTGATCGCAGACCCCAATGCTATTAGAGGAAAATGGACTCTGGGTAGGGTAATTCATGTATATCCAGGGGCTGATGGACTCATTCGTAACGTCAAACTAAAAACTGTGGACTCTGAACTGAGAAGACCTATCAACAAGATTGTTGTAATTTATCCCGCCGAAGGATATGAAGATTGATTGTATATGTACAGTTGGGTTTTTTTGCGTAAGTTGAACTAACATTGATCAAAAGTTAACGTCTGATAACAAGGTTAACACATTTTTCTATGTTATCTTAAGTTTTTCTTTGCTCAGGTATAGCTTGAATATTTCCTGAGTCAGGGTTATTTTCAAGGTTATTTTCAGGATCTCAGTTGATTCAACTTACGCAGGATTTGTTTTGTGTGTTTAATTTATTAAGTGATATATGGTATAGATTAAGAAGTGTATAAGATGAAAAAAAAAAAAAGGATTATTCGAAAATTTTCAATTTCCCCTTTTTTGGGGGCGGGGAGGATGTTTCCGTGAAACAATACTTTTTATTAATGAATTTCAAGAACACCATATTTTTGTCTTCAAAGACACCGTAAATTTCCCAGGTTACTTTGCAGCCACAATCCCCGACGATGAAGTAGTTGGTTTGAGTTAGAGAACAGCAAGTTTCTCCTGATTTTCTGATAATTTGCGAGGCTAATATCGCCCAAAGAGTAAGTAACATGAAAGTTAAATATTTACATTCAATAATGATGTGAAAAAGAGAGAAATTTGATAAATCTGAGTTCAGATGTTTTAAGATCAAAGTTTGATGTCATAATTATGAATTACACAGAGCCATCATTAATGTGTTTACTACGCTACATATTTTAGCGTTTGAAGAGTGTCGATTTCATAAACAAAGAGTGAAATTGTCTATTTTGCTTGATAAGTTTAAGATTCTAAGAGTATAGAAATTGAGATACAAAACAAGAAGTTTTGATTTAAGCTATGTCAAATAGTTGTAGTTGTACAAGCTACAAGATTATTTTGAAAGTCATTTGTGTTTTTAAAAGGTTTAAATTATAAATTAGGCTCACATGTACATGTATCTATTACTAGTATTAGGAAGGTACAATGTAGGCAGAACAAAAGAATGCCTAAGATAAAGGCTGAATGTTTATAAATTAAAACTGTCATGCTGCATTATGCATGAGTTTGGTTTAGATATTTTGGTCACGGTGTAAGTCATTTGCGAAGGTCATATTTCATTTCAATCAAAATGTATCTGAAATTTCTGGATGAATTAATTTATTGGATTTTATACTTTTGGGGTTCGATCTATGCACCTTTCAAAACAATCATGACTGATAGCAAGCCATTAGAATATTCAATATAATTATCATAAACCGTGTAAGAGGTTTTCAGGGTTAATTAGTGCATAAGCATGCTTTGTGTGTTACAATTATTGTTCGAATATACAAAAGAACTATTTCTTGAAATTATGCTTTAATGAGCAGTTTAGGTTATGTTGCCAATCCAAGCTAGATTGAGTATTTTACATTCAGTAAAAGTATTCACTTGAAAGGTTGTACATTGAAAGTATTTCAAGGAAATGTTGATTTTGAAGTCAACTTGCTGATTTAAAATATTTCTTGTAATGAAGTAACTACTGACACAAAAAAGTCAGACATGACAACTGATCATTGCTTGAAGTAATCTGTTTATTATGAGACATGATACATGTATTAGAGCATTGCACTAAACAATGCGTTTCTCTCTGTTTTCATTACAGATTGAATGATTTGGAAGGGAGTTCACCAATAAACTTCCATCCCATACAATATGCGGTGTTAGCCTTATTTATTGACCCCTTCTGTGACTTCAATGATCCAATATTATATATCCATAATTTGAAAACTTGTTACGACATGTATATAGTATAGTGAACATGATAAAAACAAAATATATAAGACAACAGAAAATAAAGCAAGGGAAGAGAGAAATACAAGGATAGAAAATATTGCTGCATATGTGAAGAGTAAAGAAAAAGAGAGGAGAGGTGGAGAGGAGAAGAAATGACAGAGAGAGAAAGCACGATATGCATACTACAGCGGTAGTGACCATAGTTACATACAGAGCGTAAAGAAAGACGTAATGGGAAGGACAGATGGATTAAAAAGGGAAAGACGTGATATGACAAAGCACTGATATTTGTATTATAGGGAAGTATAAGGGACAATTTCAATTTCCTCTTAAATGAATTAAGTGAGGAGGCAAGTTGAATGTCATTTTGAAGAGAGTTCCAAAATTTGGGGGCTGTATAAATAAACGTGTTTTGAGCTTGAAGGGTTCTCAGTAGAGGTAGATGATAGTCATTACAACGCCTGGTTGGGTACTTATGAGAGGATTTATTTTGGGTTAACATATCATTAAAAACGGAAGGAAGCATTTTGTTATTACAAAAATAAATAAGCTGGGCTTACTAAAGAAGATAAAGATCTTTAATTGTCAATATTTTATTTTCAAAGAAAAGTTTGCGCAATAGTGTATGGATTATTGTGGGGAAAAACAGATTCGTGTCGTCAGCAAAAAGTATAAACGATAAAATATGAGATGATCTGCAGAGATCATTTATATATATAATGACTAACAGTGGACCTAGGATACACCACAGCTGACATTACACAAATCTGATGAACAATCGTTTAAAGAGACATTGCTTTCTGTTAGAAAGAACCAATCCAAAACCTTTCCACGTACACCGTAATGGGAAAGTTTATAAAGTAATATATCGTGGTTTATTGTGAAGTCCAAAGGCTTTGGAGAAGTCCAGGAAAATACCAACCATATGAGAGGATTTATCAATAGCATGAGCTACTTTCTCCACACAAGATAATAAAGCATGAATGAAAATTGAAAGTTAGAGAAAACATTATGATCTTTTAGGAAGGCAACTGTTCTGATATGTATGATTTTTTCCGAGATCTTATAGAAAGAAGATAACAAGGAGATCGGTCGATAGTTGTTTACATTTAGTTTGTCCTCCTTTTTAAATAAAGGAATAACTTTGGCGATTTTCATAGTAAAGACAAATTAAATATATGAACCAGGGGATCTACTATAACTGGAATAATGGCTTTAAGGATAACATTATTGATATCATCGTAGCCGGAACTTTTCTTGTTTTCTAGAATTGAAACGATGTCTATAATTTCATGAGTATATGTCGGAGTAAAAAAATATAACATTCTGGTTAGCTGGGCCAAGAAAATCTGTAAAATGTTTATTTGAAAGAAGGTATATTTTTTGCAAGGTTATGATTATGCAAAGTATGATTTCCGTTACAACAGCTTTATTGTTTGCAACGTTCATTGCTTGTTTTAGGACTTTCCACGTGTTGTTCATATCATATTTATGTAGTTCAAGTTGGTATATAAAGTACTTTTTCTTTTCTAAACGTATGATTTTAGTCAAAGTATTTTTATAGGATGTATATTTGTGTTTAGTTTTGACGGTACCTTTTGATTTGTACTTATAATAAAGATTATTTTTCAGATTTATAGACTGGAGTAGAGACTTAATAGATATCCATGGAAGTCTCGGGGACTTTTTGTAATTTCTATTGTTTTTCTCTTTGTATGGGTATAAACATATCTAGCTGGGTGTTTAGAGTGTGACAAAATATATCGTACGAAGAGTCCAAATCATCTATGTGTAAAGTAGTTTAATTCCTCGTCTTGATCAAAATCACCTTCTGTTTTTATTTCTCTTTTGCAACCCATATCGCAATAAGCTTCAGGTAATTCTGTTTTTGTAGTTGTCTTCTGCATACAAAATTATGATCAGACCCCTTTTAGGAGATATTGGGTAGTATCCACAAGAACAATAATCACATGTTATCACTGAATAACTGTCACTCCTATCGTTTCTTAATATGTCTTTGAAGGTTTTTTTCAATAATATATTGACTCTCTGAATCAATGTCTATTCATCTACCCCTTTCCCCACTGATATACATATCCTAGCCTCGTAACAATATTTACCTAACAAATTCAAAGGCGGAAAGATATAGATCACGTTTATTTACCTTGTTCGTCGCATAAAGTCCCAATAAATCCATCGAAACAGTTACACTGAACTGCACCATCACCACCCTGTATCGTTTCACAGGTACCGTTGTTACAAAGCGTCCCATCATTAATGGTTATACACACATCTGGCAATCAGTACAAATTTTACAATCTATTGGTCAATGTCTGAGATCATGCGTGTCGATCCCGAGAGGGAGGGGGGGGGGGGGGATGGGGGTATATATCCCCCGAAAAATTTGAGGTGGGGGATGGCCTGTGTTATCATCCCCTCCCCAATATTTTGGGATATAACAAATAAGAATTAAGATACATTAACTTCAAACTAATAATTATCCAAACTCATTATGTCTTGAAATATCATCACATTCTTTAATAATTAGAAGTAAGGAAATAAGATATTCCATAATTTCAATGCGAAATATCGGCGAAAATTCTTTCGTTCGCATTGTTATTTTCAATTGAGGGGTTCCGTCCATTGGCGCAGATCCGTGCATTCCTTCTTTTCATTAAAAAAAAACACTTTGGGATGCTCTGAATTGCAAGTTTTATAGACAGATTTTTGAAAAAGTCCCTGGTGTGGGAAGGGGTATCCCCCTCCCACACCCTCCCCCGCTCTGTTGCTTTGCGTATCTAGGGGGCAGGGGGCGCGTGCCCCGGGCGTCACTTGGAGGGGCGCAAAAACGCAAAGGAGAGAAAGAAAAAAGGGGGAAATGAAGAAAACTCATAATCATTACGGATTATGCATCCCCAAATCCGCATTGTTTAATGCATTAGAAATCTAGTTTTTGAAGGTTTGAAATGCGAAAATTTTCCAAAGCTCGGTCGCTTTGATCCATCGCATAATTATTTTCTTTCAGGATTGGCGCAGATCCGTGCATTCCTTCTTTTCGTTAAAAAACATTTCTGGAAGCTCTGAATTGCAAGTTTTATAGACAGATTTTTGAAAAAGTCCCTGGTGTGGGAAGGGGTATCCCCCTCCCACACCCTCCCCCGCTCTGTTGCTTTGCGTATCTAGGGGGCAAGGGGCGCGTGCCCCGGGCGTCACTTGGAGGGGCGCAAAAAACGCAAAGGAGAGAAAGAAAAAAAGGGGGAAATTAAGAAAACTCATAATCATTACGGATTATGCATCCTCAAATCCGCATTGTAAATGCACTAGAAATCTAGTTTTTGAAGGTTTGAAATGCGAAAATTTTCCAAAGCTCGGTCGCTTTGATCCATCGCATAATTATTTTCTTTCAGGATTTCGTAATTTCGCACCCCCAGTAGGCCTATATACTTTTTAAAAAGCTTAAAGGGTTCACAATTTTAAAAATAAAGATGTAATTGCGTTGCTCTCTACATTATGTAAGTTTCATAATGACTCCTGCTAAATATTGCGCCCCCAATATAGGATAAAGTGTATAAAACAGCATTTGCAAAGGTTCTCAACTTTAGGTAGCCTTGCTGAATTTCTCGACTATTTCTCAAGCCTATTGAGAGTTTTCGTTAGTTTTGCTCCCGATTGTAGAAGTGAATGAATAGAAAACTGTTGTGCAATGTATTCTAGCTTTTCTACCGTTGAATGCGGTTAAAAATTAAAAATTTGCCGCTCGGTCGCTTTACTCCCTCGCTAACGTAGATAAGCTTGGGCACTGGGGGGGGGGGGGGGGGGGCGGCCTAACTTTTTTTGTCCCGGGCGCCATAATCCCTAGATACGCTCCACTGGCTTCGCTCCCTTGCCGGTCATCCCCCCCCCCCCCCCAATCGTGAACACGGATCAACACCCTGTCTATGATCTTCCTATCTTAATTTCAAGCAAATCTCAGGGTAATGTGAGATGACATGCTTTTTATTATATATATGTATTCATGGACCTAAATTTGTTTTATTGCGCAGTATCTTCTTTTGTGACGCCATGTATTTTTTGAATTGCGCTTTTCATTTTTAAAAAATTTATATAGCACAAAACAATCCATACTTTCCTTTGTTGCGTCATTTATTAGCCCTCACCTTACGCGTCCAGCTTATTTTCTTCTTCTTCTCCGGAGTATTTACGCTTTCTTCGATATATATATATATATCGTCGAAAAGTCCCCTAATTGGTGTAGTAATATATAAATGAGGAAACTGTAATGCATTATTTGCATAATATTCGAATTGTATTTATTTCCACGACAGTTTCCGAAGCTGTATGTGTATGATTATCAAAAAATATAACACGGGATTTCTCAGATATGATTGAGCTTTTGTCTATAGGGCTTCCCCAGAGTGTAAGGCTGTAACATGTTAGACAGATTAAAAAAATCCAAAATGAAATACTTCTCATATTATGAATCTGCATATTTTGATATAAATAAATTATGTACATAACCTACTAATGGATTCAACACTTATCATCCATGCCATTGATAGGCCTACAATATTATATGCCTATCACCTGTAATCACTCCATGTTATAGCACATTCATGCATCATTTTGTTGCCATTTGATCAGTTTCTAAGGTACAAATTAATTCAGAATTTTGTGTTATTGCCTATTATGTTTGTTATTGAATACAGACACTAAAAGTCATTGTGTTCATATAAGCTTTTCTTGGGCTTAGAAAAGGGTTTGTTGACAAATTGTAGAATGGTTTGCCTTGAACAATCCTTATAATTCCGAAATCTACCTATCCGAAAGTAAATGTTGTGTTCCTATTCAGGTTGTTTGAATTTCTGCAGCAGAAAAACGTTTTCAGATTATACACTGTCAGAAATCCGACGTTCGTGGTTTTTAGTATGGTTCAGTCAAGTTTCTTCCTTGAAAATTCATTACACCATTGGCTTTGGGCCTTTTCGTCATCCTTTATATATTCTTGGTCTGCTTATCATACCTATCTGCCCATATCAAAGCATCGATATATTGAATACAGATGTCTTCCTTCTCCTTTTTCAGTTTCAACTCAAACTCCTTGTGATCCCAACCCCTGCCTGAACGGAGGTGGTTGTTCGACAAGAGGTGATACTGCGTACACGTGCAACTGTCCTTCGACCCATGTTGGAACCAACTGTGAGACTCTTGGTAAGCTTGTATATATGGTATGGTCGATTGTGTGTTATTAAGATTCCTGTCCAGTCTGACCTTGCCTGCTTTGTTTTTGTTTCGACCGTTGGAACCGACAGCTGCTTTTACGATCACTCTCTCCGCATCTCTCTCCTTATGTGTGTGTGCGATGTCCAAGCCTGTTGCAGTCTACAGACTAGCATCTTTTGAAATTCATGTTTACAAACATTCTGGAGCTCACAATCAACATGTATTATGTCGCCCAGGAAGCGGTGTTTCCAGAAATTAAGAAAACTCATAATCATTACGGATTATGCATCCTCAAATCCGCATTGTAAATGCACTAGAAATCTAGTTTTTGAAGGTTTGAAATGCGAAAATTTTCCAAAGCTCGGTCGCTTTGATCCATCGCATAATTATTTTCTTTCAGGATTTCGTAATTTCGCACCCCCAGTAGGCCTATATACTTTTTAAAAAGCTTAAAGGGTTCACAATTTTAAAAATAAAGATGTAATTGCGTTGCTCTCTACATTATGTAAGTTTCATAATGACTCCTGCTAAATATTGCGCCCCCAATATAGGATAAAGTGTATAAAACAGCATTTGCAAAGGTTCTCAACTTTAGGTAGCCTTGCTGAATTTCTCGACTATTTCTCAAGCCTATTGAGAGTTTTCGTTAGTTTTGCTCCCGATTGTAGAAGTGAATGAATAGAAAACTGTTGTGCAATGTATTCTAGCTTTTCTACCGTTGAATGCGGTTAAAAATTAAAAATTTGCCGCTCGGTCGCTTTACTCCCTCGCTAACGTAGATAAGCTTGGGCACTGGGGGGGGGGGGGGGCCTAACTTTTTTTGTCCCGGGCGCCATAATCCCTAGATACGCTCCACTGGCTTCGCTCCCTTGCCGGTCATCCCCCCCCCCCCCAATCGTGAACACGGATCAACACCCTGTCTATGATCTTCCTATCTTAATTTCAAGCAAATCTCAGGGTAATGTGAGATGACATGCTTTTTATTATATATATGTATTCATGGACCTAAATTTGTTTTATTGCGCAGTATCTTCTTTTGTGACGCCATGTATTTTTTGAATTGCGCTTTTCATTTTTAAAAAATTTATATAGCACAAAACAATCCATACTTTCCTTTGTTGCGTCATTTATTAGCCCTCACCTTACGCGTCCAGCTTATTTTCTTCTTCTTCTCCGGAGTATTTACGCTTTCTTCGATATATATACATATATATATATATATATATATATATATATATATATCGTCGAAAAGTCCCCTAATTGGTGTAGTAATATATAAATGAGGAAACTGTAATGCATTATTTGCATAATATTCGAATTGTATTTATTTCCACGACAGTTTCCGAAGCTGTATGTGTATGATTATCAAAAAATATAACACGGGATTTCTCAGATATGATTGAGCTTTTGTCTTTAGGGCTTCCCCAGAGTGTAAGACTGTAACATGTTAGACAGATTAAAAAAATCCAAAATGAAATACTACTCATATTATGAATCTGCATATTTTGATATAAATAAATTATGTACATAACCTACTAATGGATTCAACACTTATCATCCATGCCATTGATAGGCCTACAATATTATATGCCTATCACCTGTAATCACTCCATGTTATAGCACATTCATGCATCATTTTGTTGCCATTTGATCAGTTTCTAAGGTACAAATTAATTCAGAATTTTGTGTTATTGCCTATTATGTTTGTTATTGAATACAGACACTAAAAGTCATTGTGTTCATATAAGCTTTTCTTGGGCTTAGAAAAGGGTTTGTTGACAAATTGTAGAATGGTTTGCCTTGAACAATCCTTATAATTCCGAAATCTACCTATCCGAAAGTAAATGTTGTGTTCCTATTCAGGTTGTTTGAATTTCTGCAGCAGAAAAACGTTTTCAGATATATACACTGTCAGAAATCCGACGTTCAATTTTGATACTGGGTTCGTGGTTTTTAGTATGGTTCAGTCAAGTTTCTTCCTTGAAAATTCATTACACCATTGGCTTTGGGCCTTTTCGTCATCCTTTATATATTCTTGGTCTGCTTAATACCATACCTATCTGCCCATATCAAAGCATCGATATATTGAATACAGATGTCTTCCTTCTCCTTTTTCAGTTTCCACTCAAACTCCTTGTGATCCCAACCCCTGCCTGAACGGAGGTGGTTGTTCGACAAGAGGTGATACTGCGTACACGTGCAACTGTCCTTCGACCCATGTTGGAACCAACTGTGAGACTCTTGGTAAGCTTGTATATATGGTATGGTCGATTGTGTGTTATTAACATTCCTGTCCAGTCTGACCTTGCCTGCTTTGTTTTTGTTTCGACCGTTGGAACCGACAGCTGCTTTTACGATCACTATCTCCGCATCTCTCTCCTTATGTGTGTGTGCGATGTCCAAGCCTGTTGCAGTCTACAGACTAGCATCTTTTGAAATTCATGTTTACAAACATTCTGGAGCTCACAATCAACATGTATTATGTCGCCCAGGAAGCGGTGTTTCCAGAAATTAAGAAAACTCATAATCATTACGGATTATGCATCCTCAAATCCGCATTGTAAATGCACTAGAAATCTAGTTTTTGAAGGTTTGAAATGCGAAAATTTTCCAAAGCTCGGTCGCTTTGATCCATCGCATAATTATTTTCTTTCAGGATTTCGTAATTTCGCACCCCCAGTAGGCCTATATACTTTTTAAAAAGCTTAAAGGGTTCACAATTTTAAAAATAAAGATGTAATTGCGTTGCTCTCTACATTATGTAAGTTTCATAATGACTCCTGCTAAATATTGCGCCCCCAATATAGGATAAAGTGTATAAAACAGCATTTGCAAAGGTTCTCAACTTTAGGTAGCCTTGCTGAATTTCTCGACTATTTCTCAAGCCTATTGAGAGTTTTCGTTAGTTTTGCTCCCGATTGTAGAAGTGAATGAATAGAAAACTGTTGTGCAATGTATTCTAGCTTTTCTACCGTTGAATGCGGTTAAAAATTAAAAATTTGCCGCTCGGTTCAGTTCAGTTCAGTTTTTTATTTTTTTTTCATTTCCAACGAAAAAGAAATATACAATTCACATACATCATTAAATCAACAAAGTAGGATACACGCAATACAACACATAAATATAACAGTATTGTAGATTAGATAAGATGTACCAAACTATTGCAGTATGAAAAATAATTTTATGAATGTTTGGTTGGAAATGGAGAGGTCCACTGTGAAGCTAAGCTTGTAAATTGTGGACCCCTCAGGTGAAAGTATTCAATAATAGTAATTTACATAACAAAAAAAAACGAGAATAATGGCCAACAGAGAGGGGAAAGCATAAAGATATCATACAAAAATGTGTGAAAGTAATAAGGGAAAAGTAAAAGGAAAGACAGAAAGAGGAGAGAAATTGATTGCATGTGGGACTGAGGAATGACAAATGAAAGATGAATAGATGTAACTGATCAAAACAAAGGTAGCGCGCAACATCGATTCGTGTGAAAAGGGAAATAGTTATGAGGATGTTCCTGGTTGACGAGTGGTGACGAGTTCTTTGTATAATAATAATAATAAATAATAATAATCATTTAATAATAATAATAATAATGATGCATATATACATAGACACACATACACATTTAAATGCTGCATATATAGAGGTAATCTAAATGCTACTAACAACTGACAAAGCGAGTTAGGTTTTGTAAGGAGCCAATAAAAATTTCTTTAGATTTCTCTTAAAGATTGAGAGTGAAGAGGATTTTTCCAAATCATGGTGCAAAGTATTCCAAAGTTTAGGACCTTCAAAAATAAATGTTTTTTGTGCAGAAAATGTTCTCAAAAATGGTAAATGAAATTCATCCGACTGTCTGGTGGGATATTTGTGAATTGTACGATTTTTTAGAAACATATCGTGAAACGCAGATGGTAGAGTACCACAATTGTATTTGTACATAAATTCACCAAGATGAAATAAGTACAGATCTTTAATTTTTAGGATGTTATGTTCAAGGAAAAGAGAATCCGTATGGGCACGTATAGGAGCATTACAAATTATACGAATGACTTTCTTTTGTAGTAGTAAAACTCTTTCCAGCAGTGTTTGATGACTGTTTCCCCAAACCAAAAGACCATAGTTTAAATATGGTAAAATAAGAGATGAGTAAAGCATAAGTAAAGATGCTTGAGGAAGGTGTGATTTAAGTCTGTTAATGATACCGATATTGCGAGAGATAATTTTACAAATATTTTCGATGTGGATTTTCCAGGAAAGTTTACTGTCAATCAAAACACCTAAAAATTTGGTTTGAGAGACTTGCTCAAGAGGGATATTGTCAAAAACAATATCAGTAGGTAATGATGCTAAGGAGTTACTAAACAATATATAATTCGTCTTCAGTAGATTCAATGATAATTTATTAGCCCTTATCCATTCTAATATGTTACGCAGCTCTCTATTGATTACATCGACAAGAACATTTGGATCACTGTGAGAAAAAAATAAATTGGTGTCATCTGCAAATAAGATGAATGACAAGGAATCGGATGATTTATGAAAATCATTTATATAAAGTATAAACAATAATGGGCCTAACAGGCTTCCTTGAGGGACGCCACAAGAAATATCTTTAAAATCTGATGCTTGCTCGTTTAAGGAAACAAATTGTTTTCTGTTAGAAAGGTAGCTCCTGAACCACTCCAAGGCCTTTCCACGGACACCAATATGAGCAAGTTTATAAAGTAAAATATCATGATTTATCGTATCAAAGGCCTTGGAGAAGTCCAGGAATATACCTACTGTGTGAGAAGACGAGTCAATTGAATGGGCAACTTTCTCAACAAAAGACATCAAAGCATGAACAGTACTATGTTTCTCCCTAAAACCAAACTGGAAATTAGAGAGGATATCATTTTTTTTAAGGAAAGAACTCATTCGAGTAAACACTATCTTTTCCAAAATTTTGGAAAAAGAAGATAGTAACGAGATTGGCCGATAATTACCTACTTCAAGTTTGTCACCTTTTTTGAATAAGGGAATAATTTTTGCTAGTTTCATGGAATTGGGAAATTTACCATGCGTCAATGATAAATTAAAAATATGGACCAAAGGATCTACAATAACAGGAATAATGGCTTTCAACATTACGTTATTAATTCCATCAAAACCGGAACTTTTTTTATTCTGTAAGTTGGATACAATATTAATGACTTCTTGCCTATTCGTAGGAAAAAGAAAAATAGAATTTGGATTAACAGGGCCTAAAAAATCACTATAATTTATGTTTGATGGGGGAATATTTTTAGAAAGATTGCTGCCGATTGACGAAAAGTAAGTATTAAAGATATTCGCTATATCTTTGGAATCTTCGATAATTTCATGGTTATACATGATTTTGTTTATTTCAGATCTTTTATCTGTCAAATTCATCGCTTGTTTAATAATTTTCCAGGTATTTTGCATATCGTGTTTGAACATTTCCAAACGATTTACGAAGTATTTTCTTTTTTCAAGGCGAATGATTTGAGTCAATGTGTTTCTGTAGGATGTATACTTTTCCTTTGATTTTTCAGTACCTTTTATTTTATATTTATAAAAGAGATTATTCTTCCGATTAATTAAGCGTAGTATGGATTTAGAAATCCATGGGAGCTTAGGTGTTTTCTTATAGTTGGTTTTGATTTTTTGTTTCGGCATATTAATATCCAATTGATCGGTCAATATTAAGGAAAAAGTTTCATATGAACTGTTAATGTCTTCATTAGTATATATACACGACCAATCAAAGTTTTCAAGATTAATAGCAAGACGTGCTAGGCTTTCGGCATTAACTTTACGTCTATATATTGAAGAATTATTTCTGTTAATAGATTGACCTAGTGGATAAAACATTGCAATAGGATAATGATCAGTTATGTCAGATAAAATAATATAAGAATCAGGATGTGGAATAACGTTCGAAAAAATATTATCAATTAAAGTAGCAGATGCATTAGCAACACGCGTTGGCTTAGAAACGAGCGGCAAGCAAGAAGCAGATAAAATTAATTCAAGAAAGTCTTGAGAAATATTGTTATGTTCATGGTTCAATAAATCTATATTAAAATCTCCCATCAAGAAGAAGTCTTTATTGTCAAAATTGACGTCTCTTAACAAATTGGAAAAATATTGTAAGAATTCTTGAGCATTTGAGTTGGGAGATCTATAAATAACTCCGGCAATGATATTCTTATTACCAGGAATCACAATTTCAATAAAAAGGGATTCAACAATTGTATTAGAAACTGAGATTTCATCCAAGATAGTGTATTTAAATGATTTGAGGATGTAGAGAGCAACTCCCCCACCAACTCGATTTTGTCTATTTTTGTTGATGAAGTCATAATCTTTTATAAGGAATGGGTGGTTTGAATCGTAATTAAGCCAAGTTTCTGTGAGGCCAATCAGCGTAAAGGGGCTTGGCATAGGTTTATCTACGAGTGAAAGAAGGTCATCAAAATGCTTGTTCAAACTTCTGATATTTAAATGAAGGATGGAAAATGTATCATTCTGAAAATCTTTTGAAACCTTTGAAAATTGATTGATGGTTATATAGTTAGTAGTTCCACGTTTGACAGGGTCATCTAAATCAAAATCGAACTCCAGATTTGCAGCTGAAGCGTTAATGTTATCTATGATAAGATTATCATAAGAATTAGCAGAAGTATCAGACACATCATCAGACTGAATAGGTCTATGTAAATCAAAGAAATCGTCATCACTAAGCCTATGAAATGGCAGCGATTGCCTATCGTCAGAGTTAAACATCATCGTGAGATAAAAAAATACTCCCTCATCATTGACATTTGGCGATAAGGAGAAATACTGTATAAAAGAGGTAATGGCGCTTTATTCGAGAAGAGTAAGGAAAGGAAGTGTCGATCACATGCAGTAAGAAGAAAAATAAATCGATGGAAATCAAATAGGAGTGGAGGGAAAATGATGACCAACAACAAAAACGAGTAGAGAAAACAAACATATGATGGGGATGAAAATGAAGAGAAAACATAGTGAATCTCTGTTGGCATAACATACTTAAGGCAATCTAAACGCTGGAACGTCATGTGGCAGAAAACAATCAGCAGTGGAGCTAAGAATAACGTACACATTTGAGGAATTTAGATAAAGAGAAAAAAGAACGAAATTGCTAAATCATTGACCATACATAAATACTAAATTTAGTATAATGAGGAATGTATTAACCTACCAACATTGCAATAATTGATTATAGAAACAACAAAGATAATACAGTGTGTATTAACATTACAGTGGCATTTCACTTCTACAAGAAAAGGAAAATCGAATGAGCATGTGTAATATATGTAATGTATGTAACACAGGTTTATCAACGGTATAAATAAAACATCAAGAGGTAGATAACCAACTCAGTTGAGGAAGATTCAGTGGACCTCCTTCGCGATGCATACAAATGAATACCACTTTGCTCAGTGACAAACCAGTACAGTCACCTAAGGATAACCCCAAAGCTTTTCAAATCCCATAATGGGAATGCAAATCGCAGGCATCCGCTGTCGTCGGATTTGCCTAACCCAGCAACACACAGTGCATACCATGTGCATCTCGACCATGCAATACAATGAGTTGGAAGAAAAGGCGGATTTAAAAAATATAAAGGTGTATTGATGGAAAAAAGAAGAACAATTTGTATAAGCACGAAAAAGGTCCACTTCACTTCAAATTCATTTCAACAGGAAATGTGTGTGTGTACATCGTGGGAAATGTGTATGTACATCGTAATCAAATGCCATATACGAGGCTACCATTCCATTTTGTGAAAAGTACCATTATTAGCATGTTTCTTGATGCAACGATATAAATGAGAAGACATGACTCAGTCAAAGCAAATGAAGTTAAGCAAACATTGCGTCATAATAATAATTCAGGATGGGAGAAACTGGTTAGCAAATATTTGTATTTGATGTTCATTTCAGCAAAATTTAATCAAGGAATTGATTCTTTTTGAAATGGGATACCAATTTGAAGAAAATAGATGTTTATTTGATTTGAGTTATCATATCTTCATCACATACATAAAATCGTGTCATTTTATGAAGGAAAAAAAAAGAATTTAGCTGACACCAACATCAGTGCCTTACATATTGGCAATGTTAAATTCAGGTGTGAAACAAAATACATGTGTCATTAAGTAATCATTCAAGTTGAAGAAATTCAAACGTGTATGGAAACCAACAGTAATGGCATTCACTTCAACGGATAACACAATTGAATATGCATTTATAAAGAGCACAGGTCTATCCGTCCAATAGAATTTTAAAAAAAAAATATATGGGATTGTGAAAACCTTCGAAAATGGGAAATTAATGAATATTCAATGAACCATTGTCACAATGTATTCAACAACATGGAAGTTTGCCTAAATATAACCATCACACCCACCCCAAAGCCTTTAAAATTCCATATAGTCAGAATGCAGCTGTGGGCACCAGGCGCTGCCATGTCAGGCAAACATCACTGCCCGCCAAACGTTACGATCACGTTAGCAACACCTAGTAACCTAGCAACACACAGTATATATGCACTACGCAACTTGACCATGTAATACAGTAAGTTGGAACAAAAGGCGGATGCAAACGATCTGCAGAGTATGACAAAGTAATTGGTAAACAGAATTTCTTTAAAATTTTGGCGCAAAAAAAAGTCACTAACCCTGAATACAAGACTGGGTAAAACAAAAACATATATGGATAAACACTGGTCTAAATCAAGGGG
Source organism: Heliocidaris erythrogramma (assembly GCA_025617745.1). NCBI lineage: Eukaryota > Metazoa > Echinodermata > Echinoidea > Camarodonta > Echinometridae > Heliocidaris > Heliocidaris erythrogramma. Next base: position 12,626,893 of record CM046861.1, read on the forward strand.
GAAATGCCTAAGGAAAAAGGGTTAGGAAGACAAAATATACAGTCATGGCAGTATACAGTATGTCACTTCTAAGGAAAGCTTGAAAAAAAATTGGAAAAAACCCACAAGGAATCAAATGATCAATACTGTTATACTCCAAAGCACAATTATCATATTAGGTCATAGACATCTGTCGTGTCTGCATACAATTATTGAGATCCAAGACTGTGTGAACACTCAGTTTGTCAAAAAGTGCAGAATAGGGGGAGAAAGATTTAAAATCCCAAATCTTGGGGTTATTCTTTCAATAGCCAAAAATACAGAGTTGATAAGTTACAATGTAGTTAGTTGTCCTGTATTTAAAGAAAAATATATTTAAAAAATAAAGAAAATTTGAAGTATGCATGATCTTGCAGTATATATAGGAAGACCAAATTTTGCCATGTTAGCCAAGATAAATGGATAACTCTTATTAGAGAGTAAGATTTCTTAAAGTGAAAAATAATGTATGCCTATATTACGGCCACTAGCAAAATGTAGAAAATCGAAATTATGTGGATGCAGTAGGCCAATATACAACTGGCTATCATGTCCTATCTACTGAATGTTGTTATTGAAATTACATAATCTTTTTATCTTATGCATGACCCTTGTTTCACCACTTGTAGGGAAATCTAGGGAAGGAATGAGTGCTAGCATAACACAACATATTAACTGTGACAAATAAAAAGAGAGAGAGAGAGAGAAAAAAAAGTTTCAATCAGGAATTGGGGAAAAGTGACCATAATAGGGCTACTGTAAAAAATTCCCTAAAAGACATGAAACGTGTCAGATTATGCATTCCACTAAGAAAGCAAGAATAATCCTACAAGAAAGTAAAGGTTTCTCAAAAATAAAAAAAAAATCACAAGAAGAAAATATTTGGGGGAAGGAATACAAAATCAGGGGCTTATTTTTCATTGCAGAAAAATAGAAAATACATAGGATGCAATGCAGTTGTCTCGCATTAAAGAACAAATAAACTAAACTTGTGAAATAAAACAAGGCAAATTGTACACATGGTAAATGCATTAATTACATTCAAGAAAAGCTTTGTTTAGCTGACACCAACATCAGTGCCTCACATATTGGCAATGTTAAATTCAGGTGTGAAACAAAATACATGTATCATTAAGTAATCATTCAAGTTGAAGAAATTCAAACGTGTATGGAAACCAACAGCAATGGCATTCACTTCAACTGATAACATACACATGTAATTGAATATGCATTTATAAAGAGCACAGGTCTATCCGTCCAATAGAATTAAAAAAAAACAAGTACATGGGATTGTGAAAACCTTCGAAAATGGGAAATTAATGAATATTCAATGAATCATTGTCACAATGTATTTAACAACATGGAATTTTGCCTAAATATAACCATCACACCCACCCCAAAGCCTATAAAATTCCCTATAGTCAGAATGCAGCTGTGGGCACCAGGCGCTGCCATGTCAGGCAAACATCACTGCCCGCCAAACGTTACGATCACGTTAGCAACACCTAGTAACCTAGCAACACACACTACATGCACTGTGCAACTTGACCATGTAATACAGTAAATTGGAACAAAAGGCAGATGCAAATGGTCGCTTTACTCCCTCGCTAACGTAGATAAGCTTGGGCACTGGGGGGGGGGGGGGGGGGGGGGGGCCTAACTTTTTTTGTCCCGGGCGCCATAATCCCTAGATACGCTCCACTGGCTTCGCTCCCTTGCCGGTCATCCCCCCCCCCCCCCCAATCGTGAACACGGATCAACACCCTGTCTATGATCTTCCTATCTTAATTTCAAGCAAATCTCAGGGTAATGTGAGATGACATGCTTTTTATTATATATATGTATTCATGGACCTAAATTTGTTTTATTGCGCAGTATCTTCTTTTGTGACGCCATGTATTTTTTGAATTGCGCTTTTCATTTTTAAAAAATTTATATAGCACAAAACAATCCATACTTTCCTTTGTTGCGTCATTTATTAGCCCTCACCTTACGCGTCCAGCTTATTTTCTTCTTCTTCTCCGGAGTATTTACGCTTTCTTCGATATATATACATATATATATATATATATATATATATATATATATATATCGTCGAAAAGTCCCCTAATTGGTGTAGTAATATATAAATGAGGAAACTGTAATGCATTATTTGCATAATATTCGAATTGTATTTATTTCCACGACAGTTTCCGAAGCTGTATGTGTATGATTATCAAAAAATATAACACGGGATTTCTCAGATATGATTGAGCTTTTGTCTTTAGGGCTTCCCCAGAGTGTAAGACTGTAACATGTTAGACAGATTAAAAAAATCCAAAATGAAATACTACTCATATTATGAATCTGCATATTTTGATATAAATAAATTATGTACATAACCTACTAATGGATTCAACACTTATCATCCATGCCATTGATAGGCCTACAATATTATATGCCTATCACCTGTAATCACTCCATGTTATAGCACATTCATGCATCATTTTGTTGCCATTTGATCAGTTTCTAAGGTACAAATTAATTCAGAATTTTGTGTTATTGCCTATTATGTTTGTTATTGAATACAGACACTAAAAGTCATTGTGTTCATATAAGCTTTTCTTGGGCTTAGAAAAGGGTTTGTTGACAAATTGTAGAATGGTTTGCCTTGAACAATCCTTATAATTCCGAAATCTACCTATCCGAAAGTAAATGTTGTGTTCCTATTCAGGTTGTTTGAATTTCTGCAGCAGAAAAACGTTTTCAAATATATACACTGTCAGAAATCCGACGTTCGTGGTTTTTAGTATGGTTCAGTCTTTCTATTCATTTTGAAGTTTCTTCCTTGAAAATTCATTACACCATTGGCTTTGGGCCTTTTAGTCATCCTTTATATATTCTTGGTCTGCTTAATACCATACCTATCTGCCCATATCAAAGCATCGATTGAATACAGATTTCTTCCTTCTCCTTTTTCAGTTTCAACTCAAACTCCTTGTGATCCCAACCCCTGCCTGAACGGAGGTGGTTGTTCGACAAGAGGTGATACTGCGTACACATGCAACTGTCCTTCAAACCCATGTTGGAACCAACTGTGAGACTCTTGGTAAGCTTGTATATATGGTATGGTCGATTGTGTGTTATTAACATTCCTGTCCAGTCTGACCTTGCCTGCTTTGTTTTTGTTTCGACCGTTGGAACCGACAGCTGCTTTTACGATCACTCTCTCCGCATCTCTCTCCTTATGTGTGTGTGCGATGTCCAAGCCTGTTGCAGTCTACAGACTAGCATCTTTTGAAATTCATGTTTACAAACATTCTGGAGCTCACAATCAACATGTATTATGTCGCCCAGTAAGCGGTGTTTCCAGAAATTAAGAAAACTCATAATCATTACGGATTATGCATCCTCAAATCCGCATTGTAAATGCACTAGAAATCTAGTTTTTGAAGGTTTGAAATGCGAAAATTTTCCAAAGCTCGGTCGCTTTGATCCATCGCATAATTATTTTCTTTCAGGATTTCGTAATTTCGCACCCCCAGTAGGCCTATATACTTTTTAAAAAGCTTAAAGGGTTCACAATTTTAAAAATAAAGATGTAATTGCGTTGCTCTCTACATTATGTAAGTTTCATAATGACTCCTGCTAAATATTGCGCCCCCAATATAGGATAAAGTGTATAAAACAGCATTTGCAAAGGTTCTCAACTTTAGGTAGCCTTGCTGAATTTCTCGACTATTTCTCAAGCCTATTGAGAGTTTTCGTTAGTTTTGCTCCCGATTGTAGAAGTGAATGAATAGAAAACTGTTGAGCAATGTATTCTAGCTTTTCTACCGTTGAATGCGGTTAAAAATTAAAAATTTGCCGCTCGGTCGCTGTACTCCCTCGCTAACGTAGATAAGCTTGGGCACGGGGGGGGGGGGGGCGTAACTTTTTTTGTCCCGGGCGCCATAATCCCTAGATACGCTCCACTGGCTTCGCTCCCTTGCCGGTCATCCCCCCCCCCCCCCCCCCAATCGTGAACACGGATCAACACCCTGTCTATGATCTTCCTATCTTAATTTCAAGCAAATCTCAGGGTAATGTGAGATGACATGCTTTTTATTATATATATGTATTCATGGACCTAAATTTGTTTTATTGCGCAGTATCTTCTTTTGTGACGCCATGTATTTTTTGAATTGCGCTTTTCATTTTTAAAAATTTATATAGCACAAAACAATCCATACTTTCCTTTGTTGCGTCATTTATTAGCCCTCACCTTACGCGTCCAGCTTATTTTCTTCTTCTTCTCCGGAGTATTTACGCTTTCTTCGATATATATACATATATATATATATATGCAAATAATGCATTACAGTTTCCTCATTTATATATTTCCCATCACGTAATTTTCTTTCTTTCTTTTCTTATCTTTTTCTTTTTGTTGTCCCTTTCTCTTTTCTCTTTCCCTCTCTTTCTTTTCTTTCTCTCTCTCTCTCTCTCTCTCTCTCTTAGCTCTTCTTCTTTCTCTTGATGTATTGTTACGTCACTTCTGGCGCGTTCTTACTTCTTGTTTCTACGCGACCATTTTGCGCGTCTTTTTCATCTTGCTTCTACGCAACCATTTTGCGCGTCTTTTATTTGCCTTATTTTTGCTTGACGCTTAATAAATTTGTCATTCCTTGACAAAGGGCTATGCCCGAAATATCGGATAATTGCCATCTCTACGGTTTTTTAATTTATATTTGTCTTTTCTACGTATATATATATATATATATATATATATATATCGTCGAAAAGTCCCCTAATTGGTGTAGTAATATATAAATGAGGAAACTGTAATGCATTATTTGCATAATATTCGAATTGTATTTATTTCCACGACAGTTTCCGAAGCTGTATGTGTATGATTATCAAAAAATATAACACGGGATTTCTCAGATATGATTGAGCTTTTGTCTATAGGGCTTCCCCAGAGTGTAAGACTGTAACATGTTAGACAGATTAAAAAAATCCAAAATGAAATACTACTCATATTATGAATCTGCATATTTTGATATAAATAAATTATGTACATAACCTACTAATGGATTCAACACTTATCATCCATGCCATTGATAGGTCTACAATATTCTATGCCTATCACCTGTAATCACTCCTGCATAGCACATTCATGCATCATTTTGTTGCCATTTGATCAGTTTCTAAGGTACAAATTAATTCAGAATTTTGTGTTATTGCCTATTATGTTTGTTATTGAATACAGACACTAAAAGTCATTGTGTTCATATAAGCTTGTCTTGGGCTTAGAAAAGGGTTTGTTGACAAATTGTAGAATGGTTTGCCTTGAACAATCCTTATAATTCCGAAATCTACCTATCCGAAAGTAAATGTTGTGTTCCTATTCAGGTTGTTTGAATTTCTGCAGCAGAAAAACGTTTTCAGATATATACACTGTCAGAAATCCGACGTTCGTGGTTTTTAGTATGGTTCAGTCAAGTTTCTTCCTTGAAAATTCATTACACCATTGGCTTTGGGCCTTTTCGTCATCCTTTATATATTCTTGGTCTGCTTAATACCATACCTATCTGCCCATATCAAAGCATCGATTGAATACAGATTTCTTCCTTCTCCTTTTTCAGTTTCAACTCAAACTCCATGTGATCCCAACCCCTGCCTGAACGGAGGTGGTTGTTCGACAAGAGGTGATACTGCGTACACGTGCAACTGTCCTTCAACCCATGTTGGAACCAACTGTGAGACTCTTGGTAAGCTTGTATATATGGTATGGTCGATTGTGTGTTATTAACATTCCTGTCCAGTCTGACCTTGCCTGCTTTGTTTTTGTTTCGACCGTTGGAACCGACAGCTGCTTTTACGATCACTCTCTCCGCATCTCTCTCCTTATGTGTGTGTGCGATGTCCAAGCCTGTTGCAGTCTACAGACTAGCATCTTTTGAAATTCATGTTTACAAACATTCTGGAGCTCACAATCAACATGTATTATGTCGCCCAGGAAGCGGTGTTTCCAGTGTCTCGAAGATGGAGCTTGAGGATAATGGCGGGATATAGACACTGACTCATTTTTGTCTTTTTTTAGTTTATAAGGGTGCAGGCGTGTGTGTCTGTGTGTATTTAAGGTGTCATGAACTTTCTTGTATTTTATTTTTTAATTTCGTGTTCATGTTCTTGCGGGGTTGCGTCTAGTTTTGAATATGTTACGCTAAAATCATTTAAACGCTTAAAATACTTTCACTCCCGAATTTTGTATTATCAGAACTCTGTGGCCACCTTTCAAACTACGTTATTTCAGACAAATAATCAAATATTTTATCGTCTTTTCCTATCTGGTGACGTAGAAACTAATCCCGGTCCAAACTACAAATTTCCTTGCGGTAAATGTGATAAACCTGTAAAAAACAACCAACATGGCCTATTGTGTTCCACCTGCCAAAAGTGGTACCATACTAAATGTCTTGAAATCTCTCTCTCTGAGTATACCAGGTTATATCATAACCCCAATGAAAATTGGGTCTGTTTGACGTGCTCATTACCACCTTTTTGTGACTCCCTTTTTACTCAATCCTGTGAAGATATTCAACCCTCTCAACCAATTTTACCCCCTATCCCTGAAGTTAGAATACAGAATACTATTGATGAAAGCGCTTTATATGAATCATTTAATGATACTTTTAATGGTAAAGGGTTGCATCTTGTTCATTTGAATGTTAGATCAATTCTGTTTAAAATACCTGAACTACGACTCCTTTTCTCCCAAAATAGAATCTCGGTAATTGCAATCACTGAAACGTGGTTAAACTCTTCCGTGAACGATGAAGAAGTTTGTATCGATGGGTATTGTATTTTAAGACGAGACCGTGTAGGAGAACATGGTGGTGGAGTCTGTCTTTATATTAGAAATGATATTGCATTTAACGTACGAGAAGATCTTACACAAAATGATATTGAATCGTTATGGATTGACATCCTATTACCCCATACAAAACCCATTACTCTAGGTGTTGTGTACAGACCCCCTACAGATCATTATTTTATTGAATATCTTACTGACACCTTGGATAAATTAAGAAAAGATGATGAGGTTATAATTTTAGGGGACATGAATATCTGCCTTTTGCAGCAGTCTTCATTATCCAAAAAATACAAGAATATTTTGAATTTAAATGGTTTGAGTCAACTTATAACTAAACCCACTCGAACAACATCGGCCACTTCATCATTAATAGACCATGTAATCAGCAGTAAAGAAGAAAATATTTGTCAAAGTGGTGTTATTGAAATTGCTCTAAGTGATCATTTTTTAACCTACTGCTCTAGGAAGCTAATAAGACCTGTATTCAAACAGCATAGAAATGTAAATATTCGGTGTATGAGAAACTATTGTATAGATGATTTTAATAATGTTTTATCTCGAGTCAATTGGTCTGACATATTAGAATGTAAAGAAGTAAATACTGCGTGGTCAATTTTCAAAAATACTTTCATGTCTATAGTTGATAAATGTGCTCCATTAAAACAAGTAAGAATTAAGCAAAGAACCGATAAGTGGATGAATGCTGAAATTATTTCGTTAATAAGACAAAGAAATATAGCTTTTAAAAGAATGAAAAAGGATTGTGGTAATTTAGAATTAGAAAAGAAATATAAACTTTTACGTAATTTGGTGCAAAGAAAAGTGAGACAGGCTAAAGATGAATACTTCCAAAATCAAATTGATGAGCATAAAAATGATTCTAAAAAGTTGTAGAAGAATCTGAAAGATTTAGGTTGTAAAAACAAACAAAAGAATATTAAAGAGAATGTTATTAATATCCAAGGGGAGTTATGTCATGATAATATGAGGATAGCGAACGAATTTAACAATTATTTCACAACTGTGGCAGAAAAATTAGCTAGTAATCTGCCAGATAGCAACACAAATGAATTTGGAACGGACAGTGTTAAATTACAAAAATTATACGACACTAAGGGTGTGTCGAAAGGTTGTTTTCTTTTTTCTCCTGTCAAAGAAAAGTTTGTTTTAGATGAATTAAATAAGTTGAAAATATCAAAAAGTACCGGGCTTGACTTGGTACCTGCCAGATTTTTGAAGGATGGAGCTAAATATTTGTATACACCTTTAACTTACATTATTAACTTATCTATCTCAACCTCCACCTTCCCTGATGAAATGAAAATTGCAAAAGTAACACCCTTTATAAAAAGAAAGATAAAACTAATGTTAGCAATTATAGACCGATTAGCGTTTTAAGTATAGTCTCGAAGGTCCTAGAGAAATGTGTGTATGCCCAATTAGAGAACTACTTTCAAGAAAACAAAATAATATACGAATTTCAATCTGGTTTTAGAAATGGTTATTCCACTGAAACTTGTCTTATTCACCTGTTAGATTTTGTGAGGAACGAAATTTCCCAAGGACGTTTTGTTGGGATGGTTCTTCTTGACTTGCAAAAAGCCTTCGATACCGTTAACCATAATATACTGTTAAGTAAATTAGAAGTAATGGGTTTAAATTCTGCATGTGTGCAATGGTTTAGGTCTTACTTGACCAATCGTCATCAAGTTGTCTCGTTGCAAATTGTACTCTCCGATTCTATGCCCATAAGATGCGGAGTTCCCAGGGGAGCATATTAGGTCCTATTCTTTTCATGTGCTACATTAATGATATGTGTGTTTGTGTCAACGACAGTAAATTACTTTTATATGCGGATGACAGTGTGTTACTATATTCTGGTACTGATCCTAAGCTGATCGGGGAAAAACTTAGCTTAGAATTATCAAACTGTGTTAATTGGATGACAGCAAATAAGCTTAGCTTACATATTGGTAAAACCGAAAGTATTTTGTTTTGTTCGCGGGGTAGGCTGAAGTATACTGATGATTTCAATATAAGTTATAACAATCAACTCATTAAGAGACAGGATTCTGTGAAGTATTTAGGACTAAATATAGCTAGTGATCTTTCTTGCTCTAGTTTGGTTGACAGTATTGTCAAAAAAGCTAATGCTCGTCTAAAATTCTTGTATCGTTATCAAAATTGCATGAACTTAAAATCAAGACGCATTTAAAGTTTTTCCTTAATACAATGTTTATTTGATTATGCTAATGCGGCATGGTACTGCAGTCTAGGCAAGGTGGATCAAAACAAGTTAAAATAATTCAAAATAAGATTGTAAGATTTATCAATCACTTACCACCAAGAACACACATTGTGAAGAGTGAACTTGAAACAGCTGGTCTTCTTCATGTAAACCTTAGATCACAACAACTTTTAATTCACCATGTACATCAGATTTTTTACTCTAATGCAGATCACTATATTTCAAATAATTTTACTCGCTCTTCAAGTGTTCATAGGCATGACACTAGAAATAGTCAATTTAATTTCGTAGTGCCTAAGCGGAAAGGTAAAATTGGAAATTCTTTTATTTTAACGGTATTCTTGTCTGGAATTCCCTCCCAAATCATGTTAAGTCAGTTAAGAATTTGTTACATTTTAACCCTAACTAGGCCGGGGTATTTGGGAGTTCTTATGGCCGGGGGGGGGGGGGGGGAATATTGTGATAATAAACAATAAATTATAATGATTACTAGGAATGGTTACTTTTTGCCATAGGCTAATACACACATGAATGGAGAATTTGATTTTGCTTGACATGTGATCAATAATTGTAATCTGACACCAGAACCGTATGACCGATCCAGATAAATGAGGTATCAAAATGTGCGTGAGACATCAGGGAAAAAAGTCATGAAATTTGAGCGCGAAAGATTCAACCGTCGCGAGGCCACGTACAAAATTCGGGAGGGGGGGGGGGCCTCCCAGGCCCCCCCCCCCCCCCCCCGGCCTAGTTAGGGTTAAAAGGGTATTGAAGCATCATCTGAAAAATGTTTCTACTCCATAACTATATTTCTCCTCTCCTTTTTGTAGCTCAGATGGTTTTCCCCTATATTATATGACTTATGTAACCAACGTTTATTATCGATAGTTTCATTATGATTTTCTGTATATAGTTTTTTCCGTTGAGTAAGTCTTGTTTTCACATTTATGTAATCTTCGCCTACTTTATAAAAATGTTATTTTTTATTTTGCTACTTTTAATTAGTACATTCTTATTACTTGTCGTACGTGTACGATAGTCTTGTAGCCGTACTAATGTGTTTTCTTAGTGTATTTTTTAATCAGTTATTTAGGTAAGGACCCCATTGGAAATAAGCCATTTCGGCTTTCATGGGCTATCCTGTCATGGTACCTGGTTATGTTTGTATTGCAATATACCTGACGAATAAAATCAATCAATCAATCAATCAATAATGAAGGAACATTTCAGAACTACTTTTTAAATATGCCTATGTACGCTATGTCATTATTGATCAAAAGATAATATGAAATATATAATACATGCCGCGTTTAAGAGCGTGAAGACTTGATTCGATGCATCTTTATGACACTGGTATAGCCTTGAATCGAATTATTCGTATTTTTACAAACAAAACAGATGTATTTAATGCAGACAGAAGAAAGTTATATTTTGGGTAGACTTGTACTATGAATTTATTTTTTCAAATACAAAACTATGAATATAACTTGCGTTGTGTATCTAACTTGTTTGATATGATAACTTTTAATCAGATTTACCGATTTGTAGTGATAGATTAGCATACCATCTTTACTATACCACCTTTATTCAATCCCTGTAAACCATGCACCTGTCCATCGGGTTATACTGGAACCAAAATGTCAGACTGTTGGTAAGCATGATTTGGACTACGGGGAAAATCTATCAATAAATTTACATTCGTCCAATATACATATAATCATTCATATCATAAATGATATCATTTTAAATATACTAAAACACAAATCTGTTTTTTTCTTCGTATTTCAGTTCAAGCTGGGTGTAATACTAACCCTTGCCAGAATAGTGGTACCTGCACGCCATTAGGTGCCACTGGATACTCCTGCACCTGTCCATCGGGTTATACTGGAACCAACTGTGAGAGTGTTGGTAAGCATGATTGGGACTACGGGGAAATCTATCAATAAATTTACATTCGTCTAATATCATACATCTAATCATTCATATTATAAATGATATAATTTTAAATATACTATCACACAAATCTGTTTTTTCTTTGTATTTCAGATCCAAGTGGATGTAATACTAACCATTGCCAGAACGGTGGTACCTGCACGACATCGGGTGCCACTGGATACTCATGCACGTGTCCATCGAGTTATACTGGAATCTACTGTCAGACTGCTGGTAAGCATGATTGGGCTACGGGGAAATCTATGAAGATACAAGACGTATTCACTCTTTTCTTGTTTGGACCTCAAACGGATATAAAATCATTTTTTTACATTTAAATGTGTAAATGAAAGATTAGGAATTCTCTAAAAGTACAAAACTTGTATCTGGGTTGCCACAAGCCCACAACAACATACTATATTGGCTATTATAAGAAATGATAGAATAATAGGGAATTGAATGTCCCAAATGACGATTAAAAATTATGTATTTTGATAGCGTACAAGTATCCGGAATTACGAAATACAATTCCTTGAAAGGTAATTTATTATGATCATGTTTGGAATTTGTTTCTCACTTTGTAATATGAGTTTTGTGGATGGCAGGGAAAGAGTGAGTGAGTGTGTGGATGTGTGCGTGTGTGTGTGTTGGTGATTTTTAAGTAGGTATCACATGGAAGATATGAGTTGATGTCGAACTGATCCCCCCCCCCCCTGCTGTGGCTGCTGACATACGTGCACAGTTGTATGGGCGTGGGTGTAGTTTATTGTGTGCGTATGTTTTGTGTGTATCACGTGAGTTAACAAATTTCCGTTTGGAAAATACAGTGATGGAAGCGCTTTGCAAGGTTGCTTTAACTTGCTTTAGATAAGTATATTTAGGCATTGTGCTTTTACCACTTTGCTTTCGTTTGTAGCGTTCGCGTAGATTACATTATATTCCATTTCCTGCAATATTATATAATGCGTATTTGGAACAGACGGGGAGCTGGCCTCTAGCCGAGGCCTCTTGATGCATTCCCCTGTAAACGGCTGCCAACGAGAACGGCTGCCAACGAGACTACGAGGCGCATCAGCGCCGAGGCCTCTACTCACTTGCCCGTTGTACTTAACACTAACGACAACAATTCTTTTTATTTTTATTGAAAAACATCTACCGGAGGGGTAGATCTTAATATGCGAAAAACTTTTGATTGACACTGTGGTACTCCCACCCATCTCTCCTTCCACCAATCAGTGAGAGGGACAGACTCCTAAAAGTAAATATTATTTTTTTAGATTCACCAATCAGTGACCAGACATTTGCCTTCCATATTAAATATTCATGACACATCGTTTCATCATGGTGGAGACTTGTCGCGAAGAAAGGTTGACCAGAAGCCTTGAATTTGCTGCGAAAAAGCTCAAAATACCACATTGCAAGGTTTTACAAGTTGAAGCCATTACCAGTGCATTGAATAGGAGAGACTTTTTGTAAATCTTCCCACTGGCTATGGAAAGAGTGCCATATTTCAAGCTCTTCCTCTATGACTATGTACCGATTACCTGCGGACAGGCCCCACCATCTTGGACGAAACAAGCCACGCTGTGCTGGGCGCAGTAACCGGGTGCTCACTGCTAAGCCCAAGGAGCATTCTTGTCATTTCGCCCCTTGTCTCCCTCATGAAAAACCAAGTAGGCAATTAGCACTTTCTAACCTCCAATTTCTGCTGATCAATTATTTAGACATTATGCAAACAGATTTTTGAATTTACTTTTGCATGAAAATACTTGACTTTAATAGTGTATGTGCCCCTGTGGCTGTGTGCAGCCGCTTATACTAGAGAATCGCATATAATCTGCATACAATTTGTGACGTATCACTGCCTTATTTTAATACTGCATATTTAATTAGGGGGCAAGTGAGTATATAGAGGCCTTGGCGCTGACGCGCCTCGTAGTCTCGTTGGCAGCCGTTCTCGTTGGCAGCCGTTTACAGGGGAATGCAAGCACACTGGGATTGCAGCAAGAGGCCTCGGCTAGAGGCTAACGGAGAGCGTGCGCCAGCTAGGGTTAGTCTTCTCTGCATTCATATAAGAACAACATTTTTCGGTAACATATATAAATACATCTTATAAATATATACTTAATCCCCGTGCTGTGGCTTTTGACATACGTGCACAGTTGTATGGGCGTGGGTGTAGTTCATTGTGTGCGTGTGTTTTGTGTGTATCACGTGAGTTAACAAATTTCCGTTTGGAAAATACAGTGATGGATGCGCTTTGCAAGGTTGCTTTAACTTGCTTTAGATAAGTATATTTAGGCATTGTGCTTTTACCACTTTGCTTTCGTTTGTAGCGTTCGCTTAGATTACATTCTTTTCCATTTTCTGCAATATTATATCATGTGTATTTGGAACAGACGGAGAGCGTGCGCCAGCTGGGATGGAAATTTCAAAAAATAAAATGGAAATACTCCAAATTACTTTACAGATCATTCACTCATACCGTACCAGAAGTGCTAGCAGCTTAGTAATCAATATACACAAATCTTGGAATGAAAAAGGAAAGTTGCTGGCTCATTATCGTGGAACAGTATGCCCTACTCCACTAGAACATCAGCAACTATACAATCTTTCATTTCGTCATATTTCGTCATACTTTCTTTAGAAAGTCCATAGATTTCAGGTATAAAGTCGTCAACACCGACAAAATAGTGTCACTGTATATCTTTCTATTTGTATTTTTGTGTTTTATTTTTCTACCCCATGGCCCCTTGGATGAATAGTACATGCCGCTGATGGGGCTACCCCATAGAGCTACCCTGTATAAATAAGATTTAATAATAATAAATATTATTAATATTAATAATAATAATAATAATAATATTAATCATGATGATAAATAATTATAATTATGCTTTCTGACAACACTCCTTGAGTAGCTAGTCTACCTGAAGAAAAACACCGAGACTTGTTTCTGCATTAATCAATTGTATCAAGTTTTTTCCCACAGCTATTCTCTTTTTTCCGCCTTCGTAACATAATGACATTTGCATTTGTTTGATGGATACATGACGTAACTTTTACCATTTTTCGTTGAAAATAATTCATATTTAGATGGTATTGTCATTTTTCACAAGGTTTCATTGCATTTCATTTCATATCCTTTCGTATTATTTCATTATTTATATATTTTAGAATTTTAGGTACTTGATGATCAATCTATTGACACCATAACCTAATTTATTTCTTGTTTTCCTCATATTTCATTTCTTATCTAGAACGAATAATGCTCCACTTGATACTTCTTTTACCGGAACACATTCCCTTTTAATTTTAGATAAATTCTTTCTTCCAAATGCCGTTACTTCAGTATTATGTTTTTTCCTATTCTTATGTAAACAATTTTATGGGGTAAAATAACCGTTCAAACATTTTCACAAAAGACCGATGTAGTAGCACACCTTGCCAAAATGGAGGGATTTGTTCGCCAGTCTTTCCCGAATCTTCAGCATTCACCTGTAATTGTAGTTCCGGGTTCAGTGGAGATGTCTGCTCTATGGCGGATAAGCGATTAAAATTGGATAGAGAATAGTGGTATAGCCGTAAGATAACGTTTCGTGACATCTGTCAGGAACTTCGTAGTTGACCAAAATTTTCATTACAGGGGGAGGTCCATCAGACTAGGAGCAGATCCAGCTTTCTTTTAAGAGGCGGGGGGGGGGGGGGGGGACAATTCGTCAAAAAATATCCGGAAAAGGTATCAGATTCTTCAGGTGCCTTTTGGGCCATTATCGCAACTCAGAAGTGCCTTTTTTTAAATCCTATGAAACCCTTCCTTGCTCCGGTTAGGAAATGACAGTCAACCATTTCATTACACAATGACATTTACGAGCAGGCATATATTACCTTTCACTTCAACACTTGATTGAATTGTACAGTGATTAAATGTAACTTTTAAAAGATTCCAAGGTATGAGACGGAGCAGTATAATGTTTAAACAACACCTATTCATGTGATTTTCCTTTGAAGAGAAATCCAACTTTTATAACAAGTCGCTATGAAGGAATGCAGATAAGTCAGAGAAACAAATTATTGACATTTTTTTACGAAATTGGACAAATAATGAGAAAGTTTTGAATATTTTTAAATTTTGTGTTATTTTACATTTCTTCCATAGCCAAAAATACAATAACGAATTCCAAAACGTTGTTAAAAGGAGAATATGATTATGAATATACCTTATACACTATCTCAGATCCATGTTACATTTCACCATGTAATGGAGGCACATGTTTAATAGCTGATTCTAGTAACTCGGCTATTATATATGTGTCTGTTCAGATGGAAGTACTATTTTTTCTCGATTATCCTAATCATTATATAGAGACTTATATTTATAAATGTATTTTCATCTTTAAATAATAACTTCCCAAATAATATGTTTGATTGAAGAGAAAAATATTACCATTTCTTCTTCTGGTGACTTATTGATATAATTACAGAGACATCTTCACGTTAAGGTTAGGTTTGAAGTGTAAATTTGGGGTATCACTACAGTAATTTCATTTTTGGTCGAATGTTATATTATCCAAAGGAGATATGTACATAATGTCATGATGTTGGATTATGATATTTTTCCTCATTTCATGACATAATTATGACCATGCGATTTATTCTTTAAAAATGGTACATCTTCTTTCTTTTTTGGGTGCAATCGATCTCTTTAAAACTTTCTTCGTTGTGAAATTGTATTAAATATGTTTTAATTCATCCTCACATCTCATCATGTCTTAGATCCCTGTTCTAGCTCACCATGTAATGGAGGTCAATGTTTACTATCTGGTGCTGATAACCCAGATTATATCTGTGTCTGTCTGGATGGAAGCACCAGCTCAGTGACCTGTCCAACTCCGGGTGAGTATTTTCTACTTCTGTTCTTGTACTAACATAGGTTTTTTTAGTTTTGATCATAAAAATTCGACGGAGAAAAAAACTTTTTATTGGAAACTCATTTCCAGCGTATCTTTCAATGAAAAATTATTTTTAATAGAATAATTTTTTAATAGATAATTTTTAATAGAATTTCAGGTGCATCCATATTTACATATAAGATAGGGTATTAGAGAGCGTCATATTGCCTGATTAGGCATCACATGACTTATCAGACTTTCTTTGTTTGCACAGTTGTTCGCAAACAAATGTGATTCATATAGGTACTGTACTTCGTTTCCAAGTAACCCTGCGACTATACCCATTGTTTTCATTGTTTTAGCTGCGCTCATCTTTCGCGAAGGCAAGCTGTATGTAATCGAGATGGCCTGATTTCAAAGAAGCAAGACCATAGATCGCAAATACCCTTTATTTCATTGAATGCTTATCTTCGTTTTATATAACTAATATATTCACCTCAAAATCAATGATCTCCCTCGTACAATTACAATCATATCTAAAAAAACAAAACAAAAACAAAAATAAAAAATAAACAAAAAAAACACTAAACATAATAGCATATCCTGTATCTGGTTTCTTTTTCCTCCCCAATTTTTTTTATGCTTTTGTGCGCCCACTACTCCTGGGATCATCTCTGCTGCTACTTTTTTCCCCTTTAATCCACATGCAGCTTCTACTTTCATTCCGACTAATCCTTATCTCTCTTTATCTCCATCACCCTCCCCCTCTCTTTCTCTCCCCTCTCTCTTCTTTGCCCTTTATTTACCTCATTTCACTCCATTCGTTTTGTTTGTTTTCATCAGTTTAGTTCATACCTTTGGTTCCTGCTCACGGTCAATGTTGGCCTTTATCGTGTTTTATTTATTTTTTTATTTTTCGCTCACATAACATTCATTTACTGCATTTGCTTTTTGAGGAGCCCACAATATACAAGCTTCGCTTTTTAGTGGGCCTCCCCACTTTCATAAAATATAAATCACAAGGTTCTATTTATTAATGCCACAGTCGTTTTGTTATTGATTGTATGTTCATATTTCTGTTAGCAACTATCTCAACTGTTACGATGGCACTTTTTTATTTATCGTATTGATTTGAATTACTTGACTGTACTTACTTGATTTGTATTTTGTTGGAAATGAAATAAATCTAAATGAAATGAAATGAAATGAAACGAGTATATATTTCAACCTCCGCTTGTGGCCTCGGTGAAATACAACATCACTTGGGAAATTCTTGAATTCGTCGGTTCATATAGTTGTTATATTGAAATCCCGAGCAATCAATATTAAATTTTTGTTTAATATTAAATTTCAAACTTCAAAAAACCTGGTGTTTCGCTCCCATTCTTATCATACACAATACACCGTGCACAATCTTTGAATGGGACCAAATTTATAAAGACGGTGTGGATATTTGAATAAATATATATATATATATATATTAAAAATTGTACACCTCATCATATCTTAGATCCTTGTTCCAGTTCACCATGTAATGGAGGGACATGTTTAATATTTGATGCGGATAACTCAGCTTATATATGTGTCTGTCCGGATGGAAGCACCAGCACAGTGACCTGTCCAACTTCGGGTGAGTTTTCCCTACTCCTTCCACTTTGTTCTTGATTGAGTACGACATGACTACCCTTACTATGTTCTTGTACTAACATAGGTGTTTTTAGTTTTGATCACAAAAGTACGGCCCACGTACCTGGCATCGCACCGGCACTGAAATTGGTAAATAACATTACTCAAGTGGGGGGGGGGGGGGGGTGGGAAGTACATCCTTGCTAGTTGACGGTAGCATCCTGTGTGTAGAAAACACAATGCGTGTCGAAACCGCGTAATAGCAACGTGACACTGCGTGTTTGATCTGACTGGCGTATTTGTCAGATACCTTACCCCTCCAGGGTAGTTTAAGGTACACGGGGTATTTGGCAGGTCCAAATCTGGTGTCAGATTTGGATTGTGCCTCCAGCGCCCGCGTTATGGTGCGAGATATAACATGCTCAGGGTAACCATTGTCAAGGAGAATAGTTTTGATTTTCGCGATTTCGGGAGCTAATTTGCACTCAGAGCAAATCCTAAGGGCGCGGCACACTAAGTTTCTAATGAGCCCAATCTTGTATGAAGTTGCACTGTACGAGTCCCATCTCGTGTATTGCCCGGTGTGAAATGTAATATTATAATAAATACTATTGCATCGTTGAAACGCTATCGGTTCGGCAGTACAATCCAGGATGAGAGAGTACATATCACCAACCTCTCTGATCACGTGCTTTCCGACACAGAGGCATTTGTGTTAGCACATCACTATGAACATGGCGAACAAAGAAGCGGACAAAATATACAGCTTCTCATTGTACCTTCCACAATTGCTCTGCATGGTAGACAAAAGAACATCCCTTGATTGCTATTATGTAAAAATATGTAGAACAGGTGCCACATGCATATTCACCTGTTCTACTTATTTCACATAATAGTAATGAAGGGTAGTTCTTTTGTCTACCAGAGCAATTGTGGAGGGTACAATGAGGAGCTGTATATTTTGTCCGCTCTCTTTGTCATCGTGTTCATAGTGATGTGCTAACACAAATGCCTCTGTGTCGGAAAGCACGTGATCAGAGAGGTTGGTGATATGTACTCTCTTATCCTGGATTGTACTGCCGAACCGATAGCGTTTCAACGATGCAATAGTATTTATTATAATATTACATTTCACACTTCAAACCTGGTGTTTGGCTCCCATTCTTATCAACACCATATGGAACACCATTGGAAATTCTTTAAATTGGGCCATGAAGTCAGATGTCTAAAAAGGATGTTGAAATTAAACAAAATACTTAATAATTGTACACCTGATTATATCTTAGATCCTTGTTCCAGTTCACCTTGTAATGGAGGCACATGTTTAATATCTAATGCTGATAATTCAGCATATACCTGTCTTTGCCCGACTGGAACCATTGGACCAACTTGTCCGGGTGGTATTTCCGTGAGGAAAATTTATTTGGGCAGTTTTGTGAAACTTGTGACTAAATTTGTCAGGTGGCCCATAATTTGCAAAATGTTGAAAATGCAATGTATTATTTTTAAAGGTTTATAAGGAAGCTAACTACTTATCCGTACATCTTTGGCGTTTTCTTCTGTGTATTTTATTTTTTCCGCGAAAATTTTGCTAGTACTGCATATTTATACTCAAAGCAATGATGCCAATCTCATTGATGGTGGAAGGAAATTCATATTACACGATTGCCATCGTTTTGAAATATCTTTAACAGTATTCCTTTATCCAGTCGTCAAATACATTTTCTCTTCATAGTTGTGTCGTGCTTTTGAATATCCCCATTGAAAATTCATTTCACTGCAGTATCATCGTTAAATATGCAAACCCGCACAAAACGTTTACCATTTCTAAGAAAGAAAACAATGTTTTAAATAATTCCAGGCAAATATATTCAAGACAAAAGAACGTAATGTGGAGCTTAGAAATTCATTTCCAAATACGAATTATTTATACCTTTAATGCCCAGATGAAAATCATGCACGTTCTCGTCTAGTATTATCTTGTTATATTATAAGCCTCTTCTGTGTCTAACCTATATGTATGATGCAATCTATAGCTAACATATCCTTTCTTTCTTCAGTTTTGTATGATGTAGGCCTACATGTTTCTTGTTTAACTAAACGTCTCCTAACCATTTTGTTTAATTTAATTTAGGAACGCGGAATATGGTTGCAGATAATTATTTCAAATTACCATTTCCTGTTTTTCTTTCATTCTCACAAATTTCAAATATGTTGATTCTTTAGTTTGATTATTTACCACCTTGTTTTGCAAAGTATATATACCTTTGTTTTAATGAACTGTGCCACTGCCTGTTCCTACGTGTGACGTACTCCGTAGCTAACATATCCTTTCTTTCTTCAGTTTTGTTTGATGTGGAGGTTTGTTGTTTAACTAAAAGAATTATTGTAGGAACGCGGAACATGGTTGCAGAGATTTCAAACTACCCCCACCTGTTTCTGTTTGTACCCCGACAAATGCCAGTTTATATGTTATTCTTTATTTTCATTTTTTTGGTTTAGTAGATGCTCTCCCTATATGTGCAAAATTTTTGGGTAAAGACTTACTTATAGTACATTATTTTTAAAGACCTCAGCCTGACCGAATTTTGAAATATACACTTTATTCATCCACGGGGAGCTATATATTTTCTGAACAAATTGAAACCAACTTCATGAGATTCCGTTTCCTGTGGAATGAGTAACAGCGTCCCGAATGTTGAGCCCCGGTGGTTTTTCTGACGAGGGCCCCGTCTCTGAGGAACGCTACTTTGCGGGGGTGAAAATTTGATGACGACATATCGTGTAGACGCACTCGGAGCTGTATACATGACATGTCGTCACACGTCTAGCGACCCCCTGCAGTTTCCTCTCTTGTTACGCAATAGGGAGGGGGCGGACCAAAAAAAAATTATCTTTTTTATTTTTTATGGATAAACGGAGACGAAAATTTATGAATACCCAGGGTAATTATATTCTTTGTTTACTAAGCTTTACGTCAATATATGGTTGTTTTGGGTCAGGCTGAGGTCTTTAATGCCTATTAATCTGATCATAGTTTATTTTCTCCTTTTTTTCTAATCTGGTTATTTCTCTAAGTTAAGTAGACTATATTGCTCTCCCACTGTGAGCATCTTACTCTCTTCATACGTTCCTCTCATATAAGAATTGTTTAGTATCACAATATTGCATTTTCATTGTTGCTCCTTATGCTTGTTGAGTTGATAATGTGCGCTTCTTTTAACATGGGAGTGGTTTCATTTTGTTTTTATCAAACCCTTGCTAAACAGTGCATCCTTGTGAGCCTGATCCAAGTCAAAATGAGGTACATTGTCTAGTGCTCCCATTTTTCCGGGGTCAACTGTGAAATGAAAGGTTTGAAGACTACAAAAAAATTGTATTTGCACTGCAAGGACTTCCGATTGACTATACCCAATGTACACTTCTTTACGGTCCACTGTAATCAATTAACCTATGTGTTGAACCATTAACACAGTTGATTAACACAGTTTGAAGATTGTATTCTTTGTTCATGTTAAATTCTCTCGTCACAAATTGTAGCTACGCATGTGTTGTATGTGCATGTTAATGTTAACATCTGTATATGGTTATTCATGTCCAATTATCTCACCTTGTAATTATAATCAAAGACAGAATATGCTGCATGTACTGTGTATTGGGTAGTCAGAATTGCTAGCCAATGTGCTTTTAGAGTACGATAGAATTGTAAAAGAAATCTTGCTTAGATTTGATTTTGATGCTGTAAATATTGAGATACTCAGAATGACGATGTGATCTATTTTTTGTATGGTGTCTGAAGATCTCTGTGTGTGCTAGAGGGTGTGTGTGTGTGTGTGTGTGACATCGAACAAAGAAAACAATGGGTCATAGGTATTAATTGTCAACAATTGGTGAGGTTTATTCCGGCAATGAATTTTGTGACGCAATTCAATAGTGGAGTCATCGTTGAAATTCGAAAAATAGAAAACATAGATGTGTGTGCGTGTGTGTTTGTGTGTGTGTATGTATTTCTACCTGTCTGTTGTTAGTTTGTTTGAATGTCTTGGATTGCTTGAGTTTTGGAGGTCACACGAAATAACTGTACATAAATGCTTTTAAATGTAACTGGAATGAGAGTCTCCTTGAATTTAAGACCTGAAAGCTAAATGCATTCTCAAACAGACAACGAATTCAAAGCAAAGACTTTGGGTTCACTTATTACCTCACATCTATATAGTGACCCCATCAGTGGACAACATCCCTCCGGTCGTAACAAACTATCTCCGGACATCATCCGCACTGTACCGGCAGGAATGATGGCCCTATTGGTCTCCTGGACCGAACCTACAGCTACCGACAACGTCGGTATTCCGTCGCTGTTGTATAACGTACCATTGGGGACGAATTTCCCTGCTGATACTATAACCAGTGTGCAGTATAACACAACAGATCTTTTAGGGAACACGGACACCTCTTGCTCGTTTACGGTAGAGGTAACTACGGAAGGTAGGCCCGGTCCACCGATTCAATGCGATATTTGCAACTTTCGATCTCTCGCTTATACCGATTTAATCATAGTTGTCTCGTAAAGCCAAATTTCAAATATGTTGATTCTTTAGTTTGATTATTTACCACCTTGTTTTGCAAAGTATATATACCTTTGTTTTAATGAACTGTGCCACTGCCTGTTCCTACGTGTGACGTACTCCGTAGCTAACATATCCTTTCTTTCTTCAGTTTTGTTTGATGTGGAGGTTTGTTGTTTAACTAAAAGAATTATTGTAGGAACGCGGAACATGGTTGCAGAGATTTCAAACTACCCCCACCTGTTTCTGTTTGTACCCCGACAAATGCCAGTTTATATGTTATTCTTTATTTTCATTTTTTTGGTTTAGTAGATGCTCTCCCTATATGTGCAAAATTTTTGGGTAAAGACTTACTTCTAGTACATTATTTTTAAAGACCTCAGCCTGACCGAATTTTGAAATATACACTTTATTCATCCACGGGGAGCTATATATTTTCTGAACAAATTGAAACCAACTTCATGAGATTCCGTTTCCTGTGGAATGAGTAACAGCGTCCCGAATGTTGAGCCCCGGTGGTTTTTCTGACGAGGGCCCCGTCTCTGAGGAACGCTACTTTGCGGGGGGTGAAAATTTGATGACGACATATCGTGTAGACGCACTCGGAGCTGTATACATGACATGTCGTCACACGTCTAGCGACCCCCTGCAGTTTCCTCTCTTGTTACGCAATAGGGAGGGGGCGGACCAAAAAAAATTATCTTTTTTATTTTTTATGGATAAACGGAGACGAAAATTTATGAATACCCAGGGTAATTATATTCTTTGTTTACTAAGCTTTACGTCAATATATGGTTGTTTTGGGTCAGGCTGAGGTCTTTAATGCCTATTAATCTGATCATAGTTTATTTTCTCCTTTTTTTCTAATCTGGTTATTTCTCTAAGTTAAGTAGACTATATTGCTCTCCCACTGTGAGCATCTTACTCTCTTCATACGTTCCTCTCATATAAGAATTGTTTAGTATCACAATATTGCATTTTCATTGTTGCTCCTTATGCTTGTTGAGTTGATAATGTGCGCTTCTTTTAACATGGGAGTGGTTTCATTTTGTTTTTATCAAACCCTTGCTAAACAGTGCATCCTTGTGAGCCTGATCCAAGTCAAAATGAGGTACATTGTCTAGTGCTCCCATTTTTCCGGGGTCAACTGTGAAATGAAAGGTTTGAAGACTACAAAAAAATTGTATTTGCACTGCAAGGACTTCCGATTGACTATACCCAATGTACACTTCTTTACGGTCCACTGTAATCAATTAACCTATGTGTTGAACCATTAACACAGTTGATTAACACAGTTTGAAGATTGTATTCTTTGTTCATGTTAAATTCTCTCGTCACAAATTGTAGCTACGCATGTGTTGTATGTGCATGTTAATGTTAACATCTGTATATGGTTATTCATGTCCAATTATCTCACCTTGTAATTATAATCAAAGACAGAATATGCTGCATGTACTGTGTATTGGGTAGTCAGAATTGCTAGCCAATGTGCTTTTAGAGTACGATAGAATTGTAAAAGAAATCTTGCTTAGATTTGATTTTGATGCTGTAAATATTGAGATACTCAGAATGACGATGTGATCTATTTTTTGTATGGTGTCTGAAGATCTCTGTGTGTGCTAGAGGGTGTGTGTGTGTGTGTGTGTGACATCGAACAAAGAAAACAATGGGTCATAGGTATTAATTGTCAACAATTGGTGAGGTTTATTCCGGCAATGAATTTTGTGACGCAATTCAATAGTGGAGTCATCGGTTGAAATTCGAAAAATAGAAAACATAGATGTGTGTGCGTGTGTGTTTGTGTGTGTGTATGTATTTCTACCTGTCTGTTGTTAGTTTGTTTGAATGTCTTGGATTGCTTGAGTTTTGGAGGTCACACGAAATAACTGTACATAAATGCTTTTAAATGTAACTGGAATGAGAGTCTCCTTGAATTTAAGACCTGAAAGCTAAATGCATTCTCAAACAGACAACGAATTCAAAGCAAAGACTTTGGGTTCACTTATTACCTCACATCTATATAGTGACCCCATCAGTGGACAACATCCCTCCGGTCGTAACAAACTATCTCCGGACATCATCCGCACTGTACCGGCAGGAATGATGGCCCTATTGGTCTCCTGGACCGAACCTACAGCTACCGACAACGTCGGTATTCCGTCGCTGTTGTATAACGTACCATTGGGGACGAATTTCCCTGCTGATACTATAACCAGTGTGCAGTATAACACAACAGATCTTTTAGGGAACACGGACACCTCTTGCTCGTTTACGGTAGAGGTAACTACGGAAGGTAGGCCCGGTCCACCGATTCAATGCGATATTTGCAACTTTCGATCTCTCGCTTATACCGATTTAATCATAGTTGTCTCGTAAAGCCAAATTTCAAATATGTTGATTCTTTAGTTTGATTATTTACCACCTTGTTTTGCAAAGTATATATACCTTTGTTTTAATGAACTGTGCCACTGCCTGTTCCTACGTGTGACGTACTCCGTAGCTAACATATCCTTTCTTTCTTCAGTTTTGTTTGATGTGGAGGTTTGTTGTTTAACTAAAAGAATTATTGTAGGAACGCGGAACATGGTTGCAGAGATTTCAAACTACCCCCACCTGTTTCTGTTTGTACCCCGACAAATGCCAGTTTATATGTTATTCTTTATTTTCATTTTTTTGGTTTAGTAGATGCTCTCCCTATATGTGCAAAATTTTTGGGTAAAGACTTACTTCTAGTACATTATTTTTAAAGACCTCAGCCTGACCGAATTTTGAAATATACACTTTATTCATCCACGGGGAGCTATATATTTTCTGAACAAATTGAAACCAACTTCATGAGATTCCGTTTCCTGTGGAATGAGTAACAGCGTCCCGAATGTTGAGCCCCGGTGGTTTTTCTGACGAGGGCCCCGTCTCTGAGGAACGCTACTTTGCGGGGGGTGAAAATTTGATGACGACATATCGTGTAGACGCACTCGGAGCTGTATACATGACATGTCGTCACACGTCTAGCGACCCCCTGCAGTTTCCTCTCTTGTTACGCAATAGGGAGGGGGCGGACCAAAAAAAATTATCTTTTTTATTTTTTATGGATAAACGGAGACGAAAATTTATGAATACCCAGGGTAATTATATTCTTTGTTTACTAAGCTTTACGTCAATATATGGTTGTTTTGGGTCAGGCTGAGGTCTTTAATGCCTATTAATCTGATCATAGTTTATTTTCTCCTTTTTTTCTAATCTGGTTATTTCTCTAAGTTAAGTAGACTATATTGCTCTCCCACTGTGAGCATCTTACTCTCTTCATACGTTCCTCTCATATAAGAATTGTTTAGTATCACAATATTGCATTTTCATTGTTGCTCCTTATGCTTGTTGAGTTGATAATGTGCGCTTCTTTTAACATGGGAGTGGTTTCATTTTGTTTTTATCAAACCCTTGCTAAACAGTGCATCCTTGTGAGCCTGATCCAAGTCAAAATGAGGTACATTGTCTAGTGCTCCCATTTTTCCGGGGTCAACTGTGAAATGAAAGGTTTGAAGACTACAAAAAAATTGTATTTGCACTGCAAGGACTTCCGATTGACTATACCCAATGTACACTTCTTTACGGTCCACTGTAATCAATTAACCTATGTGTTGAACCATTAACACAGTTGATTAACACAGTTTGAAGATTGTATTCTTTGTTCATGTTAAATTCTCTCGTCACAAATTGTAGCTACGCATGTGTTGTATGTGCATGTTAATGTTAACATCTGTATATGGTTATTCATGTCCAATTATCTCACCTTGTAATTATAATCAAAGACAGAATATGCTGCATGTACTGTGTATTGGGTAGTCAGAATTGCTAGCCAATGTGCTTTTAGAGTACGATAGAATTGTAAAAGAAATCTTGCTTAGATTTGATTTTGATGCTGTAAATATTGAGATACTCAGAATGACGATGTGATCTATTTTTTGTATGGTGTCTGAAGATCTCTGTGTGTGCTAGAGGGTGTGTGTGTGTGTGTGTGTGACATCGAACAAAGAAAACAATGGGTCATAGGTATTAATTGTCAACAATTGGTGAGGTTTATTCCGGCAATGAATTTTGTGACGCAATTCAATAGTGGAGTCATCGGTTGAAATTCGAAAAATAGAAAACATAGATGTGTGTGCGTGTGTGTTTGTGTGTGTGTATGTATTTCTACCTGTCTGTTGTTAGTTTGTTTGAATGTCTTGGATTGCTTGAGTTTTGGAGGTCACACGAAATAACTGTACATAAATGCTTTTAAATGTAACTGGAATGAGAGTCTCCTTGAATTTAAGACCTGAAAGCTAAATGCATTCTCAAACAGACAACGAATTCAAAGCAAAGACTTTGGGTTCACTTATTACCTCACATCTATATAGTGACCCCATCAGTGGACAACATCCCTCCGGTCGTAACAAACTATCTCCGGACATCATCCGCACTGTACCGGCAGGAATGATGGCCCTATTGGTCTCCTGGACCGAACCTACAGCTACCGACAACGTCGGTATTCCATCGCTGATATCTAACGTACCATCGGGGACGAATTTCCCTGCTGATACTACAACCAGTGTGCAGTATACCGCAACAGATCTTTCAGGGAACACGGACACCTCTTGCTCGTTTACGGTAGAGGTAACTACGGAAGGTAGGCCCGGTCCACCGATTCAATGCGATATTTGCAACTTTCGATCTTTCGCTTATACCGATTTAATCATAGTTGTCTCGTAAAGCCAGGCTTCTTCTGATTTCCGCTCTTCATCATTCTGCGTTGCTATGATGACATTTTCCGTTTAACAGTCCCTCGTTTTTTTCACTGTTCACTTTTTATCTTGATGTGTTCTTAACAATTAATGTAAAATTGTTCACTGATAACGGCAGTAGATACTAACAGGTGATGCAATAGCGATAACAAAATTATATGGATATCAGTCTCAATGAAAATGCCTGTGAATGTAAATCAGAAGAAGAAGAACAACAACAACAACAATATAACAAGTGATTATTAACGTTGCATCGTTCTCATCACAATTCCCCTTAAACCCATTTCTCTCTTCCTTTTTCTCCAATTTTTATGTGCGACAATTGTAATGATATATGGTTTAAGCCCCGGTCACACAGCACTCCACGTCTAAATCACGTACAAAAAGTTATGAAAATCTGGTGGACGTGGTCGTAAGTGGTAATTTTTGGTCAATTTTGGTTTGGCCGTGCTTTGTACGGGGTATGGCCGTCGGCGGCTGTTCCACTGCTGAAGCACTGCCTAAGCACGGCTAACCTCGTCCAGCCACGTGTAAGGCTAAAATAAGGTTCGCACGTCAGTGATAAGCCGCTAAACACACGCTATTTCCCGTGATACCAACGCGTAACACCCGTCCGATGACCGTGCTCTGCCCGTGACAGGCCGCTAAACTTTCGCGTCTTACCGCGTCTCCCCAAGTTTTAATCACTGCCGGAACACGGATTACCACGTGTGCCGCCCGTGGTTGTCCGCGGGCTAAAATTTTGAGCAGTTCAAAACTTTTTGCCGCGTCCGACGCCGTTCCGATTTTTCCCCGCGTCCTACCACGTCTATAAATCGACCGTAGCTCGTCTTAAACTCGACATCAACGCGAACAACATCGTCTGCTTCACGGGAGACCACTTTTTGACGGGTTTTGGCCGTGATTAAGCCGTAAAGCGCTGTGTGACCGGGGCTTTACCTAATCACTATATTCCATGGAAGACATACCGAAGACATATTTCCCCTTCTCCGGGCATATTGATTATACAATCATGGAAATATTTTCGCAGAATACATAATTTTTGATTCAAATTACTTTCTTTCGAAAAGTGTTATCGATTGCAATGTGACCGGGCCTACGCTGATTTGCTAATTCTTAGAATCGAGTCTACGGACCGAAGTATTCTTGTAACTTTCAGCCAACCTAGTCCTAACCGGTTGAACTTAAACGGTACGTATGTTTACAATATTTGTATATTTAGGTTTCGTTCTTGATTTATATTGCTTCTTACTAATCTGTAACTGTTAGAGTGAAGATGGCATAGTCCAGGGAACGTCTCTACCGATTTTTATTTCAAACGGTACAAGGAACTCGAAAAAATGCAACCTTCGTATACACAGTGCTAAATCAGGGAAAGGACAGAATATCATATGCATAGGCTTTTATAGTCTACAACAAAAGAATTTATTACGTAATCCAAATTTCTCATGTTATAATGTCACCTGTGTAATGGGGAAACATTATGTAATCACTCAATTACCATTTTGTCTGCGCGTAGCCTTTCAAATACCAACAAAACTGTCGATTTTTATTCAAAAATATTTTATTCCACCTTTATGACCAACAGTGTATATATGAGTGACATTGCGTGCTGTCAGTAGCAGTGCTCCGAGGAAAGTGAACAAAAAGTGTGGGAAAATTGTCAAAAACGCAGTTGTACAAAGCACACGTAATCGACGATACATCGGCGAAGTGCCGGCGCCTAGTCTTTGACTAGGCCGGGGGACCATTGACTAATCGGCGGCGTATCATCGTTTTATCTCCCATTTCATTGACTCGGCCGGGGACCATTGACTAATCGTCAGCCTATGAATGCCGACATATACCTCCCCCCCCCCCCCCCCCCCCATCGACGATGTTCAAAGGAAACCGTCGGGGGACGTCGGTTTTTTGTGCATGCTCGATAGCACAAGCGTTGCTGGACACCCGACATCGGATCGCAACGTCAATCTCGCCAACGCCTATAAAATTTAGCAAATCGCCGAGGTATCGGTACCGCCGATTTTTATCTGAACCAAGCTTGAGTCACACCGCACACCGACCCCATACCGATTCCAAACCGACCGATTCTTGATTGCTAGCCGTTCGGGGTAATGCATTTTTTTTTAGTACGGTCTGGGCCATGTTTCATGAAATTGATTATCTATAACAAGTTACAATTTTTATAAGCTACTGAAACCCGTGAATGGGATTGGCTGAGAGCGAATTTGTCATAAATATTAGACAGTTGTTATTAATAAAAAGTTTTATGAAACAAGGCACTGGGTGTCAGTCTGGTATCGGTCTCGATGGTGTGACTTGGGTATATGAGCTCATCACGCCGGAATTTGACTACTGTAGTATTTGAAAACACTGTGTCCTCACTCTTGTGTGATATACTGTTGCCCCACAACTGTGTGGACACAGTAGATTTGACAAGCTCTCATATTGTTATGAAGTGAGCAGACTGTCCGCAGTGTGTACGCATTATTATGTGAACATACACTAAATATGATGCACTCACATTCATGTTGAAACATTGTGTAGACTGTGACACTTGTATGTTACACAGTGAGAGCACATGACTCTATTAGATTTTACACCATTTCTGTAGTATCGATTGTGGTTCAAGAACATTGTATTCACACAGTTTTCACAATGTGTTACAGACATTTTTGTTTCCAGTAGAAAATTTAGTGTTACATATAGGTGCTGATATCAGATAAATAATCAGTGTCAGATTACTGAATAAATATTCACCAATTTGTCCTTTTTCTATCGGTTCCCCCCCCCCCCTTCGATATACAGTGTTTGTATTGTGTGCGCGTGTGTGTGTGTGTGTTTGTGTGCGCTGTGTGATTAATGTATTGGTGAAATATGAAGTCTATGAACTGATGCAAAGTTCGTCTATGTGCTTTAGATAACGTCTATATCACCTTTTTGGTAACATTTCTATTCGAGTTATAATAACATTATGAGAGCATTAGAGTGGAGTGGAGGAGCACAGCTGCGCAGACAACATAGTACATCTTAGCTTTTCAAATGATAAAGTTGTTTGTTTTAATATTTTGATTAGTTTTTTTATGAGCTAAGCCTTTAAAAATGTTTTTATTTTATGTTATGTATGAAAAAGCATTGTTTTGAGAAATAAAATCAATCAATACAAAATTATAGAAGGTTTACCAAATTTGGAAGATGCATTAAAGTTATGGTGATGTTACTTTCGAGATGTTACTTAGTGAAATTCCAATTTTCTCTATTGAAATATTTTGTTATATCTCTGTGACGTATAGATTAAAACAAACTTTTTGGTGAAATAAAATCCTGGCCTAATACGGTTATCATCAAACCCAAAACAAGCACAAAATTGAACACACGTCGTCATATTATTATGATTATGAAATTAGAAAGTTAAAATTTGGCCCGTAATACAATGTACATTCCCATTCACTGCTGCACTTTTAAAGACTTTCAAAATCAAATTTTAATTTTACGGTATTGATAAATATTAACCATTTGCTTTTCGTCTTTTATGTTTTTGGTGCAATGATATCCACTTTATGCAGATGACCCATGTCGCTCTACCCGTGCCAAAATGGTGGGCAGTGCAATGCAGCAGCAGACTTCTCTCCCTTTTCCCTTTCCAAAAGCTGACAAACCTGCATTTGTGTGCCCCCCCCCCCCCTTATAAAAAAAAATCTTGGATCCGCCCCTGGATGTAGTAGTAGTAGTAGTAGCAGTATTCGTAGTTTTGTTATATTAGTATTAGAAATAGTAGTAAAGGCAGGAAATAGGAGAAACAGAAGTAGTCGTAGTAATGGTGATGGTAGTGGCAGTAGTAGCAACGGCAGCAGTGGTAGCAGCAATAGTAGTAGACCTTGTTGGATATTTTTTTAGCCTAGAATATGATATATATGCCCGAAAGCCGTCTAAATTGAATTTCTATCTCTTTCGGTCAATCAATATACCCATGTTTGTAGCAATGAAGGAAGGGGATTCTGCATTTCTACTTTCTAATAAGATTATTCCTACTTTATTGTTTATTATTGTCAATCTCATGAGAAATAAAATACTATATTAAATTAATCATGTTAATTCTACAAAAATATGCAATTTTTTTTACAATTTTCTTGAAATATATATATTGAATTCATTCATGCTATGCTCCATCAGGTCACCCTTTTTTTCCTCCTCTGTTTTACTCCCGACCCCCCCCCCCCCCCCCCAAAAAAAAAAAAAAAAAATACAAGTAAATAAATAAATAAATAAATTTAAAATAAATTTTAAAAAATTAACATACAATTACTGTAAAGTATGTTGAAAATTTCGGCCCGTGCGCCGAACCTAAACCTGACTGATTAGTAAAAGCCACTTAGAGTACTATTGTAGAGGGAAAACAAGAAATTTACCCAGCTGGTCATTGGCTGCAACGATGATTAGACCAAATGATTATCAGCCCAGGTAGCAAGCGCATATGGGGCTCATGTGGGCCAAAAAAGATTTTGCACCCAAGACTCATGTGGGTCCCATATGGGCTATCCCAGATTGCCAATATGGGTTAGGCATGGGGCCCACCTGGGTATAAATGTGGGAAATAAGTGGGTAAAACATGGGCAATCCCATATGGGCCCCAAAAGATTTTGCACCCAAGACCCATGTGGGTCCCATATGGTCCATCCCACATGGGCCTTGGGTGCAAAATCTTATGGGGCCCATATGGGATCCCACAGACAATACCCACATGGGATAGCCCATATTTTACCCACTTCCCACATTTATACCCAGATGGGCCCCAGGCCGATCCCATATTGGCCTTCCCAGATGGCCAATATGGGTTCAGCCTGGGGCCCATCTGGGTATAAATATGGGCACTATGTGGGTAAAATATGGGCTATCCCATATGGGTCGCACACGGGAATGCCCATATGGGCCCCAAAAGATTTTGCACCCAAGACCCATGTGGGTCCCATATGGTCCATCCCAGATGGCCAATATGGGATCGGCCTGGGGCCCATCTGGGTATAAATGTGGGAAGTGGGTAAAATATGGGCTATCCCATGTGGGTATTGTCTGTGGGATCCCATATGGGTCCCACATGGGAATGCCCATATGGCCCCATAAGATTTTGCACCCAAGGCCCATGTGGATCCCATAATATTTTGCACACAAGGCCCATAGGGGACCCATATGGGCCATACCAGATGGCCCATATGGGTTTAATCTGGGGTCATTCATTGATCCCATATATTGCGTTCCCCCATGGGCCCCTCATGGGCCTGACATATATTTGGTTTATTCAATCGATACAAGGTGACAACTCCTAAATCGTTTTTAAGGAAAGACATGGGACACAAAGACTACTTGATCATCATGCAATCATCATCAGCCTCTCACCACAGCTGTGCCAGTACAAAAAACAACAACATTAAAAAGAAAAATGGCGGTACTTGAAATATAATTTTCCGGTGACCTGCCATGCAGGGTTCAGTCTTGGGCCCATCTGGGTATAAATGTGGACAATATGTGGGTAAAATATGGGCTATCCCATATGGGTATTATCTGTCTGCTACCTTATGGGTCCCACATGGGAATGCCCATAGGGGGCCCCATAATATTTTGCACACAAGGCCCATAGGGGACCCATATGGGCCATACCAGATGGCCCATATGGGTTTAATCTGGGGTCATTCATTGATCCCATATATTGCGTTCCCCCATGGGCCCCTCATGGGCCTGACATATATTTGGTTTATTCAATCGATACAAGGTGACAACTCCTAAATCGTTTTTAAGGAAAGACATGGGACACAAAGACTACTTGATCATCATGCAATCATCATCAGCCTCTCACCACAGCTGTGCCAGTACAAAAATGGGGGTACTTGAAATATAAGTTTCCGGTGACCTGCCATGCAACCTGTGTACATACAAAGTCATGTATGTCACAAATATGCATCTATAAATGATATTTTCATCAAACCAAAATCACTGGGGAATTTTAGTTTTAAGTTGGGAATAGGCAACGACATACATGTATTTTATATTGATCTGCAAATATATTTTCACTTATTCGTACATGCCCATGAAATTTACTCCATAGCAGTAATTAGATTTCCATGAAGTACCCCATCAATCCCATTCATGCAAACATGTATTCACTTATTTCTACATAGTTTTACCCATTAAATAGTAAGTAATCATATTTCAAAGTAAACCTTTTTAATATTAGAAATTTATACTTTGTATGTATGCTTGCTTACATACGCTAACTTGTTTTCTTAGCTGTCAGGTTAAATAAACTATCAATCAATTAACCATCATAATGTTCATCTTACAAAAAGAACTGGAGATTTTTCATTTTAAGCTTGGGGATATGCAACGACATACATTATTGAAGTGAAATAAGCTTAGGAGTCTACCATTAAAAATGATAATGGGATTTTGATGGAATCATTTCTCATACAATTCATTTTGTGACACATCACATGGTATTGGAAGTGTGTTTAGATACTGTAAGTACAATTTGTAAAGAACAGCCTTGGCAACTCACTTAAAACAAACTTAAAGGAAAAACACATTGTGAAAATAATAAATACCTATTGACCCATGCAAAGTAAGGGAAATGACAAGAAATATAGCAGAGAATGAAATGGTGTATAGAATAAAGGTACAATACTGATACAGAAATAAGGGGAGGGGAAAGAAATAAAGTGTCTGCTACCTTATGGGTCCCACATGGGAATGCCTATATGGGCCCCATAATATTTTGCACCCAAGGCCCATATGGGGCCCATAAGGGCTGTCCCATATTGCTAATATGGTTTCAGCCAGGGGCCAATCTGGGTATAAATGTGGGCAATATGTTGGCAAAATATGGGCTACCCCATATGGGTCCTACCCTGGAATGCCCATATGGGGCCCCATAATATTTTGCACACAAGGCCCATAGGGGGCCCATATGGGCCATACCAGATGGCCCATATGGGTTTAATCTGGGGTCATTCATTGATCCCATATATTGCGTTCCCCCATGGGCCCCTCATGGGCCTGAAATATATTTGGTTTATTCAATCGATACAAGGTGACAACTCCTAAATCGTTTTTAAGGAAAGACATGGGACACAAAGACTACTTGATCATCATGCAGTCATCATCAGCCTCTCACCACAGCTGTGCCAGTACAAAAAACAACAACATTAAAAAGAAAAATGGGGGTACTTGAAATATAAGTTGCCGGTGACCTGCCATGCAACCTGTGTACATACAAAGTCATGTATGTCACAAATAATGAGCATTGCCTGTGGAATTTTGTCTTGAAAACAGACCTGTTTGCGCGGTCAACAAATATCTGAGCATGCCTATATATGAAGTACCCCCACCAAACCCATTCACGCTGACATGTATTCACTTATTGCTACATACCCAATAAATTTACTCCAGAGTAGTAATTAGATTATCAAAGTAAACCTTTTTTATTATAAATATGCATCTATAAATGATATTTTCATCAAACAAAAATCACTGGGGAATTTTACTTTTAAGTTGGGAATAGGCAACGACATACATGTATTTTATATTGATCTGCAAATATATTTTCACTTATTCGTACATGCCCATGAAATTTACTCCATAGCAGTAATTAGATTTCCATGAAGTACCCAATCAATCCCATTCATGCAAACATGTATTCACTTATTTCTACATAGTTTTACCCATTAAATAGTATGTAATCATATTTCAAAGTAAATCTTTTTAATATTAGAAATTAATACTTTGTATGTATGCTTGCTTACATACGCTAACTTGTTTTCTTAGCTGTCAGGTTAAATAAACTATCATTCAATTAACCACCATAATGTTCATCTTACAAAAAGAACTGGAGATTTTTCATTTTAAGCTTGGGGATATGCAACGACATACATTATTGAAGTAAATTAAGCTTAGGAGTCTACCATTAAAAATGATAATGGGATTTTGATGGATTCATTTCTCATACAATTCATTTTGTGACACATCACATGGTATTGGAAGTATGTTTAGATACTGTAAGTACAAATTGTAAAGAACAGCCTTGGCAACTCACTTAAAACAAACTTAAAGGAAAAACACATTGTGAAAATAATAAATACCTATTGACCCATGCAAAGTAAGGGAAATGACAAGAAATATAGCAGAGAATGAAATGGTGTATAGAATAAAGGTACAATACTGATACAGAAATAAGGGGAGGGGAAAGAAATAAAGTGCAAGAAAAGCAACTTTATAAAGATATCAAGATCATCTGTATATAATGACACATCAATTATTCATTTATGGCACTTGCTCCTCACATGAAGACAACAATAATATTATTATGACATAATAAACTATGACATTTATCTTGTCTGGAGTTACCACATAACCCCTTGCATGCCTTGGTTATTAACAGACCAGTAGGGAATGTAAACTATCGCGCGGTGGGTGAACGATATGACCCAGGCATACTTCTTTCCTCTTGGGCCTTGCAACTTAAACAATGGGAGTATTAAGCTAAGGTAAACTGGTAACTCAACTGAATTAACATTTCTCTATCAATTCACTCATAATAATCCCACAAAAGACAGTCATGAACCAGAAAATATCAGGCTATACATGTACTTCTAAATTAATAAACAATATCAAAGAGAAAATGGAATTTACAAAGAAATTATAAGATATAATGCAGCTTACCTTCAAAGAGTAGGAAGGTGGACATGTATAGTGCTTCCTTCGTAAGTAGCAGCAATGGAATGCCGTTTCCTGAAAAGATGGTGCAGGTTTGAAAAGTGGACTCAACCATTTGTACTAGGGGTCAAAGCACATGGGGGTTGGGAGGTGCTTTCATTTTCTCTTAAGCACTACTCACATTCTTTAGGTCTGCATAGATTAATTACCGTTTGATAAGTTAGGGCCAGTATGACAACACAATATGAATTCAGTTTGCAAATGTGTACAATGTAGATCTTTAATTGTATGTTGATATGTTTTTGTCAGAAGTATGTGCTCTCAAGAATATGGGTTTACCCATGCAGCTTATGATTTACACATCTTACCCACATGGGTTCGCCCAGATCATTCCAATAACGATGCCTACATTGGGGTTTACATATTTTAACATATGGGTTTGCCATTTGGGTTTGCCCATCTGGACTTTGGAATATCATACTCATATGGACTTGCCCAGCTTACTCCCATATGAAACCCATATGGGCATTGACTTTTGTTTCCCAGACGGGTTTGCCCAGCTTATTCCCATGTGATACCTATATAGGTATTGACATATGTTTCCCCAGATGGGGTTGCCCAGCTTATTCCCCATGTGATATCCATATGGGCATTCATATGTATTTCCCATAGGGGTTTGCCCTGCCTTTTACCACATGATACCCATACGGGCATTTACATATGTTTCCCAGATGGGTTTGCCCAGCATATTACCATATGATACCCATATCGGCATTTACATATGTTTCCCAGATGGGTTTGCCCAGCATATTCCCATATGATACCCATATGGGCATTTACAGTTGGGTTAGGGATCTTGGTGTTACTCTTGATAAGCATCTTACATTCGCTACTCACATTCGGAATGTCTGCAGATCAGCTTCCTGGGGCATCGCTAAGATTGGGAAAATAAGGAGATTCCTTGATCAGCAAACTACAGAAAAACTGGTACACGCATTTGTTTCTTCGCACATGGACTACTGTAACAGCCTCCTTGCTGGCCTCCCTCGCCCCTGTCTTACCCCACTCCAGAACACTGCTGCAAGCCTCATCACCGAAAGTCATGAAATTTGGTACACACATTGGTCTTGGTGGGAAGATTTTCAAGACATATTTTTAGGATGAGTCGGAATCTGCGTTGCCATGGTAACGGCATATTTATGGCAGAAAATCAAGGAAACACCTTGCGGATCGAACTACTTCCTCAGTTTTTGACCGAAAGTCATGAAATTTGGTACACACATTGGTCTTGATGGGAAGATGTGCAAGACATATTTTTCGGATGAGTAGGAATCTGCGTTGCCATGGTAACGGCATATTTATGGCGGAAAATCAAGGAAACACATTGCGGATTGGAAACCTTCTTCGTTTTTTGACCGAAAGTCATGAAATTTGGTACACACATTGGTCTTGGTGGGAAGATGTGCAAGACATATTTTTAGGATGAGTCGGAATCTGCGTTGCCATGGTAACGGCATATTTATGGCAGAAAATCAAGGAAACACCTTGCGGATTGGAAACCTTCTTCGTTTTTTGACCGAAAGTCATGAAATTTGGTACACACATTGGTCTTGGTGGGAAGATGTGCAAGACATATTTTTCGGATGAGTCGGAATCTGCGTTGCCATGGTAACGGCATATTTTTGGCAGAAAATCAAGGAAACACCTTGGGGATCGAACTACTTCCTCAGTTTTTGACCGAAAGTCATGAAATTTGGTACACACATTGGTCTTGATGGGAAGATGTGCAAGACATATTTTTCGGATGAGTCGGAATCTGCGTTGCCATGGTAACGGCATATTTATGGCAGAAAATCAAGGAAACACATTGCGGATCAAACTACTTCCTCAGTTTTTGACCGAAATTCATGAAATTTGGTACACACATTGGTCTTGGTGGGAAGATGTGCAAGACATATTTTTCGGATGAGTCGGAATCTGCGTTGCCATGGTAACGGCATATTTATGGCAGAAAATCAAGGAAACACATTGCGGATCAAACTACTTCCTCAGTTTTTTACCGAAAGTCATGAAATTTGGTACACACATTGGTCTTACTGGGAAGATGTGTACAACATATTTTTTTGATGTGTCGGAAGCTGCGTTGCCATGGAAACGGCATATCTATGGCAGTAAATCAGGGAAAAATCTTGCGGACCGAACTACTTCCTCAGTTTTCGACCAAAAGTCAAGAAAGGCTGTTGTCACGGGGCGGGGGTATTAATCATCATCTTCAGTGATATTTCTAGTTATTATTACATCTGTTTCCCTAGATGGGGTTGCCCAGCTTATTCCCATGTGATATCCATGTGGGCATTCATATGTCTTTCCCATATGGGTTTGGCCAGCTTACTCCCATTTATTACCCATATGGGTATTGACATATATATCCCAGACGGGTTTGCCCAGCTTACTCCCATAAAGTACCCATATGGGCATTAACATGTCTTTCCCATTTGGGTTTGCCCAGCTTATTCCCATGTAATACCCATATGGGCATTTACATGTCATTCCCATATCGGTTTGCCCAGTTTATTCCCATGTAATACCCATATGGGCATTTGCATGTCATTCCCAGATGGGTTTGCCCAGTAATTCCCATATGATACCCATGTGGACATTTGCATGTCTTTCCCATATTGGTTTGCCCAGTTTATTCCCATGTAATACCCATATGGGCATTTACATGTCATTCCCATATCGGTTTGCCCATTTTATTCCCATATGATACCCATTTGGGCAAATATATATGTTTCCCAGATGGGTTTGCCCAGCTTACTCCCATATGTGATACCCATATTGGCATTTACATGTCTTTCCCATTTTGGTTTGCCCAGCATATTCCCATATGATACCCATGTGGACATTTGCATGTCTTTCCCATATTGGTTTGCCCAGTTTATCCCCATGTAATAGCCATATGGGCATTGACATGTCATTCCCATATCGGTTTGCCCAGTTTATTCCCATGTAATACCCATAAGGGCATTTACAGATGTTTCCCAGATGGGTTTGCCCAGCTTATTCCCATATGATACCCATATGGGCATTTACATGTCACTCCCATATTGGTTTGCCCAGTTTATCCCCATGTAATAGCCATATGGGCAAATATATATGTTTCCCAGATGGGTTTGCCCAGTCATTCCCATATGATACCCATTTGGGCAAATATATGTTTCCAATATTGGTTTGCCCAGTTTATTCCCATGTAATAGCCATATGGGCATTTACATGTCATTCCCATATCGGTTGGCCCATTTTATTCCCATATGATACCCATTTGGGCAAATATATATGTTTCCCAGATGGGTTTGCCCAGCTTACTCCCATATGTGATACCCATATTGGCATTTACATGTCTTTCCCATTTTGGTTTGCCCAGCATATTCCCATATGATACCCATGTGGACATTTGCATGTCTTTCCCATATTGGTTTGCCCAGTTTATTCCCATGTAATACCCATATGGGCATTTACATGTCATTCCCATATCGGTTTGCCCATTTTATTCCCATATGATACCCATTTGGGCAAATATATATATTTCCCAGATGGGTTTGCCCAGCTTATTCCCATATGATACCCATATGGGCATTTACATGTCATTCCCATACGGGTTTTCTCAGTCTTTGCCCATATGATTCCCATTTGGGCAAATATATATGTTTCCCAGATGGGTTTGCCCAGTCATTCCCATATGATACCCATTTGGGCAAATATATGTTTCCAATATTGGTTTGCCCAGTTTATTCCCATGTAATACCCATATGGGCATTTACATGTCATTCCCATATCGGTTTGCCCAGTTTATTCCCATATGATACCCATTTGGGCAAATATATATGTTTCCCAGATGGGTTTGCCCAGCTTACTCCCATGTGATACCCATATGGCATTTACATGTCTTTCCCATTTGGGTTTGCCCAGCATTTTCCCATGTAATAGCCATATGGGCATTTACATGTCATTCCCATATCGGTTTGCCTAGTTTATTCCCATGTTATACCCATATGGGCATTTGAATATGTTTCCCAAATGGGTTTGCCCAGCTTATTCCCATATGATACCCATATAGGCATTTACATGTCATTCCCATACGGGTTTTCTCAGTCTTTTCCCATATGGTTCCCATATCGGCTAGCCCAAGTAGATCTCAAAATGGCTTAACCCATATGGGTCCAACAAGGGATACATATGGGATTTATATGGGGTCCCTTTTTGCCCAGATGGCCCGGATGATGCCCATATGGGCCCCACAATGAGCCTGCTACCTGGGAGACCAAATGGTTTTAGACCAAATGGCTATTATACGAATTGACTATAGACCAAATGGTAATTAGACGAAATGAGAATTAGACCAAATAATTGGTCGAAATGATAATTAGACCAACTGCCTGTAGACCAAGTGGCAATAAACTTATATAACTATGACAGTCTAACCTATTTGTAGTATTAGACCAAACTGATGTTAGACCAAGTGAACATTAGACTGGACCGAGTGATGATTAGACAAAATAGTAATTAGACAAAGTGATGATTAGACGATGTGGGTTTTAGACCGGGGTAACCTTGCTAGTCATAAGGACCTCTAGTCATAATGACCGCTATCATAAGCACTGCTATCCATAACGCGTGACTAAATAATAAGCAGTCCTTTATAAATAGCGGCCCTTGTAAATAGCAAGCAAACCATAGAATATTTACCTCGCTATTCACAAGGACTGCCCTTTATCTATAAGGACCGCTATCCATAACGCGTGACTAAATGAATAGTGGTCCTTTATAAAAAGTGATCCTTATAAATAGCGAGCAGTCCCGTTAGACCAACTGGGTTTAGGCAAAATGGCTATGAGACGAAGTGATGATTAGACCAACTGGTTTTAGCCGAAGTAGATATTGGACCAAGTGAACATTAGATGAACTGATTATTAGACCAAGTGGTGTTTAGACCAAATGGGTTTTAGACGAATTAGCTATAGACGAAGTGATTAAACTGATTATTAGACCAAATGGTTATTCGAAGAATTGGTAATGGACTAATTGTTGTTAGACCGAATGATGTGAGACCATTTGGCTATTAGACCAGTTGGTACTAGACGAAGTAGCAATTTACCGTAATAACTTATCTTATGCAACCAAAGAGTTTTTACATAAAATTGCGGTCGACTTGTTATGACATTTGTGGTAAAAATGGACATTTTTACATTTGTAGGCGAAATGTTTTTACATTTGTGGTTAAAAAGGTTTATACATTAGTGGGCGATTGTTGTTGTTGTTTTTTTGTTACATTTGTGGTTATTACTACACTTGTGGTTGACATGGTACGACATTTGTGGTTAATTTAACATTTGCGGGTGCAATTGTTTTTACACTAGCGCTTGACTTTTGCATTTCATTTGTGGGCTCTACAACCTCCCCCCCCCCCCCCCCCTCATGATATTAGTGCCCCCTCACGCTACGTCACTGTGCCGAGTGCTTCTTAAATACTGTTTTAATGCAATTCTATCTTACCTTTTTCATTCTTGTAGTCCAATCATGGCCCTGTGATAGTTCCCCCTGTGAGAATGGCGGGATATGTTTTGATAGCAGTGATGGTTTACTGTATATTTGCCAGTGTCCCGTTGACAACCTTCAACCAAACTGTGGTGAAGGTATAGGTATGGGGAAGTAATTGAATATAGGCCTACAATCCGATAGAGTTACTTGGTCATTAGGATGATCATGATATTTATAATGTTAGTAATGGCAATAACGACAACAACGTAATGGTAATAATAATAGTATAATTGTAATAAGAAAAACAAAAATAACATTAATAGCAATAATGATAATAATACATTGTATGATAATGGTGACAATAACTTAAATAAAAATCACATGAGGCTGACATTGCAAGTCACGTAGGCTGTATCGCCTAATGAAGATCGTTAGGTAAAATGTAAAAGGAAATTTGTTATTGAATTATTGTAAAGTATTTCATTTTGCTTTGTTTTTTTCATGTGGAAGAGCATAATAAATGTCACATTATTTATTAGGGGTCAAACGATATTACCTTCTGTATCTTTCATCGGTTTAATGTTTAGGAACATGACCTGTAACATTTCTATGAATTATTATTACACATTTCCAGCTTGCAGTCCTTCACCGTGTCAGAATGGTGGGACGTGTACAGATGTTACAAATGGTTACACATGCCAATGCCCTTCAGGATACATAGGAACAGATTGCGATCTCCCAGGTATTCATGGGCGCCAATCCTCACAGGAATTCTACTCAAGTGGGGGGACACCCCATTGTTGCATCCAGGTGTGTCCCCCCCCCCCCTCCCCCACTTGAATAGAATTCCTGTGAGGATTGGCGCCCATGCAGGTATTGTATTGATCCATATATTTCGTAAGAACCATGATCATCCGTCTTTTTAGTTTTTTATATTTTGCTTTAGCCTTTGTTTTCTTTGTGTCTGTAGTTGTTTTGGGTTTTGTGTCGTTTTATGTTATGGGGGGGGGGGGGTTGTCATAATTACTAATAAGCAAAATCCTTTAAAGCATCTCTGTCCATCTCCCACGCAATGTGAAATTATATCAGAAATGTTCAAAAATTACAATTCTGCCTTTCTTAGCTTTAACTTCTGCCATAGCGTTCCAGACCTTAGGGATTGTTATACTCCGATTACGGTCTTATAATCATCTCTCTGTAATATTTTAAAGAATACTGATCTTTATGCCTATAAATCTATGGCTTCCGCCAACCGAAGGTGGTACCGGAAGTATTATGTTGTCCGTCCGTCTGTCCGTTAACGCGGTATCTTAAGAACCATTTGAGGTATGAAATTTAAATTTGGTGCTAGTATGAATCACCATAGGAATACGATCTGAATAAACTTTGGGGTACGTAAGGTCAACGGTCGAAGGTCATAGAGGTCAATTCTGAAATTGCAGGTTTTTTAGTATCGTAATCGCAATATCCCATTAACTTAATAATTGGTAATAGTATGCATCACCATAGTGCAGCGAACTTTTTAAAAAAGTTTTGCTATCACCATATCCATAGCTATTTTAGCTGTGAACTTCAAACTTGGTACTAGACTACTAGTACTCTATGCATCATCAAAGTGAGACGAAGTGACTAGATTTGTGGTGTACTAGGCAGAGGCCAAAGGTCATAGAGGGCAATACGCATGAAATTAAAGGTATGTTTTGTTATCACCACATCTCAACTGTTTTGTATGCGTGAGGAATCAAGCGACAGACCTTTCGGTTGTTAGGTCAAAGGTCAAAGAGGTTAATTAACATGGAATTATAGGTGTTTTATTCTGGTTATCACAAGGTTATCACGTTATCACATCTTATCAAAGAGGTCAATTAACATGGTGTTTTATTCTGATTAACCA
The DNA here is from genome assembly GCA_025617745.1 of Heliocidaris erythrogramma. Taxonomy (NCBI): domain Eukaryota; kingdom Metazoa; phylum Echinodermata; class Echinoidea; order Camarodonta; family Echinometridae; genus Heliocidaris; species Heliocidaris erythrogramma. The sequence continues at coordinate 12,669,928 of CM046861.1, forward strand.
AATATTTCAAGAACAGTTTGAGGCATGAACTTATCTTAATTTAGACGGAGACATATAGGAGACGCAGTTGCATTCATCTCGTTAATACTGGTGTGTTTACCCTGGGTTTAAAAAAAAAATACGTGTCAGTCCGTGACGATCGTGAAGGATACATAGCGCACACAAATTTTTACATGGATGGTTGAGAAAAACCTTTCAAAAAACTGATTTCCACCACTTGGATTTCTTAGAACTTTTTACATGTAATAGAGGGGCCCTTTATTGGTAATTTTCTGTTGCAATTTGTGTGAGGTTCATGCCTTATTTTTCATAAAATGACTGTACTATAGTCCCACACTTCAGCTAGTCGGATCAATGTCAATATCAGGAAAGCTCTAGACTGCCTCAAATGTTTACGGCGCATCTCAGCAGAGAACCTCTTTTGAAGGAATATAATACAAGATGCCATTCCTTTTACATTTTTTATACCAATTTCCTTTCCATGCACATCGCTGTAGCGTCACTTACAAATTCCCACATGCATATCAGTTGTTATGGTTTGTCTTTCTTGTGCGCATTTCGGGGGAGGATTGCTCTGCATATGAAAGTGGTGAGATATACAATATTGAAAAAGCAAGTACACTGTTTTATGTTGTGATAATCAACCTTTCAATATAAAAACCACGTTATAACATTATGTCTGCAGTCGTATTTCCTTCAACGAGGATTATTATGAAATTATGCATAACTCTTTTCATATGTGTGATTTCATCTCCAGTCATTACAACTCTAGTCATTACTACGCCCATAGCAACACCCACTATAACAACAATAACAATAACTCCATCCGACGAGCCGACAACTCCAACCGAAGAGCCGACAACTTCTGTACCCACAGAAGCACCGACAACTCCTGTTACAAGTATATGACACTATTGATATGTTTGCTTTATTCAAATACGTTGTTATAAAAAGATGTTTTTTTTAACTGCAATGTCCTTGAACGAAAAAAAAAAAACGAAAAATACCATGCGAAACCATAAAACTTGTCCACATTACAATGCAGCAAATTAAACTATAACATGGGGTCCGAAAATGTAAAACATAATTATTATTTTTTATGTGTAAATTATATACACATAAAAAATAATAATTATGTTTTACATTTTCGGGCTTCCTTTTATAGTTTAAGTTGTTGCATTGTATTATATTGTAATAAATCAAATGCTGATACGATATTAATAGTAGCAGTGGCATTGTATGGGTCCAGGCATGGAGGGATTCTTGCCAGAAAGAACACAGTGTCCCACAGAGTGTTAACATAGTCGACACTGTGAAGATGTGATTCACAATGTTAAAACGCTCGAATTTAACAGTGTGGAAATGATTTCACACTGTGGACACCTCTATAGTGTGGTTTACCACAGAGTGTTTACATAGTGATGTTCGATTTCACAGTGTGAAATTACTCGCTCACAATGTGAAGATGTGATTTCACGATGTTAAAACACTCATAACTAACAGTGTGAAGATGATTTCACACTGTGAACACACCGTGGGACGCTTTTCGGAAGGGATATTAGCATCATGCGGGGGGGGGGGTTCCAGTTTCCTTACTTTTTGTGCTTGGTATAATATATTGCTTATTTTATGTATCTTCTTTTTGCGTAAACTTTCTAAAGAAGAGATTAAATATTCTATTTCCACTGCCTTGGAGTCATGTCAATGATCTCTTCTTTCGATTTCTTTTTCTGTAGTGCTCTTTATTTTTTTTGACATTATGATTTTCCTTATATTTTTAATTGTTTTTTGTTTGTACTTACATTCTTTTTTGTTTATTTTGGATCCCCGCGTGATTCAGATCCTTGTCTTAATTCTTTCAGTGCCGATGTCACGTATATGTGACAGATAGGCTTGTCATTTCCATTCACCAATTGCTCGACCACAGGAAAGGTATATGGTGGTCAACGTATATCAACACTTTAAGCATAAATCAAGCATTCTAAATATATTATAATCATATGCTACCATAGAAATTTTCAGAGAAAATTGCAGAATTTTAAAAAGATATTACCTTATTTCAACATTAAACAATAGTAAACAAATGATAAACCAAAAAATAATGGACAAAAAAGAAACACAAATGTAATTTTCAAAAATTGTTATGCAATAAAGTTGGGTAAAGTAATAATGTTTAATATCATAGAAAATGGTCATAAATTTCCTACAAGTTGTGACCACAATATTTTGTGTAATAATAGATCGTTAATGAAGAGCAGACATTTGAAAAGTAAGCATTGATCACATTTTGGTAAAATTTTTAAGAGAGCTGAAACCCTTGGCACAGTAAGAGTGGGGGTAACTGCGGAATTACCGCTAACGGATACATGTGCAATTGCCCATAAACCTACACGGGAGTATGATGTGAAACAAGGAAAAAGAAAAATACCAAACTTGCTTTGAATAAAGCACGCTGAGTGATAAGCTTTCATTTTTGTTATTTTTTACGGTATTAAGCTATTAATTGAAGTCATGAGGCAAATGCACTGACAGTTTTGCACTGACAGTGTGCAGTGAAAGAGAAGGCATTGAGGTACATTACCATGGTAATATGTATTGGATGAATGGCAGTACGGGAAGAAATCATACTTGGTTCATTGGTGTTTAAAAACATCATCTGCAAATTTCCACTTACAGACATGATCTAAATTGAAATTATATAAGGTTAATGAAGCAATAGAAAGTAACGTATTTAAAGCTAAATTATATTTTTTCAAGAGAATTACAACAAAGAAACACTTTTCGAACTTTTGATCAGATCGGGTTTAGCCTTAGATATCACACGTTAAAAATTAAGCCATGACCATGTTCATTGAGATACAATTATTTTTGCTCAGTCCAGAAACGGGCAGTTAAGTACCTTGCCCCAATCCTCAAAGCAATGGCACAACAACTTAAATATCTTATGGGGTGTTGCAAGAAAGTTGCCATTGATTGCAAAGTTGCATCTGATCGGTACCGACCAATCAAATTCATTGTTGCAAGGGCGTCTTCTTGAATGGGCAGACCCTGAACCATTTAGAATGGTTCTAATTTGCTTTCTTCCAACACCCCAATAGTTATGTAATTGCAGGTGAATGTTAGTAAAAAACACCTGGTATTTACAAAATGTAGTAAATATGGGAAAACTTTTGCACATTGTGAATGTAACTTTATATAGTGTCATTTCTATTTTTATCGAAGTTTGATTCGGTTTGTGGTGTTATCCGCTTTTTTTTTTTTTTTTTTTTTTGGGGGGGGGGGTAAAGGTGGGAGTTTTCTTCCTTTTTATTTCTTTTTGTTTCTCTCTCTCTCTCTCTTGTTACATTCCTACAAAGCTGGCTTTTCATATTAGTAGATATAAGATCTTGTACCCCAGCTACACCGACTTACCCGACATCACACAAAACAGAATTTTCAAATTTCAATTTGTAGGAAACGGATTTAAGTCAAACTGTCCCTGATTAGTCTCAGACCGATCCGCCATCGATGCCCAGCAAGCTCCTACCATGTCGCATCTTTCAAGAGTATTCAAAATATCAGCCATGACAAAAACAGGAACGGACTCAGACCGACTAAAAACATAAGAGTAGGCATTTTGTCCGTCCGTGAATGTTTTATGGATTATAATTTTAGTAGGCGACCATGGCAACCAAACTTTATCAACTCCTTCAGTTATGCCCTTCACAGTGAAACATAAATTAGCTCGCTTCAATTTAATAATTATTTTCTACAGGCTTTCAAACTTCCTCTTCCTCTTTCCCCATCCTCAAATCCTTAAATTGTGCTATTTGCATTCAGCAAGACTGAGTTTATTTCTTTCATTTAGATCATTCCAAACCAGTTCTCAGCTTTATCTTAAGAGACGTAAAAACCAATCGGTCATCCGATTCTAAAGACCAAAGCCAGGTGGTGGAGTTGAACCTTAGACCAACTAATCTATCCTTTAACATGTTTTTTATGAACAAGAAAAGAAATTAAAAATTAAATGACAATAAACTTAATAATTATAATCTTTTATCTTTTATCTATAGATATGTCGCTCAATTACACAAAAGAACAACTATATGCAATTTGTTTGAAAGTTGATTCTTTTGTTTCTGATATTGGAACTACATTTCAGTGGAAAGACTTTTTTATGCAGAAAATTTAAAAGTTATGAGTGTCCATCGTGCAACGAAAGGCTTCTCTGGATTCTACAATGCGTCCCAGAAAAAACTTAATGTGGAAACGGTTGTCAACATCGTTCATACCATCCTTACTCACTCAAGCGTAAAATATTTTGGTGTCATTTGACTGAAGGAGACCTTAAGCTTTTCACAGGATATGGACATTTCCTGAAAATACTTTTAAATATTAAAATTCGGAGACTTTTTTCAACTGTCAATTTTAAACGGTTCTCAACATCGTTCATACCAACCAGGACAAATACTTATTCTTGTCAAGTCAGAATTTTGCACCTTTTCACAAATTTGGTTTTTGATCACTCAAGCTTAATAACAAGCCATATTTATTTTTGGTGTTATTACATAGGAGCGACCCTAAGATATCAACAGGAATGAAAATTTATGAAATGAAAAATACTGTGAAATATTGCATTTGGAGAGACTTTTTCCAAATGTTAACTTTTTTGGGGGACGCACTGTATAGTTTGAGCAGCAAAATATGAATAAGCGTACAAAAATGTTATTCAGCTAATATACATTTTCTATTAAATTATTTCATAGTTTAGTAATCTTGAATTCATTATATGCTGTGAGAAATCGTCATTATAAAGCTCAGGACCAAATGTAACGCTTATTTATGTACAGTTTTGGTAGAGGCAAAACACATTTGCTCAAATTTTAGTCGATTCGATCTGACAATTCACAGTTGACCAAACTAAGTGTCAACGTAGTATACAGTGCGTCCCAGAAAAAAGTTGGAAAAACTTGGAAAAGTCTCCCCAAATAAATGTTTCAAAATATTTAAATATATATTTAATATCTGTGGACAACTTCAGGTCTCTTCTATCAAATTACACCAAAACACTTCACAGTATTCTACGCTTGAGTGAGCAAAGGCCAGTTTTGTGAAAGGCTACAAAATCCAGACTTGATATTGGCTCTGGATGGTATCAGCCAAGCAGAGAGTCATGAAAAAGCTTAGAAGTTTCCATATTCTGATCAATAAAACACTATTCATGAAACTTAACCATGTTAGCAGGCTTTGTCCTTTGTATATCGGTATACATCCCATTTAAATCTTTGCTTAAGTGAGCAATTAACTATTTTGTTAAAGACCTCAGCCTGACCCAAAACAACCATATATTGACGTAAAGTTTAGTAAACAAAGAATATAATTACCCTGGGTATTCATAAATTTTCGTCTCCGTTTATCCATAAAAAATAAAAAAGATAATTTTTTTTGGTCCGCCCCCTCCCTATGGCGTAACAACAGAGGAAGCTGCAGGGGGTCGTTAGACGTGTGACGACATGTCATGTATACAGCTCCGAGTGCGTCTACACGATATGTCGTCATCAAATTTTCACCCCCCGCAAAGTAGCGTTCCTCAGAGACAGGGCCCTCGTCAGAAAAACCACCGGGGCTCAACATTCGGGACGCTGTTACTCATTCCACAGGAAACGGAATCTCATGAAGTTGGTTTCAATTTGTTCAGAAAATATATAGCTCCCGTCGATGAATAAAGGGTATATTTCAAAATTCGGTCAGGCTGAGGTCTTTAAGTGGTGCAAAATGTTACTTTTGGTGAGTCTTTTTATCTCCACTGGCTTGCTCACCCAACCATAAAGTATTGATCTGATATATCAGGACATACAGTGAACAAAGTCTATTGTTTCATAAAATGTATTTTAATGATCAGAATATGTATATTTTAATATCATAATTGATAATCCATACATATACCAATTCCATGCGTACGCTATATAATGGCCTACCAATGAGACAGGTCTTCCCTCTAAAGTCGGGTTAATCCCTGCCAACAAATTTCTATAGAGGACAATTGAATTCGTAATTATAATATCATAATTGATAGGATTGAAGTAAATTGAATATATCATAAAGAGTAAGTAAATGTGAGAAAATTACAATGTCGGGTATTCAATATTACTATATATATTCAATTTACTTCAATCCTATCAATTATGATATTATAATTACTAATTCAGTGGATGTACCCCCTACGAAAGAGAGGGGCTATATGTGAGATTGTTACTTTGCTTCGACGGGAGCCCAGATAGCTCAGTTGGTAGAGCACTGGTCATTTATAATAATCCACGGTCCCGGGTTCGAATCCCTGTCGGGGCATTGTTATTTTCTCACATTTACTTTCTTTATGATATATTCAATATGAATATTCCTAAACCTTTTCATGACTCTCACTTTGCTGATACCAGCCAGAACATAAACAAACCTATATTGTTAAGGGCTATAGGGCTTCTTCAGAATTTAACATGTTAGATCGATAAAAAGATCTGTGTTCCAAAAGGAAATACTACTCAAGACATATTAAGAATCTGCATATTTTAATATAACCTACTAACGGATTTAACACTTTAAAACACCCATGCAATAATAGGCCTACTATATTCTACACCTACCACCTGTAAGCACTCCTGTATAGCACATTCAGGTATCATTTTAATCCCATTTAAAAGGTACAAATTCATTTAGAATTTGGTGTTATTGTCTTTAGATTTATCTTTTATTGAATGCCGACACTAAAAGTCAATGTGTTCATAAGCTGGTTTTGAGCTTGGATTCGTAGAATGATTTGGCTTGAACAATTATTCTTATAATGCCGAAATGTACCTATCCGAAAAAACTTCTGTTCTTATTCAGGTTGCTTGCACTCTTCCTGCAGCAGAAAAACCTTTTCAAATTTATACAGTGTCAGAAATCATAAGTTCATATGTTTCAGTACTGGGTTCTTGGTTTTTTTTTTAGTATGGTTCAGTTTTCTATTTATTTTGAAGTTTCTTCCTTGAAAATTCATTACGCCTATTTCTTTTGACCTTCTAGTCATCCTTTATATATTCTTGGTCTGCTTAATACCATACCTATCTGCCCATATCACTGAATGCATCGATTAAATACAAATTTCTGCCTTTTCTTTTCTCAGTTTCAACTCAATCTCCATGTGATCCCAACCCATGCCTGAACGGAGGTGGTTGTTCGACAAGAGGTGACAATGGGTACACGTGCAACTGTTTTTCAACCCATTTTGGAACCAATTGTGAGACTCGTGGTAAGCATGTATAGGTTATTTTATGGGTATTTGACGGTATAGGACTATAGGGCGTTGAACTTGTGAATTCGCTAGAGGGCTACCTATATACTTGAGTGAAAGGGTTGAATAGGGTGCGTTTACAAAATGCCTAATGTGATTATTTTTTTAATTTTCCCTTATGAACACTGAGCGAAACATTTTCATTTGCCCTGTTATGAGATTATGCAAGAGTGAACGTAAGAAAATGGAATTCTCGACAGACATATCTTCCAAAATAGAGGACTGCATAAACGTTTTTAAAGGTGCCCGGATATAAGTTGGTGACGATGATGCTAAAAATTGAAAATATGCATACTTTTTATAAAGGGGTTGGTGGGGGGGGGGGTGGCAGATTTTTATATCTATTTGTATGCGTGGAGCACCCCCTCCCCCTCCAACTCCCGCCCTTACCCCCTACCTCCCCCAGTTCTGCGACCAGTCAGGGTTCCCTTTAGTAATTGGAAGCATGTGTTAGGGTTAACATGGGAGTCGTATTTATATTTTTTAAAAAGCCTATTTCAAAGAAGAGGTCCCGTACTGAACAAAGTACACGTAACTGAACAGATGTCATGTCACGTCAAGTCACGACAGAGTGCACGAAATTAGGTAAACGTCATGTAACGACTTGACGTCACGTATCGTTTTTTTTTACGTGACGTCTATTGGGTACGTGTACTAGTAGACGTAGGTATACCACGATGACTTGCCATATTCCACTAGTCAAACCGAGAACGTGTCTATCATGGTTTTGATGTCCTCTCTGAAACGTGAACGTTGTTTTCCAGTATGACATTACATGAAGGAGAAAAACAGAAATTAATGATAGAAATAGGTGATAGCATAAAATTTAGAAATACATAAGTGAAGCTGTGAGAAAGATGAGATGGGAGAAGGAGAAGAACTAAGATTATATACATTATATATATAATAGACAGAAAACAGAGAAAAAAAGAATCTGATATTAAAAGAAAAAATAGAAAGACAAATCTTAACATACGGAAAGGTGGAGAAAAAAAGCTTAAAAGAAATTATAAAAAACCGATAATAACATAAAACAAATACATATAGGGAAAAAGAATAACAGAAGAGACCGACAGAAAAGATAGAAAAACAAAGAATAACATAAGGAAAGAAAAAAGAAATTAAAGGGAAAATAATAAGAATAACATCGGGAAGGATAAGATAAATGAAAGAAAAAACAAAGGATAAAATAAGGAAAGAAAGAAAAATAAAAGGAGAAGAACAAAGAATAACACAGAAAAAAAGAAATGAAAGGAGAAAAACATAAAAATATTATAAGGATAAAAAGAGAAATAAACGGAGAAAAACAAAGAATAACATAAGGAAACAAAGAGAAATGAAAAGAGAAAAACGAAGAATAACAAGTAAAAGAAGAGAAATGAAATGAGAAAAAGAAATAACATAAGGAAAGATAGAAACATATTTGAAAGGAAAACAAAAAAAAATAACATTATGAAAGAAAGAGAAATGAATGGAAAAAAAACAAAGAATAACAAAAGGAAAAGGGTAAAAAAAAATAGAAAAGATCAGGCCACGTTCCAGGCCACGTTCCAGGCCACGTCGAGTGGAATAGTAAACGGTTTCAACAGTGAACGAACTTTAGCAGTCGACGCTTCACTGTAGACTTCCGGTCGACGTGAACGGCGTCAACGTGCCCATCACAAGCGAAAACTCCATGTGGAACAGTGTGCCATACTCAGTTATAACTTCAGCAACTATATAATCTTTTATTAACCATACTGCACATACCTTAAATTTCAGGTATAAAGTCATCAACACCGGCAAAATAGCGTAACTGTATGTCTTTCTATTTATGTGTTTTACTTTTCTACCCACATGGCCCCTGGGTGAACAGTGCATGCCACTGGTGCGGCTACCCTAGCCCTGTATAAATAAGAAGAATAATAATAACATAAATAATTATAATTAAGTTTCCTGACAACAGTCGTTGAGTAGTTACTTTACGTGAAGATTCATATTGATACTGTGTATCTTGTTTCTGCATTAACAAGTTTTTTTTCCACAGCTATTCTCTTTTTTTTTCCTTCGTAACACAATGACATTCGCATTAGGTTTGATGGATGCAAAATGTTTGTATCCTATAGGTTCTACAGGACGTAACTTCTACGATTTTCGTTGAATATGATTCATATTTAGATTGTATTGGCATTTTCGCAAGGTTTCATTGCATTTCATTTCATATCATTTCATATCGTATTATTTCGTTTTTCATATATTTCAGCATTTTATATATTTGATGATCTATTGACACCATAATTTGTTTCTTATTTTCCTCATTTTTCATTTCTTTTGTAGAAGAAATAAATACTCCTCAGGATACTTCTTTTACCAAAACACATTTTCCTTTCATTTTAGATAAAGTCTTTCTTCCAAATGCCTTTACTTCAGCATTCTGTTTTTTTTTTTAATCCTATTCTTATGTAAACAATTTAATTTCATATTTTGATTGTATTGTATATTTCAGAATTTTAGGTACTTGATGATCTATCTATTGACACCATAATTTGCTTCTTATTTCCTAATATTTCATTCTTTTCTAGAAGAAATGAATACTCTACTGGATACTTCTTTTAACCTGAACACATTTCTCTTTGATATTAGATAAAATCTTTCTTTCAAAGGGCTTTACTTCAGTATTCTGGTTTTTTTTTCTTCCTATTCTTATGTAAACAATTTCATGGGGCAAAATAACCGTTTTTAACATTATCACAAAAGGTCCATGTAGTAGCACACTTGCAAAAAATCTTCCCCGGATCTTCATCGTTCACCTGTGTTTGTACTTACGGTTTCAATGGAGATGTCTTCTCTATGGCGGGTAAGTGATAAATAAATTGATAGAGAAAGAGAGAGAGAGAGAGAGGGGGGGGAGGGAGAGAGGGAGTGAGAGAGGGAGTGAGAGAACTGTCAAGAACTTCGTAGTTGACCAGAACTTTCATTAAACGGGGAGGTCCATCAGACAAGGAGCACTGAGATCCAGGTTTCTGTTAGGGGGGGGGGGGGGGCACAATTCGTCAAAAAAAATCAGACAAAAAGGGTATCAGATTTTTGCCTTTTGGGTCATTATCGCAACTCAGAAGTGCCTTTTTAAAATCCTCTGAAACTCTTCCTCGCTCCAGTTAGGAAATGGCAGTCAACTATATCTGATTACTGATTCAGGTCCTGAACAATAGTACATCATAGATGTATTAGGCGTTATATAAATCCAGAATATTATTATTATTTTTACTAAACAATGAATTTTGTTGCCCTGTCAGTCTTATAACCGGAATAAGGGCCACATCAGTTTCAAATCGTAGACAATCGTAAGAATGCTCTGACGTCACTATACGACTAGGAGCTAATTTGGCCTTTCCTCCGACTAGAAAGCTCGCAATAGGCCGTATTTCCAATTTTACTGTTTGACTATTTAGAACCTCAATCAAAAATATATGTGTTTAAATGTTTATATCAAATGCTATTTCATTTTCTTCCGACATCGGATCGCACACTGGTCGTGTAGTGGGGATAACCTCGCAAGCCATAATGACCGCTATTCATAAGGACCGCTATCCATAACGCGTGGCTAAATGAATAGCGGTTTTGTATGAATAGCCGATTCTGGCAACTCAGCTTATATCAGATTCTGTGTCTGTCCGGATTTAAGCACTACCTTTTTTCTCAATTAGCATAATTATTATATAGATTCACATTTTTCATCTCAAACTAATAACTTCCAAAATGATATGTTTCATTTATGGGAAACATATTACCATTACTTCTTCTGGTAAATAATTGATATAATTACAGATACATCTTGACGTAAAGGTTGGGTTCAAATGTAACTTCGGTGATTGTATTTTTGGTCGAATGTTATATTATACAAAAGAGATAACACTGTTGGTCATAATGTTTGAATATAATATTTTTCCTCATCTTTTCATGAAATAATTATGACCGTGCGATTTATTCTTGATGGCTAAAACGTACATCTTTTTTTAATCAATCAATCTCTTCAAAACTTAACTTTTCTTCGTTGTGAAATTGTGTTAAATTGTTAATTCATTCTTACATTTGATCATGTCTTAGATACCTGTATGTTGTAGCTCACCATGTAATGGAAGGGTCAAGCGTGTTTAATATCTGATGCTGATTATATCTGTGTCTGTCCGGATGGAAGCACCCGCACAGTGACCTGTCCAACTCCGGGTGAGTATTCCCTACTCCTGCCACTCTGTTCTTGATTTAGTAAGACATGACTACCATTAATATGTTCCTGTACTAACATAGGTGTTTTTAGTTTTGATCACAAAAATACAGTAGGGAGCAAATTTTCATTAAACTTGAATGGCAAATAAAGGCATATCAAATTTTGTTCAAATCATATGAAATACTGTAATGTAACTTACACATCTTGAATTTCCGCATCTGAGCTGCTGAGCGGATCATAAGTTGGGTCCTTGAGTTCATCGTCACCATCATCAATGTCATCACTCTCGTCATCGTCATCGTCATCATCTTCCTCCCCCTGTACTTCTAGGTCCCCTTCCTGCATAACACGGCTGTCGGTGGTTGGGATGCTGCATCTTCACACTGGACTACTGCCGGCACATTCTCAGGGGTTTTGAACAGGTTTGCTTCTACTCGTAGGAAAGGAAAGGACATTCTAAAAGAACTTTTTTTAAAAGGTGTAATTACACGTGTAGACGTATATGATACACAAATATGAATTTTGCACAATTTTGTATTCTAATTTCACGAAAAATTAAATCTAAATTATATAATATTAGAAATTCAATACTGTGAAGTGAAGACACTTTGCTCAGAATACTTCATTATACAAAAAAATGATATATTATTACTAATCTCTAGCGCTCAAATTTCTACTAATCCATTATTTGGGAAATTCATCAGGTAAAGCATATAAAACCAAAGCATAATGTTGCTTTTGGAAGTGGTTAACCACAAAATTCTCTTATTACGCCTACATTTTCACATAATTAACCGAAACAGGTTTATTGTAGCAAGACCCCCATCAACATCACATGATGTTGATGGTAATGATATCAAAGGGACCACATTTCTGCTAAAATCATAAAAAATAGGGTAAGTACAATGTATGGACAGTACATCAAAAACTGTCCTTACATGAAGAAAGAAAACAAAACGTCTTTCATGATTCGTACAACTCCATTCTTATTTTCTAAACTTACCTTTTGACACAGTCAGAGGCTTCTTATGCTTCACTTGCACAGACTCTACAGGATCGGTAGCTTTTTCGGATCCCAACTTTATGATCTACCAGCTGAAAGAACGAAAAACCTATTACCAACACCCATTTTGATAAATTGCAAACTATTGAAACAAATTTACATCACTGAAACGTGTTCTTTACATCTATTTGAAGAATAGCCCCCTCCCCCCGCAAAAAAAAAGAAAAGAAAAAAATTATTCAGGTCAAGTTGGGAGGATGGACAATTTTCATGACATTCATTGGGACCGCCTACACATAATCCATTGTACACATTCATCCAGATTATCCCTGGAGAAAATAATTTAGATTTACGGTTTTCTTTCTGAATGTATATGAGATGGAGACCTCTACTTATTACAAGCCAATTTTCTATATGACAAGTCGGACGATCATTACTCGCCCTTCGAACGGTCACGCATATCTTCGCGGCGGAATAGTGTGAACGAGATATAGACCTACATGTATAAACTGATCATCTAGATATACATCTACATCTACAAGTTACATGTAGATCTACGTCCACTCATAGGCCCATACGTGCCTTTTACTACATTCTCAATACGACAAATGTAGTGTCCATGCTGGTAGTGTCGGGTTTAGACATGTTAGATTCTAATTAAGAAATAGGTTGAATTTTAATACTCACATTACAGAGTTTTGGAGAAATCCTCCTTTTATTCGCTTCTTACAATATAAGGATGAGATGTCTTTAAATTTGAATATAATATTAATTTTTGGTGTCCCTCAAAGCTCAGTTCTTGGTCCAATATTATTTCTAATTGATATAAATGATTTATATAACTCCACAAACTTTTTAAATTTCACATTATTTGCCATGACTCCAAGCTGTTTCATACCTTTGATACTAAGCAAAAAGAAATTCACTTAGAACTGATAAGTAAAAATTCAGAGAAGTTCTAGGAGTATTGTAATGCAAATAAAGTCACAATTAACTTATAGAAAACGAATCACATGGTTATAAATCAAAAGGTCGAGCAATACATCAGAAAGAATCTGTGAGAATATCACGGTCAGACATTAGTGTCAGAGGTATCTGTTGCAACATTTTGTAGGCATTCAAATTGATTGTCACCTTTAACGGAAAGAACATATTCAGACATTAAACAAGAGTATGCCCCCGGGGGGCCACTCAGATATATGGGTGTACACATGCGCGTCCAAGAAAACGCGTAAAAAGGGGTCTTTTTTCAGGTGTTACGCGTTAAGGGGTCCAAAAACGCTGATTTTCAACAAAAAGGGGTGCTTTTGACTAATCTGGCCGAACGCGTTTAGGGGGTATATTTTTCACTTTGGCACCAATATGTAAATGGGACATTTTCTGATATTTTCATGGATTTTCACAGGGATTTACAGCCCGATTTCAGTTCAGGGAGTGGCGCGCGGCAGTGCATGCAGATGGATGCAAAAAAGAGAGGAGACTCGGGAGCGGAGAGTTATACCGACGCAGCCATAGTGCACTGAAATGGTTCCCCCTCTGAAATGTGTTGTTGCTTATAGCGCGCGCTGTTTAGGGGGTAATATTTAAGTCAAACCTGTTTAGGGGGTTGGATGATGAAAAACCGCGCAAAAAATCCTCGTTTAGGGGTCTTTTTTCATCCAAGTATAAAACCTGTTTAGGGGGTATTTTGAAAGGGGGGCATCTCGTTTTTCCGAAGGTTCGTATTTCCGAAACACTAATTTCCCATGCCTGGGGGTTCATAATTCCGAAAATGAAAAAGGGTTCGTAATTCCGAACATTTGTTGCATTATTCCGAAGGTTCGTTATTCCGAAGGTTCGTTTATCCGAAGGTTCATAATTCCGAAAATGAAATAGGGTTCATATTTCCGAAAATGAAAAAGGGTTCATAATTCCGAAGGTTCGTATTTCCGAAAATGAAAAAGGGTTCGTATTTCCGAAAATGAAAAAGGGTTCGTATTTCCGAAAATGAAAAAGGGTTCGTATTTCCGAAAATAAAATAAGGTTCGTATTTCCGAAAATGAAATAGGGTTCGTATTTCCGAAAATGAAATAAGGTTCGTATTTCCGAAAATGAAATAGGGTTCGTATTTCCGAAAAATGAAATAGGGTTCATAATTCCTGGTAAAAAAAAGGTGAATTCATCAGGAGCAGAGGTGTAGCAACGGGGGGGGGGGGGGGGGGAGGGCACACCCCCACCCCTCCCTCATCGGATGGCGAAAAAATAAGAAAAAAAGAAAGAAAATGGAATAGGAAAGAAGACGGTTGGACCCCTTCCGGCAACCCCCAACCCTCTTCCACCAGCGGCGTCTTAGATTAGCTTTAAGATTATTCCAAAAGACTTGTGCCTCCAATGGTGCCAGTGCTCCCACAATGGCTAGACTCTAGCTACGCCACTGTTAAAGGGAAAATTTAGGGTAACGATAGGATATTATGGTTTTAATTGCCATCTTCAAAAAGCGGATCTCTTTTCGACGAAAAGCACCTCCCCCACCCCCGCAATGAATAAAAAAATGAAATGGAGACACAAAACTGGGAAGGTTTATAAAAGAGGAGAGGAGAAGAGAAAAGAGACGAAAATAAGAGGACGAGATTAGAAAAATCGAATAAGTGTTTATGTGTGTGTGTGGGGGTGTGTGGGTGTGTGTGTGAGGGTGTACCAACAGGGGTATACTTTTGTGACTAATTGGACAGTCAAACACAATAGATTCCTTTATTCCGTCAGGCTTGTGTGGCTATTTGAACAATAGAAAGAACAAAGGGAAAGACACACAAGTATACCTGTTGTGTGTGTGTGTGTGTGTGTGTGTGTGTGCGTCTGTTTAGCAGTATGTCCGAGGACATTTTCGGACAGAGAACAAAAAAAAATCATGAGAACAATGGTCCTCGGAAGCCGGACAATAGTCCTCGAACGTCGAACAATGAATTTGTGCTTTATTCCGTCGACTGTCCGAGGACGAGGAACAATAGAGGAACAATACTTGTCCTCGGAAGTAAAGCAATGTAAAGCTGCGTGTGTGTGTGTGCGTGTGTGGAGGTGTCGTAGTCGAACGGTTTACAGCGCTTGACTGGAAACGCGAAGGTTGGGGGTTTGATCCCTGTTATGGCACCTATGGCCTTTTTGTTGTAAAAAATATAGCAACTTTCCTTTTTTTTAATTTACGAGCGCGCGAAGCTAGCGACCAAAAATAATTGTGCCTTTCCGTTGTGAAAAATCATAAAAATAACATATTTCGGCATATAATGACTGGAATATGAGGATATTCGGGCACCTCACTCCCTGAATATGAGGTGTGAGTTGCCGGAATATCTGCACTTTCAAAATCCGGGGGAGGGGGGGGGGGGTTGGCTGCAGCAGCCCCCCTTCTCGTACGCCTATGCCTAGGCCTATGTTAAGTACACAGTTGCGATTGATTTTAACTTGCGATTGTTTCAAATAAATCGCTTCAACTCCTTATAAGGCGGGGCACTGGTTGATAAAAGCCATTAATTTAGGTCAGAATGTTTTCTTCTCCATGTGTAATTCCTTATTTCTATTTTTTACGATGAGGATTGTTTTACTCTCAATGTCTTTTAGTGTTTTGTAATTCGTTATGCTTGTAAAAGTTATTTCAAACTTCAGGTCAGCGGTTGTAACTGTTAAAAACGCAGACTGTGCAGTAAAATGAAGCAACTTAAAATAAATTTATTATGCTGTAAGCAGCTGTATAAAATGAAAGATTTTCATCCATGTTTAGAAATGATGGTATTTTGACAAAGTTAAAGAACATGTTCAATGATTTTAATCTATTTATGCGGCATAGATAGTTAGGATTATTCCCTGTATGATAATTATTTTAGCCCGACTGAAAGAAAACTTAACATTTTGATCCACTATTCTTCAAATTTGGTTGTATGTTGCTTTTAATCATTATCATTATATTCAATTAGCGATTGCACCTGACCTATATACTTACACATAATATGCCAGTATAAAGAGTTATTTTTCTTCAGATGCGGTGTGCTACATAGCAGTGGCTTTAACATTTTTGTTATTGCTCACTTGTTATCTTTCTTTTCTTGAATTTGGTTTTCTTAAAGGAGAATCAACCCCTAATTACAAATTTACTTATATTGGAAGGTGTAATATATTCCTACTTGTTGGCCTAAATCATTTTCTAATAAGAAAATCAGAAAAGGGTGTAAATAAAGATATTCCAACACCCGTTATCGTCTCCTCCTCATTTCCATGGGGGCTGCCATTTTCTTGCTGATTTGGAGTTGTACATGAACCATTGAGAAATGTTCCAGTCAAGAAGATATTTTGAATCCAAAACCTAAATTGCTTTTCTTCATTACCTAAAATCCCATATGTGACAAAAAATATAAAGTGGGTGTTTACATGTATTGTAAAAATTAAATCTTTATAATTATATATTTAAATTGTCTGGTTTTGCTTAACAAAAATCTATTTTCTTGGGTTTGCCAAACAGAGAAGAACATAATATATGCAGCATGCATTCTGACTTTTCAAGTCCATTATCCGAAAGCAGGTGAATGCATAGTTTGCCGCTATAGATGCTCGGGGAAGAAGCATCCATAAATTTGAATTAATTTGCTCCGTCCCATGCGTCACAGTATCGAGAAAATAGATTTCTATTAAGCGAATATCGATTTTCAACAGAAATATATAAGGAAATCTTCAGTTTAAAAATAAATTGACATATCTATTCTATATTTTTAATCTCAAACGGGTTTTTAATTTTGAAAGAGGCAATTGGGCATTTGGATTAAGAAAATCTTCATGTACACATAAAAAAAATGGCGGCCCCCATGTACTGCTAGCAGACGATACATGTTGCGGGCAGATGATAAATGTTGCTCAGAAAATCTTGATTCGTATCGATATCGTAAATTTTGACGCGAAGCCATATAGTCTAACAAGTAGGAATAAATAACACCTTTGAACACTTTCGTCTGTATTTTTTTAGGTTAATTCTCCTTTAAGAAGTAGCTGCTGCACGGCTTTTGTAAAGTTCTGTTGGAATTGTAATGTGTTTGAAAACTATCTGCGTCATAGATCATTTCAGATATGCGGCAAACAAAATGCTGTATAGTTGTTTAAGCAAGGTCATTACTTACAGCATACTATGCTGCATTTCATTCATTTACCTCTACAATTTAAGATTTTAATCTGTTTTAAGAAATGTTAATACTTTTGCAAGGTTATAAAACATGCTCAATGAGTTCAGTCTGCCGTGCTGCATAAATTGTTTGAGATATTTTGCATTATAGTTTGGTTTTACTTTTGTTTCCTTTTATGATAATCATATCAGCCTGATGATAAGACTCCTTCTTTAACTTGTTACGATCCATCTTTCTTCGGCTTTGGTTGTTTATGGTATCTATTCATTTATTTATTATTATTACTAGTATTATTTGTATTATTATTGTTATTATAATTATCATTATCATTATTATTAGTAGTAGTATTATCTGTTTTATCATTTTTATTATTATTATTACTAATATTATCAGTATTATAATTTTTATTATTGATAATATTATTGTTGTTGTTGTTATTATTGTTATTATTATTATTACAATTGTTATTATGAAGTGGACTACCCAGAATTACGATGACGATGTCATTTTGGATGGAGTTATGCGACCAGACTTAGATATTGCACCGGTTACTCTACTATTGCTTCTTTATGAACTCTCTGTAATATTATGTTGTTGTTTTTATTGCTGTTGTTGTTTTGGGGACCGGAGGGGAGGGCTTGTAGAGTCATCTACAGAGCCATATTACAGACTTCGGCCAACTCGGTTTATTTGGGCACAACATGGCGTATATTCCTTTGTTTAGTGCTTGCCTAACAAAGCAACAAGCGCCATATTGCTACCTACATGGAGCCGAGTTGGCCAAACTCTGTAATAGATGGCTCTGAGGGTAGGGATGCAGGACGCCCCCACCTTATTTTTAGTATACACTTTTCATAGTATTTTTTTAATCACAATTTATGTTGAATGTTGACGAAGTAATTACATCTTACATGTCTTAAAGATAATAAAGTGTCAATGTTTGGCTCGCTGGAATCCAGCAGCGTGGTGCCCGAACATCCTTTTATTTTGGGAAGCGAGATGGTCGGCTATCCTTATCTGTGGGCGGGAAGGTACTCAAAATGTTATCGTTGTTTGGATTATCTGGTAACAAAATCATTATTCTATAGACAATATCTCCTTTTTTTTACTTGCTCACTAGCGCGTAAGATTTAGAAACGGAATAGTTTGGGACAGGGAACGCCCTTCATTAGGGCGAGTGAAGTGCCCAAATATTCCATATTCGGCAGCAGTTAAGTAATATTATTCATGGCTCATTATTACATGTTCTATATTTGTCTTTTGATGGCGAAATTGCATTTCCATTACAATAAAAAAAAGGGTTTTATGTTTTTTTCTAACTCGCTTCGCTCGCTTGCAAATTGTAGAAACGGGGAATATGATATTCTGCCAAGAGGCATCAGCTCCCCCTTTCAAAAACATTACGTGGCCATTTTCTGCTTGTAAAGATCTACTTGGAACTTTGGTGTGTCTCATTTTCCAAAGCGGTATATGCATTATATAAATAACTTCAAGCCAATTTCGTTGTAGCAAATTTAATCCGGAATCCGATCATTCACTTTCTTCAATACATCACTATGTATTTTAATCACCGAAGTAATATCATTTTATGAGAAATGAAACATGTATTCCTGAGGCGCTCGCTCTCTACGCTCGCTCACAAATATTGGTTATTATAATAGGAACAATGATAATAATGATAATAATATTAATAATAATAACAATAATGATGATAATAATAATAATAATTATAATAATAATAATAATCATAATAATGATAATGATAATATTGGAATTACGATAATATAATGGCTATTTCTCTGGATTTTATTATAATTGTTATCATCATTGTTATGATTATTGAGTACGAAATGAATATCTTTACACTTGGCCGTCTTTCCCCTCCTCCCTATCCGAAATACGGATTGACGCCATATTTTCTGAATTTATAACCTTTTTTCATTTTCGGAAATACGAACCCTTTTTCATTTTCGGAAATACGAACCCTTTTTCATTTTCGGAAATACGAACCCTATTTCATTTTCGGAAATACGAACCCTTTTTCATTTTCGGAAATACGAACCCTTTTTCATTTTCGGAAATACGAACCCTATTTCATTTTCGGAAATACGAACCCTTTTTCATTTTCGGAAATACGAACCCTTTTTCATTTTCGGAAATACGAACCTCATTTCATTTTCGGAAAAAAGAACCTTCGGAAAAACGAACCTTCGGAAAAACGAACCTTCGGAGTAACGAACCTTCGGAAAAACGAACCTTCGGAAATACGAACCTTCGGAAAAACGACATGTAACCTTTTGAAAACCCATGGACACGCATGTGTACACCCATATATCTGAGTGGCCCCCCGGGAGTATGCCCCCAAAAGTAGGCATTTTGTATAAGTTAAGAAATTTTGATCCAAAGAATAAACTTATGTTATTACACAAGACATTTATGCAGACTCACATCTCTTATGGAATAGATGTGTGGGGTAGTACTTACAAAAGCAATCTAAATTGTATACATATATCTTTCAAAAACGGCAATGAGAGGAATCACTGTTAGCAGTTTAGTCCGATTAGAACAGACTCAAAACCTCTTTTCCAAAGCCTAATACTAGATATATTTCAAATCCACTTCAACGTATACAACTTCAAAGTATAAGCTTGATCTGGTGAAAGGTATATTACCACACTCATTAGCAGATTATTGTCGGATCATACAACACAAATATGCAACAAGAGGGAAGGAACGTGGGTTACTCTATAACTACCAAAATGTAAGACAAGGCAAGGACAGTTTAGCATTTCGTTTGTTGGAACAAGGCTGTGGAATAGTCTTCCAGATGAAATCAGATTTACATCTTCAAGGTGAGCCTTTCGTAGATTTACTTTCAAGCACCCTTCAATGTAATTGATTTTGTGAGCTTTTTTATACGTACTCCATTCATCGCATACATTCATTTGGTTATATATAGCTTGGGATTAAGCTTTGATATTTATTTATTTGCATCTCTCTTTATTTATCTTTATATATTTTATTTGTGTTCTTTACTATTTATAATCTTTATTACTACATTTGCTATACATGTTTACAATTTTCACTCTACCGTATACTTCATCCAAGTGATAGTGAATCTTATTTGTATGAAAAGAGATTCTATTTTTTTTTAAATCATACGTTATTTTTGTAATTATGATTTGAAAAAAGAAAAGTTACTGATTGTGATATGAAAAAAAACAATGCATTATCTTTTAATATTTGTGAATACAAGATGAAATTGAAATGTTGATGAAGAAAAATAAAGCAACCATCTTGCCAAATGAATGGAAATGAGTTCGACTAGCACTTGAGCTAACTTCTAGGTTCAATTAACAATGAAATGATATACATTTCATTTACTTTCATGCTATATTTTACAGGTAGGCCTATTCTGGGTGCACGAGTTGGTCGGGAAGAGGGACCATTACGTTACAGTGATTAAGTTTGCTTTCCTCTTCCCCGGCAGCCAACTGATGCACTCAGAAGACCTACAGCAAGATTGTGCATTTATAATTGATATTCCTTTAATATTTGTTTATTCATATTTACTTATATTTTGGTGAATTGCCGAATAGATAAAAGAAAATAAATATAAATAAAAACTGCACCTTAATGACATTCGGTTAAGTGTAATCATGTACTCGATTATTTATTGATCTACAGACATGGACTACATTAAGTTGTAAATCCATTTATATTCATTTCATGTAGATAACTACTTATTTCTATTCATGTATCATTATTACTCTTTGGTGATTATACTGTCATTGACGTGTTGTTAAATAAACTCAAACTCAAACTTCTTTGTACATTGATGATTATCCAAATTTTCATTAAACGATTTGATTTGATTTGATTTAATTTATGAATAAACTGCCTTTCAGGGGGTGTCATGATCGACCAAGGAAAACCCTCGGATACTGATCGTGAGGTCCAACTCAGTTGAGAATAGGTGCCAAAGTATACTCGCGATTTGCAAGTTCAAAGAAGTGATAAACTACGATATTCCTTCAAGAAGGAAACTGGGCTGAGAACGGAGGTCTCCAAGGAAGTTTCCCCCGGGGGGGGGGGGGGGGGGGGGAGGTGCAGTTTTGTAATCTTTTGCGGGTGAGTGAAGTGAGTAGGCCTACAAGCAAAAATTGACTCGTCAATTTATATCCGCATTATATGAGTGTATAATTATAGCAGTTTGCAATGTAGGCCATTAAGGACTAAAGAGTTGGAGAAGATAGAAAATGATATTACATAAAGACCAACCATATGCATGGCGCTGCCTGCACATGATGTGAAGTGAATATAGCCGGTTGCCCGAAATTAGTAATTATGGTTCAGTTTAGGTTTTTACTGAGTTTTCAAAAAGTTGCGTTTAATCGCAACTCAAAAAATTAAACGCAACTTGATTTTCAGCCAATAAGAGCAGTAGCGCCAATCCATTTTGAAATTCGGGGGGGGGGGGGGTCAGCACAAAAAAGTTTTAAAAAAAAAAGGGTTATCACATTTTATTAGTCTAGTTTTCCTCCAAAATTCTCTAACAAGCAAAAGAAAAAAAAGGTTAATCACATTTTTGGGGTCTACTTTTCCTCAAAAATTTCTCGGACAAAGCTAAAAAAATACAACAAAAAACAAACAAAAAGAATTGGGGAGGATTTGCGCCTATGTGCAAGAGGATAGGCCTGTCAAGAAAAGAGCAAAAGAACCAAATAAGATAAAAAGAACTTGAAAAGAAGAGAGCGAAAGAGAGCCCCGGGAGAGAGCGAGAACACTGAACTCTACACGAGTTCAGTGCAAGAGAGAACGAGCTTTAACGCATGCATATTGTAGCCGTAGATGGCGGCTATTCAAATCATCATTTTCTCGTTTTTCGCGAGAATTCAAACCGCGTAGGTGTTTGATAATAGCACTCAGTGGATAATAGAGATCAGCGGATAATAGTGGCTGATTTGGACGATTACCCATGCTTTCCTAGTTCTTTCGTAGGCCAAAGGTGTGTGAACTATGGTGTTTGAACAATACAATTAATCATTATTTCTCTTTACTATTTGATTTTTGGAGACTTTTAAATCAATAATCCAGCAAGATCAAAATAAGTACATCTGGAAAAAAAAAGGCGTCCGGACACATTGGGGAGGGGTTCTGTTGCCTATTGATGCCTAAATATCAGCTTTCCATTTTTTAAATACAACTTTGAGGGCAAAAAAAAAGCGAGAAAGTGAAAATTTGGGCACTTTATTAAATTTATTCGACATGACAAGAAATATACACAAAAATCATGCTCATCATTCGGGCAATAAGGTGCCCGAATATGAGCATGATTTTTAGGCAACTCAGCGCAGCCGAATGGTGACGGTTGAATGAATAATGAATATTGATATTTTGATATTCTTGGCGGGGAAGGGAGAGGGCGTAGCAGCCCATATCTTTTACGCCTGAATCTTGCTAAAATTAACGTCCGTCGAAATAATGATAGGGCTTTTGATGTTCGAACAGATCCACAAACCCTAAAAATAGGGTTCTCTTTCTTTCAGTAATGAAAAGGTATATTCCATGTCATGCAGAGGCAGCGATTGCGGTTGTACGACGCATATACATTTTTACTCACGTTTGTTTTGTGTTTTTTTCTTTAAGAAGTACTTTGTATACCTTGTTCACATTTTTTGTATTGCAAGAAGGAAATTCTTGAAATTCTTTAGCTTTCGCTCTAAAGACCGCTTTTCATCCCTCATCTTCCTGGTGAAAGACTGACCCGAACCATCATGAAAATAATGATGATCAATACAGTTTCAGAAAGAAAATGAGGGACAAATTCGGGGAGGTTGGGAGCGGGAGGCCGTCAACTTTATATTACGGTTATCCTTTTAATTCCGATATAATATGATTTAAAACAACAGCTGGTTATATCCTTGGTTGAAGTTTGTCAATTAAGGGGGGGGGGGGGGGGAATTGCCCCAAAGTTCCTTTTTCCACATTGAACCCCCCCCCCCCCCCCCCGGGCATGCTCAGACGTTTGCATTTTAAATCTTGTTTCGAAATGACTCGACTGCTTATGAATTACTGTTGAAAGGAAAATATTCAAATTAGAATAAACATATTCTATTTGGGCCAATGGGCATAGGTAGGCCTACAACTTTATGGCAGCATCTGTTTTCGTTATTTCGCCATGCAGTTTGTATTTTATTCTGAGATTTAAACTGTTCATGATACCAAACAAGGCTTTAGTCGCCGCTTGGTGAGTCAGCAACTTTTATTATTTATTATTGGGCCTATTATTAGTAGTAGTAGTAGTAGTAGTAGTATAGTAGTAGTAGTAGTAGTAGGAGTAGTTGTAGTAGGAGTATAGTAGAAGTAGTAGTAGTAGTACACTAGTAGTAGGAGTAGTAGTAGTAGGAGTAGTAGTAGTAGGAATAGTAGTACTAGTAGTAGTAGTAGTAGTAGTAGTAGTATAGTAGTAGTAGTAGTAGTAGTAGTATAGTACACGTAGTATAGTAGTAATAATAGTATTATCATCATCATCATCATTATTATTATTATTATTATTATCATCATCATCATCATTATAATTATCACTTTATTTGACAAATAATATACAAATATAATGCAAACTGAATGAATAAAGATATAATGCAACCACTGGAACAGAACATGAGAATGTTTTATTTTTTTTATTATAGCATAATCAAAGCCGTCTGTCACAATTACAGTCACGGTTGCAAATATAAAATATATATTATACCGTAAGCCTTTTTTAATTTACACCATATAAATTGATACAATTTATATAATGACCAATAGTAAAGAAATAACAATTACGGTTAAACTTTCATTCACCACATCCTTGATATATCTCGTATAATTTGGGCTGGACATGCTGGAGACGGAGAGAAATATTGCGGGAAAGAGAGTGAGCCTCAGAGAGAGAGAGAGAGAGAGAATACATATATTCACAAAATTATTATACATTTCTCAGTATATACTAACAATATACATACTAAACTTAAGAGATGTATCGTTGCAGTTATTTATCGCCCACCAAATCAAAATTTTACAGATTTTTTGGAAAAAATTGTGCAATCTCTGGATACAATTTCAAAGGAGAAGAAGGAGTGCATAATTATGGGCGACTTTAATGTAGACATATATTTAACCAAGACACCCCACATTTGTTTGACTTTTTAAACACATTTATTTCTTATTCTTATGTTCCTCAAATATATAAACCAACTCGAGTTACAAGTGTTTCCACTACAACTCTTGACAATATATTTTGTAATAATGCTGAAAATGTTGTGAAATCTGGAATAGTTACCACTGATATCAGTGATCACTTAACGCCTTTCATGGTTATGGAATTTGATAATGGTCCAACAAATGACACTTATAGTGGCACTAAGGTTGATATGAGTGAAACTAGCATTGATGTATTCTGTACTCATTTGGAACAAATTAATTGGGAATTTCTGAATTGTATAAAGGATGTTCATGAGATGTATGATAATTTTATATTACTTTATAAGCAGTTATATGAGAAGTGCTTTCCTGTTGTTACTATTCAAATGAAGATGAATAATCGAATAAAACGTAAGCCATGGATAACAAAAGAAATTAAATTATTGATAAAGCGTAAAAACAATCTTTTCAGGAAATATGTAAAAAATCCTACACCCAATCGTCATGAAATATATAAATGCTGTAGAAATATTGTTAATAATAAGATCAGAAGTGAAAAGCGTGTTTACTACAGTACTAAGTTTGCCACCGCAAAATACGATATGAAAGCAACATGGAAAGTAGTTAATGATGTATTGAATAAAAAAGAAGCAAAGAAGAACGATATAATTGAGATAGTAATTAATGGCGAGAGTACATCAGATAAACAAGGAATAGTAAATGCTTTTAACAATTTTTTTGTAAATGTTGGCCAAATTGTTCAAGATAAGATCAAAAACTCTTGCCCTGAACCTGAATATAACTTGAATCAGAATAGCGCACAATGGTTAAAAGGAAATTTTTCATCATCTGTATTTTTAAGCCCAGTCAACACTTATGATATCATGTCCATTATAGATAAATTAGATCCTAATAAAAGTCCAGGATACGATGGCATCCATCCAAAGATTCTAAAACGATCAGGTCATGCAATAGTTAAACCACTGTGCAATATTATAAATCTTGCCATTGAAAAGGGTGTTTTTCCAGACTCACTAAAAATTGCAAAGGTGGTACCTGTTTTTAAGAATGGTAATAGACTACTTTTAACGAACTACAGACCAATATCTGTCTTATCAATCTTTAGTAAAATTTTTGAAAAAATAATATACAATCGACTTATGTCTTTTATTGATCAGAATGATATTTTATACAGTAGGCAATATGGTTTTAGACAGGGATATAGTACTTACCATGCCCTCATTGATTTTACTGAAAAAATTGCCAAATCTTTTGAAAGTAAACAATTTTTAACTGGAATTTTTTTAGACCTGTCTAAAGCATTTGATTGTATAGACCATACTATTTTAATTCAAAAGTTATATTTTTATGGTGTAAGAGGCGTGGCTTTAGATTTGATGAAAAATTATTTAAATAACCGAAAGCAGTTTGTAAATATTGGTAATTTTAACTCTTCTTATGCAGACATTTCACTTGGTGTTCCGCAAGGGTCGGTATTGGGACCTTTATTATTTCTTTTATATGTAAATGACCTGCCGAACGCGAGTGATATCTTGTCTTTCATTTTATTTGCTGACGATACAAGCCTCTTTCTTGCCAGTAATGATCCATCCAACGTAGGACATTTAATCAATTCTGAATTAGTCAAAATCAATTCTTGGTTTATTGTCAATAAGTTATTGATTAATCTTAGCAAAACAAATTATATGATTTTCAAAAGAAGAAATAAGTCCATCGATGAAGAAATGATTAATCTGTATATAAATAACAATGAAATTAATAAAGTAACTTCAGTGAAATTCCTTGGAATAAAGATTGACAATAAACTTACATGGAAACATTGGCGGATCCAGAGGGGGGCACAGCCGGCCCGTGCCCCCCCCCCCCCCCTTTTGGGAGAGAAGTATGAATTTTTACCATAGACGGTCCTCCATTTTCGCGATTGTGCCCCCCCTTTTAGAGTGATGACCTTTTTTTTTTTTTTTTTTTTTTGCTTTTCAGGGAATTATGGAGGGAAACTGGACCCCATAACCCCTTACTAAGCGATTTTTGAAAGTTTGGCGAAAATTTTTTTTTTTTCGTCTCTACCCCCCCCCCCCCCCCCCCCCCCCCCCCCCCCTCCCACTGAGCGAATTTTCGAGAAGCTGACGAGACCAAAAAAATACGGGTCTACCTTTTTACAAACTTTCAATTTTGTGCCCCCTCTTTTACTAAATCCTGGATCCGCCCCTGCATGGAAAGATCATATCAATGAAATATCATACAGAATGTCATGTGTCATTGGTATAATTAATAGACTAAAATTCACACTGCCATTATATATACTTACTAATTTGTATAACACCATGATCTTGCCATACTTAACCTATTGTAATATAATATGGGGAAGCAGTGCAACCTTTTTACTACAAAAAATATTTTTACTACAAAAACGTGCAATAAGAATCATTACTAAATCACCGTATCTCGCTCATATAGACCCATTATTCAAAAAGCTTAAAATTGTAAATGTATTTGATCTACACCGTTATTTTCTTGCCAATTTTATGTTTTGCTATTCAAAACATATCTTGCCGAAAATTTTTGATCGTATTTTTATTCTAAATAGTAGTATAAATAAGTATTCAACAAGAAATTCAAATGCGTTTTATATACCAAATTATAGGTATAGTTTTTCTAGAACAGTTATTACATACAAAGGGCCTGCCATCTGGAATGAATTGCCAAAAGAATTTAAAGATTGTCCATCATTATCATCCTTTAAACATAAATATAAATCATATCTTATCAACTCTCCATCAACATCTAATTAATTAAATGCCTGTTTGTTTGTTTTGTTTTGTTTTACTTAGTCCGTATTTTATTTTGCTTCTTTTTTAATTGTTTACTTGTTTCTCGCTATGTAATGTCATGTTACTTTATCTGTTTTGATTTGTTCTGCCTTACTTTGTCTTATCATATTTCTTGTTTTGTCTTTAAAATGTAGACAAGGGGGATCGGCCTCGACAGGTCTTTGGCCTTTGCCGATCTCCTACATCCACTACATTTTGATCTTTTTTGTTGTTTAACTGTTCTGTTTACTTATACAATTGTTGCAATGTTTTATGTATTGTATATACCTTGTTGCTTTTATGGATGTGAATAAAGTGAATTGAATATTAATATACGCATGTATTCCCTAATGTGCTGTATTGTCAAGATGACCATTATTCCCAAATTACGGAGGTTTATACAGATCCTTATAATTCCTTAACATTGTCATAATTATATTACAAATGTTTTTTAAAAAGGGTGAAGAATCATATCTCACGAAAATGCCAATAGAGGAGGCTCGACCACCTTCAAGCGCAACAATAAATGCAACTTCGGTAAATGAATTAAACAATTTTTTTTAGGCCCGGGGGGGGGGGGGGATTCCAGCCCCAACACAGGATCCTTGTCGTTTAGAACTGCGTCTGCTCCTGAAATTTCTGCTGATATGCACCCCCCCCCCCCCCCCCCCCCTCTCCCCTTCTCTCGGCCGGGATGAAATCTGATTATTTTATAGACAGGATAGATAGGCCGGCATGTAATTATTATTGTTATAGTCTGATGCTGATCAATTCTAAAAATCTGTATTCATTACACCGGCGAAAGCACTACAGTGTATTTTCACTTCTCTAAGCGGTACTTCATCTCGCAAAACACGAGATTTTGATGAGGAAAGCGAAAATACGTTATATGCAGGCGACGTCGAAGAACGAAAGCGATTTGTTTCCCTGTCGAATGGTTGAGTTTCATAATTAATGGAGACGAAAGAAAACAATGTGTAAGTGTACGTATTGAAATGAAACGGTTAAAATTATTTTATGATAATACTTTTCATTTACTTAACTTCTAGAAGAATAATCAACACGCACGCTAATTCGGAATCATATTTGTATTGTAATTTGAATTGAAATTGCATTGGCCCATTGCATTGGCATTGCCAATCCCATGCCAGGCCATTGCATGATTGACGTTGCTAGAAATTTTGTGGAAATCCCCTGAGTAAGCATGTGATCTGGTGATGTGCATTGATCATAATGTGCTTTTCAAATGCTGACAAGTGACAGAGAAAGTACATGAAGAATGAGGTGAGGCTATGCGATGATGAATTTTTAAAAATTAAACGGTGAATGTGATAAATTTCAATATGGTCAGGCTAACTTGGCACTGTAAGTGTAGGATGCACGGCCGGTATTCGGTCATATTCCAGAATTCGGTCACGCAGCTCTTTGAACAGCTGTGAAGAACTCATGAATAATTTTTGAGGCTCGAAACCTGTACATAACAGACACATGAACAAGGTACCTCTAATGTTGAAAGCAATTCAGGTCGGACGCCCTGGAAAAGATCTCCAAATACCCTCGAAACTGGTCAGTGTTACCCAAGTTTCCGCACTTCCGGGTTCCGTTAGCGCGTGAGTTAACACGCATAGCCATATGTAGACGCCTATGGTGAAATAACTATGTGTGCAGGTGCAATGAATTTAGTATGTGTGTGAAGAGGAGCTTCCGGGTCTTCCCTCTATCGCAGCGAATTTGCAAATGGCGATCTCAGCGATGAGCAAGAGAATATATACCTCACCCCTGCCAGTGAGATGGCGCTCTTCCAGTATTCGGTCAGGCAACATTGAGTGCCTTGCGCCAACGCGCTTTGTGTGCAACTTGTCGCTTTGCGCTTCGCCGATGCGCTTTGCGCTTTGCTGACGCGCATTGCTCTTTTTAGAAATACATTTTGTGCATTATTTCTGACCCTAGAGCTTTGATTTGTGGATTTTAATGGATAAAAATTCCCATACATTTAAGTATGAATATATAGAAGCCACAGAAAATGCCTAAAAACGCAGAAATGTGACAAAAATGGTTATATAACTCTCCCGAGATGCAGCGCACTATAGCGTGACCGAATTGTGGGCGGCGCCGACCGAATACTGGGCGGAAAACTTCTCCTTCTTCTGTCTGCGATATTTTTGGGGGTAAGTTTCCATGTTTTAAATTATTTTGATAATTATTTAAAGGACAATTTTGCGGTTCTTTTGATGGTAGATTGTCAATTTAAAGAGATAGGTATTCATATCAGCGGCGATTTCTTTTTAAGTGACCGAATACCGGGGCGCGCACCCTAACAAGTTAGCGTTAGTATTATGGTTAAGACTTTGAGCTAGAGAGTAGAGTGCCCAAGTCTGCGCACACGCGTAACTGCGCGATTCTAATAAAACAAAAACCCGCAACGAACACAAACTTTTTGTCTTTATCATACATGTAGCGATAGGTATTCATGCAAAAAATGAGTCAAAATAATGAAAAAAGGGTCTTATTTCAAACCTTTTATTCACAAGCCTCAAAATGTTCTTTCACGTCAAAACTCCCGAACTGCGTGTAAAATGAATGAGTGCGCAGACATGGGCCCCATTGTTTTTGCAATGTTGAAATGAGACGGCCACCGTTTCTTGTGAAAATGGCATCGTTCTTGCTCTAATTTTGATGAGATTTTTTGCAGACTTACTCTTTAGAATATCAGGAATAATATAAAATTAAGCTTTAGAGGAATATTGAAGAAATTCTTGTTCATTTTCAGGTCAAAACCTTAGGTGCGCAGACATGGGGCTCCCCATCATACATGGGGTGAACTCACTGTCGTGTTGACTATGTTTCAACTCAAGTTGATGTCCATGTTACACACCGTACCGTCTTAGCCTGAAATTTCACGTTTTTTATAATTTTACTTCTTCAAATTGTCCACATTACAGTTCTTCTTTGCTAATCATTTTACACATTGATATCAACATGATCAAATAATTTTGAATTTAAGTGTTTTGAAATGTGTATGATGGGGGGCTTTAGTTTAGATAGATAAGCATTGTGATTATACATTTTACTGTGAGTACCGTACATGTATGTTCTTTTAAAAGATAATCATGAGAAAATTTTTTTTTTAATGTGAAAAATTTGATGCCAAGGTGAAGGCACTGCACAGAATGTCAAAAACAGAGCTGAACCGTGCATTTTTAATGGAAAATTACACTTTTGGTAAAAGAGGTCAGATGCACTCATAGCTACATTCCTATACTTCGTGTGTATAATTTAGGCAGTCATACACCTCAACTTTTTAAAACACCACTGCACAAAAGTCACAAACATTCACTCAAAATCGGCATTTAATTTACAAAAACCGACCACTAAATATCCAAGAAATACAATAAATTCAACTCACCGATGTTGGAAAAGATATTTCCAAAAATCAAATCCGTAATTTACTGTTGATTCTCGCGAAACGAGCTATCGGAGTCATTGTGTACATTTCCTGGTCGCCGCAGGCGCTGACATCTCCCCAAAAGAGTTTTGTCCTTAAAAATTCGGTCCCTATGTGGCATACACGGAAAGTCCCGATTTTCTGTGTGCGCGATCGTAAAGATCGATGTGCGCTTGCGATCCCGAGTTTCTTCGTGGACAAAAATTTTATTGGCCGATTTTAGTCTAAGACATCGGCAGTATGTAAACAACACGCGATCGCGAAACAAATCGGCGGGGATTTCTCCGGTTTTGGACAAGATTTTGACTTTGGATTTTGCTGAAAATATCAAAAGTTCTTCCTAACGGCCATTTGAGGTAGGAGTGAGATTTTTAAGGGCTGAATTTGAAAGCAAGTATTTAAAATATTTATCTTATTTTTTCCCCCATACCTTTAGTACATGCGACAGAAAATACCAACTATTTTGCAGTAATGTAGCGTTGAGTGGTCAGATGGAGCTTTTGGTATGCCTTTGACATGTTTGATTTGTCTGTATTTTCCTATTAGTATTATATTTTCCTACTATTTAGCTATTATTAATCTTGACATGTGAATTTGAAAATCAGGTTGGTACATGTAACCCTACTAAAGCTACGCACTTTGTTTCCAGTGGCTGAACATGCTAAAAAGTCACCTTGAACTTTTCAATGATTTATGCAAATTATATATTTTGGTTCTACATACTCTTGGAATAAATCTCAAATTATGACGGACAAATGTCAATAACATGCATTTCGAGCTGATTTTCAAATAGTGATAACATCACCAAAATAAAGGAAAATTACTCATTTTTTTGGCAATTGTACAGTAAACAGGTAAATGATAATTTTGTTGCTCAGTTTCACCAAATGTTTGGCGCATCGAACGTGTCGCATTGCGCATATTTGCGTAGCTTTAGGACCTTAATAGCTTTATAGGACCCCTGACCATAATGCAAAATTTATCAAAAGTATTTGCGATCAATTCAACTCTCTGGGCTCACTCGGCTGCGATTTTTCCGCCAAGTCCAAGTTCGTCCAAGTGCCGAGTAGCCCAGATCCATTTCAATTCACGCTCTTGACTTGTTTGGCTAGGCCACAGTGTGCCCTTGTCTGCATGATTCTGCTAAAACAAAACATGCAATAACACAAAATCTTCATCATATTCTTAGCGATAGGTATTCATGCAAAAAATGAGTCAAAATATTGACATTTTATTTACAAGCCTCAAAATGTTTGAGATTTTTTGCAAATTTAGCCTTTAGAATATATCAGGAATATTATAAAATTAGGCATTAATGGAATATTAAAGAAATTCTTGTTCATTTTCAGGTAAAAATCTTTGGTGTGCGGACATAGGGCTCCCCATCATTCATGTTGGATGCCAGTGTTAAGTTTAGAGAAAAAAAATTCTAAAATCGGGCTCTAGCTCTACAGCAGATCGATCTGAAGCAAAATGGCTTCCTCACCATTCTCGAGGACAAGAAAGGAAAATTTTAGATCTAGACGTAGATATCAAAGTTAGATCTAAATCTATTAATTTTTCTGAAATTAGTATCTTTGAATGGTACACGAGTAGTCCAATAAATGTTTTTTTAAAAAGAGAAGTTACATGTACATAATGAAGTTCACATTTAATGCACCTCCTTAATGTTCATCATCTTTAATGAACGCAGAGGCGGGAGGATCACCATCAGCAACTTTTTAGTCATCTCAACCCTAAAAAGATCGAACTTCCTTTTCCTGTGTCCTTTTTTTTTTTCGCTTTCCGTGCAGTAAATTTTACTTATTTGTTCTCCTGATTTGTTATCTTCCACAAAGATCTGCTCTAGTACTTACATGTAATAATAATAATAATAATAATAATTAAACATTATATAGCGCGTAACACATAGGCATCATGTACATGGGTGAACTTTGTACATACTGTAGGTTTAGTTCTTGATATCATTTTAGTTTGAAACTTTCCACCTTTTTTTCCGAAGCATTTAAATATATTTTTGTGCACATTTCAACCATCTTCAAGTTTCTTTTGGAAATGATAACCAGTAGACTACTTCTCATTCATAATAATTATATTATTATAATAATTTGACTGATAATTATTATTTTTTGTACATAATGACACAGACCTGCAGTTATTTATGGTAAATATGAATAAGAATTTTTTTTTTTTTTGGGGGGGGTTCTTGTTTTTTTCTTTTGCGGGGGGTGGGATATTTCTACTTTTTCTTTTGGTTTCTTTTCTTTTTTCTCTGATTGTCTTTTATATTGATCTAAGAAAGCACACAATATTTCATGTATGTACTCTTTTCTCTGCCATGATAGGTGAATTCTGTTACAACTGAAAAACTAATAACAATGGATACTGACAATCCAGCTGCTGTGATGTCTTCCCCTGGGCAAGCGGAAGACCGTACAAGTCATAACGAAGAAGGTGCAATAGAGGACAGACTGCATTCTGCATTAGAAGATGGTGTTAGTAAGGGGGATCTTTCTAATGGGGACCATGGTCCTCAGGGTTCTAATGGAAGAGGGCCCTCAAGATCCCGCTCTCGAAGCAGATCTCCTGGGTCACCTTCTTCACCCAAGGCAAGAGACAGTAACAGTGTCGATGTTAAGAAGCGGATCACCAAATCAGGGTCAAGGAGCCGGTCAAGATCACGGTCATTTTCACCGCAAAGGAAGAGACGCTCCAGGTCCCGTACGCCCAAACGGAAGAAGCGTTCACGTTCACGTACGCCAAAGCGCAAGAGACGGTCTCGCTCAAGGAGTCCGAGACGGAGGTTCAAGTCGAGGTCGCCATCACGAAGCAAGAAGCGAAGATCACGTTCTAGGACACCACGGAAGAGGAGGAGGTCACGCTCCCCGCGGAAGAAATCTAAGTCTCCAGGAAGGCGGCATTCAAGGTCTCCATCTCCTGGGAGGAGGCGGAAAAGATCACGTACTCCGAAGAAGAAGAGGCGGTCACGTTCCAGATCTTGTTCTAGAGAGAAGAGAAGGGCTAGGAGCCGGAGTAAAGGTAAGCACATCAAATGTTTTTGAATGATAATTGACAACATCAAGTTGAATTTATTGACTACATGTAAGTCGTAGCTCTTTCTTGTTGGAATGAAATCATGTTGTTCAAAGTATGTTCCCTTCTGGATTTAGGGGCAAGTGATTGATTTAGCTCTTTAGATTCTTCCAGTTCATTATGTATCTCACTTGACCGTTCATAATCTACATATTCATATTCTGAATGTAGTATAGCGACATGGACCCCCTAACGTACAGAGCAAAATACTTTTTGGTGATTGGTACACTGTAATGTGTTTTCTTGCCCTTTTTCATCCAGATCGTTCCAGGAACAAACGGAAATTGAGTTACCGAAGCAGAAGCAGAAGCCATTCCACCAGCACAAGCAGGAGTCCCTCTCAGGTATGAAAAAATGAAACACATTGTTTCAGTAGGTAATTGCTATCCATTTCATTGGCTTGGTTTTTATTTAGTTCCACTCGTTGTGATTTCTATTGCATGTTATCTTACTTTATCAAAAGGTGTGGAATGGTAAATTTACTTACCGGCTTGATCTGATCTAATCCAATTTGGGAATTTCTAGAACGCCATTTATGTAGTTGTCTTTTTTTCTTTAGTCTCTTTCTATCTGCCCCCCCCCCCCCCCTTTCTCGCTCTCTCTCTCTCTCTCTCTCTCTCTCACTCACTCTCTCTCTCTCACTCACTCTCTCACTCACTCACTCTCTCACTCTCACTCTCTCTCTCTCTCTCTCTTTCTCTCTCTCTCTCTCTCATTCTTCTTCGTATTACATTACTCCACATTTCTTGTATTTGTGGAGCGGTAGTGGTAAAAGTTTCCAGGTGATTTTCAATGCTGTTAAGTTAATTTGCCATTCCCTTCATTTGACCAAGTAAAGAGTATTCCTGTTTGCTATCACAGACAGAAATTCCCACCAAATGATTTGATTGTTATTGTTTACCAACATAATATTGGTATACATGTACATGTATGATATATATCTATATTTTTTTTCATTGGAACACTGGCACTAAAATTGTTATTTCTTGATAGAAGAGGGAAATATGGGGTGAAAAATACTGGTTCAGTATTGAAAAGGAATAGTATGGGAATGGTGACGAAATCTTTAGACACCAAGGACTTCAAGAACTCTAGTAGTACTCCTGTATATCTTCAGTTAGATAAATATGATAAGCTGCATTGAATTATTTTATGCATGCATCTCGATACCACCAACTGTAAGAAAAGGGGGAAAAGTGGGCGAACAAATTTTCAACTTCAACATTAAAGTATGTTCAAGAGCATCACGCAAAATGTAAAAAAAGATACATATATGCAGTACACTTGACATCCACATGAAAAAGAACCCAAGTCTTAAGAAAAGTGGTAGTAATGTGCTTTGCCGTACCCAAAACCAATTGTGCATTCAGCCCGATGATAAACTTCAAGAGAGTGTTGCTGATGAACCAGCAGTGGCCTTGGCCCCTAGGAAGAGAGCATAGCAGTACCATCTACCACTCTTCCTCCTCCTCCTCCTACTTCTACTACAATGGTGCCAGAACCACTCGTAGGTTCTGACACGGAACATGTCGGTGAGCTCAAGGTGAATATCTAGGGGGAATTGCAGATGGGGTGTTTTGTTCAATTGACATTTGTCTGGTAAGGGGACAGGGCATTGGTGTCAATAGTAAGTACTTTGGCCCTCCCATCCTTACATGTATACATGTATTCTAGCCTGCATAGAGTACGAATTCGTTTGATATCATATCTTTAAGATTGCTGGTTGTAAATGTACATGGATGCCCGGAAGTTACAGTGTATGTACATGTAGGTCTCTATTCAATCATTTTCAGGTATCTTACCGATTTCAGCCGCATATTTTCTCTGATCGCAGCCGTTTCAGTATGATGTGACCATACAATGTACAAATCGTCTGTTGAGAGCCAGAAGGGCGTTTACTCATACTTCAACACAGAGTTAATGCCTTTCTGGCTCTAAATAGATGAAATAATCTATAACCAGCAACCCTCAGAGCATCTGTGATGATATTTTTTTTTTTTATGCACTTTTCAAATTTTGCTACTCTGAAACCCAAGCTATTTTATCGTGTGATTATATTAATATTTACTCTCCCACGGTGAACCATTTCAGCTATATTATTCCTACTGCCAGAAAACAATTAACAAGCATATCTTTCTAAAAATCCAGGTTTGTGTTACCCTCATGAAATAATGTGATTGCTCCTGAAATATAAGTACCAATGTTCTTTTGACTAACAGATGTATTTTGGGTGTGCATATGATGCAATTTTCTTTACAAACATGCATTAAGTAAAGAAATCTTCAAATTACGGTGGAAAAGCATTGAATATACCATGCTAATATTATTGCGAGTATTCATTCAGAGGAGAATTGGCTCTATTTTTTTTGCTCCATAATGACACAAAAAGGTTAAATGAAACCTAAACATAAGAAACAATGTATGACCACCTTTAGACAGTTTGGATGCTTCAGGTTTTGGAAACCATATCTTTTAGCAGTTTTATGCAAATCATACATCATGGTATGAATGTCCTTTCTAGTCATGTAAGTTACATAACCCATTGACTACTAAATTCTATAATTCCCTTAGGCTTAGTGCAGGGACCACCTGGTTACCGTAGGCAGTGGGTTAAATCAGATTCTCCTTTAATTTCAGTCAGTATTTCTGTCAGCATTTTGCAAGTGAGTGATGTAATGTTTGTGCACACTACGAAAACCCACTTTTGGAAGTATACAGGAATTTTCAGATGAAAATTTTGAGTTAACAGTAAATTGAGTTGATGATTAAATATACATGTACGTGTATACAACTACTGTTTTTGATTTGGGGCCACTGTCGGACCTCTTATTGCAGCCATACATGTATGTGTAGTTGTTGTAATTCCCCTATTCAAAGGCTTTTGGTAAAGAGAAAATGAAGCGCACTCAAAGTAGTCAG
Organism: Heliocidaris erythrogramma; assembly: GCA_025617745.1. Taxonomy (NCBI): domain Eukaryota; kingdom Metazoa; phylum Echinodermata; class Echinoidea; order Camarodonta; family Echinometridae; genus Heliocidaris; species Heliocidaris erythrogramma. The sequence goes on from CM046861.1 coordinate 12,707,064, forward strand.
TTTGGCAGAGAAAACTTGATCACTTTAGCTCTTTACAATATTCCTATCCTAAATTAGTCCCATCTAGCATATGTCAATGATAAGATAAAGCCATGATACAAATCAAACACGATGGAATCCAGTCATTCTTAGGGCTGCAGAAATTATTTGAGAAACATGTCAGAATGGGTATTGCACTGAGCCCTTCTGAGCAGGCAACGAAGTGTCCATAGAGCTGAGTTACCATTTAGTTTACTTTCTATTTGAACTTAATTTTTAGAGGTAGACTGATTTAATATAATGTACATGTAGACATTTTCCTGCTCTCTGTGTATAATATTTAACATTTGGGATAGGCTTACTCTTGTTACTTGTGCTTCAATAGTATTGTAAAACCATGAGTTTTGGGGGAAATGAAGCTTTCATGTGTTAGTGGTCACGATTCTCGTAGTTTCATGCTGCTTGATTATTAGAATCACATGGAATATTTGCAATAATCTTGCAGCAGAAACTGCCATCATTAGCAAGTCTCAAAAGTTTCTTGTTATACATTAATCACGATCATTCAGTGATTTCATTTATCTTACATGTGTAATTCAGTGTGACATACATGTACTTGTGCCTATTACCCCCTGATGCTTTCACATTTTAAGTAAGGACCATCTGTGGTCATTGGGATGTTAATTACTGTAATCCCTTAATTCCTGTTCTGTGATAACGCTAACACTCTTTGTTGGCTTATCCCTTCAAAAAAGCACCCTCTTTCCCCAACAGGCCCGGTCACGCCACTCCCGCAGCCCAAGCTCCTCATCTGGAGACGACAGTGGAACAGAGAAAAGGTCTCCCGCAAAAGCTACCAAACACCGCTCATCCACCCACAAGAAGAAGAAGAAAAGGACAAGGTCGATGTCAAAGTCGCCATCTAGGTCAAGGTCAAGGTCGAAGGAGAGACGAAAGAAGCGAAGCAGGTCGAGGGAGAAAAGAAGAAGGTCCCCTCCGAGATCAAGAAGGTCACGATCCCGCTCAAGGTCAAGGAGAAAGTCACCACCTCGCCGCAGGACAAGGTGAGAGAAAGAAAGAGAAAGAGACTTCTTCTAGTGGTAACCTAACATTTGGGTTAATGGTAGGGTTATAATTTGGTTTTAAATCAGATTTAAGGTTAAGGGTAGGGTTATAATTTGGTTTTAAATCAGATTTAAGGTTAAGGGTAGGGTTATAATTTGGTTTTAAATCAGATTTAAGGTTAAGGGTAGGGTTATAATTTGGTTTTAAGTCAGATTTATGGTTAAGTGTAGGTTATAATTTGGTTTTAAATCAGATTTAAGGTTAAGGGTAGGGTTATAATTTGGTTTTAAATCAGATTTAAGATTAAGGGTAGGGTTATAATTTGGTTTTAAATCAGATTTAAGGTTAAGGGTAGGGTTATAATTTGGTTTTAAATCAGATTTAAGGTTAAGGGTAGGGTTATAATTTGGTTTTAAATCAGATTTAAGGTTAAGGGTAGGGTTATAATTTGGTTTTAAATCAGATTTAAGGTTAAGGTTAGGATTATAATTTGGTTTTAAATCAGATTTAAGGTTAAGGGTAGGGTTATAATTTGGTTTTAAGTCAGATTTAAGGTTAAGGGTAGGGTATGGTCTTTGGACCAAGGTTGAAGTTAAGAATTTTGTTAAAGTTGGTTTTCTCAGGATGCTTGAAATGTTCACAAGAAATTTCAACTGTTTTAAAATTCCAGCTGTACTAAAAGTGACTCCCACAAACAATTGACAAAGCTTCTGAACCCTTGTGCATGTTTGTCGAACTTTTGGAGCCTAAAATACAAATGTACTTTGCCATTCGTTTGACTTTCGCATCCTTCGCGTGCCCCATTAAAACCCTACTGTAGTGTAAGAAATTGACTTCAAAGCAAATGCCAGAGCATTGTCATGCAACCATATTCATTTTATATTTTATTTATTCTTTTGTATCACTTTACAAAATGACGTCAGTTAAGGTCAAACATCTTGAAGCTTTAGTGGCTCTTGTTGCTGTTCTGCTTGATTTTTTTTTAATTTTTTTTTTTTGGGGGGGGGGGGGACAGGAGTCCGATAAACCTCCATGTGATAGGGTTTCCTCTGTGTTTTCTCTGTTTTTTTTTACTTGCATGTTTTCAGTGTAGTCTCAGAATGGTAAATGGATTACAAAGATCAACCCTACCTACAAGTATCTTTAATGGAGAATATAATACATTTATTAATTATGTAAGAAGTTAGTATGTGTATGTTTAAAAAGGACATGGTATGTGTAAACGTTTTGTAAATCAGTAAATGTTGAAACATGCAAGCCAAGATACGTTTTGGCATAAAATTTGACAAACATGTAACCCTGTAATAGTCTTTCATCTTAAGTTTATTTCAACTCAGTTACGTTTCAAAATTTATTGCAATCCGACATCTTAATTGTAAAAAAGTCAGATTTACATGTCTTGTTTAAGAATCTTAGGTTACTGCTACTTCTTCTTCCTTAAACAACAATTTAATTTTAAAATTACAGGTCCAGGACTCCCCCACGGCGCCGCCGTCGTAGTCGATCTCGCTCTCGCTCACCCGCCAAGAGATCTTACAAGCGTCGGTCTCGCAGCCGATCCCCTGTGAGGCGCCGTCGAAGGTCATACTCTTCGTCCGACAGCGACACGGCCATGAATGCTCAGGAGCAGTTGGCGAGGAGACTGGAACGTGCCAAACAACTTCAAGAAGAGAGAGAGAAGAGAGAGATGGGGCAATTGAAAAAGGGACTGAAAGAAGAGGAGAAGGTGGAGGATAAGAAACCTTCAGCACAAAAAGGTATGATCTTTCTCTGCTTGATGAAGGCCTTTCAACCATTCTAGGAAGCTGAATTGGATGGAAACAAAAAAATTAAAAATATACTTTGAGAAAATCCAGCCAACCGTGAGAAATTTTACTATTTTGAAAGTTGCGATCACTAAATTATATGTCAATCCTAACTTTGTGAATTGGTCATTTGACGGTGATGTTTGTGGGAACAACTCTGCCATTTGTTGTACACTAAAATATCATGAACTACTGTTACTCTTCTCTACAGCCAAGGTGCTGCAACTAAAGCTAATGATGTATATATTTGTGTTGTTTATCCAGAAGCAGCAGCTATCGCAGCAGCCCTCAACGCTGCTGCTAACCCGGTCGCACTGGCCGCTGCCTCCACCGTTAACCCGCAGATAGCTCTACAGGCAGCTGCTGCTGCTGTTCAGGCTCAGGTAAGCAGAATTTAATTATCTCTCTTATCAAATAACTTATCAAGTACAGTTTGGATGACAACTATAGTAGGATGAATATCCAACCATCAAGTATTGGATATTTTGTCTACTTTAAACGGAATACTGGTCGTTGAATCTGCAACATAGTGTACGTATTGTGCTCCACTACCATCATAAATGGCCTGTATCCTATAAAGTGAGAATAAGCCAGTTCACGGTTACAGTCTGCGCATGAGCAGATAAAGGTCATTGCAAACCAAATTGTGAAATACATGGAGACAAAATACTGGATACGTGCTCATGAAAGTTATGTAATCATCATTCATTTATACACAAACAGTGCACTCCATGATTATTTACACAGGTGGAAGTATTCTTTGAAAAGGGGAAACAAATGCTGTTTTATGTAGCACCTCCATCGCTGTAGGAGTGATTATTTCAAAATGTATACAAAGTGTGACTTCTCCAGGTTTTAAATATCTGGGGATATTCGGGGTCATTTGGAACATGTGCTAACCGTGAACTGGTGTATTGGAGCAAATCTATTATGGATGCTTGTGACCAGCTCAGCAATAGCATCATTAACTTACAGATAACTCTAAACAGAAACGTTTATGGACAAAACGCTTTCATGATCTTGAAAAGGAGTTCAGATTTACAAAAGTTTCATGCTGTAAAATGAATGAAAACTGAAGTTTTGCAATTCACAAAATTTTCTGGGTTCCATACATGTAGAAGTACTGAGATACCAAAGTGCTGTGCATGCATGAGCTATTGGTCAATGTAGTGGACACTGTAACATATGCTTATAATTGATGAGAGTAGTTACAGTTATAATTTTTATTTTCTGTAGGTTCTTGCTCAGACAGGCATAGCAGTGCCAAACTTCTACAACCCTATGGCCGTCAATCCAGTTCACTATGCAGAGCAGGAGAAGAAGCGGAAACAGCTTTGGGCAAAGAAGACAGAAGAGGTAAGTCAAAGGTCTTTGGAATTAGTCAGATTTAGTTTACCCTAAATGAGTCTGGTTATTTTGGAGTTCTCTCAGCCGGAAGGGTGGCTGATTCCAACCCCAACCCTCCTCCCCCAATCTCAGCTATGGAGTGACAAAAAGTTCCTTAACTTGGCATGTAGATTATTTATAGGACATCTTGTAATGCATTAGCCTATGAAGTTTCATATCTATTATCTCTGGAATGGTTTTGGAATTCTCACTAATTAATTGTTCACATATTCAGTTTGATTTCAAGTGGTATCAAAAGTTGCAGAAGACTTTCGGCTATAAAGTCATGAAAGCTTGCAGGACAACAACAACAAAAATCATCCTAGAACATGTCGCGACGCGTGTCCATTATACTAAAACCAATTCTGTTTTATCATTTGCAGAAAACAGAGAATGCACCTTCAAGCAACAACTGGGAGAAGACATCGTTTGGGGATTCAGCTACCAGGGACAAGTTCAGACGCCTCATGGGGATCAAGGGGGCTGCTAAAGATCAAACAAGCGCAGGTGAGATACACTTTGTCCAGAATGTTCCTGTAGCCCATTTCTACCCACCTATGAAACCATAGGAATTATTTTTGTGAAGTTACTTGGACAGTTTGATTATACAGTTAGCGATTTTATAGCAATAGGCTTTCATGAACTGAATGTAGAGATTACTGGTTACTAGTGATGTCTTTGCTAATCTTGGTTGAGTCTACTACCTCGTCAGTTAAAGGTATTACAGTAAAAATAAAACGTAAAAATCGCAGTTATCATCAAGGCTGAAAGAGTAATTGCAATGAAATTTTGTTAATTGTGAGCACCCATATAACTTGCTTCCCATTCTCTTCTGGACAACTTTTTTCAACATGCTATTTTCAAAACTTAGTGCGTATAAATCCCATACAAAGGCAATGAATTAACCCCTTAGGAGGCAATAAGCGTCCAGTGTGCCATAGTGACAAGTTTTTCCTCCAGAGTTGAAGGACATCGTGAAGAAAATTATGAATCTGTTGGTATTATCGGTATCCAATTCTTCTAACAATTCAGGAGTATATTTGGAGACTAAACAAGAAATAAATGCTTAAAGCCGGTAAATAGGTACATTAGAAATTGAACAGTACCATTTATCTTTTTTTGTAATACCTGCACATAGCTGCAGGACAGCTGCCAGCCATTCCTATCTTGGAGGAATGATTCCTATTTATTTGCCTTCTGACTAGTATTACTGAAAATCTGTTACTGAAATCTTCTGTGTAAAAAGCACACAGAAAACACTACCGTCCTGTTATTTTTTGCCTTGAGAGATTCCCATTTTTCTGTTGAAGGTTGGCAGGTTTGCTTATGAAAGTGACAATTAAAAGATCTTACTCTCATTTTGTTCTTCTTTTGTTTAGGTGACGACGAGAGTACCAGATTGATGGATCAGCTAGACCATGACTACCAGACAGCCAGGATCAAGACCCATACTCAGCGTAGCTTTGGTCTAGGTTTTGGGACTAGCTTCTCTATCCCGACACAGCAGGTAGCTGCTCCCGCTACAGCAACAACTTCTAGCAAAGAGCCACCTAAGAAAGAGTGATCTCATATACAGTGAAACCTGTCTATAAAGACCGCTCAAGGGAGACAAGGAAAGCAGTCTTTATGCGCAGGTGGTCTTTATGGACAGGTTCCTTTAAAACATTTTTCAAGTGAAACAAAAATGGTGGTCTTTCTATACAGGTGGTCGCTAAAGCAGGTTTCACTGTATTACAGTAAAGGTGTTAGTTATTCAGAGAATACCCTTACAGAATTGCTGTACATAGTTGTGGCTAATATTTACATTTGGAAATTTCTTAAACAGTTGTTGGTTTATGTTTAAATGATATAGAATCAGCATTTTCTTTTGATATTTACAAGTGTGAATGTCATTTATGGGGAAGATTTGTGTATAGTTACATCCCTTGGATAGGCACTTAGCTTTGGTGACACGACATTTGCTCCTGCGACATTTGCTCCTCCGTGCATACCTCAAAAAGGTCAAAGGTCAAGGTCATGATTTGGTTTTTTGTTAAGGACAATGAAGATTTGGATTAGGATTAGGGTTAGGTTTAGGTTTAGGATGAACATGGCAAAGTTAGACTGGAGCAATTGTCACAGGAGGAAATGTCATGGCACCTTTAGCTGTATAACCTTGTTCACACTTGCAATGATAAAGAGCTTTAAAAAATGCTGCAGCAGATTACAATCACATTAGCATAGTAATACAGTGTACTCGCCAACTCGGCTACTTCTTATTAAACCCCCACTTGCCATATATTTACTCATAAAGTATTGATATTTTTGCTGTGGCGGTTTACTTTTCATTAGGTTTAACGCGGCATACATGTGTGAACAATGCTTTTAGTCAGATTCATATATACAGTATGTACATAAATATTGCAACTTAATATACAGTAAGTCATGAGCAAATTGCCTCTTCATTTGCCACTCTCTCTTAACCCTTTCAAGACAATTGATCACATGTTGTGGTTTGGCCCCTCAATAACTTTTTGATTCAGAGTCCTCAAAAATATACCAGATGCATGAATAGAAAGAGCAAAAATTTCTACACACACTGTGTCCATTTTTGTCGCATGACCATATTGCGTTTGATGCCAGGAATTTTAACCAGGAGAATAAGGTTTAAAATCCTTAAATTGGCAACACATTGAGAGGTTCAAAATCATTGTTTTTTTGTCAAAATTTGGCAATTTTTTCACCTTTTTGACAAGTTTGTAACCATATGTGTTGCTTTCAAAGACATTACATTTTATTAGAACCATGTAGCGTTAAAAGAAAAATGTTATTGTTGCCAATTTGTAGGAAAAAAATGTGATCACTTCAGACCTTAAATAATTCTTGTCATGAAAGCATTAAAGGGAATGCCCTTCTGCCATTCAGGAGACTGTACATCCATGAAGATGAGTAACTAGTTTTGCTCTGTCTCTCTCCTTCTTTCTCTCTCTCTTTTCAATGTGCAAATGCCAACATTAGATCTTGAGTAACCTTGAAAATATTGCAAAACCTACTGTTTTGTTTTGTTATGAATTTGATATATTTGCTATTGATATAAAGGTCAGCATATGATACATTTACTTTAAACATTGTTTTGTTTTGTTTTCATACAAGCCCTATTTTTAGTTTTGAAACAGAATATTTTTTCTCAACTTTTGTTAACCAAAGCATTTATGTTACATTCTGTTCATGGTGCATGTTGAAGGATACATAATGGGCACATCCCAGTGCCCATTTTGTCATTTTTCGCGTTTGCTTTTATTATACTTTTCTGTCACCTGAAAAGGATTGCTCGTTAAATACCCGCATATTCAAAATATGAAGAGAAATAGCTGAAGTGTTCGCGCCAAACATTCATGCCACATGTGTGTGTTGTCCCATATACCCATTTTCATGTGCAGAACATGTGCTTTCCAGCGAGATTCAATTTCTTTTCATTTTGATGATTTCAAAACCATAGAGTATGAACCATGTTTTTATTTTCTATATCATCAACCTTTCTCAACTGCTTCCAGGCACTTTCTTTCACAATGTAATTGCAACTCCACTCAACTTTATCTTTAAGGTGTATTTTACAATTCTTTTAGGGTAAGAACAGTTAGCACACTATGTTTCCAAGCGGTTTATGAATTTGGGAGTTGACTTGTGTTTTTTCAACGCTTATTAGGCATCTCTCTATTCTTTGACTTGATTTTGTATTATACACTAAAGGAAAAAAGAAACTTATAAAAGTTCAAGAGATCACCAAATTAAATTCTCTGCATGGAAATGTACCAAATTTGGATATAATGTTGATTCAATGCATGGCTTTAAATGACAGTCAATAACAAAAAGTTTTCTTCAATGCCACAAAAGAAATGTGCACTGAAGCAAAGGACTCTCTAATCCCCAAGTCACAAAGACAAACTGCAGCCTTGTACACCATATGCATGTCAATGAATGAAACAAAAGAATTTCAAAAGGGATTTGCAAGTTCATATCCAAACAGATTAATAGCCAGTATGTCCACCTCTAGCTTGCTGGCAAGCTGTACACCGTCTTCGCATGCTTCCGATCAGATTCGCGATGGTAGCCTGGGGAACATTGTTCCATTCCTCTTGCAGTGCTGCAATGAGCGTCTCCCTATTGATGGGTTGATTGTCACGCCTTGACACACGTCGACCAAGCTCTTCCCAGAGATGTTCAATTGGGGAAAGGTCTGGTGAACGGGCGAACCATGGCAGAACATCAATATCCTCTTGCTCGAGGGGTGCAAATCCCTTTTGAAATTCTTTTGTTTCATTCATTGACATGCATATGGTGTACAAGGCTGCAGTTTGTCTTTGTGACTTGGGGATTAGAGAGTCCTTTGCTTCAGTGCACATTTCTTTTGTGGCATTGAAGAAAACTTTTTGTTATTGACTGTCATTTAAAGCCATGCATTGAATCAACATTATATCCAAATTTGGTACATTTCCATGCAGAGAATTTAATTTGGTGATCTCTTGAACTTTTATAAGTTTCTTTTTTCCTTTAGTGTAGTTGCCGTGAACCAAAATGAACCACAAATTTATAAAATGCATGTATACAAGAAATTCATGCTCATCCTATATTTGATAAATGAATGATGCTAGAAGCCTTCTTGTACTAATGGGAGGTCGTATTTTATATCAAAGCTTCGAAAGTGTGATACCACAAGGCATTGTAGATAGATCCATGGAAAAAACAAACAAACAAGAATATAGCTTTATAACAGATCTGTAGCTCTAGCATGCTCCTTTAATCATTTGCACTTTTGTAACTAAATCTATTCTGAAGTTTTGGATCACTTTAAAATAATATTAGGGAAATATTTACGTGTACATATGAATTATTACAATTTACATGAAATTACATTTGTGGTAATGACACCATACCACAGTTTTTGTTTTTATATTAAACATGTACTTTGAACTCCGTTGCTTATATACAGGAGAGTCTTGTTGCATCACATTAGGAAAGTGATTTGCATTAGGAAAGTACAGACATTTAGCAAACATTAGTAATAGACACTTATTGTTTTTTTTTTAATTATCAGTAAGATCTTTGAAGGAATATCCATATGAAATGATGTACATTTTGAGGCCAGAAAGTCTTTCTTGTACGTACAGCGTGATATCCTATCTATGCACACATAAATTCATCTGCACACCTTTGTACTGTAGTTAACCAGTTCCTAATTAGTACACGGTGACCCTGAAATGACCCCCAATTTGTACACGCATGTGCATTTGTTTAACAAGTGAAATCATATTGGTGTGCGTATCGTGGTGTATACAAAGTGACACCATATAAAGGTCAATTGTACTCGGTACAGATGACCTTTATCTGTACATGATGCGCAAATTGTGATTACGAACTAGCTTATTGGACGATTGCATTTAATGTTTCTATTTGTTAAAGTGGAACTTAAGAGAAAAGAAATAATCTTAAACCTGGATTGAAGTTAATAATCATTTAATCTCAAGCCTCAAAATTTCATGATTGGTTACTGAGGTTGACACTGTATAAATGGAGAATAACAGAAGCCTTTATGATAAAATGTAGAAATGATGTTACTCTCCATACAGTTCTAGAAAGGTGATATTTCTGATCCATAATGACAATAACAGTTGACTGAAGCCTGAAAATTTGGTTTCATGATAATACTGGGTACAGGTATTTATAAAGTGCCATATATCCATGATGACAAATGCTCAAGGCACTGGAAAATACATGAAAAGTTTATGAAGAATATAGTGGAAATGTGTTACAACAAACTCCAATAAAATGACCACTTTATATTGAAAATTTGTTATATCAGGGCTAAAAAACAATATAATTCAAAGAAGAAGGCCAGCAAAATTACCTTGTTAAAACAAGTTTGTTATAACAGTGTTCTTTATAAAGAGGTTCCATTGTAAAATGGAATATGGTATATATACAAATTTATAAAAATACATGGATGAAACTATATGACACAGTGCAGAGTACTTCAAAATCTATGTAAAGAATTTGGAAAGTAAGCACAATGTGGAAATATTTTAGCTTCAAACGGTAGTTTACAGATGAATAACCCTTTTGATACAGCACTCTGACTTATACTGTTCGTTTTATTGTGGTCATCTTAATAGTTTACACCCTTCATGAGTATTTGATGTATAAATTGTATATTTTGTAATTTGTAAATGAGTACTTTAACAAGTAGAAGGAGTGAAAGCCACACCCCCTTTTTTTTTTAAATGTAAGTGTTGTACATAATCATTCTCCATGTTTTTGACTTTCATCCATTGGGTTCGATTGACTTTTTAATAGTTATTCATGCTGAAAGAAATGAAAATATGAGTTATGACACGTCTTTTCGCTTTTTAAGTGGATTTATTTCTATAAGTTTTACAAACGTAATTCTTGACTTGTGGTATTTATTCCATATGGCCCTGTTAGGCTGTTGTTGTATAACCAGTTACACTATGATTACCAGTAAAACGGAGAGTTGTCATGTAACCTATGCTTATAGATATAGAGCAGGTTTTCGAAGAGGGTAGTTCATACCCAACTCACATCAAAGAGACCGATGCCAGACCAACAACAGAACGAATAAATAATTACATACCTCGAATGACCATGATTTGTCAGCTATCGGTCAGTTTGGGGTCAGCTTGGAGTCTGCTTGGCGGTGTGACCTGGGTATCAGATTGTTTTATCTCATCTTTATGTCTCATTTATTTTTGTATGTGAAATGTTGACTGTTCAGTTAGAAAAACTTTGTACATTCTGATGTCATGGTTTCCCAACCCAAATTTTCAGATGAAGCATTGCCAGTTTGTACATTATTGTCACGTTTGATCATTTAATCAATTGTATTATCCATACAAAGCAGCCATTTGTTATTTCTTTTCTTTTTTTTTGTATTGTTGTTGATCACACTTTATACACTGTACATGTACCCAACACTTAATTTTTATGGTCTTCTTCCAGTAAAAATTTCATCCAATATACCATTTTTAACTTTTTCTGCTTGTAGCTACTATTCATTGCATTGAAATGGAGAAAGATATAACATTAATAAGCTTTTATATTGGGTTTATATTGACAGGGGTCTGCAACTTGCCCCTTGCTTTGGGGCAACTGATTTGCCCACATGCTAAGCACATTAAAATTTCTCATTTTTGTCATTTGATATCAGTAAACGGGCAAGTGCTCTGATGGCATAGTTGGGTGTTTCTAGCACCATATATGTATTACTAGTAGTATAAAGTAGGATTTCTAAGTTTGTTGAAATTTTATTGAAACCTCTTCTCATAATTTGGTTCGTTTCTCAAAATTACAACATTAATCTATCATTATTTTAAAACAAATCTCAGAAATGTCACTTTTTCAAACGTTGATAAGATGTATTCCTTTTACTGTTCTATCTACGAGTTAAGATTATTGGTATCATGTTAAGTATGGTCAACATGACATCCATGTTAAGATCTCGGTTTATCAAACCAGGCGAGACTCTCAGCATGGATTTTGTAAAAACGGAAGTCAGACTAAGAAAACCATTTGATCTTTGTCTATTTTATAAAAATATGCTTTATTTGTGCCATACCACAAGTCTTTATCCTGTATCCTGTTGTAAGTTCTTCTGGGGTTTTTTTTGTGGGATCTTAATTCAGCAACCTTTTTCTATTTCAGTTAAAACGAATTTGATTTGCCTGACTGTTCTTAGGAACTAGGGTAAAGAAGCATGAAAGGTTTTGTGTTGGTGGTGGGAAACTACTCTTATTTATCTTTAAAAAAAGTTAAATCATTATGACATGACTTCACTTAACAGTACGTGTAACCGCAAAATTGTAGAACCACGTCGTAAGTATGATGTACTTACTGTGCAGCCATTTATGAAATTGGATGAAAGCTCACATGGATTCTCTAGTACAAGTATTTTCTCTTTTTAAAATATTTTCTTTGCTTGAATTGCATGTATCAGCAGCTTAGTGGGTAGTCTTGTGGGACCACAATTCAATTTGTGGAAGCCCTGGCTGAGTAGGTTTTTCAAATGATTATTCCTCAGATATTGTGGTATTTGTTTGTGGCTTCATAATCATAAGACCATGTCTGGATATTGAGAAGTTTACTAATGACATCTTTTCGTATGATATCTGGAGTTTTGAATAGCCGTACATGTGTAATAATCTTTTCTCATTATAATACCTGGGATTTTGAATCGCTGTAATAAAAGTTTTATTGAATTGAGTTCTGCAGGCTTACAAAAAATGTGCATTTTCTGTTGTTGGTGTTTGTTTTGTTTTGTTGTTGTTTTTTTTTTTTTTTTTGGGGGGGGGGGGGGGGGTCTAGTTCTGTTTCTCCATGCATGTGTGTTCTGGTTTTACCAAATTTTTTTGTAAAGAAATCGCAAATCGATTGAAAGGGATTGTGGCCGGGGTGAGGGCGAGAAAATAAGAAATAATGGAAGATAAGAGAGAGCTGTGTGGATTGTAGGATGACGAGTATGGGATGGTAGAAAACCATCATTGTATCTCCTTGAAGAGAGAAGCAAGGAGAAGGCGATATTGAAAGGAAAAAAGATAGAGTGAAAGAGAGAAAGAGAAAGAGCATGTGAGAGAGAAGGCCCAGTTACTGGGTATTACTGGTATTTGATTATAGAGATTTCTCAACAGTATGTGTGGGCGGGTGTGGAGAGAGAGAGGGGGGGGGGGGGGGGGGGGATGGGGTAGTAACTGAGTAGTTTTCAATTGGTAATTTGGTATTGGATTGTAGAGTCATTTATCAAAAGTATGTGTAGGTGTGGGTGGGTGGGTGTGGAGAGAGAAAGGGTGGGTATGTAGTGGTTTTTCAAGCAATACCACACAGAGAAGATAATAATAATAATATCGACACTTATAACGCGCAAACAAATCCACCCAAAAAGGATGCTCAAGGCGCTTACAATCAATTAAATAAAAATACACTGATGATGCTTACACTACAATGTTCAAGAGAAAAATATTGTCACACAGTACGTTTTTAGTTTCCTCTTAAAGTCATTTATTGTTTCACAATCTCTCACTGCCTTGGGGAGTCCATTCCACAACCTGGGAGCTGCTGACGTGAACGCTCTATCTCCCCATGATCGTTTTGTCTTCAAATAGAAGATACAGAATGAGATCTAGAAAAGTAAAAGTGAGTGGGTGTGGTGCATGCGCGCGGGTGTGTATGGGTGCGTGTTGGAGAAAGAGAGAGAGAGAAAAAAAAATAAAAAGAGAGGAGGGAAGATGGACGGGTATGTAGTAATGTTTTAACGCTATTTGGTTATAGAAACCCCACAACGGGCAGAGGGGGCCTATAGAGTAAGTGATGTTAGTTCTAAGGAGTAATACTAGCAGAAGCAGTAGTTGGAAATACATGTAGGCCCCTGATTCTGTTAGATGAAAGACAAAGTAAAAACATATGCACAGAGAAATAAACACAAAATGATGAAGAGAAAGGGGCAATGCTCGAAGGCTACTTTTTGTTGAATTTTTCCCGGAAACAATTTAAATTAAAATTTGAAAAAAAATATACTCTCTCGCAAACACAGTCCAGTGAGATAAATAACTTTCAGTTCTTTTGCATTGCGACTGCCCCATCATTTCCCTTAATGCCTGAAAGCCAAAACAACAAACATCATGAAAGGCATCTTCTGGTCTTATCAACTCGGGCAAATGATTTGATGAGAAAATCAAACCAGTTCACTTATTCACAATTTGTGCACTGGCAGCTTAAATGCAATTATAATTCCATCGGTTTCCTAGTCCGTCCATTGTCACTGAAGCGTAATATTGATGTAACCCTGCATGGGCGCCATTACATCAAACACCTAGCAAATAATTAATACGGCAATATACAAAAGACCCATTTAAATCGCATCCTCGCGATTATTATAAATACGGTACATGTAACCCCGAATCATCGTGAAAATTCTTTTGAACGCTGATGCAAGGTGGAAGAGAGAACTGTTTGGTAATTTTGCTCGTCCGTTCGTTTTGCTAAACTCTATTGGATGCTATTCTCTAGTTGGACGTTTTTCAAGGTCAGTATAATTCTTATAAAGTAATATCAGTTTAAATATATTTAAATTCTCTCTTGTACGTCTCTTTGACGTCTGAACAGTTTCATATCATTCTTGTGTTTGCTTTGCCTCGTAACCGTATATTGTTTGGTAGGTTCTTGGTATAAACTTACGTGTATGTATGTGTATGTATTTATTCATTCAACGTTACTGACATTTCCATCAATATTTTGTTCGAATATATCATCAATAATCAGAACAATAATAATAATAAGAGTAACACTTGGAAAAATAGAACTATATATCGTGAGTATAGCATTCAAAACATTAAAAAATACTCATTACTGATCAACTAGACATGTTCTTTCCTGAAATATAAATTATCAAATTGTATACAAGTATAGTCACTATACACTGTGTAAGGTAATGATAAAAAGAGCCTTTAAAAGAATTATATACATATATTTATACACTGTATATAGGTATACATATAGATAATAACCAATTTACAGGTTACCACCTTGATCAATAATATATATCGCAAAAAATTGGCAAATTCTGTTATGAGAACGTCTTCTTTGAATGACATTATAAATATGAATCTCCCCAAACTGTTTATATTTTCAAAGTTATCATTGAGTGCTTTAAGATTATCAAAAAACAGTTTTCTCATTCTAAACTTCTAACATTGCATGGCATCATGAAATTCGTCTCCTAAATATCGTCTACATACTTCACCCTAAAAAGTCAAATGTTAAATCTACATTTAAAAGGTTGGAGGAGTGACAACATTTTAAAAACTTTTCCAACCTTTTAAATGTAGATTTAACATTTTACTTTTTAGAGTGTTCATTCTTCCCCCCAAAACGTATATTCGCTAGTATTTTGTGAGTGATATAATGATATCTTCCCTTTTCAATAGGCAGGTTGTGTGAGCTTATGCGAAGTGTGCAGATATTTTGTCTCATATATCATTAAGAATTTATAGACATTTTTCTTCTTTGATGAAAGTTTTGAATAATCGATATGTCCGCAATTTGTTACCCTCTCAATTGTTTTTTTTTAAATCATGGAAAGGACAAATTTTATTTGGTGATTAAATATATCTTGTAGCTTACCCTCACACATTTCTATATCATTACAGATGTCTACAGTGTCTAAAATATTTTTTATGCTTCTCAACTAGCAATTCTCCTTGATTTCACCGTGTCGTTTGTTTCATTATAAACTATCATACAATATAGCATCTTGATCAATATTACGCGTTCTTATCCAGTACTTAATTTAGAGTGTTAATTAAACCCTCAGTGATAAGAGGAAATCCTCCAAGTTCAGCAATAACGCCGATATTACCGGCAATATTACTACTTATGCGATTTTATAAGAAGGATAATGTTTACACCATTGAAGATGGATTTTTTGGATATTCTGTTTGAAATATAATTTTGTTTTGTTTGCTTGTTCTGAGAAAAGCTTGCTGCAGACCATTGTACTACCCCATATTTGCGATCCGCATTAATAATTCATACTATCAAAGCAGCGTGTAGCAATTTTGATGTTAGGAGTATATTTGCCCAACGATTTGTATAATTATTTAAAAAGGGTTTTTCTACTCATATATACTTATAATGTTGCAGATATGACACTTGCCTGCATGTGTTAGAGCGTTTGTCATGTCATTTTTTCATGTTTATTTACAATCCTAGTCGTATCTAATTGTATAGGGATAAATGCCAAAACTTAGTAATGATTGATTTCTATAATTATATAATAATGTCCCAACGAAAAATACTAATTGAGAGCATAATTTCATCGTTGTATGAGTCTATAAGAGAGATAACAGTCCTTGCCTCGTTGTGGTCGGATGTAGTTATTAGCGTTAACTCTTGTCTTGCTGTGCCAAGGGGTTTTTGCTTTTGAGATTTTACCAATCTGAACGGTCCTTACCTATGAAATGCCATTCCTGGAAATTGTTGAGTACAAATTAGAAGTAAACATTTCAATGTCCTTTTCAGTAGAATCTAACTTTAGTAAATATATCTTCATTTTGCTAAAAAAAAATTAAATGTTGGAAAATAAGAAAGGGTTGATTACCTCTTTTAATTCATAAAACTCATAAAAATGAGTTTACTTTTGGTCCTTAGAATTCAGGGGAGCGTTTCATCAAGCGTTTTGTTAGTGATTTTTTACTGACAAATTTGCTCTCAGCCAAATCACATGCAAGGATTTCAGTAGCTTATCAGTATCACTGACGAAACACTTGATGAAACGCTCCCCCTGATCCTCGTTTGTGACTGCTGTCATGATTGTTTAAAGTTGGGTTGACTGCACAATGGGTGTGTTTGGGTGACCAAATGATGAAATTGGCCGAGAAAACCGATATTTTTTATATGTATGTATATATGTATTATCTATAATTATCTAATGTAAAGGGCATTGAAATGCATAATGTAATGCGCTATAAATGTAATGTATTATTATTATGTCATCAGTATCAGCCAATCAGATTCAAGGATTTCAGTAGCTTATAACAAGTTATTGCAAATTGTTATTGATAAAAAGTTTCATGAAACATGGCCCAGGGCTCTTATTCCTTTGAAAGAATAAAAGGTGTAACCCTGGAAAAAGTGTCGCTGATACTTCACTAAAAGTATAAAGGGCTTGTCCCATTTGCCCGATAACGATAACAATAACGAGATTTTTTAGGGTACACCCGAGAGCTGCCCTACTATTGATAGTTATAAACACGTTCGCACCAGATAGTAGAGTGACCCTTAATTGAAAATCCCGTTATCGTTATCGTTATCGTTATCGGACAAAATAATGTGACCAGCCCCTTAGCCTGTTCAGTGTAAAATTCTCTCTCGTGCCTCCTATCTTTATTTGATCATCTCAGGTAAGTATTGACGAGATTGTCATGTGAGAAATGTCTGGGGAAGCAAAATTTCGATTCATCAAAACGTCATGTTTGTATAGTAGCGCAGTCCACCCCCAAAACAGCTAATCAGATTTCCTTGCATTATTGATGAAGCAAGAAATCGACCTTTATTAGGTTGCGTTTTACAAGAGGTGAAATAATTATCATGGTTGGAGTAAGATAACTGAATCTTGAAAATTATTAAGAAGCCCCTCCATTCATGATGATGATTACACCTTCAGTGCAGGCAACCAAGTTCTCTTTCGATTCCTTGTTTCATGAATGTCAGGAAATCTAATTTGATGTTTGGAGCCAGAAGGGCGTTAATTCATATAGTTTAACACACAGTTTACGCCCTTCTGGCTTTCAACAGACGGGTGGACTTCTACCCGATTACAAGCATGTTTGATGTGTTTGAGCAATCTCAACCAAATTCTCAGTCAAAGGAGAATGTTTTTAATTCACTCATCGCAGAATAAGTCGCACCTAAATAATGGTGGGTCCAATATTGTCACAGCATCAGTGTCACCCATAAAAGTACTTTTATTTTCAAAAGTTTATCATAAAGTATAAAGACTCATGTAGTTTGGATCGACCGGAGGGATAGAAGTATAATACCATTTAGCAATTCACAAGATGAATGCCTTTTAAAATGTATTCATATGCATAGGCTACCCCAATAAGATCTTGGACAGATATCTAAAACCGATCCCTGATCATTTTGTGTCAATATCGCGTGCTTTATATACAAGACAGTAATAACATGCACTTTCATGTTTTCGATTATTTGTGTACTATGCATGTTGTTTTATGCATTCGTGAATTTTTATGAATTTTCTGTTTTCATATGGAATGAAATTTTTAAACAAGCTTTGCATTTTTATTGTGAAATAATATACAGTCACTATGAACACGATAACAAATTAAGAGAGTGGACAAAATATACAGCTCCTCACATTGCACCCTCCACAATTGCTCTGGTAGACAAAAAGAACATCCCTTCATTGCTATTATGTAAAATCAGTAGAACAGGTGAATAATGCATGTGACACCTGTTCTGCATAATTTTGCATAATAGCAATGAAGGGATGTTCTTTTGTCTACCAGAGCAATTGTGGAAGGTACAATGAGGAGCTGTATATTTTGTCCGCTTCTTTGTTCGCCATGTTCATAGTGACTATTACCAAGGGATCCGGGCTAACTCGGCACTATAAGGGCGAACTCGGCCTTGGCGGCAAATCGCGGCAGAGTGAGCCCAGAGAGTTACATTGATCGCAAATACTTGTGTTGAATTTCACATTAATTCCACATTTTAAAACACTTCATTTCAAAATTATTTAAATCGGTGTGTAAAATGATTAGCAAAGAAGTAATGTTGAAAATTGCAAGAAGTCAAATTATCGAAAACATGAAATTTAAGGCTAAAAAAACCCCGGTCGGGTGCGTAGCGGGAACTTCAACTCTTGAAACATAGTCACCGCGCAGTGCCGAGTTAGCCCGAGCCCTTATCCAGTACTGATACAATACAATAAAAGCGAAAGAGAATTGACACCAAACCACCAAATGGCCGATAAGTGTTTTAGTTAATTTTTGTTTAGCACTAAGAACGCTATAACCATGACAACACGTAACTGAGAGCAAAAATATCTCAACAAAAGATGAGTATCGGTAAACTGATTAACTGATCATGAAATAAGCTAGCGTCAGAACTACAGAGCAGTATTTAAATTGTATGTTTTCCGAAGCCCCCCCCCCCCCCAAGCACACACTTTATGGTAGATACATTAGGCCGTATCTATAAAACAAACAAAAGCTCAAGCAAAATTAATGCTTACATGAGAACAATATAGTTCCCAATATGGCAGTGCTTCGTCGCACAGTACATGTACTTGCGACGAAGCACTGCCATATTGGGAACTTGAACAATAATTGTATGTACTCTGAGGTGTCGTATACAGTCGAAAAGACTTTCCGAATTGAGCAATTTGATCATGCTGCGGTTAGATTATTAGATTTATTAAACTGATTCGTTTTTTGATCCTGTAAGTGCAGTATAGTTTAATCTTTCGAATATACTCAAGAGAAAATAACAGAACTAAAGATGCAAAAATAATGGCTGATCTTCTCTGATAAATAAAAGTCAAGTAAAAGGCCAAGCTACTATGAGAGAAGCTTTAAAATATCAAGCAAATGCTTAATGATGAAACCGATTTTTTTTCAGGTCAAGCAAGTAATTGCTAGTCCTGGGGAAGCATTTTCTTGCAAGAAGAACATCCTGCCTTTTGTAATTTGCTAGATTACAGCATATTAAAACATCAGCCTATAGATATAACCAGACTTTATCTTCGATTCCGTTTAAGTCTCTTTTGCATTGGCGCGGACACTTCATTTAATATCATATTATAAAGGCAACAAAGGCATTCAATTAAAGTATTATTATTTGTCATTTCAACCACTCTAGCCATGCTGGCGGCGCTTTATTAAAAAGCGATTAAAACTCAATTACCCCTTCACTTACTTAATGCCGAGGCTATACACATCGAAACCCTGTACTTCTCATATCGATTTTGACTGTGTTGCATGAGGTAGAAGTATAATTCCGCAGCAGGGGTGTCGCTAAAGGGGGGTGACACCCCCACTCAAAAGTTTTGTCGGCAAATGCTACACATCTGTCGGCAAAAAAAGGATGGGGAAATGGGAGGAGAAGAGGAAGGGAAAAGGATAATAATAATAATAATAATAATAATAATAATAATAATAATAATAATAATAATAATAATAATAATAATAATAATAATAATAATAATAATAATAGTAATAATAATAATAATAATAATAATATGTCTTGTTTACCCAGGGTAGCCTCATCAGTACTAAATACTGTTCTCCCTGAGGGCACTGCATATTATTACCCAGGTTCAGCATGGCAACCGTAGTGCATTCAAGGAATAAATCCTACAAGGTACACATTTACTACACCTGGGTCGAGAGTGGCAAATGTAAAGGACGTTAGTGCCGTGGCAGGGAATCGAACCCCGTACCTTGTGATCTGTAGTCCGGTGACTTATCCATTAGACCACAACACAACACAAAAAATAAAGAGAAAACAGAAAAGTAAAAAGAAAAGGGAAAAGAAAAGGGAAAGGAAAGGAAAACAAAAACAAAAAGAAAAGAAGGAAAGGAAAAGGGAAGGAAAAAAGAAGGAAGAACAGGCCAAATTTTGTGCTCGCTCGCAACAAACAATATTCAGGCAAAAGGCATCCCCTTTGGCAAAGGTTTACCCCCCCCCCCCCCCCCCCGAGGATTTTCAAAGTTCCGATATTCGGGCAACTAACACATCATATTAGGGCAGCGAGGAGAAAGAATATCCACATATTTGGGCAGCGAGGTTCCCAGATAAAGTTATGTAATTTCTGTATGTAACTTCTGTATGTAACTTTTCTACGAAAAGTTAAAAAATTTCTCCCTTGCTTCGCTCGCTCTCATTTAGAATAGTTTAAATTCGGATAAAATGCGTCAGCCCCCTCCTTGCGAAAATGGGCCTGTATGATCAAGATCTCTACATCTGTGATTTCTTTTATTATTATTTGTGTGGGGGTGGAGATTAGGGTTGTGCATCAATTTTGTCGGCAAATTGGGTGTCACACCCTAAAATATTGTCGGCAAATTTGGGTGTCACCCTCCCCACCCCCCACTCCATTAAAAATGTTCTAGCGACGCCCCTGTTCTGCAGTAATATCGGAAATTACTTTCCACTTAAAGTAAAGGCCTAGACATGTAAATCGGTAGGCCTGCGATAATTGTTTTCTAAATTATTTAAAGTATTTAAAGGGGACCTATACAGTAGACGAATAATCAATAATTGCAATCACTGGCGTAGACAGGGGGCCACCGGGGGCCATCCCCTCTATTCAGCCACTAAAAAAAAAGCGAGCGCGAAAAAGCGGGGGAAGTGAGCGAAAAGCCCTAAAAAGGCGCTACAAGCCGCTATCTGGCTCTCAAAATTTGCTAAAACGTCAAAGTTTTCGCGCTTCGCGTAGGAAGGGGAAATAACTCTCCTCTCTCTGCACCCACCCCTGTTATCATGGGTTTCGATCCCGGGTGATGGGATACATATCAAAAAAATATTTTGAGGTGGGGGATGGCCTGTATTATCACCTCCAATATTTTGGGATAAAATGAATAAGAATTATGATACATTAACTTAAAACTTAAAACAAGCACTTGGAGGGGGCGTAAAAAACGCAAAGGAGAGAAAGAAAAATAGGGGGAAAAATGCACTAGAAATCTAGTTTTTGAAGGTTTGAAATGCGAAAATTTTCCAAAGGTCGGTCGCTTTGCTCCCTCGCATAATTATTTTCTTTCAGTATCTCGTAATGTGGCTCCCCCAGTCTATAGTTCTTAAATAGGTTAAAGTGTTCAAAAAGTTTGAAAAAATAAAGATGTAATTGCTTTGCTCGCTATATCATCTAATTTTCATAATGACTCCTGCTAAATATTGCGCTCCCAATATAGGATAAAGTGTATAAAACAACCTTTGCAAAGGTTCAAGTTTGAAAGAAATTTCAACTTCAGGTCGCCTTGCTGAATTTCTCGACTCTTTCTCTGTCATAAGCTACTGAAATCCTTGCATCTGATTGGCTGAGAGCAAATTTGTCAGTAAAAATCACTGACAAAATGCTTGATGAAACGCCCCCCCCCCCATCTTCAGCCGACTTCACCCCAAGTTGTTTACGTCTCTGAATATAAATGTGTTGTAATGGGGTGATTGATGGTTTGACCTAATTGCAGTGGAAAAAAGCAGTATCGAATTATGAGGTTGAATATAAAGTAGCAATCACGAAATTAATAAACCCCACACAATTTCACACATATCTGGTATTAGGAATGCGTGTGTAATGCAATTTAAGTCGACCTCCCCCTCCTCTGCGGCCGGGCTCTGCGGTCCCATGTGGATTGGGAAGTTACGATTGCAAGGCAATAATTGCAATCGCAAATCGTTGATGAAATTGCCAACAAATGTTATCTGTTCGCTGTGTGTATATATATATATATATGATGAGATCTCCACATAAGGAACAAAAAACATCAATGTAGTTGACTGGGAGATTTGGTTGAGCACGCGAGTTATAAACTGGCAATTAGCGGAAGGAAAACATATTACTTTCGTAAAGTCATAACAACCAGTAATTTGATCACGTTTTGTTAAAATCCTTCGCGGCCTTTGTTGAATATGAATAATCATAACAAATACGGGTTCAAACGTTCGACGTTCGACGTTCTTACTCGAATGCACCGAATACAATTACCATATCAATTGCCATTGTTATGTAGCATGATACAGGCGCCGCGGAACGTCTTGGAAAGTGGAGGGGCTTAGTGGGGGGGGGGGGGGGGGGGGGGCTGCGTGTATACCACAACAATTTGTTTCTCTCGCCAGACCTCCAAAATTCGCTCAGTGGGGGGGGGGGGGGGCACAATCGAAAAAGGGGGCACGGGCCGAATGTGCCCCCCCCTAAATTCGCCACTGTGCAGAGCGGTCTGGAATCATACTATATAGAGAGATTATTATATACACGATGCTGTTTTCATTTATTGAAACAATCCTCGATCCGCCAATGTCTCATAATATCATGGCTTTTTCTACTCCATCTAAATCAATATGCTAACTCACAAGGAAATGCAAAACGTAATAATATTATCACCAATGGAGCTTCAGTATTAATTAATTGATTAATTAATAATATTATCACCAATGGAGCTTCAGTATTAATTAATTGATTAATTACTAATATTATCACCAATGGAGCTTCAGTATTAATTAATTGATTAATTACTAATATTATCACCAATGGAGCTTCAGTATTAATTAATTGATTAATTACTAATATTATCACCAATGGAGCTTCAGTATTAATTAATTGATTAATTACTAATATTATCACCAATGGCGCTTCAGTATTGATTACCACAGAAATGCAAATTTTCTCTTTTTCTAAAGAAAGCTTGCCATCTATATAGAAAATGATAGATATCAAAATGAAGAATATACGCTAAGTTCAGTCAATTCAGTACCCAGGTTCCACCAACAAGGCCGACAATGGAGTTTGCATTTATGATTATAGACCACTGGCTGAGCACTGTACATATTGCAATGAACAATGATGGTTAAATCAATTTAAAACGATTTATTGCTGAATTGACTTTACCCCTAATGAAAAAGAATTTTTATCAATTATCGAACAGCTTGGAGTTGATTCCGATGTGTGACTCGGATGGTAACACTATATTATAATTGTTTGGCTCTCGCACGAGGTCACACAAACAAATCACGCCGGATTGATCGAATAGGATTAGGGAATGAACCAACAAATGGGAGATGGCATCGCAGATGCTAAATGATAAATCTCCTCTAAACCCTGTAATGAAATTTTCCTCCGAAAACTGCATTAAATTCTTAACTTTTACTTCAGGTAATGCTAGTAAATAATTCATCAAGGTCTGTAATGGATATGGGTGTAAATTAAACCATCAGCGGGGTAGCTACTGGGGGTTTGCGCGCACTTGCCGCCAATCAAACCCCCCCCCCCCAAAAAAAAAACAAAAAAAACAACAACAACAACAACAACAGGAAAAATGGAGAAAAAAGAGAGAGGGGAACGAGAAGCTGATAGATTTAAATCTTTTTAAATAAAAATACATACATATACATGCATCAGATGCAATAGCGTAAAGGGCACGAATGCACGAATGCAAATTTTAGTTTTCATCACATTTTCATGATTTTCTTGAGTGAGAGTTTGTCCACTATTCCGTTGGCCGGTACACAACATCATTTTGATTGATCACTACCTTGCAGATTTCCCCAATCCCTCCCCCTTAATGAAAAATATGGCTACCGTTATGCAGATTCGGAGATGTTGGCCAATATACATAGGATAAAATCTCATAAACCCATGCGTTTTTCTCTGTGACTGTCCACCGCTTATTACACGACTCTCAGGGGGGCACATCGTGTGGGTTTTTCAGGCTGCGCAATTATTGAGTTTCCTTCATTAAAGTCCCATTTTCATCGTTCTCCTATACATTATGCACTTATAACCTTTCCCCTAGAATAGACTAAAAGATCAACTTCGACGTAATGAAGGAGTGGATATAAGGGATAATTGGCAGTGAGAAAAATTCTTAAGGAAATATTTGATTTTGACCGAGGCAGTGTGACTGACTGGCACAAAGGTGTTGAAAGATTAGTCTTTGAAACTGCTGAATCTACTTTTTGAGAAATGACAACCACGACACTTCCAGTCTTGTCTAGCGGCAACGCCACCATGTCTTCATCATGGAATAATTCAACGTTTGACAGTGTCGAGTTCTTTCAATTCACTTGGCAGAACTCTATTTTCACTCTGCTCGCGTCCTTGATGTCACTGACCACGGTTCTTGCTAATATGATCCTCATCATTCTTATGTGCGTCGACGCAAGGTTGCGCCGTAACAACAATTACTATATAATTAGTCTTGCGTGTGCCGATCTCCTAGTCGGAGCCTTTGTTATCCCAATGTTCAGTCTGTACACCATCTTTGGAAGGTGGCCTTTAAGCCATTTTGTCTGTGAACTCTGGATCATTGTTGACTTCACTTGCGTCTCGGCCTCTGTCTTTAGCATCTGCATGATATCAATAAACCGTTACTGGGCGATCACACAGCCTGTAAAATATCTTCAAAGGCAGCGCAAGCAGAGGGCGCTGTTGTTTGTCAGCGCCATCTGGGTCCTGGCGGTTCTTTGCTGGGTTCCTGCAGCATTAGCACACAGATTTATCTCGGGTAGCTTCATGACAGACTCCGCTTGTCAGTATTTGCCAGGATTCGTTTACGTTCTGGTTTCAAATAGTATCATCTTCTTTATTCCGATGGGATCAATGGTTTTCCTTTACGTCAAAATGCTGAATGCTTTAAAGCAAAATCTACTGAAGCTGCAGCACGCGCACTCTACACTGATGGAACCATCCCATCCTATCCAAGCAAGGAAATCATTTTGCTGTTTCAGAGAAACAGACGTTACTGAACCCACGCCTGTGGATACACTACATGTGTCGATATCAACCGTCTCATTAAAAGTTACTGCTTCATCTACTATAGATATCACCAAGAGGACCAAACGCCCTATCAATAAAGACGGAGAAGTGGATCATCATGTCACAACTACAGACACAGCTTCGTCATCGTCGTCTGACAGATTTCAGAGGATACATCCAACATATTCCAACAACGAATGTATCCAGAATTCTTACGAAGGACTAAGAGCTAGACGCGTTGACCTTCGCAATCTCGAGAAGCATCGTCTTCATCAGCGGAGAGCCCGAACACTGGGCATCATCGTGGTGGCTTTTCTGGTATGCTGGATTTTCTTCGTGATACTCTTCCCCATCAATTCGTACTGCAAATGTATTCCGTCTCGACTCTATGACATGTCGTATTGGCTGGCCTACCTTAATTCCGCACTGAACCCTTTCTTGTACGGATTTAACAAGGACTTCAGGAAAGCATTCCGAAGATTGATTCGTTGTTCCTCAAAATAAACCGAAGGGAACTTGAACAATGTACAAGGGTAGGCCTAGTGTTATTTTATGTATATCGAAAGATTGTCGATTCCCATAATTAATTATCCATAAAATTGGGTTCTCAATTTTTGTTATTTGCAAATATTAGTTACGTTGAAAATTGTAATTGTAACTGAATTGTAATTCAGTTTGCCGACAGGTATGTTGACGGAGGCCAGTGGGCATGCTCACACTTCATCATACCCTGCTATCCACGTTCCTGATTAGAGTCATGTATTCAAAAAACATGAAAATGGTAATAATCAGGGCTATTTTACATTTTCTCGTGGGTCGCGGAACGGGGGGGGGGGGGGGAGGCTGGGGGCTGCAGCCCCGCGCTTTTTTGAGTAGACACTTTTTATAAAATCCCCGAAAAATGTTCGAAATATATAGTCATTATTCAAGTGAAATCAAATCAGCCCCCCACTTCCAAAACACACTCCGCGGCCCCTGCTTCTAAAGATTGTTGCATTGCCCCAATAAGCAGGATAAGTGTATTGGACAACCCTTTGCTTATACTGGTAACAAAACTGAAATAAGATGAACAAAAATTTGTCTTTCATTGTCGTTGACGAATATATTCTCATTATCCTAGAGTCAAACAGAGACAATGACCTTTGCGAACAATCCAATATGAAAGATAACAGACTTATAAATCTGTCTTAACTCGACGTTACATTTATCAGGTTATAATGCTGTGCGTTTAACTTATCACATGAGTTCCATGATGAACAATGACGCTCCTGAGTTTGATATCGAAACCTCGAAAGACAAGAGATCTGCATTCTTGTTTGTTAAGAATGTTGTCTCCTTGGTTGTTGTCAAGCATGAAGATCAAAGAACGTACGTGCTTAAAGCATTGAGACCACACCCCTTTATATATATATATATATGCCGCTTTGAAATTGGAAATGTCCAATAAAGAAGAAGGTAGAGGATGGTCATTGTAGTACATCTTCAACTATTTTGTCGCGCAATCCTCATCTAGCTCTGAACTTCTCCTTATTTCGTCTTGCTCTGGTAAGAAAGAACTTTTTATACCTAGTCTAATGTAAGAATTATACTTTTAAATTAATAACTATGAAATTCCTTTTTGTTGATATATGTAGGATCTCGGGGTAATTGGTGGCTTTCGTGTATCCTTACTAATTTTGAAGCAAAAACTACATTAACTCGTTCGCAAAGTCTTTTAAGAAATCAAACTTATAGGCTATGTCAGTAGCCTTGTCCATCATCCTTTAGCAAGTGTGAATATTACATTGATGACGCATTGCATCAGTGGCGGAGCGACATAGGGGAAAAACCGGCCCGTGCCCCACCCCCCCCCCCCCCCCACGCCTTTGAAACCCAACTGGTATACCTTAAGTACACAATCAACAAAATTTGCCCTCTTGTGTACTTTTACTGCACTGTGCCCTCTATTTTACATTTTACAAAATCCCCCCCCCCCCCTGTATTGCATAACATGCATAATCTGGGGAGCGTTTCATGAAAGGAAGTTGTCAGATATTTCATCCGACAACTGTTATAAGCTACTGAAATCCTTGCATCTGATTGGCTGAGAGCAAATTTGTCGGAAAAAATATCTGACAAGTCCTTTCATGAAACGCCCCCTCAGTACATTCTTTCTTTAGGCAATACAACAGGGCATTGAAATTGCCCCTGAGTAGATTTCTTGAAAGTCTTTGCTAAATCTTTGAACCCTATTCCATTTTCGGATTATGATCCCTGTTCCATTTTCGAATCTTCGGAATTACAAACCTTCGGAATATCTATAAGTAACCTTGTCCACAGGATCTATTAGGCTTGGTGACTATAAAGCTAGGGTCAATACCAATGGGCATAGCCTCACAGATTTGATACCATTTTATTTTTATTTGAATATAATTTGAATCTAAATGCAAAGCTTAAAAAAACTACATACGGTGCTTTTTACGATGACATGCTGGGTGTACCCGTTTTCCGATGGTTGTAATTCCGAAACACAAATTTCCCATAGCAGGGGGTTCATGATAATTCCGAAAATGATATAGCGTTCATAATTCCGAACTTTTGATGCATTTACTCCGAAGATTCGTTATTCCGAAGGTTCGTAATTCCGAAAATGTAATAATCCTACATAACTTTTCGGAAATTTTTTTTTGGCCAAATCTTCAAAAACCTTCAAAAATCACTCAGTAAGGGGTTATGGGGTCCAGTTTCTCTCCACAATTCCCTGACAAGCAAAAAAAAAAAAAAAAGGTCTTCACTCTAAAAGGGGGGGGGGGGCACAATCGAGAAAATGGCGGATCGTCTATGGTAAAAATTCATACTTCTCTTCCAAAAGGGGGGGGGGGGGCACGGGCCGGCTGTGCCCCCCCCCCCCCCCCCCTGGATCCACCACTGAATAGATGTAAATGATCACCGCTTTGAGAAACTAACAAAATTCCTTGTCGGAGTTCAACATGCGAAGAAGTGTCCTCCTCCTACTCCTCCTTCTTCTTCTTCTTCTATACTTCTTCTTTCTTCTTCTGTCTTCTTTAAAGCTACAATTTGTAGGTTTTCATATAATTCAGGGCATAGAATGGATTATGTGATTATGAATTTGTAAGTAAAGATTTCGGGATTACATGATGATGTAAGGAATAAGATGAGCCCTGAAAAATGCTGGTGAGCTCCTCTTAAGAGCTCTAAGATCTGTTATTAACTTATTATTGGTTCGCGACATTTCGATCACTGTGATCTGATTCTTCAGGTATATGTGTCAGGAGAATCTTCCCCACCTTCAAATCCCCCTTCCCATCATAAAAAGCAAAAAGCAAACAACAACTGCGAAAAACAAACCGGCTTATATTTCACTCACATGATCAGGAATTATTACACAAAGACAATTTTTTTCTCTATAATAAACACACGAACTGCATATAGTATTGGGCAACATCTCCGCGTACGTGGTCTTAATTATTAAGGTCCATCTTTTGCGTCGGAAGTATAGGGAGGATTAGCTAGCTGAAATCATATTCACGAGGAATGAGAAAAGGAATAGATCCTTAATTGTAATCTGGGAAACACCAAAGTCGTTGAATGACGTCCTCAATCATTGTAAATGAATTCAGTTCTACCAGCACTGATTTTGGTGCTTCTTTATGCAAGTGCAGCAGTGATTTTTTCCATTGGCCCACAGCGGGGAAATAATGTATACTACCTAAAACTTACACTAACAACTAGTCGAACCTGTCTTTTGAGGCCACCCATGCAAGAAAAATAGAAAAGGTGACCACTGTCCGCTTTCAAAAATCTCAGTGCCCTATTGTTGAACATGTCAACTATAATGCGTACGAAAAGGCATGCACATTTTGAACGTGATTCATTAATTAAAACCTCATTATTAGTCCCATGCACGGACTCGAACTGCCTTGAGTAAAATTTAAGATTGAAGCAGGATCCGATATTACAAAAGGGTTTCTTTCTGTCAGATGACCTTCTTAAGATTTTTGCCTTCGCAACAAATGGGATCTCATTTAACCTTATCCCGCTTATTCCAACTCAGTTCTTCCCAATAACAATCCCAAGGTAATTCAATATTTATTGATAACTATTTCTTTCCATTCAGTTAAACCTTCACAATCCTGAATCCTCGCGATTTTTGGTTTTTTTACCCTGTAATAATGAATATACTTAATACCTTTATGTATTAAGCAAGTATACTTTTATGTCAGTAATGGGGAATATCATCCGATCACCGATGGAAAATCGCCATTAAACCAACAGCAACAACAAAAACAACCTGCATGTCAGTAAGAGGTTAGTTGCGTAAAAGAGAGAGACTACCGTACCTGTAATCAGTGTATCTTTAAGCACTTCAGGGTCTTCTATACAAAATATAAAGCCGCCACGCACACTGTAGAGACACTACAACATATTCATTATCCCATGGACATGATGGAGCAGGGGGTTGATTGACATGAATCACGGATACAAACACAATCATCACAATTCCCCGCCATTACTTGTTTCTCACACCAAGATTATTCTTCTGCACTTAAATGACCTTAATACCATCGGATCTGAGGTATTAAAGTAGTATTTTTTTCAATATGACATGAACAGTTATAATCTAATCTTGATAAGATACCCATGTCATTTATATTCAGGGGTATCCGTGAACCAAAAGCATCATTAAAGGGAAATTAACCTCAGCGTATGAATTAGCTTATTTTGAATGGTGTAGTATATGCCTCTTATTTGATACATGCAATTTCATGTAAAAACACAGGATATAGATATAAATCACTATTTTCCAGCCAAGTTATCGTCTGCTAGCAATAATAAGGGGGCTGCCATTACTTTATGTGTACACGAACATATTTTTCATCCCAAGTAAAATTTCCTTCATCGTTAACTTGTAATTGATTTTTAGAGGACAAATATATATTAGATAAAGTCACATATTCTGAAATGTAAGTTTAGTTTTATATATTTTTTAAAAGGTCTTAATTTGTTCATAAAAAATATACTTCATAAAAAATATACGTCAAGGACGGAGAATTGACGTCAAGGACGGAGACAATCGTAACAATACCAAAACAAAGCGAGGAATCTGCTTTACAGGATGGCTATTAGAACTCATGGGTCGTCAATTATCTAGGCCCATGGCCAATAACAATCGTAATACAATCAGAACAAAGCGACGTATCTGTTGTAAAGGTAGGCTATTATCAATGCATATGGTACCTAATGATCCGTGTCATGCACAAAATGGCAGCCTCCATGGAAAGACGTAGCAGACAATAGGTGCATCTAGAATATCGCGTGGGGTTACTTGTCCTTTAAATTAATCCATCTTTTTAATCTCCTTGTCAAAATGTGCTTAATGAATTAAGACAAAATTGTAATATATATATATATATATATTTAAATTATAAAGGTGACCTCTTTTTGGACAATCAAGATGTCGTCCAGATTGGTGAAAAAGCTTTCATCCAATTTCGTTTTTACCATTTTGATATTCTTTTATTTATTTTATTTATATTTTTTTAATTTTTAATTTTTAATGATTTATTGATTGATTCATTCATTTTTTTTTGCTGGGGGGGGGGGGGGCGGTACAGTTTCAGATTTGATGGAAACTTGATCATCTTCATGAACATTTTATTCTACACACTTTCGTATAACGTATCATATTTGAATTCAATTTGCCATGGCAACCATTTATATGAATACAAATCTAAACGTTTTAGAGTACACTTTTTTACAGGATTGGTTTTGATAAGCAGTTGATATATATTGCACATCATGTGATATCAAGTCCACAATGATGAGAGCCACTTGATTGCTTATTGCTATAGCAACCTATTAATACGTGACATAAACCACCATTTGGGTGCAAAATTCAGATTCTCACTCCCTTATAGTTAATTGCGAAATCATACAAGACGCTTATTCAACGAGTCAAAGTGTATAGGAGGGCAGTTGCATCTTCCGCAATTTTAAAACGACCTACCCACAGAACAAATTTTCGGTTACATATCTTTTTTTCCGAAGCCAAAGGTTGATAGTAAGGTTCGTTACTCCGACGGTCCGTAATTCCGAAGGTTCATAATTCCGAAAATGAAAAAGAGTTCATAGATTCTGAAGGTTCTTAATTCCAGGAAGTCATGTAGGGCTCTATTGCATTTTTTGGAATTAACTCCGAACCATTTTTCATATTCGGAATTACGTTCCTTTGGAATTATGAACCCTTTTCATTTTCGGAATTATGAACCCTATTTCATTTTAGGTATTACGAACCTTCGGAATTATGAAACTTCGGAAGAAATAGTACCCTCCAAAAAAAAAACAACAAATTTAACGACATTTGTAGATAGTGATTGTTGGAACAGACAGCCTAGTGTTATTAGACTAGGAAACACAATTTCTGGATTTTGTAATTTAGTAATGCAGGTTTCCTTTAAGGACAAAATTAATTATTTGTTAACAGATTTTTAGTCAGGATGTTCTGTTGTGACCCGGCCTCGCCTTTTTAGATTTTTTAGTTTAACTTAGTACTTTTTAGTATTGTAATTGATGAAATCCTATATAATTTTGTTAACATTGTAAACAAATTGTTTCATTTATACATCATTAAGTGTGATAACTCAACTGTAATATGTTGTTTCATGCTATCTTGAATATTATGTTGAGTTTGTATATTTCAAATCAGTCATCAGCAAAGTCGTTAAAAATTAAATCTCTGAAAGAAAATATACAAAATACAAACATTAATTAAAAAATATGGAAGATAAATGACTGTAAAGCAAAATATCAACAAATTAAAGAAAATACAATGTTTCCAATTCAGCAGGTATATAGGGTGTCATGTAAATGATCACCGCTTTGAGAAACTGACAAAAAACTCCTTGTCGGAGTTCAACATGCAAAGAAGTGTCCTCCTCCTTCTTCATCTTCTTATATACTTCTTCTTCTTTCTTCTTCTGTCTTCTTTAAAGCTACAATTTGTAGGTTTTCAGATAATTCAGTGCATAGAATGGATCATGTGATTATGAATTTGTAAGTAAAGATTTCTGGATTACATGATGATGTAAGGAATAAGATGAGCCCTGAAATATGCTGGTGAGCTCCTCTTAAGAGCTCTAAGATCAGTTATTAACTTATTATTGGTTCGCGACATTTCGATCACTATGCTCTGATTCTTCAGGAATGTGTCAGGAGAATCTTCCCCACCTTCAACCCCCCCCCCCCTTTCCCATCATAAAAAGCAAAAAGCAAAAAAGCAACAACAACTGCGAAAAACAAACCGGCTTATATTTCACTCACATGATCAGGAATTATTACACAATCTCCGCGTACGTGGTCTTAATTATTAAGGTCCATCTTTTGCAGCGGAAGTATATTAGCTAGCTGAAATCATATTCACGAGGAATGAGTAAAGGAATATGATCCTTAGGCCTAATTGTAATCTGGGAAACACCAAAGTCGTGATTTTTTTTGAAGTCCCTGAATGAAGTCCTCAAGCATTGTAAATGAATTCAGTTCTACTAGCACTGATTTTGGTGCTTCTTTATGCAAGTGCAGCAGTGATTTTTTTACCATTGGCCCACAGCGGGGAAATATATTGTATACTACCTAAAACTGACACGAACAACTAGTCGAACCTGTCTTTTGAGGCCACACATGCAAGAAAAATAGAAAAGGTGACCACTGTCAACTTTCAAAAATGCCAGTACCTTAATGTTGAAAATGTCAACTAAACCCCTCAAAAAAAGTTCTGCAATTCAAATTTGAGCCTTGATATCTTTTTGGCAGCTTTTTAATCATTCTTCATTTTTAGGTCATTGGAAAGTTCATTTATCCCCCTTCATATCTATGCCCCATTTGTAATGATTATGTCATCCTTGAGTGCACAGCACCCCTGAATAGAGGGCAAAGTCAAAAGTGAAAAGTTGCAAATTGAATGGCTATATTGGCTATTGTCTATTGCTTTTGTTGCAATGTCGGGTGTGTGTGAATGATGTTGAATGGGTAACAGCGTTTGGAGGACGCAGTGTTATGGTGTGGGGTGGAATATCTGCTGAGGGAAAGACACAGCTTATCATCGTTGATGGAAACCTGACAGCAGAAAGATTCCGAGACAACATTCTTCGGCCAGAGGTCATCCCATACATGCGCAATCTTGGACCAAACGCCATCTTCCAAGATGACAACGCCCGCCCACACAGAGCAAGGATCATCACCGAATACCTGCAGGAGGAGGCAGTGACGAGGATGGATTGGCCTGCGAACAGCCCTGACTTGAACCCAATCGAGCACCTGTGGGACCAGCTTGGCCGTGCTGTACGCGCCAGAGTGACAGATCACACTACACTGGCTGAGTTGCGACAGATCCTTATCGAAGAGTGGAACCTCATCCCACAGCAACGCATCACCAGGCTGGTGGCAAGCATGAGGAGGAGATGCCAGGCTGTCGTAGCTGTATTCGGATCTTCTACTCGCTACTGAACTTCTGATCCTTTGCTGTTCCACATTTGATGTGCATGTTACTCAATAAAAAGTGCCAAACATTTTGTCATTTGCAAATTTGTGTATTTGTGTTTGTTTTTGTTTCGTTAGAGAGGGGAGAGAGAGTTAAAGAACATGAGTTCACATCAAGAAAGGGGAATGTGTTTGTTGAAGTGAAAAGCAATCCAAGAGAAGAGGAGAGTTAGTGTTGCTTATGTTTCTGTGATAGGGTTACATGGCTGAAAATGAGATAATTTGCTGAGGGGAGACTTTTTTCCCCACCGCAGTTGTGTACTGCTAAGGTGGAAACTTGCAATATTCTGCATGAAACCAAAACACAATATTAATGTTATCACAATCAGTTGCTGATTAAAACACATTCCATCTTAAAACAAAAGAATAATTCCACTTCAAAATCACTGAAAACAATATTTGTCCACCAAACAAGGGATTACAGCAGAAACATGCACACCTAATACAAAAATGAACAAACCAAAAGGAACAAAATCAAAGAAACAAAACCTTTCATTCCAGTTAAGAACTCAGTGTGAACAATAACAATTAATTCTGCAACTTTTCACTTTTGACTTTGCCCTATATTTAGGTGCACTGTACATTCCGTGATTACATAATCAATACAATTGTGGTATCATTGTGAAGGTGAATAAACAAGCTTTACAATGATATCAAACTTGATGATGATCATACAGTTACTAGAGAGATATAAATGCTTAAACTTGAATAGCAGAACTTTTTTGAGGGGTTTATATGCGTACGAAAAGGCATACACATTTTGAACGTGATTCGTTATAAGTAAAGATCACATTGCAAGAAAATTCCATCAAAATAAATATTGGCTTAATACTTATTATTGCATAGATGGCATAAATTATACAAGGTTATCCAAATTCAACGCTTGGAAACATTTGAATTAATGATTATTATCAATTATAAAACGGTAAAATACAGCCCCCGATATAGCAGCTGAAGAGCTCCTTGAACGCTGCTGAGATGTGTGACGACACACGAAGGACCAGTCCTGTCTAAGCAGACGATGTCCCATAACATCTTACACATTTTTCAGTGCCTGTTTTGTCATCTCCTCTTCACTTATTTCTCTTACTTGACTAGCGTCAGTCTTAATGTTAGTCTGTTGCCTCACTCTTAACTTCGTGTATGGTATTATTTTGATGAAAAATGCAGCGTTAAAAAAATAAAGGAATCAGTCAGTTGTAAACAAAATAAGACGCCATTGTATTTTCAGCTGCTTGCACCGGGGCATGTTCGGCGTTTCAACAGGGAACGAATACAATCTGTGATATTATTCGGAGGGCTTTTCAATTTGAAAATGGGGTTTATTTCATTGATCATTGACCCTTCTCCTGTGTATTTACAATCAAACGGTTCTAGTTATCAGAATCAGTTTCACTTTCCCTTTTAGAATGGTGTGAAATAAGGTCATGTTAAATATACCAAACTCTTTATAATTTGATAAATAATTGCATTGCAATTACGTTCATTCATTATAGGACGTCGTCTGCTTAAGCAGGATCGATCCCTAGTGTGACGACATCAAAACATCGCTATATTTCTGGCGAATCCTCGGATATTCCAGATGCTTAGAAGAGCTTTTATTTATGTTGTTTTTATAATCATCAGATACGCAGTTGACATAAAACTTATACGATTGCCATCTGTAAGCTTCCCAGTTTCTAGTGATACATTAATTGCCATATTTGTGATTTTCTTGCAATGTGATCTTTAAAACCTCGTTATTAGTACCATGCACGGACTCGAAGTGCCTTGAGTAAAATTTAAGACTGAATCAATATCCGATATTACAAAAGGGTTTCTTTCTGTCAGATGACCTTCTTAAGATTTTTGCCTTCACAACAAATGGGATCTCATTTAACCTTATCCCGCTTATTTCAACTCAGTTCTTCCCAATAACAATCCCAAGGTATTTCCATTGATAACTATTTCTTTCTTTCTGTTCCATTCAATTAAACCTTCACAATCCTGAATGCTCACGATTTTTGGCCAAATCGCCATTAAACCAACAGCAACAACAAAAACAACCTGCATATCAGTAAGAGGTTAGTTGCGTAAAAGAGAGAGACTACCGTACCTGTTCTGTAATCTTTAAGCTCTTCAGGGTCTTCTGTATTTATAAAGCCGCCACGCACACTGTAGAGACACTGCAACATATTCATTATCCCATGGACATGATGGTGCAGCGGGTTGATTGACATGAATCACGGATACAAACACAATCATCACAATTTCCCGCCATTACTTGTTTCTCACACCAAGATTATTCTTCTGCACTTAAATAACCTTAATACCATCGGATCTGAGGTAAGTAGTATTTTTTTCAATATGACATGAACAGTTATAATCTAATCTTGATAAGATACCCATGTCATTTATATTCAGGGGTATCCGTGAACCAAAAGCATCATTATTAATCCATCTTTTTATCTCCTTGTCAAAATGTGCTTAATGAATTAAGACAAAATTGAAATATATATATATATTTAAATCAAGGTGATCTCTTTTTGGACAATCAAGATGTCGTCCAAACTGGTGAAAAAGCTTTCATCCAATTTCGTTTTTACCATTTTGATATTCTTTTATTTCTTTTATTTCTTTTTCTTTTTATTGTTTAATTTTATTGATTTATTGATTTATTTTTAATTTTTTTTTTGTTTTGTTTTTTGTTGGGGGGGGGGGGGCGGTACAGTTTCAGAATTGATGGAAACCTGCTCATCTTCATGAACATTTTATTCTACACACTTTCGTATAACGTATCATATTTGAATTAAATTTGCCATGGCAATCATTTATATGAATACAAATCTAAACGTTTTCGAATACACTTTTTTTACAGGATTGGTTTTGATAGGCAGTTGATATATATTGCACATCATGTGATATCAAGTTCATAATGATGAAGGCCACTTGATTGCTTATTGCTATAGCAACCTGTTAATACGTGACATAAACTACCATTTGGGTGTAAAATTCAGATTCTCACTCCCTTATAATTAATTGCGAAATCATACAAGACGCTTATTCAAGGAGTCAAAGTGTATAGGAGGGCAGTTGCATCTTCCGCAATTTTAAAACGACCTACCCACAGGACAAATTTTCGGTTACATATCTTTTTTTCGAAGTCAAAGGTTGATAGTAAGGTTCGTTACTCCGACGGTCCGTAATTCCGAAGGTTCATAATTCCGAAAATGAAAAAGGGTTCATATACAGAATCTGACGGTTCTTAATTTCGGGAAGTCATGTATAGGGCTCTATTGCGTTTTCGGAATTAACTCCGAACCATTTTTCATATTCGGAATTACGAACCTTCGGAATTATGAACCCTTTTCATTTTCGGAATTACGAACCTTCGGAATTATGAAACTTCGGAAGAAAGAGTACCCTCAAAAAAAATTAACGACATTTGGAGATAGTGATTGTTGGAACAGACAGCCTAGTGTTATTAGACTAGGAAACACAATATCTGGATTTTGTAATTTAGTAATGCAGGTTTCGTTTAAGGACACATAAATATTTGTTAACAAATTTTTAGTCAAGATGTTCTGTTTGTGACCCGGCCTCGCCTTCTTAGATTTTTTAGTTAGTACTTTTTAGTATTGTAATTGATGAAATCTTATATCTTTCCTGGCTACGCGCCTGCGTTAATTGTAATAATAATAATATGATAGTGCCTATATCCTTCACACTGTGACGCTCATTGCCCTTAGACATTAATAACCAAGTAATTAGCGCTCAAGTATATCAGGTGCTTATTTAGCCTTGTTAATACAACGACTTCATTAATACAACGACGTCTTGGTACATGATTATTATACAAATAATTTTTTTCTCTAAATAAACTTGAGTGTGTAACGTTTTTACACTATTGAAAATATTGTAAATATTTTTATGAATTGTCACTTGCTCAGTTCATGACACTAATTCAAGCTCGTAGGTAGGATGTAATTATTGTAATAATAATTATCTGATAGCTATCAGAATATTATCCTGCACGCTGTGACACTCATGGCATGCACCGTAGACATTATTAACGAAGTAATTAGCGCTCAAGTATATCATGTACTCATTCCGCCTTGTTAACACCCATATTAATAAAAGGACGTCATTATTAAACACTTAGTACATGATTATTATACAAAATCGTGTTTGCGAGTGCATGAGTGAATATGCACTGCCCGAATGTTAAGCTACAATGGGATAATGAATCGGACTTTTCGAGTTCATTATGCAGCTCAGCCGTGCATTATCACTTTTTTCCGTGTATTATCATTTTTGACGGGAACTCTTAGGGTAGGAAAGAAAAATGCACGGTCATGTGATATCATTTTGATCAATTAGAATGCCTACATTCTGGAACCCGATTTATAAAAACCTCTATCTGTTTTGTGTCATATGATATTGCAGTGAAAACTTGTAAAGAATGGTATTTCACATATCACACATAATTATGTGTATGAAAAATTGAAAGATATTTCTAAGAGAGGCCATGGGGATATTTGATTAAGCCACGCAACCGTTATTCTTTGACATTCATGTGTTGTCGCCCTGCGTGGCTGACATGTGGTAGTTTAAGCTCTGATATTTTGACTATTTTTTCACTGTTATTCTGTGGATTTTGACTTTTCAGTTGTATCAGACAGATTTGTTATGTGCATTGATACAATTTGCCAAAAATTATGGTTGTATTTTTCAATATCTGGTGAGAAATTTGATTCAATATTTTTTGCGCTGGATCTGATTTGATCTACTCTGTATGTATCTGTATGCCATTTTGTACATGTAGGCTGTGTATTGTGTTGACTGCCTACTACTTACATGTATGTACTTGGTGTTCACTATTCATGTTCACTCAACTTTAGAAGCTATTGTATTGTACATGTAACTCATTGATCTTATACTGTAGCATTAGTGCATTACAATGGAGCTATTAAGACTTTGGTTTATCTTTAGCATTTTATCTACCGTCCAAGTCTCAACTGCATGCAGCTGTGCCACATCATGTACATGGACATGGATATCTTCATACTTCGGTATCCTGGGTTCATTGCTTGAAACATCACCAGCTGTACTATCAAAATTCAACGGCAACATTTAAGTTCCAGTTATTAAGTGAAGTCTGGCGATGTCGACCCTAATCCAGGTCCAGCAACTGAATATGCTCTCGGGGACTATGGGACTCATCATAAGCAATCTTCATTCTTATCGTGCAATGGAACTCATGGACGGATGGCTTATGACCGAGATTTCCTCTTGCAGTGCAATCCCGCATGGAGGCATTACAGTCCTGATCAGGTGGTGACAAGTGGATTGTCGAACATTGCTCACAATACGCGTAAGAACAGGGGCATGCTCCACGAGAATGTATGCATGCTTCGGATTAAGGAACTTGGTATCCAGACACATTTCAGAGGGAAGAGAGGGGGACAGAAAAGGAATGATACAAACCGGTATCTACATAAAGAGAGGGGAAGGAATATGGCCAATCTTCGATCAGTGTCATATGTTGATAATTCTAATGTAAGATTTAGTTGTAATGTCTGTTTATGCCGGGAATGCACATTCTGTTAGAAACAAAACTACATAAAACTACATAATGTTACCGAGTATATTCATGAATACAATATTAATACGCGATGTCATGTGCATTACCGAAACCTGGTTAAATACTCAGGATGATGTAGTGATTGGGGAGTGCACTCCTATAAGTTATACTTTTATTAATTCACCAAGAAATGCAAGTACACGTGGAGGTGGAATTTGTGTATTGCATAAATCCATGCTTAAGTTGATGTTTAAGAAAACAGATCTGAGTTTTTCTACATTTGAATGTGCTCATGTTACCGACTTGTCAAGTTCAATCCATTTTTTCATTGTATATAGACCACCACCTTCTTTAGCAAATAGATTCACAAGTTCTGATTTCTTAAAAGAATTTGATGAATACGTATGTGAGATATCACTATGTCCTGGAAAATTGGTGTTATTGGGAGACTTTAATGTTCATTGGGAGGATATGAGAAAAATTATTACATCCGCTGGGTTCATTCAACATGTCCAGGGTCCAACACATAACCTTGGTCACACTCTAGATCTGGTTTTTACAAGAGATGATTCATTTATTCTACACTGTCATACAGTTGATACTTGCGTCTCTGATCACATTACATGATTTGTTTCTTACTGGCTCATCAGATATCAGGGCCAGTCTCTGTTATTTCTTCCCTACGCAACTATCGCAAGATTGATAAAGTTCAATTTACTAATGCCATAAGTCATTTAGTTTCATCTCAACCTAAAGAGTTAGATAGTATATCTCTTTTTGATTGGTATGTTTCTGGTATCACTAAGGTACTTGATACCTGTGCACCATTCTCGTCCGTTGAAATTACGCAGACCTTGGTTCAATGAGTCTGTGGTTGCTGCTCGTCAGCACCGCCGTAAAGCTGAACGAAAATGGAAAAAGACAAGACTAGACTCAGATCGCACATTGTTCAAAGAAGCTAGTAGGAATACATGCCATATCATTGATATTGCAAAAGAAAATTTCTTGAAAGATAAGCTGAGTTCTTGTTCTGCCAAGGAGGTTTATCAGATTATTCATTCACTTCTGAATAAGAAGTTGATTCAACTTCCCTTATACGATTCTGCACTCAGATTATCTAATCAGTTTCTTCATTTTTTGTAAATAAGATAAAAAGAATAAGAAGCGAACTAGATGCCAGTATTGGACCTAGTAATATTCAGTTTAGTGACACTGAAAATCAAAACATTCCTCTTTTTGCGATTTTCAGTTGCTTAGTCAGATGTGTCCAGAATCATTTTGTCATCAGCTACTAAGTCCTGTCGCCTTGACCCTACGTCAACTTGGCTTTTGAAAGAGAACCTTGTTCATGTATTACCTTTGCTCACAAATGTAGTAAATCAATCTCTTTCCACAGGTGTTTTCCCCAAGGAAGCACATTTTGCAACCATCAAACCACTTTTGAAGAAACCAGGCTTGGACCAAAATGATCTCAGTAATTATAGGCCAGTCTCAAACTTAACATTTTTGGGTAAACTCATTGAGAAAGCAGCATGTACACAATTGGTTCATCTAATAATCTTTTTGATTCTCTCCAATATGCCTACATGTCAAGTCGCAGTACTGAGTCAGCTCTAATGAAAGTGAAAAATGACATAATGTTTTCTCTTGACTCAAATAATGTAGTGTTTGTGGTGCTGTTAGATTTATCAGCAGCATTTGATACAATAGATCATCACATTTTCATATCTCGTTTATTCAATAGAATAGGTGTTAGTTCAACAGTTTCATCATGGTTCAAATCATACTTTTCTGGATGGTCTTCACAAGTTGACATTGGCAGCACATTGTCAAATCCCACAACTCTAGAATTTGGAATCCCGCAGGGGTCAATAGTGGGACCCATAGCATATTCAATATATACTCTCCCTGTTGGTGACATCATTCGATATCATGGTATTAATTATCACCTTTATGCTGATGACATACAATTATATATTTCGGAGCAACTATAGAATACCCCACCACAAAAGTTGACCACATGTCCATTAGTTGACCAATGCTTCTCTAATGAAGCTAAATCTAAAGACTTAAGTTTTTTAGCTACCGTAAATCGTAATTCTATCCATAATCCTAACTTTAAGTTTAAACATAACCCTAACCACAACCCTAACCCTAACCCTATGTGTTGGTCGTTTATGCACATAAGCAGTGGCGTATCCAGGGGCGCAACAGGCGCGCGCCCCCCCCCCCCCCCCTTGGCCGTCGTAAAAAAAAATAGCACTATATAGCACTATTTTGCATCTCAGCCCTTCTTCAGAAGCAAAAATTTCTCCCACATGACGGCGATCAATAATTCCTGGCGCCCCCCCCCTATTGGGAAATCCTGGATACGCCGCTGCATAAGTCTATGTGGTAGGGTATTCTATAGTTAAGCCTATATTTCTTTTGATCCTATAAGACTCCTGAAGCTCTTGATAATGCACTTGTTACACTTCAGAATTGTATACCAGATATAAGACAGTGGATGGTGGTGAATAAGTTAAAATTGAATGATTCAAAGACTGAATTTTTTGTTGCTGCTTCTGCTTACAACCTATGCAGTCTTCCAAATGTTCAGTTAGATGTTGGTGGCACACTCATAAGACCTTCAGAAACAATAAGAAACCTTGGTGTTATGTTTGATCCGTGTATGTCGATGTCACATCATATCTCTTACATCTGTAAAACATTTACTTTTTATTTAAGGAACATTTCTAGAATCA
Organism: Heliocidaris erythrogramma; assembly: GCA_025617745.1. Lineage (NCBI taxonomy): Eukaryota > Metazoa > Echinodermata > Echinoidea > Camarodonta > Echinometridae > Heliocidaris > Heliocidaris erythrogramma. The sequence continues at coordinate 12,749,181 of CM046861.1, forward strand.
GAAGGTTCATCGATCAGTCTGCTTGTCACAATGCTGTCCGTTCTCTAGTTTTATCTCGTATTGATTATTGCAATGGACTTCTTTCTACGATTCCCTCTAATCAGTTGATTCGTATTCAACGATTACAAAATTGGGCAGCACGATTAATTTTACAGGTTTCTCGAGACCACCCTTCTCAACCACTCTTGAACTCACTACATTGGCTTCCTTTGAAGCAAAGAATAATTTTCAAATTACTCTTGTTTGTCTACAAAATACTTAATAACCAGGCTCCAGAGTATCTAATTAACTGTCTGAGTTTATACAAGCCCACTAGATTACTAAGGTCCGCCAGTGACCCTCTCCGCCTCACATATTCAGTAACTCGAACATTAGCTGGTGATAGAATACTGGAATGAGTTTCCACTTTCTATTAGACATTCTTCATCAGTAATAATTTTCAGATAGGCATTAAAAGCACATCTTTTCGATAGTTTATAGTTTGTAGATGATTTAATTTAATTGTAAGCGCTTTGAACCTAATTGGAAAAGCGCGTTATAAGTAATAATATTAATAATAATAATATTCTTTCATTTGCTTTCGCATTGTACATAATTTTATATACTTAGATTTCATTTGCCATGGTAACCGTTATTCACCGTTATTCAAGAGATATATCCCATTTTCAATTGCAGGATTTTTTAATTAAAACAATTCTTTAAGCGTCAAAGATTCTGTTCATATGTGGCTCTGATATTATGAAAACCTGGGGGTGTTTCACAAAGAGTTAAGTTTGACTTAATGAGTGCGAAGTGCGAATGCGCATACGCTATTAAACGCGTTATCTCATTGGTAGATAATTATTATCCAATAGCGTGATGTGTCATATACCACACTCAACGAGGAATTTAAGTGCGACTTTAAGTCAAACTTAACTCTTTGTGAAACACTCCCCAGACAGTTAATATTGCAGGACGTTTTTATACAGTTCGACAAGTGATTCGTAATCGTTATGCTTTATTCACTTGTTACGTATATTCAGAAACTCTATTTCTCAGTGTGCTTATAGCGAAGTCATCCTTCTTTTCAATGAATACAAGCAATAATACCGTGCTCGTCGTATTAGATAAAATATTCCGAGAGATAGGTGTTATTTGTATGATAAAGAATATTCTGGAGGCTGTACTTATTCAACCCACTTTCTCTCTATTTTGTTTTACTTATCAACTCTCTTCTCTCTTCCAAGTCTAATTTGTGTTCTTTTTTTTAAAACATTCATCGAATCTTACATGGGTTACCTTGCCCGCAGGCCCTAGTCCTTTCTTTAGGTATGCCTCATAAACCATTTTTTATCGTAAAACTCAATATCATTTACCGGGCCCTCAATATTTCCTTTGTTATCAATATTCCTGTCATTTTATAATTGTTTATTGTTTTATGCCATTTTAGATTTTTAGATTTATATAATTATATGTTATGATTATACAATGCTTTTTATTATGGTTTGTGAAATAAATACGAATGAAATGAATCGAAATGAAAAATAAGCCTTCTGACTCAAAACATAATTTTAAAAACACTCGATATCCCCATTTAAAATACGTGAAATATATGGGTATAAGCTAGCTTGTACAAAACGACGAACTAGCACGAAATACAGTTTTCCGGAAGATAGCAGTAGTCTGCTTGAAGTCTACAACAGAACCGATATTAAATCCGTAAATGCGTTTGTTGCAGGTGTACTTTATTTGATCTTGAGGCTATTTCTTTTTATTTTGCATTTATTTAGCTATTGCTGCCTGATTAAAATCAGCTCGTCAATGAAAAAAAAATCAGCAGATTTAGAATTGAAGTTTATTTACAGAAATTTGCACCCAAGAGATTTTTTCTTTCATCTCAAGCTATGTTGAAACATTATTCATAACATTAAGTCATTATTACAACCCTGCATCATCATTGTGCCTGGTTTTTGTCATCTCTGATCGGCATATCTATTATACTTTCTTCTTTAGGCCCTTAAAACAAATCGTAACTGAATTATTGGCGCGCACAGCAGAACAATAATACCTCCATTGAAAAAGAAAAAGGACGCTGCTTTAAATATGACTGATTAGCGATAGCATCGATGCTATCTAGGTTTCGAGACTATTTTGGTCATGACCAGATAGTTTTAAGACCAAACGCTGTCTGAACGCAGATAGTCACGAGATAGAAGCGAGTTGGAGCTAGGCTTCGAAACTATTCAGGCAGCGAGTTTGGCCCGAGTAAATCTCAGGATCCAGCGACAAAGCATCGATGCCCCCGGGGGGGGGGGGCACTCAACCTGTTTTTGGATGTGGGTGTGCCGCTGCCAATCTCAAAACAGGGGGCTAAGGAGCTAAATGGTTAATTGAGGAAGCTCATTTTTGAGGGTCTAAGGAGCTAAATGGTTAATCGAGGAAGCTAATTTTTGAGGGCTCATGGGCAGAGCTAATTTTAGCTGCTCGCGATCTCACTACTCTGGTACACATACGGTGCATGAACTGAGTCAACGGTGGCAGCGCTGTTTCTAACGCTGTACATGCCGCGCCACTGCACTGACTCGATGTCGCATGCAGATCGCTGAGTCGCCGCTAGCACTAGTAATACCGCGTTCAGTTAGGGGGCACTAGGCCGCCCAGCTCCCCCGCTGCGCTGGCCTGGGAGGCTAGGGAGCGACCGTTCCCGGACGCGTCTTTTTTTTTTGTAACCAAGCCTAGGCAGATTTCGCATTTTTTCATGAATATTCATGACGCAGGGTCGGGAAACGGTTCCGATTGGTCTTCATGAAAGCACGGTCGGTGGGGGGAAAAAAGTCCCTGGCCTGCACGTACGTACGCACGCATATTACGTGCAGCGCTATATTTCGATGGTGTGTGTTCAACGTGTAGGCGCCTAGCCTACGTTCATGTATGTATTGTTTAATTCTCAACATATTCACCCCACCTATGCAATGTGACACGTAAAAAATTGGATTGAGCAGTCAATTTCAAAATCAAGTTTTGCATTAATTTACTGCATGTGCGTAGGCTAGATCTAATTTAGTAATTAGCTCTTTTGAGGACACCCTCCTTTTCCGACCAAAATTGACACTGCCACTGGCATTACTCTGAAAATAGGTCTAGGCCTATAGGCTATGCGTATATTGACAATTGCCCATCGTAATGTTCTCCACAAATGAACTTTACAACAATATGCAGAATCAAGACACAGACTCTAGGCTAGGTCTAACAACGTTAGAGTCTTACTGTTCACGTTAGAAATTAAATTTCCTTGCATGCACACTGTAATTAGCACTTGCACCCTGCTCCTGTAACGCACATTGCCCTGAGTTAGAAGAACTGCAAGAGTCTTCAGGATCTAGACTGAAAGAAGCAGACTACTACTAACGTTCCAATGGTACTAACGTTAGTACCATGCAAGAAAACAAATTATTTTGGTGACCTTTAGTTTTAGCTGATGAAAACAAAGTGCGTAACTAGTTATTGTAGGTAGGCATAGATCTAAAATCATCTAGATGTAGATCTACCCCATCATCAATCATTTACTAGTACTGATTAGATCTAGGTCTAACTCATCATGCTCATTGACCTTAAAATAACATTCACTTAATCTAAACTTAACTGAAATTGAAAATTGTAACAAAATTGGTCTAGTTAGAGTAGATCTAGAGTAGTTAGAGTCTTGGCTAGAGTCCTGCAAATTTGATGATATCACACCATCACATTCCGATTCCATTTTGAAGTTGGGTCTACCACACGTCTATTATTTAGGCCAGCATTTTGAGGGATACGTGGAGGCAATTCTAACTCTTATATTAAGATCTAACTTAGATCGATAATAGATTCAGTGCAAAAACGTAGGCTAGGCGCCTACACGTTGAACACATACGATCATAATATATGCGTGTACGTGCGTGCAGGCCAGGGACTTTTTTCCCCCACCGGTACCGGCGACCGTGCTTTCATGAAGACCAATCGGAACCGTTTCCAGACCCTGCGTCATGAATATTCATAAAAAAATGCGAAATCTGCCTAGGCTTGGTTACAAAAAAAAAAGACGCTTCCCGGACAATGGGCTGTGCGCATTGTTTTCTCATATTCTAGGGAGCGAGTCGGAAGCCAATCGAGGTGCGGTTAGTGAAAATCTGAAAATCGCATATCATGGGAGCGACCCGAGAAGGTTGAAAATGGGGGACGTCACAGCGGCACATACATGTGTGACATATATATGTGAGTGCCCCCCCCCCCGGGAATCGATGCTTTGCGGTAGACCACCCACCGCGCTTGTGACTATTTGTAATGTGAACGCAATCGCTGCTTCACTGGTTGCTATCTGCACTCGCAACTTCGCATGTACCAATTATACTCGGGTCACCGTGTGTGGCGCAGTAATTTTGGCAGCGAGTGAGCGATGAATAGTCACAAGTGGGTGATAGAAGCAAGTCGATCATGGCCTGTATGAACGCAATGGAAATAGTTTCGAGATTTACAAAGCATCGATGCTAACATAGCATCAATGCTATGTACTACGTGTAAACGTTAACTATTTTTGGCCTGATCTACATAATTTATGTGTAATTTATTTATCACGAACGGTATCGTTCCATACATTCCAGTCAGAGTCAGGACCAGACTCTTGTATTTTGATTAAATTTTTAACTCTATTTCTCTTTCATTTTGGTCAATAATGTCAGTATTCATATTCATATATCGAGTCCCCCTGATTTGGCGTATTTGGAGTGGTGTCAAAACGCAGTTTGCCCACTCCGGCGCTCCCCTAACGAATGTCTAAACAAGAGGAGAAGCCAAGACGAAAAAAAAAAGAGAAAAATAAAATGAAAAAAAGAGGATCTAATTCATTGCGTACATAAACACTATAATTGTGTCCTTGTGTCCCTTTAAATTTTAGACGAAAAGGTAGGTCTATACGGGCTACGGTGCATGAAAAAAAACTCTGATAATTCTTTCTTTTTGTTTTTGAAATTATTCAGTTATTTTCTTGTTGCTAGTGTGTATTTTTTTAAAATATTTTTTTCGAAATTGTCTCAATCCTCGGTCCGCCCCTGAAACGTGGTCCTGAGTTACATGGTCCTCCGTGACCTCGGATGCCGACATCCTCAACGCTAAAACAAGAACGGTCCTTTACAACTTCACCCCACATTTCTGTGCTCCACCCTCGTTTTTTCGACGGGTGAAATTTTGGGGTTCGCGCGATTAGTGGAGTCGCGCTGCCGCTGCATGTGTATGCGTGTAGAGAAAGAGCAGCGTAGCGCAGTAAACCAAATATAAAAAACGGATGGAATCTAGACTAACGCCACTGCTGCTTTGATATTCTCTTTGAAACGCATTTGTCTTATTTTAACTTAAACATAAAGTTGAGTTCTGGTCATGGAATTATATTGTGACAGAAACTGCCAAGAAGCAACAGGGAAAGGTTGATTATGTAATATAGTCATGCATGGGAATTGGTTTAAGTTGTGAATTAGCTTTGTTATCAGGCACTTACAAGAATTTTTCTTTAAATTTGCTGGAAGTCACATGTTTACTGCACATAGAAATGGGTATATATGCATGAGACTACGCACACATGAATGTTTGGTTCACACTTTGCAGCTATTTCTCATCATATTTTCGACTCTGACTGCATTGAAGAGCCATATCTTTCTCAATTAAAATGTTTTACTTTAACATTCTGCACTCTCAGAAATGTTGGTTAAAAATCATTAGGTTGGTTAAAATATGAACCTATACCAAGTTACTGTTGGTTTAAAAGAATTGTATGTAAAACACATGGGGATTCTTTTTAACCAACAATTGGTAGTTTCATATTTTAACCAACCTAAAAAATTCTCTGAGAGTGTGTCACACTATCATAAAAATAATGAAAATGCTCACAAATTATTTTTCACCTATACCATAATTCAATGTTTTCTTTAAGATTAACCGGTGGTTGCTTTATATTGACCAATTAGAAAAAAGCATGCGGATCGATTACTTGTTTGTGTTCATATTTTTCGTACACTTCTGCCATTTAAAGGATTAATATACGTACCCCATGCACACGGAGCAGATTTACACCAAACAGAAAAGGCATTCACCTTAAAATGTGAACAATGGTTTTGGAGTGACATTATTCTTTAAATCAATAAGATTTGTTTTTTAAAGCAAAAAAGCGGGTTTGCTTGTATTGTCTGTGTCATCTTTCCTCGTTTGCCGCCTCCCTCAAGTACGCTAGTGCCTATGGCAACCGCCCCTGATCCACAACTGATTATACAAATTAATGTTCAAATGAGTTTTAGATTATAATCAAGATATTTTTAAAAGTCTGAAGACTAATATTGTCACATTCATATGACAGTTCTCGGCTTTTGAGTGCCCGTGTGTCGCAGCCGGCCTTGGAATAGACTATTCACCGGCATTTATTTCTTTTGCATTCAGTTACTGATCATAATTGTCAGAGTTGTCATAATTACGCTTTTGGGAATAAATTTGGCCCTTTGACCATCGAGCATTATTCCTATTGATTTTAGACCTAATTTTACCATAATTATTGTAGAGAAGTGACTTTTTAAAGAGAATTTTAGAGAAATTTGGAGTAAATAAGACATCCGTAAACGCTCATGACATTTTTCTTTTTTTGCTCTTCAGAGAAAGTTAAAAGACGTTTTCCCCCTTCTTTTTTGCTTGTCAGAGAGTTTTGAAGCAAAAAGACACCCAAAACGGCACGGAGCCGTTTCATATAGGTCCAGCATCATAATGTAGCGTAGTTTTTCGATGCTGCGCTCTTCACACTGTTACTGATACAATATAGTTGTAGCGCTTGCTGGAAGCCAACTCAGCACTTTCGTGATCATTTTATCGGCAGTACAGCACTTCCAAAGGTAAAATGCAAATAAAGATTTAAGTTTTATGTATTCAAGGTTTCAAGCGCATCACAATTTCATATCATTTTATTTTTAATTCATGAGATGGACTTATAACTACATGTACATGTAAATTCATTTAATTCGGTTATGGTGCTGGAAATTGATCGCGGGGCAATCGTCGCCGGAGCATCTGTCATACAACCACGCATGATTATCATGATCAGTGGCGGATTAGGGGGGGGGGGGCACTTCCAGCCGTGTCCCCTATTTTTTTTAATTGTGCTCCTTCCCCTTTTTGAAACTGATAACCTTCTTTCTTATTTTTTTTTTTTTTTTTTTTGCTTGTCAGAAAATTTTCGGAGATTTGTGTGTCCTCCTTCACAAATCCTGGATCCGCCCCTGAATCATGATGACATCACCTTCATTGATATATAATCAAAATAGCCATTCTAAGAGGCCAACACTCTAATGTAGTTAGAAGTCCATTGTCGTGATTAAAGTGCGGTGCGCCCGTAACTCATTGAATCTTGAATAATATACTAAAAACTAAAACTCAATTTTCATATTTCACTCCAGAAGCGCCACTAGTCAGGTTCGCTATATATATTTTTTTTCAAATTGGAGATTAGCACAACTATACATTTTCGCAATCGTTCGAGCATGGATAGTCCAAAATTGATTTTGGCATTTGCACAAACACAGGCATCATGGGTATGATGACCATTTTGGATTTCCAAAATGGTGGCCATAAAATGCATAATTTGCCTTATCTCAGCTTTTTGTTAAAGTATAAACGTAATGAAATGTGGTAATCCTATTTTTCCGGGTAGAGTTAAACAAATTGTGACATCATTAGACTTCTACTTCCAACGTTTCCTGGCATATGGAGGACGTTTGGGATTTTCAAAAAAACGTGTAATAGATATGTTGCCTTATCTCATTGTCAACCTATATACCTAGGAACGTAGTAAAAATATGTTCATCCTCCGTTTTCTGGGTCGATAAAACAATGTGTGACATTATGACACATCTAATCTTAATGCGTCGTCGTACATGGCTGCCATTTTGTCATATATTTATATATGTATATATACACACATTTTCATTTCTCACAATTATATATATATATGTGTGTGTGTATATATATATATATATATACACACACACATATATATATAATTGTGAGAAATGAAAATGAGAGAATAATGGTTGCGTAGCTTGAATGAAAGTTCCCCAGAGGCCAGAGCTGTCCTCCCTTTTTGAAATTTTTACAAGGGTTGAAAAAATGTCTCCGCCGGGAATCGAACCCGGGTCGTTGGCTTACAACGCCAATGCCTTAACCACTAGACCACGGAGACGGGCCTGGTGATTTCGGCGACCACAGATTCAATTGACCGACAGATTGACAAATCTTCAACCTTATTAATTAATTCCTTTGTCGGGGGTAGGTGAGTTTTGAACAAAGCCAAGCCGCATGCCTCAGCTGGATCCAAGCAAATGCTTTGAGATTCATGTATACATTAGAATAATATTATAAACAATTGTAAGGAAGTAACATAATTATACAACAGCTTTGGCAACTCTCTTGAAAATAATTATCATCATCATCAGCCATTACACCCAGTGGTGTGTAGGGCAGCAACAAAGTCTCTCTACCTCTGCCTATCCTGGGCCAGCCTAGCCAATGAACCCCATGAGTGCTGCATGGTTTTCATCTCCCCTTCGACTGTTCTTCTCCAGGTTATTCGTGGTCTTCCTCTTTTCCTTTTTGCCATCTGGGGTCCAGTGCAGTGCTGTTCTTGTGATTGACTGTGAGTCTTTACGGAGTGTGTGGCCTATCCATTTATACATACATACATACATATATATATATATATATATATATATATATATATATTGAGCAGGTACACCAATGATTAATATGCTCTGCTGTAAGGCATAGAGCACTCTTTGGAAGTACTCAATATTTCAACTTTCGTATATATATATATATATATATATATATATATATATATATTCCAGTCAACCTATAGCAACTTAACAACATATGTTAGTATACTTTGTTTTCTGGGTCAGAAAAAAACATTTATAAACCTAATGAAATATGCTAATCCTAAGTTTCTTGGGTCGAGAAAACAATCTGTGCCATCTACTCCCAATGCTTCATCGCATATGGCGGCCATTTTGAATTTTCAAAATAGCCGCCATAATATATATATATATACTGCCCTATCTCTGCTTCAAGGCAACCTAGAAACTTATTGGAATATTGTTTATATTCTAATACTATGTTTCCAGGGTCAGGAAAACAAGGGTGACATCATTAGACTTCTCAAACTCAATCAACTCTCCATGTGGCTTCAATCTTGGATTTTCAAAATGACTGACATAAAATGCATATTTTGCCCTTTCTCTACGTATGGGCAACATAAAAACTAAATGAAATATGTTAAGTTTTATGTTTCCTGGGTAAAGGTAATCCTTGGTGCTATCATCAAACTTAAAGTCACTTTAAGCTATGGGGCGGCTAGGGGCCCTCACACAAAATTTCATTGCGTCTCTGAACTTTCTGGCTTTTGTCAATGAGGTCTTGCATAGTTTTCTTCTTTTCAGTCAAAAATTTATATTTTTGTACAAATTGAATGAAAAACTGTAAATTTATTTTTTTCTTTGTAGATCATTTGTAATTTCTTCTTCTTTAATAATACGTTTCTATCTGAATGTTGAATTAGAAATAGCCCTTCTAATAACAGACCTAAAAAGCAAGAAATATGGTTGAAAAGCAATAAAATGCAGAAGAAGTTTCTTTCCTGGGGACCTAGTAACGAGGTATTCCATTAACCTGTTATTAATGAATGAACTACAATACTTGGAATCCAGTTTGCATACATTACTTGTTGCTATGTCTGACAAGCCTCTGGCAAGCTTTCAGGTTGTCAAGAACAACATTTGTTTCAAAAGTATGCATAAAATTTGAACACTTAGTAAACAGGTCTATTATAACAACATACTTTATTTGGCCCAAGGACGTTTAAAGGTACGTACTCCAATTATAGGCTACTCCGTTATAATAACATACATGCAGGATCAAGCAACTGCCGTAACGACGAACTACAACATTTAGATCGTGGATTTCCTACATTTTATAATTGATTTGATTTGATTTGATTTATTCACCATGCAACAATAACATCATGTGTACAAGATTTGTCACACAGTAAATATTGTTACAGGATTGAAACTAAAATGATAATAGCTGGTAAATGGGACCAGAAAATAGCACAAGTGCTAGTCGAGCCTGGCTCCTATCGTTCTCAACTTGATGTACTTTCAGTTCTGCTATCTAAGGTAATTAGTAAGGACGAAAATTAAAATGAAAAAGATATACAAAGAGAACAAGAAATAATTATTGAGTTTTAACCACTTTTTACGAAAAACAGAAAAAAAATATCAAAAGGTCACATTTTATTTGCTTTCAGTTCTGATATTCGAGGTAAATAGTTAAGCTTAAATAAGAAAAAAAAATCAAAATAAGATAAACAAAGTAAACAAGAGATATTGTGTGTTATACACACAAACAGAGAAAGATTCAAAACGTTACCTAAGTTTAGAAGGATCCGCATGTAGAGTGGCATGAATTGCGCCGATTAAGACCGATGAAATCTGTCTAGGGGCTGACGCCTCTTTTAATCATGAAAGTGCTCGGAAATGTTACGGGGGCAGTTTTGGTGGTCAACCAGACTTGGAATGATGTTAACGGATGTTTGGTATCACTGTTTTCAGGGACCACCCTGTTCAACTAAGGGGGAGTGGGTGGGGATGCGGTCGCAAGTACTGAACCCCACCAACAAGTATCTCCATGTTTTAGAGTGTAAATCTTGTCTATCATGCACTTGTTTTACTGATGGCCTAAATTGCTTTCCTGTCCTCCCCGAAATTGTAGGTATTGTTGTAAGTCAAACTTAGGAGAAAGGGCAGGAAGAAAAGGGAAGGCACTGACAGATTACGTTTCAAGTAACCATGATATTTTAAATGATTTGTCAAGACTCATTAATTTTCTTACTATTACAAAGTATACAAACAGACGATTGGTACTACAAAACTTAAAGATAACATTTAACAAATTCATAGTGACGAAGCTTTTCGACCTGCACTCATTGGGTCACAACGCAGGAATGAGAGAATACAAGAAAATACAAAAGTCAAGGAAGGGTGTGTATAGCGATCCGGTTATGATCCGGGCACGCTAGAATAATCGAAGCGCTTATACAAACTCCTTTTGTCGGCACAATAGCGGATCTCTCGACTGAATGAACAACGCTTCTAAGAAGCGAAGATGTTGAAAGCTGCGTGCTCGGGCAACAATAGTGAACTGAGCCGGGTTATACGCCTTGGAACAAGCCGGACTATTTAGCAAGTGCTGACCAATAGCAGAGTCGCTGTGACTGCGGCATTGAACATTAGCGACGCTAGCAGCGGTTTTGCAGTTACGCTTCGGCTGTGCTCGGCTACCAGCTGATGTCTGTCGTACCACGGAGGGTACGTGCTGTTTAATGCGGTCCGCTAGACGCTGAGATGTACGGCCAACGTAGACGGCTTCACACCGACAATGATACTGATAAATGACATTGCTCATTTGGGGGGAAGGCAGTACATCCTTGCGAACTGCGGGTAGCATTGTATCTATTCAAAAGGAGTTTGTACAAGCGCTTCGATTATTCTAGCGTGCCCGGATCATAACCGGGTCGCTATACACACCCTTCCTTGACTTTTGTATTTTCTTGTATTCTCTCATTCCTGCGTTGTGACCCGATGAGTGCAGGTCGAAAAGCTTCGTCACTATGAATTTGTTAAATGTTATATTACAAAGTACTTGATGAATATTACTTTTCACCAATTTGTCTCATTTTAACGAGAGAAAGGGGGGGGGGGGGAGGCATGAACATGTATGGTTGCAAATTCTGTACCCTGTCATCTGTTGCAGTGTGAATCATGTTATATTCACTTGCAACCAGGCCCTGACTTATAAAAGAGTTGCGATTGATTACAAATTATTTGCAATCGATATCAATCGCAACTCTGTACAAAGAGATAGGAGATGCGTTTGATATCAACTACAATTTATTTGTAATCAATCGCAACTCTTTTATAAGACGTCATAATTATAATATATTATTGGACAGGTAGCCTTTCATTGGGTTCTGGACAGGTAGCCTTTCATTTGGTTCTGAACACACATCATCGGTTATTTGTATCATAGCAACGGGAACTAATAAACATTTGTATATCACTTAACTATGTTCATACTGAATCACTAAACATCACACTTCATATTAAAATATTCATCTGCATGACAATAGCATGTACTACCGAAGTATTCCATTTGATCACGACTCCTAATGTTACCAACGTTAGGGAGATGGCATCCCTTAGTAACCAATGTTGTTATCGATTTTCTGTTTTAGCTAAATGAAAGTGTCAACTTTCAATCATATTTTTGGCCCAGAATTGTTTTGCAAATCGTCAGTGAACCCATTAAATGTGTTATCATGTTTCATGATGATTTATTATGGTAAACTGAGCTTCTATTCGAAAATTAGCTTCAAATTTGTTCATTACGAATTACACCTAGTGGTGATGATTATGCAAATGCTAACATCAATTTGAGAATTTCCCATGTTCTAACGATTTTAAAATGTATAGTTTTGTTAATCTCCAAAAATTGTAAACTATATTCTATTTTCTTACATAGTTAACCATACTCTACTGCCGATAAAATGGCGACGACTTGGAACATGTCCTAAACCTTCCAAAGTGCCCCCCGAGTTCGTCAAATATTATACCGATTCATGGATTATAGACTTTGCGAAATAAATTCAATGGGGATGCGTATAAACTAGTCGCAAATCCATACTTTGGGCTCGGGAGAAGAGGCGTCGATTCCGAAGGAAGTGACACCCCCCACCCGGATTTTTTTCTAAAGAAATTAAAAATAAGGATAGCAAATAATGGGTAAAGGCTACGTCTCACTGTTTAGACACCAACATGTTCTAAATTGGGGGGAGAGGGAGCGAGGGGAGAAGGGTGGCCGCCAAAAAGGCTCATATTTTTAGGAACAAACAGTAGAAAGACGGCAGTGGTTATTGTCTGAATTTAGAATTCTGTATGCTTTCTATTTCGATCAGTGGAAATATCATGGTTCATCATACTTTGCAAATATATTTCTGATATTTTCTGATATTTCTGATATATATCAGTGAAACCAATCATACTGATTGCATCCATTTGGAATTCGGAAATTGCACTGCACTACATTACTTATTTATACTCTGCAACCTCGTCATCACAATCGTTCATTTTTCAATTTGTACTTTCAGTAATAACCTGAATGATTCAGAAGAGCGAAGCTGAGAGATGTGCTGTATTAAAGACTTTGAGCTTGTTTCTCTCCGAATGGATTTCCATTTTCAGAACTTACTATCTGGGCCCCGTTTCATAAAACTTATTGTCAATAACAAGTTACGATAGTTGTTATAAGCTACTGAAATCCTTGCATCTGATTGGCTGAGAACAAATTAGTCATAGAAATGTGGCGGTTGTTAATGATAACAAGTTTTATGAAATGGGACCCAGCTTTGATGTCGCCTTTAACACAGTTATATCGCCTACACTCTTTACTGATGACGGACGTGTTTCTATCATTACATTCATTATCACATCAGAAAAATGCAGACTAATGATATTAGTCTGCACATGAACCCACATTATTATATAGTGACAGCTATCCAAGAAAGAGTTAATGGATGTATTATTTAGATTCATCATTATTTTATTATTTTTTCAGTGAGACGTCTGCCAATCACTGTGGGTGACGTAGAACATTTTGCACTTCGGAGCGGTAGTTATAGTATTTTCAGCAGTGACTATGACTCCGAGCAAACCTCTATGATTTCGCCCAAGCAATTGAAGATTTGAGATATATTTTTATTGGCCAGAGAATCAATATAATTTAGCGAAAATGTATTTACTTGCAAATTACGCATGCAATCTATTTTTCTCAAGGATATTCATGACATTCGCCATTTCAACCAGTTTTTGAGGTGAGTCGATTAAGTCCATTCACTTCAGGTGACTTTTTAAGTCTACTGTAAAATGACTCTTTGTTCTCTTTTCTAATTACAGACTGAGGGCTAGATACCGGAATGTTCCAAGATCTTCACTAACGCATGGTAAACAGCCGGAAATCATACAAATATAAACTATTATTGCAAGATAATAATTGAGGACGAATGAAATATGGAATTCTGGACTGAAGTTACCGGTAACGAAACACTGTGGACGGTACAAACTCAAGGATGGACGAATCGGCCTTTTGAACCACTGAAAACCCCTGGTGCCTCAATTTTTCAGATGATGGAGACTGCTGAGCATTCAGTAGTGTCTGGCAGCAACGCAACTACAGATTCACCATGGAACAGTTCTATGTCGGAAAATGGTGAACTCTTCCAGTTCACTTTTGAAAACTGTCTTTTCATCCTCCTTGCATCCTTGATGTCGTTAACTACGGTTCTGGCGAATGTTATTCTCATCATTCTTGTGTGTGTCGACGCAAGGTTACGTCGCTATAGCAACTACTACATGATCAGCCTTGCTTGCGCCGACCTCATAGTAGGGGCCTTTGTCATCCCGATGTTCAGCTTATATACTATCTTGGGAAGGTGGCCTCTAGGGTCCCTCGTCTGTGAACTCTGGATCATTGTTGACTTCACGTGCGTCTCGGCATCTGTCTTTAGCATCAGCATGATTTCACTGGACCGTTACTGGGCGATCACACAGCCTCTGAAGCATATCCAAAGACAACGCAGGAAGAGGGCGCTCTCGATTGTTTGCGGCATTTGGATTCTGGCGGTACTTTGCTGGACTCCTGCCATCATAGCAAACAGATTTATCTTGGGCAGCTTCGCCGTAGACTCCACTTGTATGTACCTACCGGGTTTCATTTATGTTCTGCTTTCAAATACCATTATATTCTTCTTTCCGATGGTCTCGATGGTTTGTCTTTATGCCAAGCTGCTGTACGCTTTAAAGAAACATCTGCGTGGGCTGACAGAAGTTACAGAGATGGAATCACCAGATCCTGTTTATGCCAGGACATTCTGTTGTTGTAGAGAAACCATCAATCATGAATCCACGGTGGCGGGTAACATGCCAGCGGCCTTGTCAGTTTCGACCATATCTTTTTTAGTTGATTCTTCAAATAATCTAGACAGAAACACCGGAGAAGCACGTTCTAGCAGGTCTAATTCTGATATGCTTGGGGTTCCTAAGCTTAAAGCGACGAGTTACCATCCCTCCAAGGACGAAGCAATGAGACATCAAGTAAAATCTGCAGAAAGGGTGGAGCCCTCACCCCGTGTGCATCAAGAGACACACCTGACGCGTCCAACCAAGGATACCTACAGTGGTGATCTTAGAGCAGAGCGTATTCATCAACATCATCTCGCGAAGCATCGCCTCCACCAAAGAACAGCCCGAACGCTGGGCATCATCGTGGTAGCATTTCTGGTATGCTGGCTTTTCTTCGTGATACTCTTTCCAATCAATTCGTACTGCAACTGCATCCCGTTGTGGCTCTATGACATGTCCTACTGGCTTGCATACCTGAACTCAACACTGAATCCTTTCTTGTACGGATTCAGCAAAGACTTCAGGAAAGCATTCCGAAGATTAATTAACTCTTCAAAGACATCTCAAAACAATTCAGTATCTAATTAAGAGCATCGCCTTAAGGGCATTGACGCACCTTACGACTTGATTTTTGACTGGATTTGGAAAGAAATGCTATAGAGTACCGAAGTGATGACGTCACAAAAAGCTATTTTTTCATTTTGACATTTTTTATATATCTCAAAGGAACATGGTGAAAAACATCCAGGGCCCAAATGTTATGGCAATTGGCTCATTGGGCCCCCGAGATATGGCCGCATGAATACCTCCTTAGCCCCATTGAAGTTAGTGTTAAATTGGCCTGGTTCTAAACTGTTAAGAACCAGGCCAATTTACACTGACTTCAATGGGGCTAATTAAATATTCATATAGCCATACCTTGGGCCACCATGAACTGATTCATGTCAAATTTGATGTGTGAACGTTTTCCATCATGCTCTACCTAAATATGGTCCTAAAAATACTGAAATACAAAAATCAAAATTTGATGACGTCACACTTCGGTACTCTATAGGATTAATATTTAAGGCCTTTCAGTTGGAGAAAAGGGAAAAATCGGCTCCGTCCAGTGACCGGTATGACGTCACGACGATTCGCAGCCGATCGGACATTTTCTCAGAAAGCAATTAAGGCATAACGCCCTGTAATTTCGATATAACTTTACCTTTCACAATAGGGAACCCTAATCAGGAATCGGGAATCAGGAATCAGGAAGGAAATAGGTTTCGAATGTTCATATTTAATCATGCATATTTCAAGTGCTTTCAAATTCCAATCGTAGTCGGGTGGTAAGATGTGGGGGGACTTTATACCTTTGAAAGGGTACTCAAAAATAATACATTGAATCTGCTTTGGTGCAAGTCTCTTTAATTCCCCTTTTTTAACTTCAAATTTTATCATGCCTATACTGATGCAATGTGATATTACAATTATGATTTTGTTTTTTATGCCGTTGCTTTCTTTGTATATTCTGACATGCAGACGAAAAATTTGAGTGTGTATCACTATGAACGCGATGACAAAAGAGAGCTCCTCATTGTACCCTCCACAATTGTTCTGGTAGACAAAAGAACATCCCTAAATTGCTATTATGTAAAATAAGTAGAACAGGTGAATATGCATGTGACACCTATTCTACATATTTTTACATTATAGCAATGAAGGGATGTTCTTTTGTCTACCAGAGCAAGTGTGGAAGGTATAATGAGGAGCTGTATATTTTGCCCGCTTCTTTGTTTGCCATGTTCATAGTGTATAGAACGATCATCCTTAATTTGTTGAGTCTGAATTGTCCAATAGAATTGTTTTACATTGAGCTTACATTGGTGATTGGTCGATCTAATTTTTAAAAATGTTTTTACTTCTACCCCTGATTTTAGTTATGTTATTTTGACTTTGTTTTTATATGTAGCTGCTTTCTTGGTTATTTTGAACATGGGCGAATCCAGAATTGTCCGAAGGTGGAGGGGGCGGGGGGGGGGAAGCGGCGAAAAAAAAATTGCATTGATTTTTCGCATTAACTTGATTCGGCCGTCATATTGCCCTCTCTTTGAGGAGGGGGTGGGGGATGGGTGGGAGCAGAAACAATTGTCCGATTTTTCCCTCGGAACTATTTTCCACTTGGAATCCCGCCGCGCCGCCCCTTCCAGTCTTTCTATGGGGAGGGATGGTAGCAAAATTATACCCCTTAAAAAGATTCCCGGGACTTATTTTCCCGCGGCGATTATGCCGGCCTATTTATGGGTGCGAAATGAGGGTGGGATGAGCCCCCTGGGTCTGCCTGCTTCGAGAACTGACATACAGACCGAGTATATTTAATGTGTAGATCGTTCATATTAATTTATTCTGAAGTAGCTGATATGAATGTTTACACTTTTCTTGCTTTGTGGAGGTATAATACATATTTTCCACTAGTTTTTATCTCAAATTTGATGCATCCTCATGCAATATGATTTTGATTTTGATTTTGATTTTGTAATTTCTAAGACTTAAACCAGTGACAAAACAAGTCATAAGGACTTGCTTTGTCACTGGTTTAAAACTCTCTTGGACTTAAATATAAATCCCTTGGACTTAAAACTAAGTCTTAAAAATTAAGAGAGTTGGTATGCTGAGAACTGACATACAGACGGATTTATTCTTAGTGCGTAGATCATATCCTTTAATAATTTTATTGAGTCGAAATTAGCATGTAAGCATTTTAACATCTTATCTTACTGAATTGTTAAATCCATATAAATCAGAAAGAATGCTACGTTCCAGTGCCAAGTCTCTGCTTTGTGTTCCACAAACCACGACAAAGTCACGGGGAAAGCTATTTCTCATACGCAGCCACTATTTTGTGGAACAAATTGCCAGAACAACTCAAAATCATAGGAACCTATGACACCTTCATCAGTACTTTGAAAACGTTTTTTTTTTTACCACTTATGAGTAGTCAGAAACATGAACCCTGTGCATATTTGCCTATGTGTTATGCGCTATATAAAAATGTTTAATTATTATTATTAATATTATTAACAGCTCGGTTCTCCATAGGTTCGTAATTCCGAAGATATATTTTTTCAAAAATAAGATGGGGTTTATAACTTCTACGGAAAAAGTGAACTTTGGGCATGGTGGGAATAAAGAAACTGACTATATCGAACCTTCGAATAACCAAAATCCTTCCAGTTTCCCACAAAGTCTCCAGTCTTGAACGTTCGGCTTATTGAACCTTATTCAATTAAAATTAATGATGACCCTCTAAGGCTCTAGTAGACCTACATACATGGAGACATTCGTTTGGAATTATGCAGCTGCAAATTAAAGGACTTCAAGCGTGGCGTACAAATGAATTATGTTATTTATGCACATTTATATTTTATTGAAAAAAAAACACTGACCTGATCAAGTTGGTCAAACAAATGGACAAGTGGTTCATGTCTACTTTGGTCAAATTAATGGAAACGACATCGAAAACTAAATCAGCCAATAAGGTAGTATACAGGGCATCAAAGTTAAAATATTTATGTACTAGTCATTAGCTCAACACAACACAAAGGCGTACAAGGCAAAGGAGGACAGGGGCTAGGGGCTGTAGCCCCCTCCGAGGATGTTGAAACTACCAATATTCGGGCAGGATTTGGGCAGCAATGCGGTCTTTTTGTAATAACTTGGGTATTTTTTGATGACGATAATAATACTATGATAAGAGCCTATACACTGTATCAACAGTAGAAGTCACTATCCTAAAGTATATAGGCCTGTCAAATATTTGCTTGCTCGCGTGTCAAAAAAAAAAATGTTGTGGTCACGCCCCCCCCCCCTCTCTTTGTAATAACTTGGGTATTTTTTGATGACGATAATAATACTATGATAAGAGCCTATACACTGTATCAATAGTAGAAGTCACTATATAGGCCTGTCAAATATTTGCTTGCTCGCGTGTCAAAAAAAAAATATGTTGTGGTCACGCCCCCCCCCCCCCCCCCCCCGTAATGCCACCCCTGTCTGGGACACTGCACACCACCGAAGTATTGCATGGTCAGAGGAACTGGGGGCGGCCGCCCTCTAAAACCTACTCAAAAAGGGAAAGGATCAGAAAAATGAAGAAAAGGGACCAAAGGGACCAGCTTTGGCGAGCACACGCGATACAAAATCCTGATTTCCTTGGTAATAATTATCTTCACCTTATACTTTGAACTTTGCAGTAAAATAGGACCTATGAATTTAACTGAAATAGTTAAAAGATTGAATGCAAGTTCGATTCACCTAACTTGAATAAAATAAATAACAGTATAATACAGCAAAGTAAACACCCATGCTCTAATTTAAATTTCTGCATGTACTGAATAATAATAATAATAATACCACTATTCTTGTATAGCGCATATCACATTATGATACAACGTCCCTATGCGCTTTTGGATATTATTACCCTGGCTTTAGCTCCGGCAGCCGTAAATCAGCGCACAGTGCATTTCAAGGAATAAATCTTGCCAGGTACCCATTTACTACACCTGGGTTGAGAGTGGCAAATGTGAATTAATGTCTTGCCAAAAGACGCTAGTGCCGGGCTGAGATTCAACCCTCAACCCTTTGATTGAGGGTCAAGTGAATGAACCACTATACCACGACACATTTATCTATATTTTGTTAAATATTGATAAGTAACAGTTTTGAAGATAGCCTGTACTACATGCACTGGGGTCTTTTCGTCTAAGATTTGAAGCCAAGTAATCCAGCAATAAAGCTGAATGATCAGTCTGACAAAAAACTCCGGATCCTTCATATTCTCCTTCATTAAATCTCCTACCGTTTTCTTTCAATTTCAATATAAAAATCATAGAATGAGCTCCAGCATGCATAGAGAGAGAGAGAGAGAGAGAGAGAGAGAGAGAGAGAGAGCGCGCGCAAATGCCCTAGTTATATCAAACGTTTTTTCAAGTATGACCACAGTTTGCTCCCGTTACCCATATATTCGACAATAACACTTCGTAGAAGCCATGTTCCATTTGTAATGGATTATAATTCTATAGAATATTTTACTCAGATGTTCGTTAAATTAAGTTTGTTGCTTATCAGAATCTTCTTTTGCTAGAGAAAATCCCTCTTTTGAGAAAGATTTCTAAAAGATATTATTCATATAGTCATTTTTTTTCCCTCCAGTAATAATATTGAGTTTGGATGCATATATTTTACAGTTGAGCCTGATCAGCCTGAGAGTTTGAAGGCCTGTAGAAAATAAGGATGAAAATATTTAATTGAAGAAAGTAATTTTTTATGTTTCATTATGAAGGGCATCACCAAAGGAGTTGAAATTTGATAAATTTGGTTGCCATGGTCGCCTACTAAAAGTATATTCCATAAATTATTCAATGCCACGGACGGACAAAATGCCTACTCTTAATAACCGATCAGGCTCAGTACATTTATCAATATTTTGTTCATTATTAATAAGTAACAGTTTAGAAGATAGCCTGTACTACATATTGTACATCACATGTTGAGCACATGCCTGCATCATGTCGTACTTTGGCCTCGCCAAAAGCAGAATTCACCCGGCCATATTCTGCTCTATAATGGCTCCATTCATAGGTGATTATGCAAGTAACCGTCACCTCATATTTAGGCAAGGTGCCGACTTTGTAATTTTCGATTCTTTTCGATAAGCACTATAAAATGATTTTCTTTATCCACTGCACCAATGGTGGCTGTCACTTTAGTAGTTTCAATATTTCTGCTCGCTGATTCACAAAAAAATTTAGCAACTGGAAAGTTGATATTCGGGCACGACAAGTCAGCCTTCTGGCAAAATTATGCCTGTACCCCTAGCTTTTGCCCCCAATTCCACTTTCGGTGTGAATGATTTCCTTTAAATTTGCCCCCCCCCCCGACAAGATTAAACTTACTCAATTCTCGTTGTATATGTTGCAATGTCTGTATATTACGCTGTATTTTTATATGTAAACCTATATGTCCAACACTCAACTTTACACTGTAAAATGTCTGAAATGAATAAAAGCGAGCACTTATGTATATCACAAAATTGTAAATATTATCATTATAACACAGAGTTCTTGTAAATTAGAATTGGGTGATATGCCTATTCAGAGCAAATTAGCTGTTTACTATGTCTAAACAACACAAATATAGCACACATAAAAAAAAAGTTTTATCACATTTCATTACTTGCATATTTGTTGATAGATATACTTTCAATACAATAATCTGAAGATGATCTAGGCTTTAACCCAAAACATTCAAATGCCTTTAATGTTGTGTGAATGCACCACTTCAATGAATAAATCACACAATTCAATAACAGTCACCAATATAGAAATATATCACAGAATAATAAAATCTGAATAAACACAAACTTTCCAAAAAGATGTTGCTTTACAATCATTTTATTTGATTTCTAGTACTGAGTAAAACTTTTATAACCCTGTTGGAAAAAACAAAGGATATCTTTAATTTGAACTTTGAATGTTGGAGTATTAAAAACATGTACCACTTTCACAGTGGCTGCATGTGCATCAATCATATAAATTTGATTTCCCAAACTCAATTCCAGGTCTAACCCTAACCCTATACTTTTATGCAAAAAGCTTCCTATAGTATAAAAACAGAGTCTTTCAGATAACTACCGAGTCTGGCAAATGATGAAATGACACTCATTCCTCCTTATTTACATTATTACTTCAATCACTCATATTTCTAATTGTATAATAATAATATATAAGATTTATAAGGCGCCGAATCGACTTGGTGATCAAATGCAAAGGCGCAACTTGTGCAAAAGATGAAATACATCACAAATAAGCAAAAGTGCAATACGAGAGGTACGGACATGAGGTAATATGGTAATCAATTATAGGCCAAATTAAACAAGACAGTTATTTTTGAACACTTCAACAGAACTGCTATTTCTAATCCCTCGAGGGAGAGCATTCCATATCGACGGCCCAGCATGAGCGAAGGTTCGCTCCCCCACTTAAGCCTAGGAATAACAAGTAAGCCAGAGAATTGAGAACGTAGCAGTCTAGAGGGAATGTAATGCTTGATCAAACCAATGTTGTACTGCGGAGCAGAGCCATGTATACAGTGAAATAATAAAAGAATCTTGAAAACAATACGTTCTTCTACAGGCAACCAATGAAGTGATTTGAGAATTGGTGTAATGTGACTGTGCTTGTTGGAGAGGGTCACGACACGAGCGGCATTCTGTAATTTTTGTAATTTTGCAAGTAGGTTGTGAGGCAAACGAAACAAGAGGCCATTACCAAAATCCAAGCGAGATAAGATTAAAGCATGAGAAATTTTCTCAGTGGCACTACGGTTAAGGTATTTACGAATAAAACCTAAATTGCGTAACTGATAACGAACTGATTTTGAGACATATTGAATTTGTGTAGACATTGTCATATTTGAGTCGAGAAACACACCAAGGTTACATCATACATTGGATAAGGTAATTTCATGTCCAGCAAGAGTAATTGGAGTGATGGAAATCTTCTCTATTAAACTGAGTCTTAGAACCGTACATTACAAATTCACATTTAGCAAGATTTAATTTTAGTGAATGTGAGTTCAACCAATTATGAACATCTTGTACACATGTCTCAAGATTATGGATAGCGCTGGCTGCATTGCTCTGATTGAGTTTGAAAGAAGTATATATTTGAATATCATCAGCATAAACATAAGAGCGTGGTGATGAAAAATGTTCTTCAAACCGGTTAAATACAACAAAAACAGGGTGGGCCCGCCCACAGAGCCTTGCGGAACTCCGCATGTAAGAGGTAAAAAATCTGAAAGGCAACAGTTTTTCATGACAGCTTGGGAATGACACGACAGGTATGATTTAAACCATTCCAGGGCTTGACCTTTAACACCTAGCGACATGAGGGTATTCACCAAAACAGTATGGTGAACAGTGTCAAAGACGGAATATAAATCAAGGATTAACATTGCAGTTACCTTTCCACCATCTCCTGGAGAATAAATTTGGATACATATAGTATAGTGCTACATGTATCTCTTCCTGAGCTACATATGCTCTGAGCCACATAGAAAGGTATGTCCTGTTAAAGCAATTGCTTGCAAGGCGTCCTGTCTATTCCAGACATTGACAATCCAGGATTTACATCTACTACATACGTACATGTATATACCTACAACGTATATACCTATACATACATTTTCTTCCAGATTTTAGTATGTTATAGCTGAGACTATAAGCTTTTACAAGTGTGGTCTCCAATTTTTGATCAGATGTCGGGATCATGCCCAATTTTTAACTACAAAATGGGATTGATTTGAGAATCCCATTTTTCGTTTACGTGTTATCTCTATGGGAAATATTTTGGTATATTGGTTATAGCACTTGCCTCTCATTCCGGTGACCCAGGTTCGATCCCGATGGGTCCATTAAAAATGTATATATATTCCACTGGATCGGGATTTAGGGAGACACACGACAATGCGGATTATTCCATCATAATAGGGACTAGTGTCTTAGGGAGGCACCATGGACAAAGAGGGAGACAAACAAGTGTCTCCCAAACGAAGATCTAGTGATATATATATATATATATATATATACACTATAGATTCAGATTTCAGATTTAGATTTTATTTCATTACATTTTCATTTTTCAAAGTACATGTATATAAAAATATGTCTTGTGCAATTAACAATGTACAAAATAATTGACAACACAACTTAGTGCAGAAACCTTTTCAATCATTACAAGCAAAATAAAGTGCATTAAAGTTTGAGTTGCCAGAAAAAAAAAAGTAACAGCAATGAAGACTACATTAGATTAATTTTATGAAAATGAGAATGAAAACAGAGACCAGCATAGAAGCAAAGCTTGTAGAAGCGCTGGTCCCTGGCAAAAGATAAATCATGAATACAGTACATAAAAACTAGACTGGGCAATCATGCATAATATGCCCAACAAAAGGGAAAAAGAAGAAGGCAGATACATGGCCATGGAAAGCAAACAAATAGCCATAACACACTTTCCATCGAAGAGAAAGCATTGAAAAATAATGTGAACACAAAAAGCTGGGAATAGTAACAATTTAAAGGAGTAAACTTTACAAAAGACAGAACAAGAAGGACAAAGCGACAGGGGGTGAGGAAGGGGGTGAGGAAGGGGGTGGGAAAGGGGCAGGATCTGGAAGGTTTCATTTAGTCTATAGATTTTACTACACAGGTAAACAAGAATCATCATTGAGGGATCAACGTTCATAAAAAGTAATAAGTGATTTTTTCAATTTACTTTTGAGTGTACTCAAACTTATACTGTCTCGTACATTTAAAGGGAGGGAATTCCAAAATTTAGGAGCTGTAAATGAAAAAGCATTCTGGGTTAATGCGGTACGAGTTCTTGGCAAGTGATACAGATTGATTTGTCTAGTAGGATAATGATGGATCTCATTATTTACTGTAAATATATTATTGAAGACAGAGGGCAATTCATGATTATGATACTGAACCATAAGTACAGCATGACTGAGGCAGTAAATATCATAAATTTGTAGTACATTATTAGAGTGAAACAGACCATCAGTGTGGTGGCGATAATTGACATTACTTTATACCTACATCATCTACATATACCTATATATGTACTTACGCATATGACTAGCCATTACTCTTCTGTGGAAGATACTGCAATGGTTTGCCACATCCTGCAGGTTCCATAGCTATGCTATCCTTAGAGTAAGGAAGCCATCATGGGAAAAGCCTCAAATACTCAATAATGCTGATTATTCTCCAGTCATTTAACCCTTTCAAGACAACTGACCACATTTTGTGGTTTGGCTCAATAACTTTTGATTCAGAGCTCTAAATAATATACCAGATGCATGAGCAAAATATTGTGCACAACCTGTGTTCATTTTTGTTGCATGACCATATTGCATTTGACACCAGGAATTTCAAAGAGGAGAATAAGCTTTAAAATCCTTAAATTGGCAACCCATTGAGAGGGTCAAAATCATTGGTTTTTTTATCAAAATCTTTTCAACAAAGTTCCTAACCATGTTTTCAAAGACATAAATCTTATTAAAACCATGTAGCTCTCAAAGAAAAAAATTATTGTTGCCAATTTGAAGAACAAAATGTGATCAATTTAGCCCTTAAATAATTCGTGTCATGAAAGGGTTAAGTTGAATTTAATGAAGTTCCTTCATGGGAGCACAATACCTTTTGCGTACAATGCAAACCACTAGTATTTTTATCATTTGTCTCCTTGCGTAGTATTATTCAATCTTGCATTGCAAATGAGCTTTTCAAATGGGGTACAGCAAATTATAGCTTTATGTATGTTACAATAAATGAATTACCGGTTACCATGCAGTAACACATACATTATAATGTATATTTTGAGATCCTTAAGGGATTCGGTAACTTTGTGGAGACTTGATTTAATAAATTGTTGAAGTTTGATTTCTGTCTTTTATAATGATGTTCAGAAGGATAAATAAATAGCCAGGCAAAGAAAGGTTTTCAAATATATAATGCTATTATTAAGATATCTATGACTGAATACTCCCATTTACAAAAGTGTATGGTCACTCCGCGAACTCACACACGGTCGTGTATATAAGACACAACCTTATGAAGAAATCGCAACTCCGTGTCAAACGTTTCGGCGCGATCCACGGAGATCCAAGGCGATCCAAAATGACGTACCGCTGGACCACCTCTGGGGAGTGGTCCACGAGAGATAGCGCAGTCTAGAGCGCGCAAATTCGCATTTTCCTGTGCAGAGCGTGCCAAGATAGGAGCATGCCAGTGGACCTCCCTGGCGCGCGCCATGGGTTACCCCACGATAGTGCGATCTACTTTCCAATCTCGTAATGAGAACGAGGTCAGTAAGTGGCCGAGAGTCAAGCATGCATGGTCCCTCAACGCCAAGATCCCTGAAACGGTTTATAATTTCATGAAGCATTTGACCATCTCATACCCTGCAAGAATTATGTAATCTCTTCCACAGTGGCTGGAGATTCCATTCAGTTTAGAGCCCTGCTCACATCTGACCAGTCTTTTCAACTCCACAAGCCACCTCAGTCTCTTTCATAGTAGCCAGAGAATTCAGAGTGAATAGTCTTTCCATGCATAGAAGAATCAGCCATCACAATCTATTAAGTAACTGAGCCAGTTCACATTTGACAAATCTGACACCCTACAAGCCATCCTAGTCTCTTCCACAGTAGCTTGAGAGTTAAGTGTGAATTGTCCCTTCATGCATAATTATAGATCAATCTCTTTCTATTCAATATCTGAGCGCTGTTCATATTTCACCAGTCTGTCACCTCCACATGCCATCCTAATCTCTTCCACAGTGGCTGGAGAGTTGAGTGTGAATGGTCCCTTCATGCCTAGATCCTCCCTTGATGATGTAATGGCATGCTTGATGGCAAAGAACACAGACATGGCTAAGACAACAGAACACTCTCCTATGGCCTGCACAAGAAGGACAAAACAGAATAAAACTTGATTGAAAAAAATCCAGTATCTTCCCATTCTAACTGTAACATTATCGCAACAACTTTTAGGGAATCTAATTTTCAATTTCAAAGCCTGTAGAATTTATGTTCAAATTGAATAAGAATATGACTGTACGGATCACACATTTCAATAGGCCATGCATTATGTTATCGATATTGCCCTAATGATTTCTAAACGTCTTTGCAATAGTGTTCTTGAAAGCGCAACTTACTTTTGAGGAGTAAACAGTACTGATATTATCTAGGCCCTCCCTCAGCAGCATCACATTAAATTCAGCTGGTATGTCTGATGCTAAGGGGATCTTGTATGTCTGTGGAGATACCGTGAGGAGGGTGCCCTCTCTGGTCATCTTGAGTTGTTCCATGGTGAAGTATCCATATCCCTGGATGAAGCCTCCTTCAATCTGGGAAGGTAAAAAATGCAGAAGGGAAACAAAATATGAAAAATTGCATCTTGAAATGGTACTTCGAAATGCATAAAGTTGAAACAGATGTATAATTTATCTTCGAATGATACTTAAAATTTATAAAGATGAATAAACAATATTTGCATCTTAAAATGGCACTTAAAAATATCAAAGATGAAGGGTATCTATGATTTGCAACATTAGATATAAAGATGACAAATATGTATAATATTCATCTTTCAATCACACTAGAAAGATGAAAGATATTGAATAATTATCATCTTTGAATGACACTCCCAATACTGTTTCCTTTTGGTTGTTTTTTTCTTTCTGAAAACAACTTCCAATTAAGAATAGCATTTAAGATAAAAACACAATAACAAACCATACATATTATAAGCAGCAAGACAAAAAAAATACACAGGGTGAAATATTTTACCAAGTGGAGGAAAGACAAATTATTATATCATAGGCATAGCTAACCAAACCATCCCCAAGCTAATGGTTTCCCACATTTAGAGATAAAATTAATCATCAATTTACCTGGCCAATGTCCAGAGCAGGATTGATGCTTTTGCCGATCTCCATGACGAGGTCCGTTCGGAGGAGACGATGCTCACCAGTCAGGCAGTCGATCTCCACTTGGGATACCCCGACACCGTACGTGCTGTAAGTAAATGCGTTTCCCTTCTTTGTCTCCCAGTTCCAATCAATGCCTTCCATCCTTACGAGAAAATACAAAATATAATGCATAAATTTACAATAAATCTTAAGAAAACTGGAATTAGAAAGAAAAACAAGAAACCAACGAAGGAAAATCAATGTTACACTTGTGCGACCCCAACACAATGCATGCTGTAAGCGAATTTATTTCCCCAGTTTTTATCAATGCCTTCCATCCTTATGTGAAAATACAAATACAACACATGAATTTACAAAAAAATATTAAGAAACCTGGCATTAGAAAAAAGAAGAAGACACCAACGAAGGAAAATCAATATCACACTTGGGATACCCAACACTATGCATGCTGTATTAAGTGAACTTGTTTCCCAGTGTTTATCAATGTCTTCCATCCTTATGCAAGAATACAATATATTGTGTAAATTTACAAACAATCATTGAGAAAAATGGAATTTGAAATAAAAACCAGAATCCATATGTAGGAAAATCAATATCACAATTGGGATACCCAAAAACCATATTTGCCGTAAGTAAATGTGTTTCCCTTTTTGGTTTTTCAAGTTCAAAGCAATACCATTCATTCTAATGCCATGATAGAATAAGAAGTAAAGTTAAAACAATATCAGTAAAATAAAATTGGAACCTGATAGAAAAATAACAAAACTAATGCAATATACAGTGAAACCTGTATATAAAGACCGCTCAAGAGAGACAAGAATATTGTAGTGGTCTTTATATACAGGTTCCTTTAATACAGCTGCTCTTTCTATACAGGTGGGTACTGAAGCATTATTCAACATGTGTTGTTTGATTTCATAAATTTCGACTTTGCTATAAAAAGATAAGAATAAATTTCCTTAAACCTTTATGGTACACAGAAACGTGTTCTTTCACTATCAGATAAACATATCAATTCATCAGCAATCATAGGTTCATCTTTGACAATGTTGTCTACAAACAAGAATCACATATATCACTGAAGGTGATTAATACCCCTGCCCTAACGTGTGTGCCAAATTTCCTGAGCATTGCTCCAAAAACGTGGAAGTTGTTTGATCCGCAATATTTTCCCGATTTATTGCCATAATATGTTACCATGACAACGTAGTTTCCGACACATTCAAAATATATGTCTTGCATATGTCCATCCCAAGACAAATGTGTGTGCCGAATTTCATGAGCACTGCTCAAAAAATGAGGAAGTAGTTTGATACGCAAGATTTGCAACGGACCAACCGACCGACTACCCGACCGTACGCTGATTCCTACATGTATATACCCCCTTAAAACTTTGTTTGGCGGGGCTATAAAAATGAAGAAAAGCTCACAAAGCAAATCATAGTGTTGCCAATTGGTAATTGATCTCTGGGACTTAAAAGTCACAATTTTCAGAACTTCCGTTTCTATCACATCGATTTATTTCCCTCCTTTCTTCATTGAAAATTATCTTGATGATTTCCCCTCTCCCCCACTGGAACTTTAGGAGACAAGGAACTCACTTGTGGAAACCTGTAGCTGATAGGCTGACCTTGGCACAATACGCAGCAAATATCTGAATGAGAGACATCAAGAAAATTGTGAACGATAATTGTTTGAAAACAAAGCTTGTAACAAATAGAGAATAACTAGAAAAATGTAAGTGCATCACAAATAGTATTGCCTCTATCTGTATATGTATATTTCAATCACTATTTGCCACTGCTCATGTATTTTTTAATTTAACTCACTGTACCAAGGGGTTAGCCCTCTTCAAAATGTTACCAAAATGTGATCAATGTTTACTTTAATTTCAAATGTCTGCACTTCATTAACCATCAATTGTTTCACAAAATATTTGTACAAAACTTATACGAAATATCTTACCTTTTCTTATGATACCAAACATTATTACTTTACCAAAGTTTATGCATAAGAATTTTTGAAAATTACATTTGAGCTTCTTTTTTGTCCATCATTTTTTGGTTTCTCATTTGTTTGCTATTGTCAAATGTTGAAATAAGGTAATATCTTTTTAAAAATCTGCAATTTTCTCCGACAATTTCTATGGTAGCATATACCAGTAATTCTAATCATATATTTAAAATGCTTGATTTATGCTCAAAATGTTGATATACATTGACATATACCTTTCCTGTGGTCGAGCAATGGGTGAATGAAAATGAAAGGTGTCACATATGTGACATCGGCACTGAAAGAGTGAAATGACATATTAAAGTTTACTGCTTGATAATTCTTGATAATTTTCAAACACACATTTTTAAGTGGATGAGCTTGAAAACATATGGGGTTGCTCAAGAGTGACATGCTTTTGTTAAGGAGAAAGTGTTATAATAAGTTGTCTCTCAGCTGTCCATCTAGGCAGACTGTGTGTTAATAAGAGTCGACCCATGATACGGGTATTGCGTACAACCAGTCGGCGATAAAAGTAGAGTGCAGAAATCTTCAGGAATAACTACAGGGGAATGTTTGCAAACAATGCAGGCTTCAGTAATCTGTCAAGCTGGATTTGTAACTATGAGCTTTCACAAACTATACCAATTCGGCCAACTCACCGGCTAACGTAGAACAGAAGGATGGAGCGCAAAGGTCATGTATAGTTTTGGTAAGCCCTGACAAACGGTAAGATTTCTTGAATTTTACACAATACATGGGAAGATACTAGCAATACTAAACTGCTGTGAATATTTTTCCTTCTCAAGTGGAATAGGACACAAATGAGAGGCAAAAAATAATTTAGATACCAGACCTGGGACATGAATTCCAACTGTGTCAACAAGTACTACACATGCGTAAAACTAATAAAGGTTGTGTGTATGCAACACATACATTCTCTCAAAACGAAGAAGCGCTGAGATTGTTTGGCGGGGCGCCGTTCATGCATGGAATAGCAAATGATCTTGTACATGTACATTTACCTTTGATACAGGGAGAACAATGTGAGACTATATTTAACCCGTTGACTACTGAATACTCTTATTCCCATAGGCTTTACACGTGGAGCACGCGGTTCCCGTAGGCAACGGGTTAACAAGTTTCATTTTCTGTTTGCTACCAAAACTGTATGTGAGCTTTAACACCAACTTTAACATGAGTAGCAAAAATGAAAAACCTACCCACTGCTCCCAGGTCCCTGAAGAGTTAGCATCCTTGAACGGCTTCAGTCGCACCAGAAGTGTTTCACAGGCAACCTTTGAATGAGTATTGAATGAACATTGAATGAACATTGAATGAACTTGAATGAAAATTGTATGAACATGAAATAAATATCGCATGAATGTTGCATGAATGTTGAATGAATATTGAATGAAAATAACATCAACATTGAATCAACATTGAATGAACATTGCATTAACATTGGATGAATATTGAATAAACATTAAACAAAGATGAATAACATTGAGGTTTGAATCAAATCATAGGATCATATCGAATGAACATTGCTTGAACATGGAATGAATATTGAATGAACATTTAACAGAGATATATGTACATGTACATTTAAATCACACTGATGATTGAATCAATTCCGTTGGATTATATTGAACAGACACTGAATGAATGAACATTGACAAGAAATTAATCAAATTGTGCATGCATCAAATCTGAAGGATCGCATTAAGCTGTTCTTTCTCTAATAGAAATTAGATCAAGAAAATATTTCGGGTCATTCCGTGTCAGATCGCCCAATGGGTTAAACCCTACCCCCTTCAAATTGTCCCAAATTTAGTGTAGGAGTCCGAGGGGTAATCTACTCTTCCCAAGCTAAAATTTTAAGTTTTAGCCCCATTGGCCAAACGGTTTTCGCGCTAGGGTTCGCATTCCACAGGCATGTCGGCCAAAAATGGACATTTTTTTGCAATTTTAAAATGACCATAACTCTGTAACTACTACATGTAGGTCAATTTTGTTGACCGAACAAAGTTCAATGACCTGTTGATCTTTGCTTTAACCTTGAATTTTACCTTGAGTGTCGCAAGATCTGGAGATGAAATTTTGGTCAATTAATACATCAACATTTTTTCTGCATCATATACAAAAATTGAAGGAGTAATGTGTTTTGTTTTATTTCCAGCTTCTTTTAAAGTTGTCAAAAAGCTGATTTTTTTCAATGTTTAATTGACCTTCAGTAATTTATTCAGAATAAAGCAACACTCATTGTGTGTCAACCTGTCATTATAAAAATGCTTTTGCTGCCCAGTGTCATTAATTAGTCATGATGATGTTGTCTGAATGAGATGTTGTGGAATGGCAGATGTTGTGCATAAAGGGTATTATATTTTTCTGAATTAATTATTGATACTACACGTACACATGTACGTTCAACTGTGAAAAATCAGCTTTTTGCCAACTTTAAAAGAAGCTGCAAAGAAAAAAAAAAACTATTCCTCCTCCAAGGTTTTGATATGATGAATACAAAATGTTGATGTATTTCATCTCTCTAGATCATGTGATGCCCAAGGTAAAATTCACAGTTAAAGCAAAGATCAAGAGGTCATTGAAATTTATGTTGTTAGGACATGGAAAATGATGGCAGATTTAGATAGCTTGTGTAAATACCTTTCTAAATATGTCCATATCAACAACATTGACCAAGCAGTTACAGAGCTATGGTTACTTAAAATTTGAAAAAAGTGTCAATTTTTGGCCGATATGCCTGTGGAATGCGTACCCTAGCGCAAAACCATTTGACAGATGGGGCTAAAACTTAAAATCTTAGCTTGGGAAGAGTTGATTACCCCATATACCAAATTTAGAGTAATATAAAGGGAGTAGGGTTTAAACTTTTCTAAAAATTGGGGGATTTGATGCATCTTGTTAAAACAAAACTAAATCAATAATCAGTTCATTAATATAATGATTACATCCTGTACACTTTACCTTAACAGCCCCTCCGAAGAGCTCAGTACACAGACTGCTCGATGAAGTAGTGGCATTAGGGACACGATCCGTTGATGTGTCCATGGTATTTATCTTTTCCACTGGTATACCAAGCACCCTACTAGCAATCTAAAATATATACAATGTACAATTCCATCAGAATACAGATGCAATAACAGATTTGATGGGACAAAATGAGGCTTGGGAAAAGCAGATTTACTCAAAAATTACAAAACAAACATAATAAATGTATAAAAACAGACCTGCAAGAAGTAAATAAAAAGTATCATGCATGCATTACCTGAATGCACTTGGTGTGGAGGCCCTGTCCCATCTCCGTCCCACCGTGATGAACAAGAACAGAGCCATCGGTATATATGTGCACCAGAGCTGCTCCCTGGTTGGGAGACAATGTAGTAAAAGTCTCTTCTTCATTGAACGTATACATGTACATGTACTTGGGTAAAGTATTAAAAAAATGACATATTGAGGTTTTACCGGACTATAATACAGTATTAAATTACTCTAAAGTACATTATACATGCAGTCATGATACAAGAATACAATGTCACATACCTGGTTCAGAGGGAGCCAGTCACAGAAACCGGTTCCATATATCATGGGGGTGACTGCGATACCTTGCTTCTTCCATCGATTGCTCCTACCCGAGAAAACAAAGAAATAATAAAATTATCTTTTGTAGAGGTGCAGTAGTCTAGTGGATAAGTCACCGTACTGTAAACCACAGGGTACAGGATTCGACTCCATAACTTCCTTTGGCAAGACATTAATCTACCTTTGCCACACTCGACCGAGATGAGACAACATGGGTACCTCACAGGAAGTGTTTCCTTAGAATTCTAGAGCACAGCAATATCAGACATGCTAAAGCCAGGGTAATAATTGTAGGGTGCCGGGAGTGGCAAGTATGACAGACATGAGCGCTATACAAGAACCCACTATTATCATTATTTTCATTAATTTTGAGATAAGGCAGCATTTTTCTCACCTCCATCGAGTACATGTATGTTTATTTATGAGTAAATACTGAACAAAGGTATCAAGCCTTCACACTTTTTCATCACTGTTTTGGTCAACCTTGTTGTACACACTCAAACCGTCAAAAATATCACCATTTTCCTATACATGTGACACTTTTCCAGATTAGATCAGAATTCTGAGTCTGAATGTCCTAGCAGAAAATTCAAACCGTCACAAAACTTGAATCAAAACAGGAGAGTTATCTAGCTATAAAAGATGTCTTTGTTTCATGCAACTAGATTTCCTTGGGGTAAAAATTACTCATTGAAGCTTTGAGCACAATGTTATAAACTTATTGATACTTCAGTGGAGATAAAAAACATTGTAGCTAATTTGTTTAAAGTAACAAGTAATTTCTTTATGTCTCCAACTTACTCATTGAATCTTTCAACCTCTTGTAGCCTTTCCTCGTAATCACTCTGTTCTAAACATGTCTGCCAACATTTCCTAATAATGGCCATGTTGAGAGGAGTCTGGCCTTCGTACATGGCTTCTCCTTCACTTTTCATGTTGATCTCACGAATCTGAATTAAAAAAAAGAGTTGTGTTACAAATAGAATACTGTAAATGCAGAAATATTCGGGGTGAATTAATTTTCAAGGATTTCACGCTATTTTCTGCGGGCGCGAATTCTACAACTCGCGAAAATATTAGACTGATTTCCTATGCGGGTTGAATTGCACGCTTCAGCACATTAATATGTGTGTGCGTGTCCAATTCATTTTTGAGCGCGTGTGTGTACTTTGCGCATGTTGTATGCATTTGAATGGACTGCGTGTAAATTTTAATAAATGGAGTGGGTATACATGAACATGCGAGCGTGGAATTGCGCAGCGCGAATTTAAGAACCCGCGAATATGTTTTGGGGTTGCTCAGCGCAAAAATTTAATCGCGCAAAAATAACAGAGTTTACAGTATTATGGCCTATGGCAGGGTTAAAAATTAACAAGCACTGGGACACATGCCCCTCCCCCCCAAAAAATTCTTACTTTGAACCGCCAAAATTTTAAAAATTGAACACGTGGCTCATGAATACATACAGTAAAAATTTCAATCTGGACCACCTACAAAAGTTAGGGTTGAGCCCTGCCTATGGCGTGCTCTTCCACAGTAAAAAGGAGAAAAAAACTAACAAAGGCAATATCTAATGTTTATACATTAAAGGAAAATAAAAAGAAGGATGTGGAAATTAACCACTACAATCTTAAAAAGATTGTAGTGACTGTGTAAAATGAATTTTACACATTATTCATACAATGCAATTATCAGTTGGATATTTTCTCTTTAATAGTACAAACAGTAGAAATGTAGGATAAAAGACCCACATCAAAAGTGGCCTTAGAGTGGCTAAAAAGAGGAGAATTTGCGACATTTTAGACAAAAATTGCAGAAAACAATGGCACTCCTGTGAACAGATGACAATCAACAATGAGGTTCAGACAAATTATGTACAAGCATGCTCCACTGTCAATTCTTGCACTATCTGACATCCTAACTTCAATCCACGATCAAACACTTCAAGTTATCTGTACCCGAAACCTTAAACCTAACCATAAAACCCAATTGCAATCCTAACCCTAACCCTAACCCTGTATCTCTGATGGAACAAAACCCAGGGCAAATGTCACCTGAGCAAAGGTCGGGTCACCATAGGTACACGTACCTCTCCTTGGGGAACGCCACATGCTAATCCCACTTCTGAAAGTATGTGTTCCATGGTAGCCATGCCTTGAGGTAGACCAAAGCCTCTCATAGATGTGTTGGATGGGTTATTGGTCTTGCATAGATATCCAGTGATTCGACTGTGCTTCAGAGAATAAGCGCTGTCCAAATGAAGCAATGCTCGTCCCAGAATCTGGATAAGGTATAAAATGAATTGCTATTATACAAACATCAAAGATTAATTTTTTGGAGACATATTCAAACCTAAAATTCTGGTTTCCTTTTACT
Source organism: Heliocidaris erythrogramma (assembly GCA_025617745.1). Classification (NCBI taxonomy): domain Eukaryota; kingdom Metazoa; phylum Echinodermata; class Echinoidea; order Camarodonta; family Echinometridae; genus Heliocidaris; species Heliocidaris erythrogramma. The sequence goes on from CM046861.1 coordinate 12,784,744, forward strand.
TAGCCCATATAACATTGAGCTGGAAAAAAATCTATGAAATCTTTTACAAATACATTGCTTTTCATGATATTAAAAGCTCTAGATAGATTACAGATTACTAAACATAGGCCTCTACAGTCGTCATATAAAGACTGCACAAGAAAGATGATGAAAGGGGCCTTTACAGAAAGTTGGTCTTTATAAGTAGTTTTCTTAAATTCATGTTACTACGTAAAACAGCTTTCAAGGAAAAATAAACTATGGTCTTAACAGAAGGGTGGTTGCTAGATCAGGTTTTGATTGTAACTGACTGACACACGTCACTATACTCACAAAAGGGGAAAGGTCGGTGCTCCATCCACTATCACAATAGAGCGTCACATCCAGAGCCAGCACCCTTCCTTGATCATCAAAGCCAACACGATATTTGGCCAGGAAAGGGCTCCTAAACCCTCTCATCATAGTGTCATCAGACCTTGATAAGCAGAGTCTGACAGGCTTACGGACCCTGGAAATATACCGTGGATGAACAGAATAAGTTGGTGGGTTATGATATTACTGCATATATACTGTATATATATATATATATACATGTAACTACACTGTGGCTGAAGGATATTGCAAGCATTTTTTCATTGGATTGAAAGTTACTAATAATATTAACAAATGCAGATGCCATAAACGAAATACAGGTATTCTTACTTATCCTAACTAACTAAAGAGTTTTCTTTTGGAATTGAAAAGAAAAAAAATCATCTGCATTTTAACACACTAACACCGCACAAATCCATATTTGTACATGTAACTACACTGTGGCTGAAGGATATTGCAATCCATATTTGTGCCCTGATATTCTGATGTTACGTTGAGGTGTCACTTGATGTATCCCACTTCCTTGTGTGTGTGTGTGTGAGTTGGGGAGGGGGGTAATTCCCCTCTCTCTATGTCACACCTGGGTAGAACCAGAAGGACTTCGACATCTGGGGGCTTGTCCAGATGTGACATTTGGGGGCTTGTATAGAAATCCCTAACTCCCATAAAAGCCTGGGAATGGTAATCACCTGCTCTACTTGCCTGCAATATAATAAGAGTGCTATGTACTTTTGACACAACCCCCTCCCCCATTTAAAAAAATATATCATATATGCTGCAGTATATCAAAACAGGAATAGCAAACTTTATTAATTGCATTTAGTTAAAATTAAATGTCTAAATGTAAGACCTTGTTACCTTTGCAACAGAAAAATTGAGATTCTTAATAGGAATAAATCAAGGTCATGAATTTAATGCCTCACTCTGCATATACTCGGCTGAAAAAGTCAGCTCCAAAGTTCTCTGAACCAGGTATAGCTTCAATTCTAAACCTGAATGGCTGCAATGATAATGGCCATCTCATGATGCGATTATTAATGCACTTGGACTGACTGATGTAGACAAGAGGCTTGTGCTGTTTCGAGAATAAATTCTCGACCTTCCAGATTCACCTGGAACTTCCTTATACCCCACACAAGGGCAAGACATTCCCTTTCGATAGCAGAGTATCTTTGCTCTCTAGGAAGTAGCGGACAGTCAACTCCATATTTCTTCTGAAGAAGAACTGCACCCAAGCCTGTCACTGACGCATCAGTACTTACTGTGAAAGGTAATGCCATATCTGGCAAACACAGAATTGGTGAGGAGGACAAACAGCCCTTCAGCTTATCAAATGCCTTCTTGTCTTCCTCGGTCCAAACTAGCCTGTTGGGTTGACCACCCCTTGGTCTTGTCAGTGAGAGGAGCTGCTATAGACGCAAATTGTGGTATGAATTTGCGATAGTAGCTAGCCAACCCCATAAAAGATCTCATTTGCTTTTTGGTCCCTGGCTGAGGAGCATTGCAGATCTTCTCATTTGCGAGAGGTCCCGGGTTCAGGTCCCGGGTTCTAAACCTGGACAAGCCCCCAAATGTCACACCTGGGTAGAACCAGAAGGACTTTGACATTTGGGGGCTTGTCCAGGTGTGACATTTGGGGGCTTGTATAGAAATCCCTAACTCCCATAAAAGCCTGGGAATGGTAATAACCTGCTCAACTTGCCTGCAATATAATAAGAATGCTATGTACTTTTGACACTCTACAAGAATTGTGCCCATGCCCGATTCACAACATGCAATATTTTGTGGAACTTTGCCTCATTAAATCTACTGCAACAAAACTATAGGGGGAAAAAAGCATTGATTTCTTACTTATTAGCTGCAACAGCTGTAATCATCGCAAATTGTTGTCTGGCATCCTTGCCGCCAAAGGCTCCTCCCATACGCTTGGTTTTACATACCACTTTGTTTGCATCTATCCCAAGACAATGAGCTACATTCATCTGTAGAAATCGAAATGAATTCTAATTATTTTTTAATCAGACAAGAAGGCAATTTTATATCACCTTTATATGAATAAAACTCATTATATGAACACATGCATCTATACAACGTTTCTATTACAACATGTCTGCCTTCATAGCGTATTGAGAAGCTTTGCACCTGTACGCCATACAGAGCCTGGGTTGTCAATGTCAGCTCCATCCCACCGCGTTCTAGTGGCTTGGCGATACAGGCTCTTGGTTCCATGTAAAAATGATCCTGGCCTCCGATGCAGAACTCCCCCTCCAGTGTGCAGGGTGCTTCCTTCAGGGCGGTGTCTGCATCGCCCCTCGTCAGCACCCGGGCTTCAGGCTCCAGGTAGGAGTTATGGGTGATGGCATCCTAAAAAGGTAACAATAACAAGCATAGCATAACATGATAATATATAAATGTACATACATATGATCATAATATACAGTATTTGCACATCTATCAAGAAACTCTCAATACGCGTAACCCTGCACCCGAGCAGCCAGTTGGCCCTGAAAATACTCAAAAACTTCCTTTTTATCAGGGCCCTGTTTCATAAAACTTTTTATCAAAAACAAGTTACAATAACTGTTAATAAGCTACTGAAATACTTGCAGCTGATTTATAGCTGAGAGCAAATTTGTTATAGATTTGTTGCAGTTGTTATAAGTTTTATGAAACAGGGTCCTGGTACCAATTCACTACACCTTGATGGAAAGAGACATCAGTAGATAAAATACCTGGGCATAAGCATAGGACCAGGGCCCTGTTTCATAAAACTTGTCATAAATGATTTGCAATAACTGTATATTAAAAAGCTACTGAAATCCTTGCACCCGATTGGCTGAGAGCAAATTTGTCAGTAAAAATCACAGGCAAGACAGGAAACGCTCCCCCAGGACTGAAACCTCGCATTGGTACCCTGGATTTCCTGTTTGGAAGTCAAGATTACGAACCATTATTACCTATATAAGGCATTTTAGCCGCACAATAAAAACACATATTTTTAATAGTCTGCTTGATTTGCGCGTGCAATATGAGAGAATATTGCACGGAACGCTTAATTCCCCATAGGCTACAGATAATGCAACGCATACACACACGCACATGATGATCATAAAGAGGTTAAGTCAAACTTGTGTGATCACAATGAAGTATGATGAGGGGCTCTATTAACTGAATGTGGTTGGTGAAATGAATTTTTATTAAGTTCTGAATCATTTTCCTGTAGGATATAGATAATAATAATTATATTGGATGGTTTATTTCATGGAATACCAGAAAATATTACACTCGTTAGGGCCAATATTCTTTGGTATCCCATTCAGACCCATCCTATATAATATAAGTATACCACAGTATTACCACTACCATATTCATATCTGCATACTGTTCTGATGCTGCAGTTATCATTATCCCACAGTGTTTCCACTACCATATTCATATATTTGCATAGTTACTGTTCTGATGCCGATGTTACTAAGCACTAAACAGTTATCTTGACCCCATTCCTCTAGGCCTTGCATCTTACCGAGAACCCATTCATATACATGGGTAGAGAGAAGCAATCTACATAAAATGTCTTGCCTAAGGACAAAGAAGTTATCCCATACTTTTATCAATATTAGTATTAGATTAGTATTGGAAGTACTTTCAGAATTACAATTATAAAATGTCCACCTAAATGATTACATACCGTATATACCTGCCAACCTTCCATAGTAAAAAAGTAAGAATATCTCAAAGATAAATGCAAAATACAATGCATTTTACACATACATTTTCAGAAAAAAAGAGAAATCTTGGGTTACCGAGTACCCATGCATATGGTAGAGAGAAGCAATCTAGTTAAAGTGTCTTGCCTAAGGACAAAGAAGTCATCTCATACTTATATCAATATCAGTATTAGCAGTACTTTCATTGTTACAGTTATCAATGCTGTCATTATCTTTGTTAAAATGACAACCGAAATGATTACGCACCGTATAATAATAATGGAAGTCTGTCGGAATCGACAATGACGTCAGTGACGCCGAAGGTGGGAGCGGAGCCCAAAGGCGGACGCGCAGACGCGGCCACATATTGGGCACGCAACAGCAGAAGTAGGGTCAGGGATCTACTCTTTGCGGGCTTGTCGCTTCTGGTCCAGGCTCTCGAGGCACTTTTCCTCGAACAGCCTAACCCCCTTGTGGACAGCTGGGCGCCAGGCACTGCAGTCAGAGGCAAGTGATTCCCATCCAAGGGCTGAAATGCCGCAGGCCTCGAGGGAGGCTTTCAGGCAATCCTTGTATCGCTTCAGTGGCCTCCAAAGGTTTCTTGCTCCAGATGCCAGCTCAGAGAAGAAGGCCATCTTTGGAAGGCGCATGTCGTCCATTCGCACTACATGTCCGACCCACCGGAGCTGGGCTTTCATGATGAGAGCTTCGATCCCGGGCATTTTGGCTCTGCGAAGCACTTCAGTGTTGGCGACTCTGTCCTCCCAGGAAATTCCCATGATTCGTCGCAAGCAGCGGAGGTGGAACTGGTCAAGTGTGCGGACTTGCTTCTTGTACAGCATCCACGTCTCACATCCGTAGAGCAGAGAGGTGATGACAACTGCCTTGTAGACTGCCAGCTTGGTGGAAAGTCTAATGCCACGTTCACCCCACACACGTGTCCATAGCCCGAGGTCGAAGAATCGACCGTCACACCTGTAGCGAATAGTGACACCAGCATCTGACTTAGACAGGGCGTAGAACAACATGGTAGCAAACATGAGGCTGAAGAGTGTGGGAGCCATCACACAGCCCTGCTTCACGCCGTACTGCAAAGACCATGTCTATTGTCCCCCTGTTGCTCCTAGACCTACACTGGCTCTCAGAGACATCATCCAACAAGTGGTGTGTGATACGGTTCAAGACCCCCCTCTCGGTCCAGCCTATCTAGCCAGGAGGGACGCAAAACGACACGTCCTAGCCACGACTGGACTGCAGGCGCTGCTGGAAAGATGATGAACTTCATTACCTAACCGCCTTAGGGGCACCGCTCCGGATTTGTATAAGGTTTACTCCCTAGCCTTTGGTTAACCAAAACCTGCCCGCAAGGCAACGGGAGACTCGTGGAGGGCGGGGATGTCTCTCTACCCATATAGATCCAGCACGGACCTGCCCACTGCCCCACTTGCCCACAAATAATATGCTAAGGATAAATGCAAAATACATGTACAATGCCTTTTACACATACATTTTCAGGAAAAGGGAGAAATCTTGGGTTAATAACATTAGTGTCAAAATATAGGAATCATTCCCCTAAAATAGGAAATGGTTGGGCAGCTATGATATACCTGTATAGTCATGACAACAGGCTGCAAGGCTTCATAATGAACCTTAACCAGCTTGGCAGCCCTCAGCGCAGTCGCTTTGTCTTTAGCCACAATAGCGCCCAAAGGCTGTCCTACTGCCTGAACCTAGCAGAATGATAGGACAGAGAATAAAGAAAAAAAAATCAGAATTTTTTTTTATCATTTCAAAATATGGAATTAACACAAATAGCTGAATTTCTTGACATGTAGATAACCAAATGAGAGAGAACCATAGCTCATAAAATATTTCAGAAATCACATAATGTTTATAAACGTTAATCCTCTGTAACTCAGCAACCTCGATTCAAATTCATAATGAGCTTTATACCTTCAGTAAAGTTTATAAGCATACTTAAATAGTGTTTTTTTAAATGTTATTATTCAGAATTATGTTTTACTGTTGATGATATATTTTAATTGATGATAAAAATGATACTGATTTTTATTTTTTTTTAATTAAAGCTCATGTGCAGTTTTTGGTAGCATATAAAGGAAACTGGCAAACAAATGCATCAAATATGTTGTTCTTGTATAAAAAGATATATGTACAAGATCTTTTGCTATTCCATTCAAGATTTCAGGTGAATTTTGGTGTAAATATCTGTGAGGAACACTAGATTGGGGTTATACACTACCCTACGCTAGGGAACCTTCCACCCCGACGACTGCCCGCTTAATAACGAGCTCTGTGCTTTGCACGGAGATAGCAAGTGAATAGCATACACAGTACCCCATAGGTTCATACACGTGTGTATACGTTTTAGTATGATTTGCTGTTTTTATATCCCAGTCCCGGTATCTAAACTATTTTTTTACCTCTCACTAGTTCAATATTGAACTTGACGTGGAAAGAAAACTGCACCGCATCTTAGTTATGGTAGTATCTTGCTATTTATTATCTTTAAAATCAAAGAAATCTGACGTGTAAAGTTTTTGAGGGCTTACATAAACTTCACACTACCTTTAACCTTTCACGATACATGTACAAGTAACTGATTAAAGAGCTTTAAATTCCATTATTTCTTATAGAACTATCTGTAGTGTGACACTGTGAATTTAATTTCTTACTGTTTTGGAGACAAACACTTCTTCCTTAGCATTCAAAATTTGACCATTGGTTCCGGGTACATCTGTGTGAGATATGAACTGGACTACCCCTTTTAGTGCTAAGGCCTCTGATGGATCAATAGATCTGATTAGAGCACACATAACAAAAGAAATATAATCAGTATGCCCATTAAAGTAATATTCATGTTGATATTTGTTCTTTTCAATGTATCATACAAATAAACATGAGAACATGGCCTAACATACATGTATTATAATTCAGCAGTGTATTATTTATTTTATTTTGGTTGAAGTAAGAAAAATAAGTATAAATTTTACATTGCATGGCACATCAGCCATTCAGTGAATGGGTAATTGCCAATAAATAAAGTAACATATACCCATGCATCGCTGTATTATGCAGGCACATTATCATGAGCACTATTTAGAGAAATAATACATTGTACATAGCACTTTATTCCATGGTGCATTCCAGCAAGTCACCATTTCAAGCCTTTCGAGACTATTGACCACATTTTGTGGTTTGGCTCAATAACTTTTGATTCAGAGGTCTACAAAATAAACAAGATGCATGAGTAGAAAGAGCAAAAATTTCTGCACACACGGTGTCCATTATTTGTTGCATGACCATATCCATATTGCGTTTGATGCCAGGAATTTTTAAAACAAGAATAAGCTTTAAAATCCTTAAATTGGCAATAAATTGAGAGGTTCAAAATCATTGTTTTTAAAATAAAAATTGGCAATTTTTTCAACTTTTTGACGAAATTCCCAACCATGTACATTGTTTTCAAAGACAAATATGTAGCACTAAAAGCAAAATATTACTGCCAATTTGAAGATCAAAATGTGATCAATTTAGGCCTTAAATAATTCCTGTCTGAAAGGGTTAACAGGCGTGCATGGCATGATTATCCACATAATTGTACAATAGAAGAGAGAACCCTTGAAAGAATAGAGCTAGCTGGGGGTGTTTCATAAAGCTGTTCGTAAATTATGAACGACTTTACGCACGACTGGTGATCAGTTCTTGTGCTAAATGATTGAGATTCTGATTAGTATATCACCCAAGAACATGTTCCAGTCGTGCGTAAAGTCATTCGTAACTTACGAACAGCTGTATGAAACACCCCCTGGTCTCTTACATAATATTAGCATGAGGCCGACTGCTCAATACTGGTGCAAGTGAAAGTTCACCTGTGTAAAGAAATAGATTATCTGAAATTAACAGTTTGCCAAATAGCTCTGAGAGAGAGAAAAAGAAATTGTAACACAGCGAAAATAAACAGAAGTAAATAAGGAATCCGGAGAGAAAAATTCATATTGATTTGTTATAGAGTGAGCCGGAAAGAAAGAGAAATACAATAATTTGAGGAAAAATAGCATTTTTTTAAATGTAAAAACAGTGAATATAAAGATGTAGAAATTGAATCAAGAGGAAAAAGAGATATTGGTGCATCAAAGAGAGAGCTGAAAGGAAAGTTTAAGAAGAAAATTGCATAAGCTGCAATTTGGGGAAAGAGAATAATAGAAAGAGATGAATGTAGAAGAATGGGAGTGGTATAATATGTATAAATGCAGAGCCATACATACACAGAGTGTGGCCAACTTGGATCCAGTGGGTAACAATATGGCGCATGTTGCTTTGTTAGGCAAGCATGCAACAAAGGAATATAAGCCATGCTGTGCCCAACTGAAACCGATTTGGCCTAATTCGGTTCTTATGTAACGGCTCACTCTAAAGAAGTCCAAAATACATGTACAATATCCTTAGACCCTGTGCATATGTCATGCTAAATTCTGTAAAACCATAATTGTGACTCCCCCAATAACAGAAATAAGTAGCTTGTGTGATATCAATTCCATTTCAAAATCAAACGCATGAATTGATGATGATGTATTACCGTCTACCGGAGGAATATCATCCGTGTAGACGGCCTCTCCTGAGCACTGCTCAAAGGCCGACAGGTGAACTAGAGGGCGTCCTATAGGATCAATGTCAGGTTGACTCTCGGGTGGAGGCTGCAAAAAAATATGGGTACATCCAAACTATGATCAAAGAAATTGCTTATCTACAAATATATCACATCTATGAGACAAAAAAATTATTTCAAATGAATGTTTACTGGGGATTTAAAAAAAAACAAATGTCATAATGTACCGGTTTTCTGTTCTTCCCAAATATTTAGAATGATATGCTGGAAGTGATGAATCGCTTCTCACCTTTCATCCAATGTCAGCCTTTCATCAATCAATATTATTTTTGCTATCAGTCTTTACTTTTTCATTTTTTTTTTAACTAGAAGAGTGATATTTAACACCATTTGAGCAGCAGCAAACTAGGTTGATTTTCCTCTTTGGGACTCTTCTTATTGGGACTGCTGACACAACCAGCTCTGTACTGTTATCTGTTGACACCAGAAGTGGCTCATGTTTGCAACTGCAAAATATATTTAACCCCCCCCCCCCCCCCCCCCCCCCAAAAAAAAAAAAAAAAAAATCAGATTCAATACTGGTACCTGAAAGACCTGAGCACTGGTGAATGAGCCATCAGACAGGCTGGTAAGAAGACTAGCATCAGTAAGAGGAACACCAAGGGCAGTAGTCGCTTCTAGAATCTATACAGGGGAAGGTAAAATACAATTTATATCAATGGTTTAAACAATTCATGTTTAACTTAACAAATTATGAGTTTTTTATCCGATGCTAATTAAATAAAATATTAACAAGAGCCCCAGGGGGCACGACGCTCACCTGAGGTGGATCAATTCACATCTGGTGCATGTTCTCTCTAGCACATGAACAACTTTCATTCTTCATCTATAGAGGTATCTTTATACACAATACCAAGTCTGAGCTTCCTACCAAGTTCGGTTAAATTCCAATCATGGGTTTTGGAGAAGAAGCTGAAAATGTAAAAAGTTTATGAATGGTGGACAACTTGCCCCACCCCCCCCCCCCTCCAGTATGTTACCCCCACAGACCCCCTATAGGGCCACTCAGAAAAAAATCTCCATACACAATACCTAGTCTGAGCTATTCCTGGTTCTGGAGAAGATGTTTGAAATTTACATAGCTTTTACAATTGGGGGCTCTCCCCCTGGGCCCCCCTAGGGGCCACATGTACCATTTTAGCAACTTTGGGTCCCCTACCCCTAAGGATGATTCCTACCAAGTTTGGTTGAATTCTGATCATGTGTTTTGGAGAAGAAGATCAGAATGTACATTTTGCCTGGCAGCGCCCTCCCCTCCAGTATGTTACCCCCACAGGGCCCCTATAGGCCCACTCAGAGAAATTTCATGAACAACATTCATTCATTCTTCATCTATAGAGGTATCTCCATACAAAATACCAAGTCTGAGCCATGCCTGGTTCTGGAGAAGAAGATGTTTGAAATTTACATAGCTTTTACAATTGGGGGCCCTCCCCCTGGGCCCCCTTGGGGGCCACATGTACCATTTTAGCAACTTTGGGTCCCCTACCCGTAAGGATGATTCCTACCAAGTTTGGTTGAATTCCGATCATGGGTTTTGGAGAAGAAGATCAGAATGTACATTTTGCCTGGCAGCGCCCCCCCCCCCTCCAGTATTTTACCCCCACAGGGCCCCTATAGGGCCAGTCAGAGAAATTTCATGAACAAAATTCATTCTTCATCTATAGAGGTATCTCCATACAAAATACCAAGTCTGAGCTATGCCTGGTTCTAGAGAAGAAGATGTTTGAAATTTACATAGCTTTTACAATTGGGGGCCCTCCCCCTGGGCCCCCCTGGGGGCCACATGTACCATTTTAGCAACTTTGGGTCCCCTACCCCTAAGGATGATTCCTACCAAGTTTGGTTGAATTCCGATCATGGGTTTTGGAGAAGAAGATGAAAATGTAAAAAGTTAACGGACGACGGACGACGGACGACGGACAAATTTCCATCGCAATAGCTCACTCGAGCCTTAGGCTCAGGTGAGCTAAAAAGCCACGGTCATGGGTTCTCATGGGGAATTTGACACCATTCGGGTGTTAACCTTATAACAGGCGTTGTCACTCACCGAAAGTGGACTTCACTTTCAATGACAGGTAGTTCTTATGTAATGCATTGTGCTCTCCTCTTACTACAATGTAAGGAAATGTCATAATCATACATGTAAATCTCCCCAGCTCAAAACCCATCTACCTGGTTTCGCTGCGTGCCTGCCTGCCTGGGGGACCTCATACACATTAATTAGTAATTCAACTGAAATTTGGTGTCAGCGAATTATGATGCAATATGCACATGGACACTGATGACTTTGTGGCTTTAAAATGTGAAGAAACATCAAACAGTACACATATAGATGTACATGTAATTAAAACAGAAGTGTACAGATCAATGAAAACATTTTGCTTTCAAGATGGAATGAGTGTTTTGTCATTGTTTTGTCAAAAAAATGTGTACGTTGAATCTAAATATTTCACCCAAAGTAGGTTGCATTTTAACGTCAAGAAATGGCAATTGATTCATGCCTGAAGGTGAAATAGATGTTCTGTAAAACAATACTTGAAGCTTGAAAAACCCAAACATTGCATGAAACAACGGAGAAGTAAAGTTCAGAAGTCAAGCAACTACATTTACAACAGCGCAATTTTTGAGACTTACCTCAGCATTGCCAGTCTCTCTGCAGAGGCTGACAAAACTCCTGATGAAACAAGTCGCCATCAGACAACCCTTGAACTCGGCACTGTTCAGGTTATCCTCCTTATCATGCACTTCCTTGGTCACTTTCGTGGATATTGTATTCAGAACTTCACCAAGAAACGCTTGATTTAGGGTCCTACCAAAGAGAAAAACATAATTCTTATGATGAATAGACAATTTAGCTTTGCTTAACCAAATATTACTGATCTGATATGTAGGTCATATTATAGGCAATTTAACCCCCCCCCAACTTCAATTGTTTACTCATGTCTAATGTGATTTCTCTTTAAGGAGTGGAAGGTATATTGACACTGAATACACATATTTTTATATGCTTGTATCATGCATTATATTTATGTAATTCTACCTTGCCATAGCAGAGTTTGAATTGTTAAAACTCTCTGCTAAGAGTGGTGTGTATAAGTTTATTGATTTGAGACTTCTGGATTTCCTGTGGGTGGGACAAAAATTATTTTAATTAACCTTTTAGTCACTGAGGATCACGCGTATTGTAGTTAGAATGTATTTACTCACTGAACTTAGTCTCAGTAAACCATCTTGTGACATAGACTCTGCTGTACGAAAAATCCTTCCACAATAAGGCCAAAAAAAAAAAATTGTTGTATTGGCGTAACGGGTCTCTGAAAACTAGGGTAGGTCGGTCGGGATTTTTTTTTTTTTTTACGACAGTATAGTACATAATACACGCAGCTAGTTCTGTCCGCAGCACTTCCGGGTTTTTCGATCGCGATCGCGATCGCAAAGGCAGCACGATAGTAAAAAAAAACAAAAACCTAGGGTCGGCGACATTTTTAGGGTCGGGCGGGTTACGCCAATACAACTATTTTTTTTTTTGGCCTAACGCATCGTTTCAATGCGGATTCTAAATGGCTTATGTGTAAAGATAGCACACACAAAGTTTCAGCGCCAATATCCCCTACAATACATTTGCCGTAGTGTCACGCGGGTCAAAGTCCACGGGCGGTTCAGTGAGTAATAAGAAGGGCGGTCCCTGGGCAGTTTAGTGACTAAAGGGTTAATCCCTTTTCCAATGTGAAAATGAATTTCAACAGTAAATTCAGTCATTCAGATAAATTAGAAGAGGGTTTTACAGAACTGAGTATTTTCCAATGCAGAAACACTTTATAAAAACAGATGACTAGTCTACCTGTCTTTGAATCTGAAAGGCCCTAGGAAATTCTCTCCACCAAACATGATGGTGAGTCTTGCGACCTGGCTGCTGTCTGCTGGATCCATCACAAAGAAGAATGAGCAGTTGACTGTGGCAAGACAGTTTCTCCTTCTCTGACAGATCTTATGTGCATAGCAGTACTCATGCTGGTTACATGAACAAAAAAAAAAGAGAGAGATGATATTCATAATGCAGTGCTTTACTATCATCATCATCATTACTGTCATCATTATCATCGTCATCATCACTGTCATCATTTTCGTCATCATTGTCATATGATCATCAACTTCATCATCGTCAACATTATCATCATCATTACCATCATCATCATCATTGTCGTTGCCATTAACATCATCATCATATATATCATTAGCATTATCAACACCACCACTATCATCATCATCATGATCATCATCCCAGTGTGATCACAATCACCACCAGCAACAACATCATCAACATCATCAGCACCACCATTGTTGTCACGATAATCATCCCATTGTGATCATCATGATCAAGCTAATATATAATCTCTAAGCATCCTACCTTTGATGTATATGGTATGAAGACATGCTTGGCTATCTCTGTAACTTTCATGGTGCTTTCCGCCGACTTCTTGAAAGACTCGTCCAGGACCACCTCTCTTTCACCTGCAATGTAAGTACAAGTGAATGACCAGTTCATACAGATTTTAAGAAATGAGAAGACAACATACTATATGCTGTTTTATTTTATAGCATTTCACACATACACTGTTTGTATCCTGAGTATAATCAAATGAGATTGTGTTTCCATCAAAATACGGAGAAACTGACCTTAATATAAATCTGATATTTTTTATTATTATCCATATCAGACATCTAAGCTGTGGTTTTACAAAGTTGTATTCCCCTCGTCCTTGCTGCAAACTGGGGAAAGAGGGTAGTATTTCTTATATCACCCTCTTTCAAGAAAGCCTATGAACTTCACAAAACAGGGCCATATAAGCTTGTATTGCCTGGTGGTGCAGTGCGCAGTATTGCGGCGCGCTATTTGTTGTTACACACAGTTGCTAGCTAGGCTTAGTGCAGTGGGAAAATTAGATTTGCTGATTTTGCCAAAAATGGATTAGATTATGATTTTTGAATCCATTTTAAGATAATGTTATTACTTGTTTGCTCTAGATGTCTGAAGTGGATAATAATAACAATATTGACTGGCTACATACTTTCGGGATATATGACATATATTGCCCTCACTAGACCCAATATGAATCTAGTTCAGGGAATATATGTTGTATCCCCCTCAAGGTCAGTCAATATTATATAATTGTGTGTTTTTTTAAAGGACTTTCATGAAATTTCTCTAAGGAGAAAAGAAAATCAAGGTGAGGAAATTATGATACAAAAGAAAAGTAAATAAATAATGTAATAGAGTCATATATCACATTCCTGGTCAGATCCAATTTAAATTCCTACTGTTTGAGCCTTAATAAAGATATAAAGTACAGTCAAACCTGCTTTAGCGACCACCTGTATAGAAAGACCACCTGTCTATAAAGACCACAAATTTTTGTTTCCCTTGAAAAGTGTTTCTCATTGAAACGTGTATACAAGGAACCTGTCCATAAAGACCACCTGCTCGTAAAGACCGCTTTTCTTGTCTCCCTTGAGCGGTCTTTATAGACAGGTTTCACAGTATAAACAGTTTAGGAATCTTTGCAGAAGTTACACGTATCTTCTACATCCTCCTCAGACGACAAGAACTTGCTTTTGGTAATGAGGAGCAAGACACATTAAACAAAGAGAGCTGTTATACTCATTGTGAATACAAGGAACATACCTCCTTCTTCTACCAAGGTTGCAGTAGCCCCACAAACCATCAGCAGTGGGACCAAATCTCCTCTCTTCGAGAAACTCCAAACAGTACCGCCCAGACTCTGAACAAAACAAAAACAAAACATTAATCACATTTAAAGATACAATTACGGTTGAGCATTGGTAAAAGAGAAATATTATTTGTGAGCTCTGATTTTCCTTTTTCCTTTTTTCTCTCATATGTACAAATATCACAGAAGCAATGTGAAATTCTATTCAAAAAGATCTGTATGATTTAATGTATCAGACTAACATGTAAATTAATTTTGATAGTGATACATAATAATCATCTAAAATATAGAGATACATGTATATCCTTATCATTCTACTATAGTAATCAGAAAAAAAGTTATGAATAAAACACACTTGAGAAGGCAGCAAGTAACATCAAGTTTACACAATAATGGGCAATCCTTACGATTTCAAAAGACGTATATATATATATATATATATATATATATATTTATAATTTTGCACTAAATACATGTAAGAGATATTTTAAAGAAACTTACAGCCATATTCCTTATCTGTGGACTGGCATACTGTTTCACTAATTTCATAATAGCTGCCAATGTTCTTGTTTGATACTCTGTGGAAATTAGAGCAAAATAGAGCATGGTACTAAGAAATAGTCTTTCAAAAAAGGGTGAAAGTTTAATAGTGGGGTTCAAGATGTATATATAAGCCCTACAAAAGAGTGCTGATTATTCTACATGAAAGCTCTGTTTACTGTGAATTTAAATATTATGAGGAGCAATGCATAGCATTGTCAATAGTCTTAACAAGGGCCTACATGTACGTAACACAAGGGTTTGTAATGAATTGCAAAATGGCAATGGTCAATCAATATCATCGTTGCATGCAAAATATTGTTCAAAAGGCTGACGACTAACCAATCAAAATTGTTGTTTCAAAGTGGCAATGGATGGCAAACCAAGAAATAATACCAGTGCGATTGTATTTATCTTCTGGATGTAGATAAATTCTAATTCAAATTCAGGCATACAAAATCAACGGAAAACAGAACTCAAATGCAGATTACAACCAGGGATCTAAAATCATATCTAAGGTAGCTCAGCAAAAAAACTTGTCCAGGGGCGTGTTCAACAGAGAGTTACGCTTGACTTAAGTCATGCGTAAGTGTCAATATGCATACGGTATTAAACGTGTTATCTCATTGGTAGATTACCCAATAGCGCGCATCCCCTGAGCATAATCTGACCAATGCGGTAATGTGTCATATACCGCACGCAACAAGGAATTTAAGTGAGACTTTAAGTTTGACTTAACTCTTTGTGAAGCACCCCCCAGAATACAGACGGCAAACAATACATGTGGCAGTGGCGAATCAAAATTTGTAATTTGACAAATGTAATGGCATGTTTTGTTAATATTAAGCCTAATTGCGGTAGTTATGGTATTTTTGCCAAGCCTATGACTATGATATGTTTCTACCTTAATGAAATAAAACTATGATTTTCAACGATATGCATTTTGTGTTCAGGACACGTCTTTTCGTACCACAACATTTCGCTATTAAGCTACCTAACTTCTCATTACAGCAACGTAGAATTGGGAGTATCTTGCTACTGATGAATTGAAATGAAAAAAAATAAGACAACTTGCTTTTAAGGGCTTGCAACGACTGAAAAATGGCATTCAGCCATTGATATTTGATAAAATATCTGTTTGTTAAATATAAAACTTAGATTTAATTCTAATACATGTAGGAGAATCTTTAATTTACCAGGTGAAACTTCTATCAAGTTTCTGAGTTCTTGACTCAGTTGTGTCATCGTGACGCCACATCCTATAGTGATGCCATGGTCAGAGGTTTTGACTTGGGTCAGTTCTTGAATCATTGGACCAGGGGAGATGACCATTGGGTAAATTGCCCCTCCTCTCCTCTGGTTACCTAGTTAAAAATGATAAGAATGCTGATATCCAATGTCTGATAGTGAAAAATCATACGGGGCCCTGTTTCATAAAACTTTTTATCAATAACAACTGCCTGATATTTATGACAAATTTTCTCTCAGCCAATCAGATGCAAGTATTTCAGTAGCTTATAACTGTTATTGTAACTTGTCATAGATATTAAGTTTTATGAAAGGGGGCCCTGGTTTGAGTGAACAGTCATTTTGATGGAGTGGGTTTGTATCCCACTCCTGCCACCATGTTATCATAAAGACAAAGCAACACATAATTCCAGGGCCCCGTTTCATAAAACTTGTTATCAATAACAATTTACGATCATAGTTGTTATAAGCTACTGAAATCCTTCCATCTGATTGGCTGAGAGTAAATTTGTCACAGAAATGTGGCAGTTGTTACTGATAAAAAGTTTTATGAAACGGGACCCAGGTATGGGTTTAAAGACGAAGTTTGGTCACGCAATTACATTGTGAAATGATCTCTGTGGAAGCAATCAGGCAAGGAGTGGCAAGTAACACAAGCACTGGTGTATACAATGAGGCTTTTGAATCATCAAAATGAAGGAAATTGATTCATTGGGTACCCATTTACTTCACCTGGGTGGAGAGTGGTTAATGTAGATTAATATCTTGCCAAAGGACATTATTATTATCATTATATGTCTGTTTTTTAATTTTTTGATCAACTCTTTATACCACTCACCTACAATGGTGTTGCCTACTATGAAGGGAGCTGCTGGATACCTGTTCTTCAACTGAATGACCTCGGTGAGGGAGGACGCTAAGATCCATTTAGTTTGGCCTTTTTTGAAGGTCACTGTTCTTGTGTAAGCCTCCTGATCAAGCTAGATAGGGGGGAGAGAGAATGAAAAGAAAGAAACAAATCTATAGCAATTAGCTCCATAACCACATCTCAATTTCAATAGGTCAGGCGTCCGTCTCTGTGTTCCACGTACTAATCGCGCAAGATTTCGACAATCATTCATCCCAGATTCCATCCATACATTCAATTGTAATGCTACTAGATAGAGCGGGGGGGGGGGGGGGGAATAGCGGTCAAGCTAATGCAGAGGATGCAGATTGTAATTGTTAGTATACAAATATTTTAGTCTTGACTTTCATTGCTTGTCGTTGATAAATGCTTTTATTATGGTGTCTTGGAGACTTGTTTTGACTAGGGTCTCGGGGGGGGGGGGGGGGGGGGGGGGGGAGTCATGTTCATACACTGTAGGAATAAATCACACATGTTATTTCGAACTGTGATGCTTTTCGAAGAGCACAGCTAGATTTAGGGATGGAATGGAGGATTGGGGAGAAAGGGGCATGGAATAATATGTATGTTACATATTCGTACAGTAATGTAATTATTTCTGTTATAATCATGTTTGTAGTGTCAATTGTTCATATCCACTGTAAAAAGAATTTCCATTGAGGACAATAAATTAAATTCAATTCAATCTGTAACATTTTCAACATAATAATAATAATAATGGCAATATTTACATAGCACACATATCCATCTCTAGAGATGCCTAAAAATTAATTTCAAGCAAATGCTCAAAAAGAAATGAACATACATATACATGTGTACTAAGTCAGTGGAATAGAAATTGAACTTTGAACAATGAAAAGTAGCTGCAGGAAGTATTACAGCATTATGTGAGTTTTAAGTCTGGTTTTAAAAGTTCGAGGGTATTGACTGTTTGTAGAGAAATGGTTAACTTATTCCACAAAGAAGGAGCTGCTGATGCATATGCTCTATCCCCCAGTTTCTTTTTGTTCGAATTTCCTTAAGCCTAATACTACTTGTTGAGCGACTTGTTGCATGGGGTGTTACAAGGGATGAAATACACTCAGGAGCTAGGTACTGTAGTGTGCAATAGGTTAAAGGGGAATTAAGCTCAAAATATAAATGTGCTCATATTCAAAGATGTAATCTATTCCTTCTTGTTGCCCTACGTAGTTTTGCATTAAAATATACGAGATGGGTATAAATCAGGATTTTCTCAGCAAGATTTATCGTCTGCTAGCGATACCAGGGGGCTGCCATTTTGTTAATGTGTACATAAAGATATTTTTAATCCGAATGCAAAATTGTCTTTCTTCCTGATACAATATTCCATCTGAGATTTTAAATATTTAACAGATATATACATATATTCTAAAAACGAAATATAAATTATTTCTTTGAAAATTATGATTTTACTAAATATCTATTTTCTTGATACTATGACGTATGTGACGGAGCGAATTAATTCAAATTTATGGATGATGACTTTCCCCAGCGTCAATAGTGACAAACTATGCATTCACTTGCTTTGAGATAATGGACTTCAAAAGTCAGAATGCGCGTTGTATAAATTATGTTCTGCTCTGCCAGGCAAGACCAAGAAATCGATTTCTAGTTAGCAAAACCGGAGAATTTAAAAAGAAATCTATAAATTTCAAATTTTAAAATAAATGTATACACCTGTTATGTATTTTCCATCATATATGGGGCTTTTTTATAATGAATAGAAGCAATTTAGCTCGTGGATTAAAAATATCTTCCTGACCGGAACGGTCTCCAATGGTTCATGTACAACTCCATGTCATCAAGAAAATGGCAGCCCCCAAGTGTTAGCAGATGATACCGTGAGCTAGAATGTCTTGATTTAAACCCTTTTCTGATATTTTATTTCTAAAGTGATACAGGTCAATGCTATATTACACCCTTGAACATAAGTACATTTATATTCTAGTGTTAATTCTCCTTTACGAGTAAATTTCTTAAATTATATGCTGTTGAACAGGTAGCATAACATCAGGGAACATAACATCCTATAGAGAAAGGAATCCTTGATTGACTTTTAGTTTCCTTACCAGTAAATCTGGAGGGAATATTGGCTCTTGGGTAGGGTCGAATCCTTTGTAATTCTGGCTGGCCGATGAAGAGAGCTGTTGATTACAATTGAAAATACAAATGAAACAATGTAAAGGACATGAGCAAAAAACAGAACATCGCCACTTGAGGAAGACGATTATGGCTGCTGGTGTGTACTCCTGCAGAAAATGCTTCCAAAATACAACAGAAATGAACTGCCTATTCAGATTTCTTAAGAGAACCGGATTCAAATTCTCAAAGATTAAGAATGACCTACAGTGTAATTCTTTACATGCAGTATTCACTTTGACAGGGAAGATCATAACTAGCATATAGTTTGGAACAGAGCATCATCACATTCGTGTCGACTAGTTATCAAATTATAAAACCTTCCACGTTTTAACAGCTACAATTTACCAATCTCTACTTCATTACATTTCAGAGAACAGAATCTGCTGGCAATATTATCAAAACCATGAAGAAAAGGTGGCAAATAAATATGTTTCGCTTCCATGCATCACAATCATCTGTGATATCCAACTCACCTCCATGTCTGTCTTTTCCTTGCCCTGTGTTTCTTGTTCCTTGCCCCGAGTTTCCTGTTCCTTCTTTGCACAGTAACAGTTGTCCTGAATGTAGGAATTATATACCATAGATTACCCCAAAAAAGAATTATGATGGACATAAATATAACCACACCAAACATAAAACAAGGATAAAAATTCTTCTTGATACTCACTGACTGTTAATAAGGACATGTCTTCAAGAGTCTGCATGCTACTTGCAGCTTTTAATCAATTCCACTTCTCCTCTTAAATACCAGCACCAGCCAATAAAAATCTATGTCTCTGATGCGACCAATTATGTTCAGGAAGTCTTAACCGGTGTTCCTAGCAAATTTAAACAATGTGATGCTGCACAAGCAGGGGGGGGGGGGGGGGGGGGGGGGGGGGGGGGGGGGGGGGGGGGGGGTATACATGTATATGCCCCCCCCCCCTCCCCCAAATTTGAGGTGGGGGATGGCCTGTATTATCATCCCCCAATATTTTTGGATAAAATGAATAAGAATTATGATACATTAAACTTAAAACTTAAACTTAATAATTATCAAACTCAATATTTTATTTTGATCTTGAAATACCATCACATTCTATGATTAGAAGTAAGGACATATTAAGAAATGCCATAATTTCAACGTGAAATTATCGAAGAAATTTCGTTTGCTCGAATTTGTTATTCTCAATTAAGGGGTTCCGTCCACAGAAAACCATTTTAGGATACACTAAAATTTTATAGAAGTTTGAGAAAAGTATTATAGACAGATTTTTGAAAAAGTCCCTGGTGTGGGAGGGGATTAATGAAACAGCATTTGCAGAGGTTCAACATTTAAAAGAAATATCAACTTTCAGTCGACTTGCTAATTCCTCAAGGGCTATTTTCTCGAGGGCGCAACTTCATTTTTTGGCCCGGGCGCCATAATCCCTAGATAAGCCACTGCTCGCCGGTCATCCCCTCCCCCCAATCATGAATACGGATCGACCCCTGTGTACAGCATACAGACTAACCAGTCCATCATCAACTTCTTAGAGAACTTCTTTAGCTGAATTCATCAGAGTCAAATGGATTTAAGGTGCACCAGGTCAAACTCAGGGTAGCAAGGTGATTAGGTTTCAAGAGTTGAAGTGCATGCAAGCTACACATTGGACCTCCAAATAACCCTGAATTACATGCTTCGTAGAATTTTACCTCTTGAAAATGCAACATTACCTCCTCTTCAGTAACTAGTTTACACATTCCTTTCAAATAATCTTGAAAATGGGTTTTTTAAAAGGCTTGTTGTATGCGAAAACTAACACAAGTACTATGATTGATTCAGTTCTCTTAATTGGCTTCCTTGGCCTTGATTTTCTGCTGAGGCTGAATGGCTCCTAGTGCAGAGTTAGCCTGATTTTAATATTTATTAATCCTCTCATGACATTACTGAAAGAAACTGAAGACTGGTTTAAAATACATTTCATGTTTTTCACTGAGTGCCCATTGTTCCTAAAAGTACATGTATGATATGTCAAACCTGCCTACGAGTTTACCTATCTATAAGACCACTGGTCTATAAATACAGCTTTTCTTGTTTTCCTTGATAAGTATCTAAATACATGAAGGTACATGTATGGCTATGCTTGGTTCAGCTGGTACAAATATGTCACAGTTAATTTTACAAGGGGAGGTTAAGGCAGGGTCCAGATAAATCAACTGACATACCCCACAGAATGTTTTGAAGCCATCCAGGAGCTGTCTGTAGCCTGTACATCGACACAGGTTGCCTTCTATCGCTGTCAGGATGTCATCCATGCCTGGTTTGGGGTTGTTACGTAGCAGGGTGTACACTGACATCACCATGCCTGGTGTGCAGAAACCACACTGTGTGCCATGGTGCTTGGCTAGGCGCTCCTGTGAAAACAACGATCAGTGCAAGTATTATGAGGTATGCTAGGGTCGTAGGAGACCATCAGCAATCTATTCATCACATGTAGGTTATTTATTATAAAAAGGTCATTATGAAGAACAAAATGCAATATAGTTGCATTTTCCTGATAAGTTACTTAGTAGGGTGTACAACGACATCATCACGGCTGGTGTGCAAAATCCACACTGCATGCTATGGTGCTTGGCAAGGCGCTCTTGTATATTCAATGATTGGTGCAAGTGTTACCAAGTGTCCTTGGGTTGTGAGAGACCATCAAACGTTAAAGCTGTATTGCATCACTGACAACTGGATCTAAAAATCTATCCTGTTGGTTAAATTGCACATAACTAATCCAAAATGCTAGAAAAGGCAGATTTGAAAGAATCAAAGAAAAATATGATTGTCTTATGTGTAAAAGAAACAAAAATCCTTTGATTCTCAAGAACTGGACAGGTGTGATTAAGAGTCCTCAAAGATGTGCTAGCTCGAATGAGCTAGCTACTTACAGAGTGATAGAGAACTGTATTTAAAAGAGAAGTTTGACAGAGATAGCTAACTGATACAAAGAAAAATGTAAGAAAATGTCTTTAAATGGTACTTATCTCTGTCCCTACCTGAACAGCATGCAGCCCAGATCTCACATCTCCCAGCCCTTCTACAGTGGTCACAGCTTTCCCATGTACCAGACATAGAGGCAATAAACATGCAGTCACTGCTAGATGGCTGCAAGTCAAATGCAGAGTCGTATATCGTGTATCATTATTTCAAAACATCTTTTTTATTTTGATGCAAACATAATGCTCACAATGACTTCAGCAGAACAAATGACATTGACAAAGGGTTATTGAAAGGAGAATGAGACCCCCAAGATAAATGCATTTTAATAAAAGCAGAAAATCAAAGAAGCATATCAGTGAAAGTAAATGAATGGAGATCTGAAATTAGCAATGACCTCATTATGTTAATGAGATGCTGTGATGTAAATGTGCTATACTTTCCAATTGCCTTAGACAAATAATGTAAAAATCCCCTATCCTTGAATACATCTTAGAAAATTTGATTTCTGTATGATAGGTGGGGTTCATAAATTTATTCCTCACAATATATTTCAAGCACAATGTTGATAATTCAATTTTCTTTGTTTAAAGCTGAAATCTGATAATTTTCTTATTTATTACCTATAAAGAGATCGAGAGCACAAAAACATCAGAGCATCTCATTAGCATGAGTATGTAGCCAATTTTATTCAGCGATTTTAGGTTTTTTAAATTTTCATAACTTTTTTATTCTTTATCCGTTTTTCCTGAAACTTTCAGTAATATGCTTCTAAGATTGTTCTGCTTCTGTTAAAGTGCATACAAGTTTGGGGCTTCATTCTCTTTTAAAGCTTCCCCTTTCTTCTATATTTCTTATTCTTGCTGTTCTTGTTGTTCATATCCACTTCGCTCATCTGCCTCTACCATGCTCAGTGTCCCTCGAACCCGAACTTCTAACTATGGAAATAGAGCTTTTGGACATATGGCACCACTTCTGTGGAACAAGCTACCTAGTAGCATTAGAAACACTTCATAGTCTATTTTTTCAACTCAAGCTTAAACAGTTTCTGTTCACACATAGTTCTTTTGGTACATGTATTTAATTAATTAGTTTTCTTAATTTTTTGTTAAGTTTTGACTGTTCATGTAGCCTATTTATGTTAATTCTATTTTGTTAAAACAATATTGTAGCACCTTGGGTGACATTTGCATCAGAAAGAGTGCTTTAGAAATCTATATTATTAGTAGTATTATTATTCTCCTCCTTCATTTTTCTCCTTTTCTTCTTCTCTATTTTTCTTCTCTTCTTCTTCTTCTCCTTCTCTCCCCCTCTTTCTTCTTCTTCTTCTTCTTCTTCTCCTCCTCTTCCTTCTCCTCCTCTTTCTTCTTCTCTTTCTTCTTCTCCTTATATTTTTTCTTCTTCCTGAAGGCCCTCTCTTCACACTATACTGAAATAAACAAATAAACAAATAATTACGAATAATCACAATCGACAGCTATCTAACTCTGGAGATGGGATATTAACTTTTTACCATACTAATGATGACCATTAATAACACCATTTTCACCACAAAAAAGTCACTCGTGGGCTCTCCGAAGCCTACGCCAAACCTATTATGACTGGCGCAAATAATCTGAGGAGATTGAAGAGCGCCATCATAAAGAAGAACCAACCAATCCCTTACCGGATTTTCTTTGTGCAAGGGTCAGCTGCTGATATCATCACAGTGCAGGCCCCACATCCCCTTGACCACAACCTGCCTTTGTACCGGTCAAGCGTACTGACCATGATAGTATATAGAGTTAAAGAGAGTGTCAGTGGTACAAAAATTGATAGGTTACATGTACATATATGTTTCATCAATTTAATAAAGAAAAATGAAATAGATTATAGATTACAAACATATTTCATCAATTTTCAGCCTTAAACCAATATCTGATAAACTTGAGGGGAAAAACATGGGACCACCTTATTAATGGTAGACTTTAATAGGATTTCACAGTAAATTTTGAGTATTACAATTTAGGTCTCTTATTCAGAGGAGAATATGCCCTGCACTTCAATATACAAATGATGTTCAGGTTTGAGCGGGTTCACTGGGAAACGTTTTCACAGGGTAACTTCGGCCATACAGAAGTTTAAACACCCAAGGCATACATGTAGCTGCAAGATTCAAGATTTTAGATTTAAAGTGAAATCTATTTCATTGTAATTTTGAGAAAAAGGATAAGATATTACTGATCATCATCCATGCATGATTTGTCAATTGGCAATTATGGTCACTGCTTTGCATGCACAACGTAGATTGCAAACTACATGTATCTAAAAATGCTCCCCTGATCAATTGATTTGATTGGGAGATGTCAGTTGTAATTTGATACCATGCAAATTCAGATCTTTAAGAAAGGATACACTTAGTCCTCAGATAAACCAGGAGATTCATCTCAGGGTCCACATTATCTTCCTCCACCTGTTATACGTAAATGAAGAAAGGGAGTGAGGGAAGGAGAGAGAGAGCAAGGAAAAGAGGCAGGGAAAGAGGGAAGGATGGAGGGGAAAGAGAGAGAGGGTGAGAGAGGAGTGTGAAAGAGCAAGAGAGGGGAAGAGGGAGGAGAGAGGGTGGAAGGGAGAGGGTTGAAGGGAGAGGGGGTGAGGGAGAAAAAGGGAGTGGTGAGGGAGAATGAGAGAGTGAGAGAGACAGAGAGAGAGATAGATAATGAGAGAATCAGTAAAAATGGAATGTATACATTTGCATACATTTTACTTTTATTCATGAATATCAAAATATCACCAAATATCAAGCAAAACACAATGGAAGGCAATATGATTATTTGTGACAATTTGTCAAACCGTTTCAAGATCAAAGGTAAATACCCCTATCTAAAATTTAATCTAAATACACTGTACCACCCAAGTACCGCCCAAATACCACATAATACCACAAAACTAAAACTTGTGGAGAAACCAAACATTGTAATTTATGAATTCAGTGCTTGAATAGATGTTTAGACTTCATGCACCATTGGTTTTTATTTCTTTAAATGAACATTATTTTTTAAGCAATAAAGTGATGGCTTTTATTGTCACCCTATTAAAGCAGAAATACAAAATTTGTTATTCAAATACTGTACATGTGGTAATTCAGGAAGCCAACAACAGTCTACAATGAACAAGTAACTGCATTACTGCAACAGAATGTGCTGACCTTTCAAAAAAGATTGGTTCACACAAGTAACAAATGTACTTAGCTTTTGAATATTTTGAATTTGTTTATAATTCTTTTTAATTCTATTTGATGCCTGAGTCTCTGACATGGTTTTTAGTTACATTTATTAAGGCTTAATTATTACAGGTATTGAAGGTATCAAAACATTTTGACATGCATACATTCATGAAAGTAAATCAAATCGTTTCCTAACATTATCTGAGAATGAAGAAAAACACCGCATACTAGTATTCAATATACTAGGATTAAATAAATGTACCGCCGTACCTACAAAATGTACATGTATTCAAGTAAATTTAAAGGAATTACATAAGATTGTCAACACCATAATCCCATACAATCTTACTTCCCGTGACCTTTTAATTACACTGATTTTTCAACATTTATTCTTAAAAGTTTAATATTACCTTCAAGGGAACACTCACCTTGACTCCATTGCAAAAGAACACCAATGTGTCTGTCCCTTCCATCTTAGTCCTGTAGCCTAAAATTGTAAGATAAAAATCCTTTGTGTCACTGTACATTCATAGACATCTAAACAACTGACAGCAGACTCAGGATTTGAAATAAGAAGAAGGGGGGGGGGGGGGGGGCAGATATGTAGCCTCTTAGATCTACATGTACATGTTTTGGTTGAACAAAATTTTCACAGCCATCACTATTTAGTTGATATTTTCCAGCTATAGATCTATTTCTCTGCATGATTCAACTGCAGAATTTATAGAAGTCCGATCAATAGATACATGTAGTTAAAATAATATAAGGCTTGCCTGAAGTTATAAATATCTGTTAAGGAGAATGCACGAGAAAGTGTTGATTCTTTGATTCGAATCCACGAGGCGCGTAGCGCCGAGTGGATTCAATCAAAGAATCAACACTTTCGAGTGCATTCGCCGACTTAAACCATTGCTTTACAATAAAACAACAAAAAATTCTAAAGCTGTAGATTCTTAAAGATCAATATTGTTCACGTGTGCCCCAGTTGAGTGAACAGAAAACACATTATTACCTATTATCGAATTTCTTTAACTGAGGATTCTTGTTCTTCTATTGATGTTTTACATGCATGGTCGCTTTCATCAATAGTGTTCGTTTTCACATGTAGGTTCTTGAATATTGAATATTTCGATCGACAGCATTGGAACAAAATTGCTTCTTGCCTATAGACCGATTCGGTTTGGGTACTGGTTTTTATGCTAATTTCTAACTGGGGGGCTTCAGGAATGTTTATCAATAGAACATGTATGCACTAACATAGCAACGCACCTGGCTCAGTGCATGACCAATTGAAAAGTGCTTTTGTTCCTCTTTGGAAGCCCCCCAGTTATGGCCGCCGTAAAGTACAGTGTTCTGAAGTCGAATTCGTGTATTGCCTATTCGCACATCAACTGTGCTCCATATCAACATTCATCATGGATTCAGACGATGAAATATTCCTCACCCAGTCCATTTTCAGGGGTGATTATAGTAGTGGGAATAAGGAAATTTTTGGCGTTGCATTTTCTGACGTATTGGACGATGATGCTCTCATGGCGGCAACTCAAGAGGCTGATCAGGACTACGACAAACGCTTTGGGCAGCTGGTATCAGAGGCTGAGGTTTTGATTAAATCAAGGAAAAGGCAAGTAATTCTTCATTATTCAATTATAACTTGTATTATGAGTTTTCTTTTAGGATAGGCCTACCCAACATTGCAGTTATTGAATGAAGGACGACGCCGTCAGACTTTTGTTCGCACCAACAAAAAGTCTAGAATCATTCTTTTTACATAGAAAGTCATAGTTTATACCACTCATAGCTACATTCCTATACTTCGTGTGTATAATTTAGGCAGTCATACACCTCAACTTTTTAAAACACCACTGCACAAAAGTCACAAACATTCACTCAAAATCGGCATTTAATTTACAAAAACCGACAACAAAATATCCAAGAAATACAATAAATTCAACTCACCGATGTTTGAAAAGATATTTCCAAAAATCAAATCCGTAATTTACTGTTGATTCTGGCGAAACGAGCTATCGGAGTCAATGTGTACATTTCCTGGTCGCCGCGGGCGCTGACATCTCCCCAAAAGAGTTTTGTCCTTAAAAATTCGGTCCCTGTGGCATACACGGAAAAGTCCCGATTTTCTGTGTGCGCGATCGTAAAGATCGATGTGCGCTTGCGATCCCGAGTTTTTTCGTGGACAAAAATTTTATTGGCCGATTTTAGTTTAAGACATCGGCAGTATGTAAACAACGCGCGATCGCGAAACAAATCGGCGGGGATTTCTCCGGTTTTGGACAAGATTTTGACTTTGGATTTTGCTGAAAATATCAAAAGTTCTTCCTAACGGCCATTTGAGGTAGGAGTGAGATTTTTAAGGGCTGAATTTGAAAGCAAGGTATTTAAAATATTTATCTTATTTTCCCCCCATACCTTTAGTACATGCGACAGAAAATACCAACTATTTTACAGAAATGTAGCCATGAGTGGTTTATACCGTGTTCACTCCAGGGATAAGTTAATATAGAAATGAACATTGTATCCAAGCAAAAATCGACACATCCACCGAAATGGAGGGCAGAATTTATGTGAAATGAATGTGCATGCCTTTAATGTTAAATTTGCAGGTATACACGTATCAAATGGTATTATATTTGGAAAAAGTTCAATACAATTTGTTATTCATGGCCTAAAATGTCTAGTTTGGTTTTATTGTATAAAATGTGTGCATCATATTTTAAAATATCTACATTATTAACATTGTTTCGTATGACTGAACTCTTCCAACTCATATTTTGATTTCTACGAAACAACACTTTTCTGTATCAGAATCAACACTTTTTCTATAAGAATCGGCACTTTTCTGCATAAGAATCTACAGAATGACTCAACTCTTCCAAGTCATATTCTGTAGATTCTTAAGCAGAAAAGTGTTGATTCTTATAGAAAAAGTGTTGATTCTTATGCAGAAAGTGTTGATTCGTAGAAAATAATCCACAGTTTAATAAATAGTGTGACGTCACAGCAATGGTTTAAACAATGCGTAGTCTTTGGTCCACCATCCCTGCTAGATGTAGATCTCTAGATCTACATGTAGATAACTTGCAATGCATTTTTCTTCTTCTTCTTCTTCTAATTCTGGTAGTCCTGTGCTTTTATTTGTCATGCCTTATCTGCATGACAAGAGGAGGCATGGATACACACAAACACTGGCGAGTTTTCGGAAATTTCTTACGATCTTTTTTGGATTTTTTGGTAAAAATACGTACGATCAAAAAGACATTCTAATTCTAAACGTTTTCCTAGGAGGATACGCTGTGGTGAAGGAGCTGTCGGTCGCGAGAGTTATCAGAAAAGTGATATTTCAGGGCATTTTCCAGTCCTGCTAACCCGTGCGCAGTTAGATTGCTGGGTAAGAACGCGTGGCTTCGTGATGTAGAAGGCGTATAGCCATTTTTTATTTTTTACATTCACGAAGCCAATCCTGGCTAGGCCTACCTAGGGATACCTAGCCCTAGCCCTAGGGAAGATACTGAACGCAGGCACTACGACGTCTACGCCTCTATATTCAGTTCCAAGTTCTTTTTCCTCTTCAAGATGGCTGGATCGTTTCCAAACAATTAATTCTAACAACACTTTTGTAACATACGAGAGGGAGAACATGAATTGATACATGTGTTAGTTTTCAGCACGCACAGCCCAAACGCTCTGGCCTCTGCGAGTGCCCAGCTTCAAACTCCCCAGAGCTCCGGCCAGGGACGCGCTCCGTGCCGTGAGGCGCTGAGCTGAGCTCTAATTCGCTTCGAGCACCGTCATGACAGCGCAGTTTAAAACTAAACTCTAAAGATGTACAAGATAAACACTGGATTTTCGCGTGCTGTAAGTACTACCACAAATATGTTTAATTCTTACTCATTCACAGGCTCTTTTTATTTACTGTCGTCAATTTCCAATCAATTATCCAGGCCAGCAGTCAGAGATCCCGGAACACAATCCTGGGGAGCGTTTCATGAAAGGAAGTTGTCGGATATTTTATCCGACAACTGTTATAAGCTACTGAAATCCTTGCATCTGATTGGCTGAGAACATATTTATCGGATAAAATATCTGACAAGTCCTTTCATGAAATGCCCCCCCCCCCCGGTCTGGTCGCTTTAAATTTGTGTAGTCGATGTTGCATACAAAAAACATACCACCTAGTACCTTACCTACCTCCGTACTGCAATTGGCCACGCCCACGCACTAGAGCGTGGTACTGTATGGGCGGGCGGGAGCTGAGTGGGAGGGAATTGGGAAGGGTCGAGTCTGAAGAAGTTATCACCCGGGATATCACCACCATTTTTCATCAGGGGGGACGTAACAATAGGTCGTCCCCCGCCCCCCCCCCCCTGAATCCCAATGAATAGAATTGCGTAACACATCTCCGCCACTGCCTGTATCCAATTTACTTTTGTGCCTTGCTGGAAATTTTCCTCAAACTTTTCAGCAATGTATTTGCTACACCCCCCACCACCCCCCCCCCCCCCACCCCCCCCCCAAAAAAAAAAGAAAAGAAAAGGCGATGCTCCTGCCAGCCAGCATAAAGCAAGTGGTTATACAAGTATACCAACTACAGTTCAATCATTCATTCATTCAATCAATCATAAAATAAACTCAAATATATTAATTATCAAATTGACTTATTGATAAAATTGATAAATCAACCTATCAACCTATCTCTCTCTCTCTCTCTCTGTCATACCGGTACATTCACTTACTTTAAATTCACTAAGCAAGCACTAATCATATCCACTCACAATAACCACTGTTGATAATTGGTGAAGATAAAATACTAGTACTAGTACCATATATATATTTTACTAAAGGGTACATTAGGTGGACACACAACAATGCGGTTTATTTCGTCATAATAACGCCCCCTACATTAGGTGGACAGTTGGTACATAAGGTGGACAGTTGAGCATAGAAATAAGACAAAAACTGTCCACCTAATGTAGCCTTTAGAGTTATATATATATTTTACTGAATCCCAAGTTTGGGAGACACGTAACAATGCAGTTTATTCCGTCACAATACAGACCACCGCATTAGGGAGACACGAACCGCATTTGGGAGACACGCGGAAGTAAAATTATACAAAACATGAAATTTAAGGCTAAAAAACGGTACAGTGCGTGGCGGGGACTCTTGAAACTCTTGAAACATAGTCACCATGCAGTGCCGAGTTCGCCCTAGTGCTGAGTTAGCCCGACCCCATTTCTACATAAGGGTTCCCATCTAATGGAAATAACCAGTTTGCTCTTTCAAATGTCTTCCTCAACACAATTCATTGATTCATAAAACAATTAAGGTGTGCAAAAAGATATTTATTTACCAGTATGATACATACATGTATATATATAGACAAGATGAATGCAAAGTTCTGCATCTCAGATAACCAGAAAATTCTGTAATACTCCAGAACCTCCTTCAGTTTGCAGAGGCATTAAAAAAAAAATTTAACCAAGAAAACAATGACTGAACAAGTGATTATATTTTGTGCAAATGCTGACTGTGCTTTGTACATATTACAGAGATGTTGTTAACAATTTTATAACGTATTTATCAATCAGCTGAATAAGCCAGTTTGTAATTATAATTTTGCCCATGTACAGATAAAGGTCCTTTGTATCGAGTACAATTGACCTCTATACGATTTCATAGTGTGCACACCATGATACTGTTACAAATCTTATACATGTGATTGATAAGTTTTTGTCATGCATGCACAGTGGGAGGTGCCGTAGTTAATAGGCAAAGAATCAAGGTAAATTCGGAGTGTTTTCCCGTTATTTTATTCACCGTTTGCGTGAAAATTTGTTAATGCAAACTATGTAGGCCCCGCGGTCGTAATAATAAATTATGCTGATGGATGATTTCAAGGTGTTAAACAGAGAGCGTCCGTCAAAACAAATGCTTGGATCATTCCAGGGTCATTTTTACCATGTGCTAATTACGAATTGGATTATTAATGCCAAGAAATGTGAAATGCATAGATGGCTACCAGTATGTACAATAAAGGTAATTTTTCATGCTTATAATCATGCCAATAAGGAAGTATTTAGTGATTTTTTCTTCACATTATATGAATGGTATAAGTAAACATGCAAATTCTGTAAAATGTCATGTAATGGCAACAGTTTGCATCATATTGTCTGCTTGCAGCTGAATTCTAGATGGACTGATCATATCTTGAACATAGAATGGATACCTTTCTGGCCCTAAAAAGGCAATATAAAATTATTATTATTATTATTATTATTTCTTTGGCACTTTCAAAAGAAGAACAACAAATCAAGAAACAATATCCAATATCCAATGTACAATATACATACAGTGTACATTCAACCTGAATGAATGCAATAAATTTGCATGAATCAAATATTCACCTATCCAAAATAATCGACAAATAGCAACATATTTTCTATTGCTACATGTAACATGTCAAGATTCTGTGTCCAAGCCAACCGAGCATCTAAAAATATAACTTGAGAAAGCGGCACAAAAACTGACGAAGGCAATGACTGCACGCAATGTTTCATAATGTTTCATGCTATTGGATTCAGGCAAGCCATTGCCAGACTATGGATGTCAACTGTATTCTACATAATATCTAATGGAAATTTGCCTGTGAAAAGCAACGAACTGTAGAAACACTCATGTTTCTCAAGTGCTAGCTTGATTGTATGACACATGCTTGAGCAACAATTGCTCTAGGGAAAATATCTTACACCATTAAAATTACTATTTTCCACCCTAGACACACCACTATACCTGACCGTAACCGTAACCCTAAACCTAAACCTGGGCCCGTTTCATAAAACTTGTTATCAATAAAAACTGCCCCATTTCTATTACAAATTTGCTCTCAGCTAATCAGATTCAAGGATTTCAGAAGCTTATAACAGTTATTGTAACTTCTTATTGATAAAAAGTTTTATGAAATGGGGCCCTGACCTAAATACACCAACCCTAACTATATATTATTATTTGGCATAATAAAGCCTGGAGCATGTGTCAGATCACAGACAGCCTATCACTAAGATCTAGGTACATCATTTGAGTGAATTCTAACAACAGCTTGAAGGTGTTACTCGGAGATGTACAAACAAATCAAAATGCAATAAATTTGGTATCAATGGAAAGGGGAAGATGCCCTAAAACATTCCATTAACATTCCAAATCCATAGGTTTTCATAAATTAATATTATTCTGTTTCAAATGTGTGCCAAAATATTCGCATATTTTCGCCCCGCGAGCAGTTTCTTTTTCAACCTTGGAAATGTGACATAATACTCGGGACACGCTTGCTTCTAGCTAGCTCACGATCACATCAATACAGCGCGCGCACATAACGTTCACGGTTCGAGGTAAGCTACTGATTTCTTCCAATCTTTGAAAATCTTGTCGACAAAATGTCTGATTTTGGCCCTGATTCAGATGTTTGAACCTGGAATCGCACCGTCATTCCATCAATCACTGGGTGAATCACTGCAGCAGCCACACACACATATATATGATTCATACAGCTACAGTACAGTCAAGTCGTATACCGTAAGCTAGCTGTCCCGAGAATGACGTCATTTTGCTAGTGCAAGAATTCTCGCTTTCGTGGCTCATCTAAGACCCTGTCAGGGGTCTTGAAAAAAAGTCCTGATAATCTTTTTGAACAAGCTTACATCTCTAAAATTTAATTTCATCGTATTCTTTGGGGGATTAGCTTTCCAAAAATGTATAATTTGTCCTATTTCTTATTTTATGGGACATTTCTCCGGTTATCTGCTTTAATTATAGTACCAGTAACAAGTTTATAGCGGATTGTGTTTTGATTGAATTGAAGACAACAACATAAATAATAAAGAAGCTGGTTGGTCACGTTTCAATGTACATGTAATCTACTCTATGAACTATAATTTCCAATCTACTTTGAAACATCAGTATGTATAATTTCTAAATACATGTATTTATAACAATGTCATTACACTTCGATCTCAGTCAAATGCTATACAAAGTCCATAAACGGAATAACAAACTAACATGAATCTATCATATATAACACAAAACAACTACATGTTTGGCATTTAATATTATTGAGTCAATTTCTCATTAGCCTTTCTCATGCCCAGTAATTATTATTACATGTAGTGCATTTAAGAGGAACATACAAAAGACGCAATATTACAATAGGTGCTGTGGTCTAGTGGATAAGTCACCGGAATGTAGATCACAAGGTACGAGGTTCAAATCCCACGATGGCACTCACGTCCTTTGGCAAGACTCTAATTTGAGCGACCCCAAAACATATTCGCGGGTTCTTAAATTCGCGCTGCACAATTACACGCTCGTATGTACAGCATGCGCAACTACACACACATATTAATGTGCTGAAGCGTGCAATTTCAACCCGCATAGGAAATCAGGCTAATATTTTCGCGATTAATATACCGCGAATATTTCTGCATTTACATTACCTGATATGCTTGAGCGCTAGTTACTTTGGCGGCTCGGTTATAACCAGGTTAATAATGTCTAAGCGCCATGAGCGTCACTGTGTGACGGATATGAGCGCTATATAAGTGGCCATTATTATTATTATTATTACAAAATTTTCATGAAATCAGTAATCACCAGAGCTGATGATCAATAGAGAGTGAGTTTCTTGATTATAATATCAAACTGTAATACATAAAGGGGCTATCTACAAGTTACTTACAACCATTACAAAGAATTTCAATGGTACAACGAAAATACATGCATGTTTACATTTTTCAATAACACCGTCAACTTTCCTAATTTTCCAGCACAAAAAACATAAACTTCAAATAACTCCAAGGTTAAAACAACTATTCTGTGAAATTCTGGACTTCAGAATTTTGTTACTGAGGTAATGTAGTTCCTTCTTATTTCGGATACAGTTATCATTTAATCTGATGACTACAGCACATGAAAGTTTTATTTGTGGAAAATAAATACTGATATATAGAGCACCATTATTTGTGCATATTACATACATTACATTATTCTTAAATTTATAATTGAAACAACATTTTACATACATGTACTTTATAATACTGGGTGCAGCAACACAAGCACAAACCTATTATCCACAAAATAGATTAAATTTATTAATCTCAACTCCTCCCAAAGATATATTAATACATTAATCATACAAATAACATAAAATCTTGACTCTTGACTATATTCTCAACTATTGAAGATATCATATGATTTCAAAATATTGAATACATGCAATTACCCCACTCAAAATACAAACCTGTCACAATCTAAAATGCTTGCATGTTCACATATTACTGGCTCAAATCTTGCAGTAGTTCAATAATGATGTAAGAATTAAAGGACAGCGAAGGTGTATGGAAAATGGTCCATCAAAGTTTTCTTCACTGAATCATCATCATTCATTTGCAGAGTTCTGGAGTTACGTCCTATTGGATCCATTCAGCAAATGAGACTTACTATCTTCTGCTTCTTGAGCTGTGTCCTATTGGCTAGTGAACATCTCATGCAGCAATTTCAGATTAGGATCCATTTTGCAGATTTGTCTTGGCACCTTATCCATTATCTGGTAACGAAAAAATGCAAACATAAAATTAGAAAAGGCCGATGTGTGCTTCTGTGTTTACATTCTTCTGCATCTGAAACATCTTTTGGGGTGAAATTTTACTTCAAAACACAAGATTTCCTTGTTTTCTCTGCATAAAATAATTATTCTGGCAATATAATTATGTCAAATATCGAAAATGCACTTCAACTTAATAATTTCAGAAAAGTATAATGAATAGAAGATAAGGATATTGTTACATATGTCTTGAGAATATAATATTATTATTATGTCTAAATTTATTGTTCAATGTACTCATTCATTCATTCATCTATTTATTTCCATCAATAGTTTAAAAATAAATACAAACAAAAGTCATTACAATGTATACAATTACAAGATAGACGAGAAAGCAAGAAAAGCAAGGAGCTTTATAAAAAGCTGCCACCTTTGGTGTATACATAAATAAATACATCAAATGGGCATATTGGATGATTAGAATGTAGATATAATATGGCCAGTAATATAAATGTAGGATTTGAAAGATGTAGTTCTAAGAGTGGCATAAAAGTTTGAGTTCTTAGCTCAGTTATAAAAGCCCTGATTCTAACCTTTTTAATCAGTAATTGCCTGTGACCGCTAGCAGAATGATACTTCTTTGAAGTTTAAAAAGAAAGGATATATTCAAAAGACTTTTATGAGGCAAAGTCCACAGCTTTGAGGGGACAGATACATGTATCTCAGCCAAACTGATTGCATCATGGGGTAATCTGTCTTACTTCTGGATGAAAGTAGAAACGAACAGTGCTCCGACTTATATTCCAATGGCAATTGCTCCAGGCTTTATTTTTTCATAGATACATGTATAGATTACAGTTGTGGTTGCAATTGGGTTTGAGGTTACATGTAGGTGTAGGGTTAGGGTAATACATGTAGGTATTGCATTTGGTCCAGGGATGTAGTTTTAGAATTTGGTTAGTTACTAAATTACTGCACGGCCACCGTCAACGGAGCATGTGTCGTATAACTGACAAGACTGCTATAATACAGATGACCTTCCTTACAGAAGTGGCTAATATAGCAGGTTTGACTGTACGCTCTTACCTTTCTGCAGTGGTCAAAGAGTTGGTCAAGTCTGTGGATCTCTGCTTCAGCTTTCTTCCAGTTGCCCTCTAAAACTTTCATCTACAGAAATCAAAGCACAAGAAATAATTCAGTATTTAATGAAAAGCGGTCTACCACTTCTGATACCATGATGCTCAAGAAACCTAAAACGTGTCCAAATGTACAAAGTTTCGCTTGCATCGAATGTAAACCGACCACCTGAACAACTGTATTAAAGATGACTCCTTAAACCACCTCATTCAAATTTCTTTGTAGCGTATTATGTCAACTTTTTGCTGGATCCATAAACCATGTTATATCAAAATACTGCATAATATATTGTGTATATAGTATACAGTATACAGTGAAAACTCGTTATAAAAACTTGGATATAAGGAGATTCCTGATATAACAGGGTAATTTTGCTGGTCCCAGGTCTTTATGTTCTTTTGTTTTTTCACTGTGATATAAGGAGATTCCTGATAATTATAACAAGGTAATTTTCATGGTTCTAACATCCTCATTATTATAGTGACTTTCCACTTTACATGTACTTTATTATGTTACCAGCCTCCAAATCTACAAAACGGCAAAAACACTCAACAGCAAGCTCTCAACAAATTAAATAAAAGCTACTGCAGATCAGGGCTATAGCACACGAGAGGGTCTCCTAGCGTGTCAGAAAAATTACATGAGGGTTCACAAGAGTGACAGCCCATGAGACATTCTATAAAGGGTTCATGCTACTGGGACATCCCACTTGACACACTTGACAAGCATGGACATATTAACCTGTTGACCACTGAATTCTTTAACTCTCATAGGCTTAATACAGGAGCCACCCGGTTCCTGTAATCTATGGGTTAATGTAGATACTACTCATTTATAGGATTTCTACCTGCTTCCCAGCCTTGCTATGGAACAGCTCATAATCTTCCTGCCTTTTGAAGAACTTCATGCGAACCTTGTCCAACTAAAAATATGGGAGAAGGAAAGAGAATGAATTACATGTAATGTTCAGGAACACAAAGCAAAGACAGAGAACATTTCCTATTCTGCTAAATAATATCATATCTCAGGGAAGAACATTTTCCATTCTGCTAGATAATATCATATTTCAGAGGGCTCCACTAACTGGTCTAAAGCTGTTTTCTTTCAGCAGCTTGCCCATGCTCTCTCCATTGTTAGTACATGTTGTGAATACTACCAAGGAGTAATGACAGAACTGTGATAACTCCATGATACAGGATATACCTCCTTCTCTAAGTGAAGGTTTTCTATCAGCAGCTTGCCCATGCTCTCTTCACTGCTAGTACATGTAGTGAATACTACTCATCTTATACAAAAACAAATGACAAACTAACCGTACTTACCTCCTTCTTCAAGTGAAGATTTTCTTTCAGTAGCTTGCCCATGCTCTCTCCATCCCCAGTAGAAGACGATGCTGCTTGTCTTGGCTGAGAGGCCAATGCTTCAAACTGCTTCATCACCATCTCTTTCTCTCTGGTCACCAGCTGCAGGGACGATGTGAGACGAGCAACCTCTTGTTCTAGCTCCTGAGGGATGAGGGAGATGAGTTTTATTTTAAATAAATGGTCAGCTTTCATGCTCTCCTTTCATGCTCTCATGATGGTTATTAAACTTCTAATGAAGTATTGGTTTCATTGCAGTACGCTTGACCCCTCTCTCACGATCTTTGCCAGTCTCTCTCCTAAAATATAAGACCTTGCGGTATGTCTCATTTATCTCTCTATCTCTCTCTCTCTCTCTCTCTCTTTCTCTCTAGCTCTTCAGGTTCTTCTGGGTTGTGCTGTTGGTATCCTATCACCATTGTGCACTGTATTAAATATTCTATGTTGCAAAAGAGCAAGTCCACGGTATCTTGTCCCATACAATACTGCATACATCAAAGATTGTACTATTTCTGATGATTGTATCAAATTCGACACCCCTACTTTAGTTTGGATCAAAGGAACTACCAAGGAAAACAATACTTTTGATGTTAATTATGCGCAGTATTCCATGATACTTGGTAACACAGAAAGATCAAATACCTTGGACTTGCCCCAAAACAACTTGCTTTCAAACAACATCAATAAAACCAATCGATAAAACTGCTACATACCTCAATCTTTGATTTCTGGTCTGAGAAGCGAGCCAGGTTGGTGGCCATGCTTTCAATCCTCTGCTGTGCATAGTCCAAGGCCTGCAGCTGTTCACAAGACTGGTTCTGGGCATCGGCTAGACTCTGCTGAAGCTGCTGACGATGGGTGAGGGACTCCTCAAGCTGGTCTCTCAGGTGCCGGACCTGGTTCTCATGACGCTGGATGGCCTTCTTTGAGCTCTGATCCTTTTCTTGACTATAATGGAGAATAAAAAAGTCATGGTAAAAACAAAATAACTGAATTTGGCTAATATGAGTTGAACTTTCAGCCCATACAGGGATTCATATTATCAATCTTCTTTTTTTTTCTTCTAAATGACAAATTATAAACAAGTAATTATCACTCTATGAATCATGGAATAGTGGGCAAGCAGTTACTTTCACAAGGGTTTTATTTTTGCAAATTTTTCTGCATTGTTGTGCAAATTTAACAAAAGGGAAAATAAACTGGCAATCCATGTGCCAACCTGTACTGTAATGAGCCTGTGTTAACTATCTCAAAGCAATAACTTGTGAAAATTTCTGTGTCTCTGTCATTCATGAAAATATCAACTTCTACTGGTACACAAGGTTCGAAACATGAATTCTCTACATAATCACCCATGCACAATATCTCTGAGGTTGGTTTATCATATTATCATAATACATTCTTATATTTTAGACCAGCAATACTATAATTGCAATGATGTTTTCATGTCTTTGATTTTGCAGAATTAAGCAAAATGCAAAATTATTCCTCCTGTTCTCTTACACCAGTGCCATATTTGAAAGATTATATTTTTGAAACACACTAGAATGGGTCTAACATTTTCTATGACACAATATCATGCTCACATTTCTCACTGAAGTCTGGCCACAAGGTTTTATTCATTCTATCATCATAATACATCCTTCTAGTATGGACCCATGATTTATACTTTCAACGATATCCTTTCAACAATTACGCACATTCAATATTATTCTTTACGCCTGCATACCTCCAAAATTCAATGCTATAGATCAATGGTTCAATCATATTCTAGACACATTATCATGCTTACATTTCTTGCTGGAGTCTGGCCACTTCTTCTCTCAGCTTCTCCTCATTCTCCATGAAGACGGTGAACATCTTGGCAAACAATGTCTTCAACCTCAAGACCTGATCAGGTAGCGGCTCAACAGATTTCTTCTCCCCGCCATCCTCGAAGTCAATTCCTCTTTCCTGATGGTCATCCTGACTGCTTGGTCTGACTGCTTGGAAGGCGCTTGACTCAGACTGCCCAATGGTCAGCCTTTGTTCCATGTCTTCTTGGTGCTTCGGCTGTGCCGGAGTGACCAGCTCAGTCTCACTGCCACAGCTAGGGGATTTACCAGGTGTTTCAGTGTGATCGACAGCTCTAAGCACAGACACCACTAGGGATCCTGGTTTGCCGGAGGCTGCAGAAGACTTGGGGTGTTTGGAGCGACGGTTTGATCTGTGGCCTCCTCGATTTTCTGTGACAAAACCTCTTGATGAAGATTCTTCAACCTTTTTACAAGGAAAATATTAATAAATCAGTAAGGTAAACTGTATCAATTTTCAGCATATAAATCAAATGTCAGTATGGAGTGTACATATTAAAAAATACATCTTGTCAAAACATCCTGCTATCATGGAGACGTGACCTGTCTTAACTTTCCTATATCCGTGGGTGGAAGAAATGAATATTACAAATATAAGCTACCAGTATGTGCTTGTGACATGCTTGCAATTCCTTACCAACCTCAGATCCAACAATAATATGGGCAAACAGATTGACTGTATATTTGTGAAATACTGTATATCATACAGATCAAAAGTGCGTACCTTTTCAGCAGCTAGGTCAGACATTTTGGCCACTGCAGAAGAGATGCCTTGGCCGAGTTCAGCAAGAGCTGCGGAGGCATCGCTGATCTCTGAACCTTGGTTGAACAGCATCCAATGAGCCTGAGCCTTGGTGTGGTCTAACTCACTCTGTAAATACTCAACCTGTTCACTGTCAAAGGGGAAGAATGGAGAAAGGAAGATTTGAACTGTTATTCCTTGCAAAGAGATACAAAGTCTTCTTTGTAATTGCTGAGGTATCGCTGATCTATGATCCCTGGTTGAACAGCATCCAGTGTGCCTGAGCTTTGCTATGGTCTAACTCACCCTGTAGGGACTCCACTTGTTCACTGTCAAAGGGGGATTGGATAAAGGAAAGGCTATCATCAATGGTCCTTGCATAGAGATAAAAAGTTTTCTTGAAGCTATGGTAAAAGAAAATCTGTGGCTATTTTGCTTGATATAAAATATAACACCACATTTCTTATTTCAAATACCAAATTAGAGAGCAAGTCACAAAATGAATAATAGATAACGGCTTATTTTAATTCCAGTGGAGTAGGACAAGATGGAAAAGCTTTAGGGTTCCTGATATGAAACCATGACTGAGAGTTTGACACTCAAGACTATCCAAAAAATCTTATCACAGGAGCTTGTTTTGCATTTGAGAGTACTTGGACAAGATGAAAAAGCATTTGTGACCTTGATAGTAAAAGAGCTAATTTTGCAATCCAGGACACTCGTACAAGATGGAAAAGCCTTAAGATCCTTGCTAAGAAAAGGGCTTAGTTTGCAATTGAGTATACTCAAACAAGGTAGGACCTTGATATAACACCATACCGGAGGAACAAACCTTCAGGACTGTTAAAATATTATTATAGTCTTGTATACAGTAGAAAGCAAATATATATTTTTTCACTACACTTTATTCTATATGCCATATATTATGCAATGGTGTCTGACAACTCGACTCCCTCTTTATTTTCTGCCCTACCACTCCACTGTACTGGACTTGTACAGTACTTATTCCTTTCTCTTACCCCTTGTCTTTGCATTGTTCCTTATCCTGTTTGATGTTGCCTCCCCCATTTATCCTTTGCTTCCACAGGTTACCCACACTTGAGCTTGGGGCTCATTACTGTCCTTGCATCTCCACGCCTTTGTGTTTGCTTTAATCCCCCTCCACACCTACTTGACTCCTTGCTTTTGACTCCCCACACTCCCCTTTTGTTTCCATTGTTTTGTGTCCCCAGCCCCTCCCTTACAGTTCCTGTTTTGTGTCTGTAGTCTATATATATGCTTGTCTTGCTTTTTATGTTTGTCTTTTTGCCTCTGACGAAGATTCTGCTAGGATCGAAAGCTCAGGCCCCTTTTGACTCCAAAATATTATTAAATTAAAAGAGCTTGTTTAGCATTCCAGAGTATTGGGACGAAGTGGAAAAGCTTCAGGGGAATTGACGTACCTGAGGGAAGACATAGACTCCTGGAGCTGTCTCCTGACCAGCTCCGCCTCAGACAGGGAGGCCTTGCTCCTGGACAGCTCCATGCTGGTGATGCGGAGCTCATTCTCCACTTCCACTGCAGACTCCTCCAGGGCTGTCCTCTCCTCCTCCAGGAACTGTTTGTTCTCCTGGAACTGCTTCTCAAGAGTCTGTCAGAGAGGATGGTTGTAGGAATGAACCAATTGTCAGATGCAGAGACAAAAGGAAGAGCTTGGAACATAATTATATACTTTTGCCATTAGATGCCTGAAATGTGATTGATCTTTTACACTGTGTATCTGCCAATGCCAGTTGTATTCATGGCACTGCTCCTCAATATAACCCCAACAAGATCACTTCGTTCTTCCTCTTCTGGCCTTCTCAATATACCCAAAGCAGGGCTCGAATTACCCGGTCGGCAAAAGGCAATTTGCCGCAATGCCCCTTCAACTTGCCGCGATGCCCCTCTAAATATTACAATACTTACGGCAACTTGTGGGTGCCCCTTTTTTATTTTGCCGTAATGCCCTTTCACCCGAAACGTACACGAACAATAGCTTGTTGAGGAACTCACTACGCGACATCGAGGTGCGAGAGGGACGTGAGTTTTAAGGCGCGCGAGCTGCTGCGCGCCTTAATCCATTCGAGGTAGGCAGCTCTGCCAACTTCTACGGATTTCCCGTAATTGATCAATCAATTGCCAATTTGACGACGGTAATCATTGCACCGGTCAATGTAATATGCGTACTGCGTGCACTATGTACCAACCACCGTATTTAGTCTGTACAATTGTACGATCTTCAAATTGGCGCAAGAAAATTGTCGATAACTTCAGTATTAATGAGCTTGAACGAAAAGGGTTTTTTCCCCATAGAAAAGCACATGAATCGCGCACCCGCCAGCGAGCTATCTTCCGCGTGTTGAACGTAACTGAAGTAAGCGATGTTTTCAAGGTGTCTTTGCATATACGTTCGCACGTTGTGTATGCGCGGGGGGCGCATTTCCGTTTTACACCGTTGCCTAGGCATTTTCGCGAAAAAATCCAAGAAGTGCGCTGGTGAAAGAGTCTAAGTCGTCAGCGCCCCCAGTGAGGTCTAGCATGCACAGCATCTGCACAGACAGCAAAGATATGCATTACAGTAACTGTACAGTAGCTACACTTCATCTTGTGCGCAAACGAGCTAAAAGAAATATATAAGGAACGATAAAAGCAAAAAAATATATAAGAGAGACAAGGGGGATGAAAGGAAAAGCAAAACAGAAGGAAGCGTGAAAGGGCCGTCTTCTTTGTTTTTTTTTTCTTTCATGCTGATGAGGCTTCCTCTTCTCTAATTGGCGCACAAAGAGTTACAGCTAGATACGCAGTTATAGTTATAGTTATAGTTGTAGCAAAAAAAACTATATTTCTTCAAATCAATTATTATTATTCTTATTATTCTTATCTTCTCGATATTAGTAAAACACCTAAATTTTCTTTTAAATGTATGATCCTGGGCTATAATTATTATACGTATATTCCTCGTCCCCCACCCCTTCTGTTTAATTCCCTCGCTTTCTGGTAACACTGTTTCAGCTTAGCTGCCTTTCAGCTACATTTTAAAATTCTTTTACCTTGCAATGCAACATGAATTAACTCTAATGTTATTCTTTATCGCCATATAGACAATCCGAGACAGTAGACCAGTGCAGTAGACCCTATAGTACACGTACACATACACCCGATCGCCGCAAACATGCAGAGTAGGAGTACGTGTGTACATTCGATTTCATACTTCGCGCGTGCAGAGCAAGCTCGAGCTCATAGCGCATGAAGCGAGCTGAAACCTAGACTTTGAAACCAGCACGTTCGAAGCGATTAATCGAAAAAATGCCTAGGCAACGGTGTAAAACGGAAACGCGCGCCCGGGGGAGCGTTTCATCAAGCGTCTTGTCAGTGATTTTCACCTACAAATTTGCCCTCAGCCAATCAGGTGCAAGGATTTCAGTAGCTTATAACAGCTGTCGGTGAAAATCACTGACAAAATGCTTGATGAAACGCTCGCATGGCTCGCGTGGCTAGATATGGCTAGGCTCACGCACGGTGCGCGTGCTATGATATGACCATAGACAAATTATGACCGATGACCGAGTCCAGTGCATGTGCACAATCGCACGCTGCGCTGGATACGAAACTCAAAAGCTCACCGGCCCCTTGTATGGCGAAGAAGAGCTTTTTGCATTGCTCCCCTACCGCTCTCCTTAAAGATCACATTGGAAGAAAATTACAAATATGGCAATTAATGTATCACTAGAAACTGGGAAGCTTACAGATGGCAATTTTAATGGTACCTACATGTTAAGTTAGTCATTTGTGTTTTGTTATTTATTTTTTATTTTTTGCCTTGGTGCCGGGCCCCACTGACTTGCCTTGATGCCCCTAAAAAAATATTGAAAGAGACTGCCCCCAAAACCAGAAATTGCCTGCCCCTAAAATTGCTGACTTTCGAGGCCTGCCAAAGTATCTAAAACCTGGGGGGAACGATCATATTCATACACAAGCCCGAACTTTTGGAATAGCCTACCTGAAGACATAAAAAGTTGTTCGACCTCACTGTCCTTTAAAAAACTTCTAAAAACTTTGCTATTCTCTTCTTAGCTACTTTTCTTCTTGAATGCGCCTTGAGCACTCCACAGAGTGGATTTGGCACTATATAAATCACATTATTATTATTATTATTATTACTGAATAATGACACAGATGACAGTGGGTTCCATGAAAAAGAAACTTTTATGCTACATGCACACTTGAGTCAAGTTTGGTTAAAATAACTTCAATGGTTTTCAAGTTATCATGGCAAAACATATTTTCTAAGACATTTTTCTGACCTTTCATACCAGAAATCTAACCACAGGCATGTAAAGTGCTGTTCATGAAAAACTTTTGCGAACCAAAGCGAGCGAGCAAAGCGACCGAGCGGGGAGAGGGTGTGGTAGGGAGATTTTTCAAATTTGGGGTTTAGAATTGTGCAATCTAATGCATTCTGTGGTGAGATATTTAACCTCATATTCAATGAGAATCTGTATTAAGATATAGCACAACCAAAACAGGCTCTGAATACACATTTTTATCAATAGATCTACTACCAAATGTGATTTAATGTGTATTGTGTGCAGAGCATTTTCATGAATAAAACTGAGCTGAATAAGCAGCAAATAATCCACTTTATTTATCCGCTTTATTTTGAGGCCACAGAATGCCATAATTTCTGCATTGTTTAGGATGTGAAGTTGTTTTGACTTCCTGCAATCAACTTCAACAACATGGCCGCCGGCGCCGTGAGCAATCAAAATATCCC
Organism: Heliocidaris erythrogramma; assembly: GCA_025617745.1. Taxonomy (NCBI): domain Eukaryota; kingdom Metazoa; phylum Echinodermata; class Echinoidea; order Camarodonta; family Echinometridae; genus Heliocidaris; species Heliocidaris erythrogramma. Next base: position 12,829,729 of record CM046861.1, read on the forward strand.
ATCAGTGATGATCACATACCTTGCAAAATGCATGCCGTTTACTTTTTCCAGATGCCGGGATAAAGTCAAACTCTCGTCTTATCCACACAATGTTGCTGTAAAATTGGAACTTTCCAAGGCTTATCCTTTTAGAATTACAATCCAACTCGGCAAAAGAAAGATTATTCGCTTGCTTGAGACATTGCAAATCCAAAGGATCGCAACTGCACTCTGGCAAACATACGGCGTGCACTGCACATGGGTTGTGTGACTGTGTACATGTAATAACATGCATGTGCTTGTAGTATGAACAGCCTTCCGCCTTTATACGAGTGCGCGATTACGGGAGGTATTTTGTGTATAGACACAAATCCTTGGCGGGTTTTTATGCGATCCCTTCGCATGTACGTACAGTATAAACACGGACACAAGTTGCTGTGATCAACAATGCGTGTAGTAAGCTAAGGGATCGCCTCCGATTCAGTCTTCATTGCATGCCCATCTATACATCTATACACCCTGACGTATGCGCAGAAATCCGTATTTTTTAAAGAAAATGTGTGAAATACGCGGAAAATTTTCATGCCTGTAACCAGTCACTCCTTACTTGGGGTGGATCTGATTTCACCAAGGCCAAGCTTAGTCAAAATCATCTTGATTCTCAATTAATTGCAGGTACGAAAATGTGGGCAGATGAATGGACAAACAAACAGAAATGTAATGCCTCCTGCACCACAGTGGCAAAGGCATAAAAATACTAACCACTAAATAATATCACTTGTCTGTATGTTTATTAACGTTGGAGTATTGATTATACTGTAACACTACTTCTTATTCTCCTCATTCCACTTTTCCAACATTTAGAACAAAACTTTTAGAAGAGTTAACAACAAAATACCTTCAGTTTTGACATGGCAAGCTTCAGGCCTGTTTCTGCATTCCTGCAGGTTTCAAGTTCACACTGCAGCTCAGAGATCCTGGTCCTCTGGTCCTCACTGGTCTTCTTGGTGTCCTCCAGCTCGGCCTCCACCGAGTAGAGCTTGGCCTTGGTGGAATTCAGATCAACCCCAAGCGAGAGCTTCTCAGTGGAAATACTGCCGAGGAAAATAGAGAAAAGGTCCAAAAAGACTATGAGAGTTACAATACGGAAGACCCTTGCTTGCTACAGCTCAAAACAGATTATGGAAAGCGAACTCCATTCTCTGGAATCTTGTTAGATTTGGAAGAGGTCTATTCGTTTTTTACAATAAAGAGTGTTCCAAAATTGGCATTTTTTTTACATTTACACTTCAGAAACTGCCAGTTTTCTGGCACATTATTCCAGAAATACAGATGGCAGGTTGTGCTACATGAATCCAGGATAAGCTTCTCAAAGCTAAGGTTTAAACTCGTACTGAATACCTGTCTTTAGAGCTGAGACTCACAACTGGCGAAAAAAAGGTACACTGAAAATCAGGCATGCTGTTTCATCGTTTTTCTTCAGAATCAATGCAACTTTGATGCAAAACAGAAAAAGTACCAAAGTATTACAGGTTGATCTTAAAATGTGTTCACTTTTTTTTTCTGCAATCAAGATACAATGCATAGTCACATTTCACGTAGAATTATGAGCACTTCAACCTACCTCTGACATTGCTTATGCAGTTGATCAATAGTTTCCTGCAGGTTTATCTTGGTCTGATCGAGCTCAGCCTGTATCGCCTTCTGCTGCTCTACCTGCACCAAGATGGCTGCCTCCTGGTTCTGCTGCTCCAAAAAGTGAGCTACCTCCCTCTCCTCAAGCTGAGTGCACTTGCTTGACAGCTCTTTCAGCTCTTTTACTTTATCAGAAATATCTGGAAAAAAGAAAGAGATGTTACTTTCAGATATTTATGCAACTGGCCAAAGTTTAAACTCAAATGACCGTGGATCTACTGTTAAACAAGAAATGTTCGCGCAAGAACATTTGCGATAAGTAAAGTTGCAAATTCCTAATTACAGCCATTTTGCATCAAGAAAGTTTTGTGAATTGCACAAATTTGTTATGACCGGCATGATAAATTTCTACTGCAGCTTGAAACTTTCACAAATCACACCTGGGTAGAAAGTGGCAAATATAGATTAATGCCTTGCCAAAGGACATTGGTGCAATGACTGGGCCTTGAACTGCAAACCATTTGATCCACAGTCAAGCGAAGTACTGAGACTACAACAACTTTACTTTCAACCTGTTTTTGTATTCCCAAACCTTTCCTCCTGGAATGTTTCAATGCTAGTTCTCTCAAGTATTACCGAGGATAAGTAAATATCTATCTAAAGAATGTCATGTATGCTCACCAGCTTCTTTAGCGTCTAGTCTGCCTTGCAGATCTGTCATTTCAGTGGTCGCCTCGGCCAAGTCCTTCTCCATCACACATCTCCTCTCCTCTGCCTCCTCCTTCATCATCATCATCTCCTGCATCTTCTCATCATTCTCTAGCATCCTCCTCTCTCCATCCTCCATCTGCTGCCTCCAAGAAGTCTTGTCTTCCTCCATACTTGCCTTACCCTCTTCCAATGTCTTCATCTACGTGAAGGGACAAGAGGAATATTCATCACTTTTTTCATCCATGGAAAATCATTTAAAAGTAGCATCTGAATAAAGATAAACTTGTGTATTAAGGCCATCTAAGGGATGAACGCATTCAATAGCCTGACTGGTTATTGTAGTGCCAGCATGTTACAGATAACCAGAGATAGAGGTAGATGGAGAGCTATGATTACCACTTTCTGGAACAGACAAGATACATAGCAAGCAAGCAAGGGAAACAGAGAATGTGGACACTGAAGACAGGAACAGGTAGCCATGTTAGACAATTCCTACAACATTTCTTTCTCGAGTGAAACAATATACATACAGGTGACGACTATAGACAGGTGGCCGTTATAGCGTGGAGACCACTACGACAGATTTTACTACATGACTGCTTGAAGCAAGACAGAATATCCTATCAGAAAATACTGTAATGAATCATATAGCTGTGTGCTAAAAGCAATATCAGGATAGAGGATTGAGGTTATAGTAGGAATTACATCCCAGGTCTAGTGAAATATAATGTATAACAATCTATCTCTAGATTTTCACTTGAAAATTGGATAGTGGGCCGAATCAACTTATAATCAAGAGTGACTTAGGTTTGAGGGTGTTGAACCAAGATATATTATCATATTTCTAGTCATACTTGCATGAAGGCGCATGGTGGAAGATTGGTTTCTCCTCCCGACTTTTCTATCACTACATGTACCTTATAAATCTTGGGTGGTGCTCGTGCCCTTATGCAAGGTCTATTTCTTACCTGTGCAGTTACTCGTTCATGCTGCTGTATTGTGATCTTGAATAGGGATTCCACATCTCTGAAGGTACTCTGTGCAACTTCAAATTGATTCTAAAATCATAAATATATGAAAAAATATGTTTCACAGGATGCAAGTAATACAAAACATTCCACAATGTATTTTGCTAATTTAAATTACAGGTAAAGCAATCAGAATGACCTTTTTGTTCACATTAAAGCAAGACAATTTGAATTAAGTGATTTTCACCTGGGATGCTACAAGAATATACAATAGAAAGTATCTGGAAAGCAAACAGGTGATTAATTCAAGTCCTTTTAAAGTACTCCTTCTGTGCGGAGGGCTGCAAATCCCACACACAAAAATGCATTGATGGTCTTGATGTTTGGGATAAGAACAGATTTTTCTTTGATTTAGAACAAACAGGTACATGTATAAAAAAGATCGTTCCCATGGGAGATTATCCAACAATCAAACAAAGACTGACAATTCAAAAATTTGCCTCTTGAAAGTTAATTTCCCATAACTGTTGGTAAACCTAGTGACATGAAAGGGGTCAAGCATGCTGTGCCAATGTAAGTTTTAATGGATAACTTTTTTTTCTTAATAACTTCAATGGTCATAGTAACTTAGGAGTCAAATCTTATGGGTTATAAAAATGGGATGAAAATTTTAGGACAGGCTCCTTGCCTAAAAGTTCTGTACAATATAGGTCAACCATATGTAGGGAAAAAAGGTTTTTGAAGCCTTGGTACTGTAGCTGTTCTACTCCCCCATTGGGTGATTCTTCTTACAGCATGTTGTGCCTATATAACATACCTGTACTTGAATAGCTCTATCCACAGTATCCTGGAGCTGTATGAATGCATCAAGCTGTGTCTCTAGCTCACTCACTCTCTTCTGGCTCCTAGTGTAATGTCTCTCATAGTCCTCCTTCTTGTATTCAGCTTCTAATTCTGATATCTGGTTAAATAAGTACAAAATAATCCTAATCCATTAATCCAATAAACAAATCTTACTCGATACTCAAATCAAGTTCTTATTAACCTTATTGATCCCACACACCATCAGCACCATGGCCCTCCCAAAATTGAATTTATGGTCGGTTCCATTTCACTTTGAAACGCAACGGTTCATCAAATTGAAATATGGATTGCTTCATTTATGATCCATTCATTAACCTCACACTAAAAAGAACCTAAATGCAACCCCAACTTAAGTAGCCATTGCTCTCTCTCTCTCTCTCTCTCTGAAGATATATTAAAATGACCTGACAAAAAGGTAGGATATTTGCAAGGCATAACTCTAATCTTTTGCAAGCTTGCTTCACATGTCTGAGAGCGAGGGGGGTGAAATTTGTAAGGAGTAAATATGTTCTCTTTGTAGTGAAATATCATGTGAAGCCTGAAAGGAGGCGGGTGTATCGTGTTTCCTTAGATGCATTTCCTATCATTAGGAGACAGTACAAAATAAAGAGTTTAATATTAAATTGAGAAAAGAGGGAAAGAAAGAAGGAAAGGAAAGAGAGAGAGAGAGAGAGGGAGGGGGAGGTATAGGAGAGCATGGCAGTATGTAACAAGAGAGAAAGATACAATAATGTGAGAGAAAGAGTCGGGTAGAGACACAGTACATCACTCTACAATGAACGTCTAAGACAAAAATTAAAATAAACAAAATAATTGTAAACTAGCATACCTGTTGTTGATGTTGCCTGTATGCCCTACAGAGGTCATCTTGCAGGTCAGCTATCTGCTGTTTATAATCCTTCTTCATCTTCTGATTATCATCTTTCAGGCTGGATAGCATCTGGGTTTTCTTGAAAGAGAATGAAAGCATAGATATTAATTATATATATATCGGATTTTATTGAGCTAAAAACTATCAAAAACAAGGACAAACGGTCCGAAGACCGATATTTGTCTTGTGTACAAATCAAAATGATCACATAGTAAATATAAATAAAAGTAATCAATTACAGTAAATAAAATAGCTATAACATGTGGCAATATATTAAAGGAGAATGAGACCCCGGGGAAAAACATTAAAAAAAACCCAAAAAATCAACCACTCCACAACCAAACCTGACATGACCACCTCAAACTGCTTTTCTCCATCCACCCCCCCCCCCCCCCCCCACGCACCAAAACTGATCCCTGCCCAGGGCCTCATTTCCCTTTAAGTTTATTTTATTCAGGTACTTTCAAGGTGTCATAAAAAATTTATTTGTCAACTGCAGATGCTACATGAAGTGCAACAGAGGAATTCTAAGCTAATTGGCAGACCAAAAGACCTACCTCTCTTAGAGCTTCCTCCAGCTGGCCTATCTGCATCATCTGCTCTCCCACCTGACCCATCAAGTCTTCTATCTCCTTATCAGCTGATCCCTGGGAGGGTGAAAATACAAACAGGCTTGTTACATGGCTGAACAGATTATTGGTAACAAAGGAGGGGTGGAGGTTCAAATTAGATATTTCAGATCCATCTAAAGGTAATGGAATAAACAGTTTCTGTCTGGTCAATAAACGGAAATCCAACCTTAATGACAAGTTGCTCTGAAGGAAAGAGGAAACATTGGTGAAAGTTTGAACGAGATCAGAAAAGCAATAAGAAAGTTATGAATTTTTGAAAAGTTGTAATCCCATATATATGTGAATTTCAAATTGGCTGAAGTGGTAGTGTCACTGTGATGTTGTGGCAGACAACTCCCCCGTTTTCTCCAACACAAAAAATGACTAAAATGTCATTGTTGTCAAAATGTATTACTCAGGATTTTTTCTTTCATGGGGACCTATAACAATATGCTATCTACAGTATAGTTTGAGTACTGCCCCGAGGGTAAAGGCACTTCGGAGAAAGCCACAATTTAATGATATTTTTGTGTACGATTACGGGAGAGTTGTCCGCCAGTATGTCACAATTGACTCACCTAATTGCCAATTTGTGATTCGCATAGATGTAGTGATCTCATTTTTCAAACATTGATAACTTTTTTATTCCTATTTTTCTGCTTTCACAGAAATCATCTTATTACCAAGGTTGGATTGCCCTTTAATTAATGAAAGTGTGATTGTGTGGGTGTATCTACATATAAATGGTCTATCATGATACTTAATCTGACCTAATCTAGCATAGTTTTGAAAGTTATGTAAACTATTATATGGCAATCAAGTTTGTCTGCCAATTAGCTGTAAATACATAGCTTTGATTTTGGAAACTTTTCAGGTTTTAATTCACCTCATGATATAACAAGATGAATGCGACTGCGTCTCCTATATGCCTCCGCCTAAATTCAGTTGATGGCTCAAACTCTTCTAGAAATATTTGATAACGAGGCTAAAAACCAGTAATTTCATGTAATTTTATGTAAATTGACCTCTGTGACCTCTGACCTTTGACCTACTTACCCCAAAATCTAATCAGTTCCTCTTTCTATGGGGATACATACTGGTACCAAGTTTGAAGTTCTCACCTCAGATAGTTCTTGAGATATCGCGGTAACGGTGCTAAAAACCAGTAATTCCACGTAATTTCATGTAAATTGACCTCTGTGACCTCTGAACTTTGACCTACCTACCCCAAAATCTAATCAGTTCCTCTTTCTATGGGGATACATTCTGGTACCAAGTTTGAAGTTCTCACCTCAAACAGTTCTTGAGATATCGCGGTAACGGTGCTAAAAACCAAGAATTTCATGTAATTTCATGTAATTTCATGTAAATTGACCTCTGTGACCTCTGACCTTTGACCTACTTACCCCAAAATCTAATCAGTTCATCTTTCTATGGGGATACATACTGGTACCAAGTTTGAAGTTCTCCCCTCAGACACTTCTTGAGATATCGCGGTAACGGTGCTAAAAACCAAGAATTTCATGTAATTTCATGTAAATTGACCTCTGTGACCTCTGACCTTTGACCTACTTACCCCAAAATCTAATCAGTTCATCTTCATATAGGGAAACATACTAGTACCAAGTTTGAAGTTCTTATCTCAAACAGTTCTTGAGATATCGTGGTAACGGTGCTAAAAACCAAGAATTTTTATGTAATTTCATGTAAATTGACCTCTGTGACCTCTGACCTTTGACCTACTTACCCCAAAATCTAATCAGTTCATCTTCATATGGGGATACATACTAGTACCAAGTTTGAGGTTCCTACCTCAAATGATTCTTCAGATATCGCGGTAACGAGAAGTGGGACGGACGGACGCACGCACGGACGCACGCACGCACGGACAACCCGAAAACATAATGCCTCCGGCACCCACCTTCGGTGGGCGGAGGCATAAAAATCTTAGATTATAAATAATTGTAATGGAAGCCCCTATAATAGTACATCTGGATTTATAAGAAATAATGTCTCCAAGCACTTTACAGATATAACTATTACCCTAGTCATCGGATTCATTCATGCACACAATTTGTGCACCATCTCCACTCCCCAGGAGGTGTATTCCTACCATATGATCAATATGAGGGCATATATGGCAATTAATTTCATAAAAGCTTTTGTAATCCTACCAGGTCCCCATGTCACTCCAGGGTATTGAGTGGCAAATGTAGACAAATATCTTGCCAACTACACTCCACTGGTTTTATCCTATTTCAGATGGTCAGTGACTTACTCTTGCCATTCTCTTCATCTGGACCACTGTATCCTCGTTCATCACCACCTGCTCTTCTTTCTCCTGAATCTGTCTCCTAGCAACCGTCAGCCTCTCATCTGCTTCAGCCTTCTGGGAACGCAGCATCTGTATCTCTGTCCTCAGGAGCTGGTTGCTGATGGCTGCCGTCTGGACATGGCTCACCAGCTTGGAGGGTTCCAGAGAATTGGGGCTCGTACTGAACCTTCACAATCAAAGCCATAGCATATTGATTAGAGAGAGAGAGTTGTAACATGCATGCTTTTTTAAAAGTCAAATCTATGGACCTCCAAAGACCCACTGGAGGGAATTAATTGGAGCGTCATAAATGGACCTTTGAGCATGCATAGGTGCCCATGTAACAATTATCTTGAATCTACTAGCTACATGTATGATCAAAGCAAACAATGTGTCTGTTTCACATGGAGACAGATGGTCATTGCATATGAAATCAATTTACGCAAGCCACTGAATCTACACATTATCATTAATATACATGCCATCTCGATTCTATGATAATAAAATTTGCAAAGATGAAGGGAGGCTATATCTTTCACAAGCTGATACTAAAATTGACTTTATATCATTTTTAAACCAATTTTACAACTATTCAATTTTTCTTCACCAATTACAATGTATTACCTAACAATTATAAGGAGAAAGGTCTTACCCTACTGAACCACTCGGAACTTTGTAATGTACTTGAATACATTGATATTACAAGTAACGTTCATAAATTCCATATCTCCATTGAAAAAAACAACAACTAAGGTATAGATTACCGGTATAGCAAAAGGAAAATCTTCACTACCCAGTGCCAACACTGCATGGTTTCTGAAACTCCAGCATTATTCAAACCAAGAGAGAGCTGTACCCATAATTGAAGAGAGGACTACAAAACTTCACTTGTAAAATAAGTGTTAAATTAATGCTTGTGATTTAGTTTGATCACTTACCGAAGACTTGGCACAATTGGAGGTGAGGTGAGTGTCTGAGTGCTATTAACCAAGATGGGTGTCATTGCAGTGTTACTATCAGCGTACTGATGTGGGGTTGTTCCACAGTTCATGTCTGTCATCCTGATTGGGGTACTACCCACTTCTCTGTCCGTGGTGGCTTTTGGCGAGGTTCCAACAGCTGTCTCAGTCCTTGTGGGAAGTGGTGACATTCCAACTCCTGTATCCATAAGGTCTACTTGAGGCATCTCGGTTCCAGAATCTTGAACCTTCGTTGGGGAAGTCCCCATTGCTGTACTTTGCATCTTGATTGGTGTCATGCAGGAAGAGGTGTCTTGGACAATGACTGGGGATGTGGCAACTCCAGCAGTACACTGCTTAACAGGGGTGCCCACCATTGCATCACAGACCTCCAGCTGGCGGGCATCAGACCCGCTGTCCGTCATCTCAATGCCCATGTCTGTGGACGAGTCTGTGACTTTGGTTGGTGAGGTATTAGTTTGGGCATTACTTGGTTTGATGGGGGTCATGGATACACCTACAGAAGCTACCTTCAAAGGTGAGCCAATCATGGCATCCTGTAGCTGGACTACTTCAGTTTCAGTGCCACTGTCCTGCATAGAGATAGCTCTGGTTTCTGTGGACATATCTGAGACCTTAGCAGGAGTCATACAGGTCTCTGTATTAGCAAACTTCATCGGTGTCACATTGGTTGATGTTTCAATGAGCCTCACAGGTGTCATGCAAGTCTGGTTGTCTTCCATTAGACTAGAATATGTGTTTATTGAGACATCATCCACCTGAGGGGTCGTGCACACTGCTGTATCTTGCATGATCTTGACTGGTGATGCAGTTGTTTCCATATTCCTGGTGCCATACTGATTGTGAACAAACCTGAGGAACTCATCTTCATAGCTATCTTGGCTGTGACAAGAGGCATGGCGCATCCCAGCTCCTGCTGCGCGAGTGGCCACCTCTCTCCTTGGTGGCAGCAGCATGTAGCCTGGTGATGAGCCAAATGGAGTTCCTTCCATGCTCAAGGAAGCAAAGGCATCCAGGAGAAGACTTGTACATGGACTAGCATCAAGGGCGTTCATTCTAGACGGGGTTGTGCTCTCAAAAGAAAGGCTTCCTACCAAGCTATCATCAATACTTTCATTGAGCGAGCGATCATTTCTATCATCAGTGAATGACCTTGATGATGAACTGTCTCGGAGACTGTTCTCTGAAACATCACGAGACTGAGGACATTCTAGTGAATGCTCATCATCCAGGCAAGAGTTCAGTTTCTCCTCATATTCCATCCTAACAATCTGCAGCTGAACGGAGAGAACAGCATCAACATAGGTCTCTATGTCTTCGTCTGTCGGCTCTTCACTTGTAGGTGATTTCAGAGTGTGGCTGTGTGTGTCAGAGGTCATCTTGGCATCATTATCGCGGGATGCTATTATTGCCTGCACACAGGGTGTAAAAATTAAGAAAAGAAGGAAGTGCAGCTACAGCATCTCACAAAAAGGAGCACATTCATTACAAAAGATCAATATTTCATTGAAACTTTTCATAGAATTTTACATGACATATTGGCCAAACAGGCCAATAGATACACTCTTACAAATACCCCGCTTTATAATACAGAAGATCTACTCTATTCAAAACTTGAATCTTTCATTTCAAGTGAAGCTGTTTACAAAGTTGCACTGAAATATATTTAGGAAGGGATGGTGCTCACTTTTGTGAGGTCCTATGCTTCTAATGCCTGAGGGGATGATTGATACCAAGCTGTGATGTCAAATAATGTTCCAGCACATATGGTATTCCAGTGTATGGGTAATAATCAATATATGCTCAGTTTATAACTAATCGGTACCTAATTCTTCTGATTCTTAATATCATCCATCCACATGGATTATCAGCTGCTATGAAAACTCTGCTAGAACGGCAGATCATTTGAAAGAACATTAAATATGACAGTTACAATACCACATATTCTTCTTGTAAGCTGCTATCTTCAGGAACTTGCTGTTTTCCCTTCTATGAACTTTGACCTCGTACCTTTTGCTGAAGGGTCTGCACTGCATTACTGATGATTCCTTCCACAAACGCTGACACAGCTACATCAAAGGAAGTCTCATCGACATCCTCCCCGTCATGAACATCTTGCATGCTGTCAGATGTCGAAGGATTTAGTTGTGGAGTAGTGTAATTTCTTCTGAACATCTTTGGCTGTAACAAATAAAGAGAGAGGGCCTTTTGGTATAAATTTTCATAGTTCTTCCAATTTTATAGTTTGAAGGTACAAGACAAATGGGCAATTCCACGGTAACGGAAGGACAATTACACACAAACTGTATCTGAATGTCCTTCCGTTACCATGCAATTGCCCAAATGTCAAAAATACCTAGCCTGCATCAATGTAACAATTTTAGGGTACTTGCCTTTATACCCAATTATCATTTGTCACTGCTAGTAGAGTAGCGCCTGATCCAGCATTTCATAAAACTCTCTATACGAAGCGGCCAAATCATCCATTTGCTTAGTGTATTGACACATGGGGTTAACCCTGGTGAAGAGACTATAAGAGCTGATACACTACTTTTCAGTGTACGTTATCAACCCAACAACTATAATAACCTATAAGACCCATCAAGGAGTGTAGGGTGATTCAATGGTGGCTCTAGATGGGATTGAGTTAGTCCATTAATTGCCTCCCAAACGGGCCATACTATAATATTAACTATAGAAAAGTCCCAAGTATGGATGTGTGGATCATCAATTGGAGAATAAAAATAATCAGAGTGGCCTTATGTCCACTACACCTTGATATTCTTGGGGCTCTTACATGTATATCATTACCCAGTTATAGCTAAGCTGCGAATATATGTAGTGTTCAAGCATTCAAGCATATCAGGATGGACCATTCTGAAAGGGAAGGTCTGGGGGGGGGGGCGTTTCATCAAGTGACCTGTCGGTGAATTTTACAGACAAATTTGCTCTCAGCCAATCAGATGCAACAGTTATTGCAACTTGTCATTAATGACAAGTTTTATGAAACAGGGCACTGGAGCCCCTATTCAATCACTGACCTGATGTACTGTGGTGTTACCACCTGCTAGACCAAGTTCAGCCTGCACCAGTCGGTCAAAGAGATGTGATGTGATGGAGTCGACTACACTATCTTTTGGCTTTGGCTTGGTCATGCTGGGAAGACTGGGGGTTGAGGCACAGCTCTTAGACCTGTGTGAAACAAACAATGGTGCAAGAACTTTTATTGCAAGCTTCAAATTATCATACTGTTTACCAGCTCAAAAAAGTTATAGTATTACAAATTTTTTATGGATGAATAATGACAATTGCTACACTTTTCCTTTTATTGCATTTCCAGACTCCATATATATTGATTCTTCTTCATCTGATAGAAATCTAAAAGCATAATTTTAGAATAATACACAATACAAAAAAAACCCACACCAACAGAATGTACATACCAAGATTAACAAGAGTTTAAGTATTTGAAAATTCAAAGTGATTCCAATACCCCCCCCCCCAAAAAAAAAGATATCCACTTACTTCTGCCTTTTGTTTCTCTTCAGTGTTTTCCCTCCTCTAGGGGTACACCCCCTGTCCAGCTTCCCCGCCCCACCCTCATTGCGTAGAGCCTCTATACGGGGCAAGGACGGCTTGAGACTGAGCTGTCTGAGCTGCTGGCCTCTCAATCCTGATCCCGTCCCATTCACTGGAGCTAGGGGCTGCCGGGATGGGGTGAGGAAAGCAGGGGAGTCCAACGCCTTCATCGGGGTTCTGGTTCTCCCAGGTCCCTAGGAAATCACACAAGGAAATCATCTATTAATACATGTAAACAACAATAAACAAATATTTTAGAAATTTACTGCCATATGAATTTTGCAAGCATGGATATTTCAGTAGTATCATTGTTGCAAGTATGGGGATCTCAACTGTGTCATTTTGATATTGCAAAAGCAATGTTCACACTGCAGATTTGTGCAGAATGAACATATAGCTATGTTTGGACACTAATCAATATACATACCAGTAATGCAGCCTAATAGCAGGATATTTAACATGAAAGATTAGAGTTTGAAGCTGGAAATGAAATAACTCAAATCAAACATTTTCTCAATATTGCTTATTTGCTTAATTTTTTTTTGATCAATATTTAATTATTTCTTACTGGAAATGTATGGTTGCTGAATGTTGTGTAATATCTGAATCATGTTTAACAGGAATGTGTTTGTATGTCCGGACACTCAACAAAAATAAAGTTTTTAAGTTTGCCTTTGGATATTAGAAAAATATGCATTAATTAACATCTTAATCTATTATTAAAATGTGCAATTTATGATATTGTCTTACATTATTCAAAGATTCATGAAAAAATACATGCAAACTTATTTGACTTATTGTCTCTTTATGATCTGCCCAGATAACCAAATTGTATGGACATACAACATGTGGATATACATTACTACTCACCATAGCTGTTAAGCCAGCAGATTTCACATTTTCCTTGTCCCTATGAGGTTCCATCAACCTCTGGGAGCAGAATGGTGTCCTCGGATACATTCTTCTAGAATTTCTGGGGTTTTTAAAACTTTCCTGTTCCTTTTACTAGAAGAGATTAGTCTTTCTCAGCTTGTTATTCCTTAAATTTACTTGAAGAGAAACAGAACAGCACAATGGAAAAGCATCATTAGTACTCAAATTAACTCTTGATAAAATTATAAAATTATTTATCAAATTTGCTGGAAGAGAAACAGAACAGCACAATGGAAAAGCATCATTAGTACTCAAATTAACTCTTGATTAAATTATTTATCAATTGAATTAAAAGATATAGGATAATTGCAGTCACTACAGACAGTTTGAAAGACTGTTCGAGCCTTGTAACGTCGAACGCAAATCGATCAGCAATACACCGACTGTACTATTACGCTTTTCTCAAGGCCCCCCTCCTACGGCATATGAGAGCATTCAGTCTCTACAAAGGCTAGTTGGAGCCAGATGTAGTCTCAGTGGGACAACCGATGATACAGCGAGACTGAAGCTTTTGGTCTAGTTCAGAAGCAACTTTTTCTCAATAAATTTCCTTATTTTTCTAAATCTATTATTAAAAAGAATGAACAAGTGTAAAAGTGTGACATTTCCTCTTTTCAACTTGATTATAAAGTGGTTAATTTCATCCAGAGAGAAAATCTCATGATTCCTGAGATTTTGCAGAAATGGAAGATTTGGCTACGAGAGGATCTGGATGAATCCTGCTTGTTTGCTTGTTAGCATACAGCCCTGCCGACTGACTGGCCCATATCTCACTCACTCATTTTACATCATGCACTTTGGGATATCAGATATGAAAGAGAAAGACAGAATTTCAAGGTCTGTGAATAAAATTACTGAAAGTGAAATAACATTGAATAAGACCATTTTCAATGTTTTAACTCCTTTTCTGCTTGAATATTTTTGGCTATAATCATGGTAATGAAGACAAAATGTTTGAGTTTGTTGCATTTGTTTTGTTTTCGCACAGTTATGCGTGAGCACATAGGCGCTCTCTGGGGTCGAGCAAACTTGGCACTAGGGAAAACTCGGTACTACGGGAAAAGTGAGGCAGAGTGCCCAGAGGGATTAAAGGGATACTCAATCGCAGATTGTTGACGTTTTTATGCCGCGAGAGGGCACTGTGATCGTTAACTTACCATGCCGTTGCCCTTTGGACAGACTAGTCGCTTCGCAACATGCACGCTCCACTTTGAGCTTGAGATCTCGTGCGAGATTCAGTCGGCTTCATGCAGTCCGAAATTATAATCCCAGTAGTCCGACAGATGCGTTTGACGCACAGACTTTGTGTACGAGTGAATGGGGCTTACGCAATCCTGACTTTCCCCACGGTCGCCTTGTGGGGTAGCCCTTTAAATTGATCATGAAATATCAATGTGTAAAGTTTTGTTGTGATTACTAGCCAAGTATACATTTATTAACCATTCTTTTTTATAGAATTGTATGAAATACTCACTTTGAAGATAATCTTGCAATTTTCTTGAACTGCCATGATATAATAGTGACAATTTAATCACATGACACAGCTCACAATCGCAGTGTGTAGCATGCACTGTGTTTGGTACAGTATTCAGAGCGACGAGTCGGATAAACATTTTGCAAAACCTCAGTCGATAAAAAAATGTTATCCATCAAGAATTTATGGAACTAATATTAATATAATCAATGAGTTGTTAGTTTCAGTAGGCCTGTGTTTGAGATATGATTAATATCTTTGGAATTTTGCAGTAATTGAAATATTGAATAATTCCTTGTCTCCAGGTACGAGTCCAAGCACCAAACACAGTCACTGAGGCAGTGAATGCAACCACAGCGAGCTGAGAATTGTGAACTGCATAATGTCACTTTGATATTAACTCAAGAAAATTGCAAGATTCTCTTTAAAGATGTTATAGTATTTCATACAATTCTATCAAAAGACATGAAAGAATGGTTAAAAAATCGTACATGTATTCTTAGCTAGTATTTAGTAATCAAAAGGAAACCTTATGGATTGGTACATTGTATGGTGGTGTGACCATACATGTATTTCGTGCATGACCCAAGTTCGCGCACAGGGCAATATCTAAAAAACTACAAAAGATTTCAAAAATCTGATAGCGCTATTAGATAGAGGAAGCTAAAATTACATATGGACTATATTTTCTTTTAAGTTGGGTGAGAAATTATGAAGATATTGACAAAATATCGGCAATTTTGCTACTTTTTGCGTCAGTTTCCGAAAAATATGAAGTTACCGACAACGGTCCAAAAATCCTCATTTTGATTGAAGATGTCATCAAAGTTGTAGGTAAAATGTGATACCAAATGATTGTATGATATTTTGTCTTACAAATGATGCAATTATCTTCCCTTTGCTGGACCGCTACGTTGGATAACTTAGATGTTAATTTACTTGCACGAACTTAGGTCTCATGGTTTTTATGCCCTTTTTTTTTTCTTCAGTGTGTTGCGATCCGACACTGGATTTTGAGATCACGATATTTCCGAAATTCTTCGTCGATTAATGTTCTTGTTGAATCAAGTTTTAGTCCAGAATTTTGCTTTCCGTTTGGTATAAAACTTTATAAATAAATTATTGTAGAATATGAGAAATCAAGTATTGAATATCACATTTCTAATACAAATTTGAATGTGCGCGAAATATGGTCACCCCATCATACATGACGTATTTCATGATCGATTCAACCTCTCCGCCTCCGGGCTAACTCGGCCTCCCATTTTAGGCAGGGCCGACTTCGCCCAAGACTAGTGCCGAGTTCTGAAGTAAGCCAGTTTCTGCTCTCTATATATAGCCAGGTAACTTTGTTAGCCATAAAATTTCCAACTTAGTTCTCTCCTAGCTTCACTCACCATCTCAGTCTTCACTCAATTTCTGCTTTATTTAAACATGAATACGGTAGGCCTCGGCCAGGATCTATTAAGTCTAAACTTATTGTGCATGACTTTCCCCTTTACCCTGTCCCTGTATGTATCTTGTATGTATGTATGTAAGTGTAATTTGTAAGAATCTTCAGACTCAACTCTTAAGAGTTCATCATTTCAATTTACATGATTTAGACGAGTAACGAGTAACGGCTAGGCCTACATCATACATGTATATAAAACAGAAGAAAAACAGAAGAAGAAATAGATTCTATATCTATTTTATTCTAACTTTATTTCTAGTAAGAGTAAGACTAAGTTACTAATAAATACTACATGTAAGTCTAACTTTCGTCTTATCAATAGACATGATAGACAATAATCATAATCTAAGTTACTACTTGTCTTGACTTGATCTAGGCCACATCAGCAATTGACCATTAGGATCATATACATGTGTGTATACTGGGTATTGGGGATACAGATGTAATTTTGTTTGAAATGGAGGTTTTTGTGGGCAAACTGATACTTAAGTATCATTCTTTAGATTTTAAGTTATCAGTTCGTTAAGATACAAAATGTAGAAAGTTATAAAAACTTACATTTACAGCCCTCTTTTTGGTACTTGTTACCCACACCTCCATACGGATGACGACTGCTCTCAATATGTTGCGCACTAGTGAGGCCGCTCTACATGGTTACGCACCGTAGATACGTACGCAGAATGTTACGCACACAAGCTATTCTACGAAGACCTGGAAGGGCCAAACTGACGACGTAAAAAAATAAAAAATATTACGTACGTACGTAGTAATTATTACGTATGTACGTATTTCTTATTATTTTTTATTTTTTTACGTCGTCAGTTTGGCCCTTCCAGGTCTTCGTAGGAGATCGACGAACCGATCGCGCCGGTACTACTACGATGCTGAGGGCTCCCTTCATCATAATCGTGAAAAATACAAACTGGATGCTGACGGGACAGTCTCGATAGCAGTTATCGACAAAAAGGACCCAAAATTTCAGGAAACCCTCTTCAAAGGTCACAAAACAACCTGGTAAGTTTTAATCATCTATTATTCAACAGAAGTATTTGCATTTAAGTAAACTGCAATATATGAGTTTCAATTAAATATAGCCAAAATAAGGCAAAAATGCACAGTGATGCAGTTTAGGTATGGGATGTGTGTTGGCTGCGTTACTACACAGTCGGCAATGGCGTGTACCTATTTATGAGTGATCTAGGCCTAGTTAGATTCTGAGATAATTTACGGTAGATGAAGCTTAGCCTTATGCCTAACCATGTGCTAACTGTTTACTAACTTTTAGTGTTTTATTTAGCTAGAATCACTTAACCTGCTTAAGTTTAACTTTAAGTTAAATAGATTTTAAAAATCATATTACCATGGCAAGGTTCAAACTTTAATGTTAATCGTTATTGACATTTGACATTATTGAATTTGAAATTATTGTTGAGATAATTTATTATTTAATTTTTCATTTCAAATTTCATTTTCAACCCCCACCCTCCCCCCCCCCCAAAAAAAAAACACCTCTTAATTACCTAATAACAAAGTTTAAGTTAGGCCTACAAAATTAGGCCTAACTCAACTGTTAACTTTAAGTTAGGCCTAACAGTTAGGCCTAAGTCTTATTCTTAATTATGCAGGGTGGCTTTAATTTCACGAGAATGCCAAAAATGTTTTATTCCTCTGATATAATCTATTCATGAGCATTAGAAAAATAAGAAATTACTTACTGACAATGTTGTTTATGATATGAGTTCAACTCCAATTGCTCTTCTTTCAATTTCGAACAGACATCATATTGTACGAGTGGGATCACACAAGCGCTAGCTGGCTGCGCTGCACTCTCTTTCCAAATTAACAATGACAGTGTTGTTGTGCTTTGAAAAAGCCGCTGAAGGTCACATGACCAATCCACCACTTAACCAACCAAATGATGGCGCTAGAGACCAGAGTAAAATCGGCTAGCATGAAGCCTAGCCAAAGGGGGAATGGAAAAACGATAAATATAATTATACACGTATCAGAATTTACCAATACTTTTTAAAAACTATAGTTTTTAAAAAGTATTGGTAAATTCTGTTCACTGCTGTGGTGGATTCGAGGAATGCTAATTGGTAAAAATACAGATGCAGACTGAAAGTAAAAATCGGACCAACAAAAAATATAAGAAAGTGGCATAATCGCCTGAGTCTAGCCTTATTTTTTTGAAATACGTATTCATGTCATGCAGAAGCTCGATGAAGAATATTTGAAGTAAAATGGAGGGGGGGGGGGGCATTATGGGAATATCAATACTTCTACCACTATGTGGAAAAGTGGTAAAGTTGTGCCACTCCTGTGCTCAAAAAGCTTTAACTTTTCAGTGAAGGGCAATTCTCCAGCCCTATCATTGAAGTATCGTCTCATATTATTTTTCGGTTCTAGGACAATTACCCCCTGGGCAATCACCCCCGGAAAATTACCCCCGGAAAACTACCCCCAAGGACAATTACCCCCTGTAAAATTACCCCCCGGAAAATAACCCCCCACAGACAATCACTCCCCGAGGACAACCCCCTGGAAAATTACCCCCCCCCCCCCGGAAAATAACCCCCCACGGACAACCACTCCGAGGAAAATTACCCCCTGGAAAATTACCCCCCGGAAAATAACCCCCCAGGGACAACTACCCCCCAAGGACAATTACCCCCAAGGACAATTACCCCCGGAAAATTACCCCCAAGGACAATTACCCCCCGGAAAATTACCCCCAAAGGACAACCACCCCCGAGGACAATTACCCTCCGGGTAATTACCGCCCGGAAAACTACCCCCCGGAAAACTACCCCAAAGGACAATTACCCCCCCCCCCCCCCCGGCAAATACCCCCAGAAAGAAAGTCACTAATATTTTTTAAATGATATTTCTTCATGAAATTACATGCTCTAACCGTTTTTGATAATTGTTTAAGTTTCATGGAACTAACATCAGCTTCCTGCACGCCGATTGAAAATCTTGCTCAAGAGCTCCAAAATCAAATAAAATTAATGTACCAGAGTCCAGAAAGCAGATTATTTACTTTATTTTTAAGCAGGAGCGTAGCCAGGGGGGCGATGGGGGCGGTCGCCCCCCCCCCCCCCACGCCAAAAAAAAAGCGAGAGCGAAAAAGCGGGGGCAAGTGAGAAAAAAAAGCCTAAAAAGTTGCTTTATATGAGCCGTTATCTTTCTATCCAAATTTGCTAAAAGTTTTCGCGCTTCGCGCAGGAAGGGGGAAACTCCACCGCTGTTAAATACAGTGCGGTATTGCGTCCAAATAATTTGTTGAAAAGAAGTCAGGGCATCGAACTAACTTTTCGCCTGAAAAAGGTGCAACACGAGCCGTCATCTTTCTCTCGAATTTGCTCAAATGTCAAAGCTCCGTTGTTACATATAGTGCAGTATTGCACCCAAATAACTGAAAAGCAGTCAGAGCGTAGACTAACTTTCCGCCTAAAAAAAGGTGCTACGAGCCGTTATCTTTCTCTCGAATTTGCTCAAATGTCAAAGCTTTCGCGCTTCGCGCGGGAAGGGGGAAACTCCCCCCTCCCTGCACCCACCCCCTGGGGAGCACGCTTTGCGTGCTCATCAGCAATTTCAACCGCACCCCCTAAAATGAAATCCTGCACTGCAAAAACCAGGGTGTTAAATTCAACACCATGGGTGTTAAAAGTTATTCTTTCCCGGTATCTATATCCTGCAACACCGAAAGATTAAAAGAACACCTAGTTTCGGATTAAATCAAAATTAACACCCAGAATGGTGTTGAATATTCAACACCAATGATCAACACCACTGGTGTTATTTAAACACCAATATTGTACACCATCCATGGTATTAAAAATAATTTACACCAATAATTTACACCATAGCTGGTGTCAGATTAACGCCATGTCCTATATCATCTTGGTGCACACACAGAAATGTTTTACAAAAATTATGTAAAAAATTATGTTAAATAGGAACTCCATAACTTTTTTGTAAATTTTAGCTAACAATATATTCGACGATAATTATGTAAAATGTCATGTTAAATATAGGTACTTAAAATTCATGTGTAAATTTTACCTAACAAACAATTCTACCCATGTATTATGTGGTTGGGCAAATTCAGTTGCCCAATTGTTTCCTTTTTCCTCCAACCCAGGTAAAAAAAAAAAAAAAACCCTGCTTGTTATGTCTTTCTGGGTCTTAAAGGAGAATTATCCCCAGGCTTTTAAATGTAAATAGGGTCATAGTGAATAAAATAACATTTAATTTGATATAAAAATCACCGTTTTAGACCAACTGATGCCGTTGTAAGAGCAGAAAATAGAGACCACTTTTTACGATGTCTACTCCTACTGGCGGCGTCCATTTTCTCTAAATTTCCCATAAAACCTTGCGCGTGATGACGTAGGGGATGGAGAACTCACTAGCTAGTAGCTAGCTTGCATGAAGCGCGCGCTGCATATACACACGGTAAACATGGTGTATTGTCAAGCGTTCGGCTGTTGTAACTGTTCCAAGAAAACGATAGGGAAATCATTCCATCGGTTCCCAGACCCGCAGAAATGTCAGCAATTGTTCAAGCGTTGGGTGACCATATTGAACGTGGAAAAATTCCAAGGAAAAGACTTCAAACTTGATCGGAAAAATGATGTGATCTGCAGTGATCATTTCACGGAGGCCGATTATCACGTAGATCTGCGGGCTAAGCTTATGCCCGGGCGAATCGTATAATCAAGCTAGTGTGTCCTGGAACACGTTTTACTTACGATGATTATTTTACTCTAATAAATGTTTTTCAAATGTGATAGTTACGTAGATAATATAAATTGATTTATTTAATTTAATTATGAAACTCTTGCGTAATTTATGTTATTATTAATAATAATAAACTCTTTTTAAAAATAATGTTGGTTGAACTATTGCGAGCCAATTACAATGCGCTACGGCCAACTCCATGCCCTACGTCACACAGCCCGATCGTACCGGGAACATGGCGACGCTGCTTTACTCTCGAGAACAATAAAAATCGGAGGATTCAATCGACAATTCCCATCCTCTCGATTCTCGAATATACGATGTTTTTACTTTATCAGAAACTGTTTAGAATTTTGTTTTAGGTCAATGATAAAAGTCTCGTGGGGATAATTCTCCTTTAACTTATTAATCCTAACCTATCCTACTTTAAGCTATCCTATCCTACATGTATATCTTATCCTATCCTATCCTAGTCCTATCCTATCCTGTTGGTACACTCTAGTGCAAGCTCTTATATACCCATTATAATTTTTTATGCATATGGTAAGAGTTATTAAAATCGGGCCACCCCAAACCATACGCTACTGAAAATTCATGAATATTCATATAAGTGTTTCCCCCAATATTGAGGGGAAAATACGAAAATGCATTTTTTACAAAACCGTCTGCAAAACATTTTTACTTAATGACGACAAATTACATTGTGCATGTTAAATAAACTTAACGAAAAGGGCAATATTGTAAAAATCTTTATGAAGAAATATCTTACAGCGTTACTTTGCAAGATTTGTTCAGTCAGTTTTACATAACTGTGTATCAAAATCATGTTAATGTCAATTAACTTCGATTCTCGTTCCTACCGGTCACGCGTCGAGAAAGTTTGGTGCATGCGCTGCTGCACTATGCTTAGACCAATCAGGAGCTAGCGATCCCGCGGTATTTCTGTTCATTTATTTTGCGCATGCGTGTTTTAAATAAATTACACCCGATGGTGTAATCAACCGAACTATTCCAACAGATTTGATTACGGAGCCATAACAATGATTCTCTGGGTGTTATAATAACACCATAAGAATACATTTAATTGTACACCAACGTAGTGTTGAATATTTAACACCCTGGTTTTTGCAGTGTGGCTACGCGGCTGTTTTTAAGCACCGTGCATACTAATAAGTCTTGAAGGTAAATTTCATTCTGAAATAATTACTGAACCATAAAGCATAATATCTTACTTCAATATGAAATGGATCATGAGATAGATCATGAAATAGATCATACAAAGGTAAATACATGATCAGTTGATTAGCAAAATTACAGAGGATGCATAAATGATGAAAACTTACACCCTATTTTCTTTGTTGGGTCCCCTTTTCTTTTGGCGACAGGATATAGCGCGTATACTCGCTCATAGATATACGCGCAACCTATATTATTAAATTTCTATATAGAGGTTTAAATTATCTTTAGAACACTTTGTGATGATTCCTGCCTTTGTTAAATTCACCCAAGGGTTAATGAGAAGTTTAAATTAACTTTTTTAGAATGGGGGAGGTAGCCCCATCGATAACAGACATCCTTGCTTTAATCCTCGATGAATTTACAGTTATGTTATTTGTTGTGTTATGATTATGTCATTACGCACTTTCATATTAATATTTTATTTTTCCTTCTTATTTTCCTTCTTATATATATTATATATTTATTACACAAGCTCCGCTTCTCAGTAGATCCTTCCATTTTTACGGTTTACAGCAAATAATAGTGCTCTACCAACTGAGCTATCCGGGCTCCCGTCCAAGAAAAGTAACAATCTCACATATAGCCCCTCTCTTTCCATCGAGCGTAGGGGGAACATCCATCCCGATTCCATGCCTACGCTGTATAATGGCCTACCAGTGAGACAGGTCTTCCCTCTAAAGTCGGGCAAATCCATGCCAACGAATTTCTTCTATAGAGGACGATTTGAGGGGCTATATGTGAGATTGTTACTTTGCTTCGACGGGAGCCCGGATAGCTCAGTTGGTAGAGCACTGGTCATGTAATCCAGGGTCCCGGGTTCGAATCCCGGTCGGGGCATTGTAATTTTCTCACATTTCTTTATGATATGTTCAATTCATTACTTTTGTAATTAGAAGTATGGTGACAATAGAGATTTTCACCACATTGACATTAGTCAAGCGTAATCACAACAAATCAACCTTTTAAAACAGTTAAAGTAACAGTCCTTCATGAAAAGTCAAACTTCTATAAGGTCAGGGGGCCAGTAATTTTATGGGGGAATTATCCGGGGGGGGGGGGGGGGTTATTGCGCACGGGGTGGTTATCCTTAGGGGGTAATTTCCCGGGGGATGATTGTCCTTGGGGGTAATTACCCGGGGGGTAATTGTCCTCGGGGGGTGATTGTCCTTGGGGGAGGGGTAATTTTCCGGGGGGGGGGGGTTAGTTGTCCATTGGGGGGGGGGGGGGGTAATTGTCCTCGGGGGGGTGATTGTCCTTGGGGGCGATTGTCCTTGGGGGGTAATTTTCCGGGGGGTAATTACCAGGGGGGGGGGGGGGGTAATTGTCCTCAGGGGGTGATTGTCCTTGGGGGGTAATTTTCCGGGGGGTAATTGTCCTCGGGGGTGGGGGTGGTTGTCCTTGGGGGGTAATTTTCCGGGGGTAATTGTCCTTGGCGGGTAGTTTTCCGGGGGTAATTTTCCGGGGGTGATTTTCCAGGGGGTAATTGTCAGGACACGTTATTTTTCAATTAGAATGATGATTAAGATGACTGTGACAGCTACCGTTGGTCGTTAAAGATCACATTGCAAGAAAATTCCATCAAAATAAATATTGGCTTAATACTTATTATTGCATAGATGGCATAAATTATACAAGGTTATCCAAATTCAACGCTTGGAAACATTTGAATTAATGATTATTATCAATTATAAAACGGTAAAATACAGCCCCCGATATAGCAGCTGAAGAGCTCCTTGAACGCTGCTGAGATGTGTGACGACACACGAAGGACCAGTCCTGTCTAAGCAGACGATGTCCTATAACATCTTACACATTTTTCAGTGCCTGTTTTGTCATCTCCTCTTCACTTATTTCTCTTACTTGACTAGCGTCAGTCTTAATGTTAGTCTGTTGCCTCACTCTTAACTTCGTGTATGGTATTATTTTGATGAAAAATGCAGCGTTAAAAAAATGAAGGAATCAGTCACTTGTAAACAAAATAAGACGCCATTGTATTTTCAGCTGCTTGCACCGGGGCATGTTCGGCGTTTCAAGAGGGAACGAATACAATCCGTGATATTATTCGGAGGGCTTTTCAATTTGAAAATGGGGTTTATTTCATTGATCATTGACCCTTCTCCTGTGTATTTACAATCAAACGGTTTTAGTTATCAGAATCAGTTTCACTTTCCCTTTTAGAATGATGTGAAATAAAGTCATGTTAAATATACCAAACTCTTTATAATTTGATAAATAATTGCATTGCAATTACGTTCATTCATTATAGGACGTCGTCTGCTTAAGCAGGATCGATCCCTAGTGTGACGACATCAAAACATCGCTATATTTCTGGCGAATCCTCGGATATTCCAGATGCTTAGAAGAGCTTTTATTAATGTTGTTTTTATAATCATCAGATACGCAGCTGACATAAAACTTATACGATTGCCATCTGTAAGCTTCCCAGTTTCTAGTGATACATTAATTGCCATATTTGTGATTTTCTTGCAATGTGATCTTTAATTCCCAATCTTGAAAACGCTAATTGAGGTAAAGTAGTCCTTCCACTAGAGTTCGTGATTCAATATGATCATTACGAGTGGCGGATCCAGGAATTTGAAATAGGGAGGGGTGCCAGCGGCGAGGGAGCAGAGGAGGTGATAGGGGTATCCCCCTTCCACGGTAAAAATCACAAAACAGAAAAAGTAAACGGGGTGCGCGCCCTTGGCGCCCCTGCTTGGATCTGCCACTGCATAAGGATGTATAGTTTGTTTTGATAGATCCGGAAGAAACATAAAAAGCAAAGCGACCCGGCTTTTGACTGATATTTTCGCGTTTTAAAAGGCCATTGACAAACATATTTCTAATGCACTTTTCATAGATTTGTTTATATAACTCAAATTCTTCCTTTCTCCCCTTTCTCTCCGACCCCTCCCTCTCTCTCTCTCTCTCTCTCTCTCTATGTATATATCTCTCTTTTGCTTTTTGCGCCCCCTCTGCGGGCACATGCATGCATGCATGCCCCTGCCCCGGATTAGGCCACTGTATATTGGCGACGTATTTTGAAAAGCGCTCAAAAAACAATGAATTGGGGTAAGCAACTGAACATGCATTAGACATGCAGCTGAGAGACAAATTTCAACCAAATCTATACATGCACATCTATCTCTATACGGCAGCAAATTAAAAATCCAAAAACAAAAAGAAAAGAATAAGCCTAATATTGGTATAGTGTACGTGTGCTTATAGGTGTTTTCATTTTGTGAATTGGATGTGAATACAAGAAAAATATAGGCCTTATTTGAAACATACATGCGAGATAATCGTTCCTTTTAATTCTTTTAAACTATATTACTATTAAAGAAAGTGACCGTACCGACTTTTTTGATAGGCAATTATCATAACAAAATATTTGTATTATTTTTTTTCTCACAAATATCTCGTGGTCTTACTAAATGTTTGTATAGGCTTTGACCTGTTTGGGGGAAAATAGGTTTATGACTTTACGATGACAGCCACTATGGCCATTGCTGCTGGGCAGCCGATTAGTCGTAATTTAGGTGATAAAACGAATAGCTTCTTTTGTCACACAATTAGGATTTGAATGGTTTTCTATCAATAGTGTTTCTTTGCGTCCTCTTTCAGTATCGATTTTCAGATAAATATAATTTCGAAAAGGGAATCTTACAGATAAATGCAGGCGATTTTTTTTCCTACGCCGCTGGGACCAATAATCATCGCATCTGCGTTTTGGCACTGTATTATAAAACTGTAAAGACTAATTGGGAGGGTATGGGATTGATGAATACTTACCTCCAGTTTGAAACACTTTGAAAATTCAGTCTTAATTTTGATACACATAGAAATATATAATACAGAAATAACAGTAAATATTAATTATAATGGGAAAGGGAAGGAGAAAACAAACTTTCTGGATGAATTGTTTGGGTTTATTGATGTATTTCATCCTTCTGACGACCTCATCATCACAACCCTGTCTCCAGCCTTCCTGTAGGAGGATGGTGATGCGGGGTGGGGTGATGGTGGGGTTAGCTCCGATACGATGGCAGGACCACACCCTTGAAAGCTGTGCAACGGATGGTTCATCTGTTTGCTACATACGATGTCATGTCACAGGTAAGCCATTATTGATTTTGTCCCAAAACCTTGAAATCAGTACCTGACCTTGAACCTAGTACACAAGTCATGACAGAATAAGCCTATTAGAGTATAATTACTGCTACTGCTGCTTCTATACTACTACTACTACTAGTACTATAGTTTTTTGCGGTCATGTTCGTAAGTTGGCCAGTCAAATTCCTAGTGTGTGCATTCAATTTCGAGGATCTGGTTCATACACAGCCGTTTTGTCGTTCAAATTCATTTTCGAGCTTTCAAATTCGTTTTCATGGCACTCAGTTCTAAATTTTTATCATTCAAATTCGCCAAAAAATGCACCAATTCGCAAAACGGTCATTCAATTAAGCACGAGACGAAAATGTATTGCGCAATAACCTTATTCCAGCGTTCGAATTCATTTTGTGTCATTCCAATTAACACATTAAGCGTTCAAATAATCAAATTAGCAACTGAATTTCATCTAATGGTCATAATGTTATGATAATTTAGTAATTTTAACATTTGCTTGGACAATTTCAGCACGCATGTACCAATTGTTTTCTAAATTCTCTTATCTTTGCATACTGTATGATTTTGAGTTTATTTTTGTAAGTTTCTTTTCAAATTGGATACAGGAGCTTCGCTATGAAGTTTTAACATACAACACAATATTTGGGATCTATTTGTGTTCAGATGCTTATTTTTCAGAGAGCAAATCAATTTTGCCTTTGAAAATTCATACACGTGCATTTTGTTTAATTTCTTTGTTTTTATAAATTGCTTATTTTCACATCCTGTGAATTTATTACATGAATACTCAAAGAATATAATTATGTAGATATATATTTTGTTTTTCCATAATGTGTTTCTTTGATTTCACACTTGTTTTCATTGGGTATAAGGGGAATTATGTTTGACATTTGCATTTGAGTCCGGATCATAAGGGTTCAGCCATCTATTTCCTGGCGGTCAAGACATCTGGGGATGTAAGTCTGGGTGTGTCTGTACCAGCGCATACACTTGTCTTGGGTGATGGCGTCGATGTTCCGCCTTGCCACTTGCTGCACAAGACGTGTTCGCCATTCCTGCATCGTCACGCCCGCTTCTTCTGCAGCTGCCCTGTCCCCTACCCGGCCTGCTGCTGCCACTCAGCACGAGCCAAGTCTCGTTTGACGGCCGCCTTAAAGGCGGAGTGTGCCATCTCGGTGCAGTTGAGAAACGGCGAGTACGGGGGCAGGAGTTTCAAGCTGATCCGGGGGTCAACGTCAGCTGGGAGCTGGGCACGAACGTGTGGCCGGGCATTGTCGTAAATCAAGAAGATGGCCTCGTCTGCCGGGAACATGTTGGCGCACTCTCGTGCTGTTGCAGCTAAGAAATCCTCGAACGATTCCCTCGTCGTCGTCTCGCTGGACACGGTGTGGTGGACGAGGCCCACCTCTCCAGATACTGCAAATGTGATGTTGCAGTTTTTTCCACGCTGACGGTTGACGACGCGACGAACAGGGGTGCCCCTGGCAGCTCTCCCAAAAGACCTCCTGGTCCAAATGTTATAGCCGCACTCATCGATGTATACACAATGACTGACGACCCCTTGGGCCATCAACCACTGTGCGTACTCTTGGCGCTTTTCCATAGTTATGGGGCATTTCTGGCATCAGGAACGTCTTCGGCCAGTTTGAGGGTTATCAGCATCCCATCAAGTGCCCTGGAGATAGATGTCACGGAAACGGCGGGATTCTGGGGCAGGGAGGCTTCTAAGTCGCGCTTCATTTGCAAAAGAGTTGCTAAGGGATTGGCACCAATTATTTGCTGAAGACGGGCTCGCATGTCCTCATCAACCTTCACGTTGTTTGCGACCCTCTTTGCAATTTGTGACGTCTACCTGCCCTTAGGTAGGTAGCTACTATGGATCTTGCAGTGCTCCTGTTGATACCCAGGGTGTCTGCAAGTTGCAGGTAATCTGCCTGATGTCCCTCAAATGCGTCGATAAGTCTCTCCCTATCTTCGTTTGAAATTCGCCTATATCTGACGCGCGGTTCCATGCATGATTATGCGACAAAGGTAGATAGAGATGTGAAACACAAGGGCACTGAACGATTACCTATGTTGCAATAGAAGACTTCAAAATACTTGAACTCTATAGACTTGAAGAAGAAGACTTGCTTCATACTACCTGTAACAGCAGTTAATGTGCATCACAAAAGACGTTATTTTAAACATTTAATTTCTAAAACATAAGTTAGAATGCACATGCGTAATACACTATGAAGACGATGACAAAGAAAGCGGACAAAATATACAGCTCCTCATTGTACCCTCCACAATTGTTCTGGTAGACAAAAGAACAT
Source organism: Heliocidaris erythrogramma (assembly GCA_025617745.1). NCBI lineage: Eukaryota > Metazoa > Echinodermata > Echinoidea > Camarodonta > Echinometridae > Heliocidaris > Heliocidaris erythrogramma. The sequence continues at coordinate 12,858,532 of CM046861.1, forward strand.
CCCTTCATTGCTATTATGTAAAATAAGTAGTACATGTGAATATGCATGTGACACCTGTTCTACATATTTTTACATAATAGCAATGAAGGGATGTTATATTGTCTACCAAAGCAAGTGTGGAAGGTACAATGAGGAGCTGTATATTTTGTCCGCTTCTTTGTTCCGCCATGTTCATAGTGATATGCACATGCGAATTTGAATGAACGCATTACGAATTCGAATGCCCACGTGCGAATTTGAATGATCGAAAAGGTGCTTCCCGGCGAGGTTGCGAATTTGAATGCCCTCGACGGGCATTTTAAATTGAAAAATGTTAATGCTAAATTACTTGACCAAAGTGCGAATTTGAACGACTAACTTCATGGTGCGGATTTATTTTTAGAATTTGAATGACTTCTTTATTGAATGACCACAAAAACCTATACTATAGGCCTACTACTACTACTACTACAACACTACTACTTCTGTTGCTGCTATATACTATACCATCTTTGATGACTCCAGTCCTTGTGATTAATGTTCGTAACACTTTCTTCACACTGTCACAGTGCTTCTGGAGGTCTCTACTGAGATATCAGGCCAATACCTGGTCTCCAATGGCCCAATCTCCTTGAGGATGTTGTCCACACATGCCATCACCTGGTCTTCAGGGGATTCGATGGATTTAAAGCAGATTTTGTGTTTGCAGGTGGTGTAGTTTTAGACGTCATGAGGATAGGACTATGATATTGATATTTTCGTTAATATTCCTTACATTTTAATGACAATTCTGTATCTAAGTTGAAACATTTAGCACTCTTCCTGGAGAGACTTCCCTAGAGGCATTCACTGTTGCACTGTCAAGGGAAGGTATTTCCTGATACTTTTGTTCCATTATTATTAAGAATGTTTAGGGAGGCCATGGTAGTTGTCTAAAGGTTGGATGGTGCCAATTTTATCAGTTTATTCAGTTACACTGACTGACACATTTTTGATATGGACACCTGCAAGTGGGTACTCTAGTGAAGCTTAAAATACTGATCTTTATGTTCCAGTGCACTGTCAAAGTGGTAGCATTTTGTGCACTGCAGCTGGTAACATGGAGGGCATATGGTATAAATTTGGTTTGCATTCAATTTGATATCAAGGATTGTAGCTTTCATACCAAAGATACAAAGAATATACCATATCGTGTGTTGAGAGCCAGAAGGGCGTTAACTCTGTGTTGAAACATACGAGTTAACGCCCTTCTGGCTCTCAACACACGATATGAAGATTGATATACAGTAACAGTCAATGTGGGATGTGTATGGTACTCAAAGGTTACATACTGTTATTCATGGTGACCTGACGTTAGAGACATGCAATGACTTTAATATCACCAACATGGCCTTCCTGAGCACTCTGATTAAGAATGGGGCCAATGAATAAAGGTGAACCCTCCCACAGGCAGTGCAAAAGGGAAGGGCTCTTCAGGAATGGTGCTTTGCTTGATAAGTAGATACAGAATTTTCATTAAAATGCATCGAATAAATGACCGAAAATTTCAATATCATAGTCCTGTCATCATGAAGTCGATAACTGCATCACCTGTAGGACACGAAATCTAATGAACTCCCTGAAGGTCAGGTGAAGGCATGTGTGGACACATCCTCAAGGAGATTGAGCCATTGGAGAACAGGTACTGGCCTGATATCCCAGCAGAGACCCCTCCGGAAGCCTTGTGACGGTGTATTAAAATAGAGTGAATTACAAGCATTAATCACAAGGATCGGATTCATACTGATTGACAAAGTCAATAAATCACCAAGGGTATGAATAATTTTGAACATCGCCCAGTTTGGATAACTCACCTTTTCTATTGTTATGCAAATGAGGTGAAACCGGAAACGGCATTCATTTGCAGATGATAACTAAATGTATTCAAGTGATGTGCAAGTAACTTCATTTGACCATTCATTTTTAGGAAAAATGCAAAATACTAGAATTTTCCAAGGGGTATGAATAATTTTGTTGTTAACTGTATATATATATATATATATTAACGCTCTGCTCCTGCATTGAGCACTTTAACTGCTGGATTGATAACCCAAATGTATATATATATATATATATATATATATATTACGCAAAAGTCAATGATGAATAAGACAACCGTTAAGAGATGAAAGAATTCAAATTTTCGCCCATAGGGCTTCATCAGGAATGATGACTTTATTAAAAAATGCATCCAGCATCAGCAAAGCGCAATGCGCTAAAGGATAAGCGCATCAAAAGCAAAAGTGCAAAGGAGGGAGACGCCAGAAAGAGAGAAAGAGAGAGAGAGAGAGAGAGAGAGATCGCGCGCACTAGAGAGAAGAGAGAGAGAGAGAGTTTCACAGAGGAGAAATAGAGAGAAAGAGAGGAAAAGAGACAGAAAAGGGAGAATAAGAAACAGAAAAAAAAAAGAAGAGTCATATATTATATGTATATATATAGGCCTAAAGTTTATAGTTAATCTTCTTTCTATAATCTTATGACTGAAAACAGCTGAACGAAAACCAAGTCAAGGAAAGGTCAATGATGGATTTTTAGGCAAAATTTAAATCTGTCCGAATTGTCATTTCAGGGCCAGCTTCAGATATAGTGATAGCTCCTCTTAGCAATGCTTCAGGAAAGAGATCACTTTACTACGCGTATAGATCGGCCGATGAGACTCCTCTTAACACCACGTATTCGGAGATACCGGGTACACTTGATGAGGATGACCAGGGAGGTGGAAGATGGGATGATGTAGAATTTGATCCTGTCAACTGGTGGATCTATTGGTCGCAGTCATCAACCCTCTCGGGGAGCAGCTCCATTAGAAGATCTGATCTCTTGGGAAACACAGAAACCATACTGGAATCACTAGCTAGTGAGTATTAATATCATCATAATGTAACATTTCCCAAAATTGTAAATTATAATAACAATAATATGTCCATTATATACTCCACTGCCCTTAATACAAAGTATCACATTATTACCCCGGCTTTAGCCGAGCCGCCATGATAGGCGCTAAGACATTCAAGGAATTTCTTCCTACCGGGTACCGGCCCATTTACTTCACCTGGGTGGAGAGTGGCAAATGTAGATGAATGTCTTGCCAAGGGACATTAGCACCGCGTCGGGATTCGAACCGCGAACCATGTGATCCACAGTCCGGTGACGTATCCACTAGACCACGACACCTCAGACCATCGTTTATACCTCAATGCATGCCTTTGGCGTTGGCTAGAATATCAATATGATTTTCATGAATAGCCAGTTGTTTCAAAATTCCCTTCTTGGGAATATAACAAATGGTACAAAAATTGTATCCAAAAAGAACATTACGCGACCCATCATTCCCTTGGACCCATGAAATATAATCTGCATATTCTAGTAAAATTAATTAATAAATCATTAATCAATGAAAAACGGACCAGTCAAAGGTAGAACCACTCACACCCCTAGCTCCATGTATGGGATGATTATGTAGTCTTAAAGACCTCAGCCTGACCGAATTTTGAAATATACCCTTTATTCATCCACGGGGAGCTATATATTTTCTGAACAAATTGAAACCAACTTCATGAGATTCCGTTTCCTGTGGAATGAGTAACAGCGTCCCGAATGTTGAGCCCCGGTGGTTTTTCTGACGAGGCCCCGTCTCTGAGGAACGCTACTTTGCGGGGGGTGAAAATTTGATGACGACATATCGTGTAGACGCACTCGGAGCTGTATACATGACATGTCGTCACACGTCTAGCGACCCCCTGCAGTTTCCTCTGTTGTTACGCCATAGGAAGGGGGCGGACCAAAAAAAATTATCTTTTTTATTTTTTATGGATAAACGGAGACGAAAATTTATGAATACCCAGGGTAATTATATTCTTTGTTTACTAAGCTTTACGTCAATATATGGTTGTTTTGGGTCAGGCTGAGGTCTTTAAAGATTTTCTTTCCAGTTCATGACGTATCATGTTTTTTGTCTCGCCTGTCAAAAAAAAAAAAAAAAAAAAAAAAAAACGAACTCTATTTTACACGATTGGCGTAAAATCGGGAGATTTACAATGCGTGGCGCGAGAGCGGGAGGAAGATCGTGGTGGCGGGAGTCTCCCACCACGACGCTGGTGGGACGGCGGGAGAATGAGCGTGCATGGTGGCGTGAGACTCCCGCCAAAAGCGGGAGGGTTGACAGCCCTGATCATACTAGTTGGGCTGAAGAATCATTTTCCGCAGGAACATCACTACTTCGAAGATTTAGTATTGCTCAGTATTCCTAAAAATAAAACAGTCAGGGTGCTCGACATTGAAAAGAAAGGGGAAATGGGTTCTGTTTTCCTTTAGCCTATAATTTTCTAAATAACGTTTTCTATTTGATGAAGGAATTATCAAAGAGCCATAAGTTTGATTTTACTAATAACGAACCCTATTATATTCCAGTCCAATACCCTACAAATTCCAAAAAGCCAATAAGCCAACAAAAAAAGGAGGGGCTAGTCAGATTATTTTTCTCGATGGGGAAATCTCTGTCGGGAAGAAAAAACAGAAAGAAAAAGAAAAAGGCCAAAAGGGGGAGGGGTCCAAGACCTAAAAAAAAGGAACACAAGAACATTATGACAAGTCACCCGAAAGGGGGTCCGGACCCCCGTTAACCCCCCAACCCCCCCCCCCCCTTTGGATCCGCCCCTGAATTGATAGTTGCTTTTGTTGTTGTATTCCTTTCTCAATAGAACTGATCTTCGCACTGGATTTGACTGACCAGTGTATTTTCTACACTCAGTACGAATCAGATGACGGGTTTGGGATCAGGAGCTTCAGTCTGAGTGCTCCTAATTCCTGCCATGAACGGCCAAGCTATTTCGATAAGAAGCCTTGGTTTGCATTACATATGGACAACCGCGGAAGGCAAGTAATGTGTAAGCTATACGGCGTGTCTCTAAAAAAATGCAACAAAATTTTCATTGGCAATATCTTAAAAAGCGATGTATTATCCTCAATGAAATGCCCCCCCCCCCCCTATTCAGGCACACACAAAAAAAAGCCAGAGCGAAAAATCAGGGGAAAGCGGGGTTAGTGAGAGAAAAAGGCCTAAAAAGGCGCTACAAGCCGTTATCTTTCTCGCGAAATTCGCGCGGGAAGGGGAAAATAACTCTCCTCTCCCTTCACCCACCTCTATTACATACAGTGAAATGTTGCGTCCAAATAATGGAAAAGCAGTCGGGGCATCGAACTATAACTTTCCGCCTATAAAAAATGTACGAGCCGTTATATTTCTCTCAAATTTGCTAAAATGTCAGAGTTAATGTCCCGCTTCGCGCTGGAAGGAGGAAACTCCCCCCTCCCTGCACCCACCCCTGTTACATACAGTGCAGTATTGCGTCCAAATAACTGAAAAGCAGCCAGGGCGTCGAACTAACTTTCCGCCTAAAAAAAAGTGTTACGAGCCGTTATCTTTCTCTCAAATTTGCTGTAAAACATAAGAGCTTTCGCGCTTTGCTCGTGAGGGGGTTTAAACCACTCGACTACGATAGCTCTACATTATGGACTAATTCAAACAGCAAAAACAAGAATGACTGTCTACTATAATTATCGATTAATGTTGAAAAGAGATAGTAATCATAATAGTAACAAACAATTGATTATTTAGAGAAAAAAAGGGGGGGGGGTTAAATCATATAGACAGCCACATGTGAGGGGAGGGGGTCCACGGCAGTGGCGGATCCAGAATTTTGAGAGGGAGGGGCACAATATTCTAAAAAATTCTCTGACAAGCAAGCAAGCAACAGCAACAACAAAGAGGGTCATCAGCGTTTTTTGTTTTTTTCTTGATGTCTTTTTTTTTTGCCAGGGAAGGGTGCCCCACGCCCCGGATCTGCCCCTGATCCACGCTCCTGAATATTTGGATGAAGTGCAAAGGATGAAGAATTGCAAAGGCATTCATTTTTCCCCCATTTTTGTCATCTATTTTCATGCAGGCTTTTTTTTGGATTGGCACGTGATCAAATAACCGCGGTGTCTTTCAATCATGGTCCTATTAGGAATATGATGACACGCGGGGACCTTGTGAAAGTAACGAGTGTGGCACCAGATGACCAAGGTAGCGGCCTAAATATTCAACCAAAAAAGAATTCCCCCGACACTTTTTAGTATGAATCGAGAAATATTTGATCAAGTTTTTTTCATTCTCAAAACAAAGTATGCAGAATTTTCTAACCAACATTTTGATTGGTTATTTGTAACAAACGATTATGTTGTCATAATGAAATTGTGGTTTTAATTGCAGTCGGTACTAGAAAAATTGTTGCACTTTGTGTTTCACAATGCCATGAAGGGTGCATGTGTTTATACTCTTTTCAATTCTTCCTTCATGTACATACAAATTACGTGCCTGTATAATTTCATGAACAAAATATGAATTGGAAGGAGAATACCAGGTAAATCCTGTATTGCATTATGAAACGCAAAATGCAACCTTTTTTCAACCGACTGCAATAAATACCACAATTTCATTACGAAAACAAAATGTTCATACATAATGTGGATAAGAAATGTCTGCATTTTAAAATCGAATGAACAAAATTTATCAAATATTTCTCGAGTTATTAATGTTTGTCAAGGGGAATTACTTTTTTGTTGAGTTTATGTGTTCTTAGTGTTTTTTTTATTAATTTATGATTATTTCCATGACTTCCTTTCACTTAGTTTTAAGGCGGGATTAAGGACCGCGGTATAGATGAAAAAAGTACGGGCTTAAGCGTGTTTTTTTTTTTTTTAAATGAACACTTATATAAAATCCTTTCAGTTAGTTTCAAGGGGGTTGGAATGCGAAAAGAAATCTTGGGTTAGTAAAATAAACCGCAAAGTAGTAGACAAACGTATGATTCCGGGTACCAATAAAATCAGTGGTTGAAAACCAAAGATTCATTGGATATAAACACATTGATTATCAAAATGATTAACGCAGCAATAAGTGAATTTATATTTGTATTTGTCATAGTAATGAGCAGGATTTGACTGCTCTTCATCTGTTGAAAATTTTCGTTTAAACGTTTGCGTTACCATTGAAATGTCAAAGATGCATGAACACTTCGAACCTATGGTAAGAAGATTCCTTTTTCCTTTTACCACACTTCTTAATGCTTTTGTCACTGTTAATAAGGAATTTTGCCTGTTACAGAAATTAACATAAAAGTACCATGATTGCTTTTTAAATTGGTTCCTCTTTATATTATGCCATGTGTATAACGAAATGTTCTCTACAAAAGAATTCGGAAATATTATGCATTTTTTAATGAAATCAAGGAAAATGAAAATGAGTTCACTTGTTCTTAATGTTCTCTTACATTTTTTAAAAACTACTGCATGCCTATAGTTTAGGGCCTAACTGCGAAAAGATCTTGTGCAATATCTGCAAATTTCTCCAAAACCGATTTCACTATCCTGGTGAAAGAATTTGTGACCAAACATAATTTTAGGCGTCAAACAGACATAGACAAAGTACCTCGCTATTCATAAGGACCACTATTCATAACTATTCATAAGGACTGCTATTCATAATGCGTGTCAATGAATAGCGGTTTTCTATGAATAACGGTCCTTATGAATAGCGAGGTAATTTGCCTATGGTTTGTTTGCGCGTTATTTAGAAGAACCGCTATTAGTCCGTTGTCAAGTGGTAAAAAAATAGCCTTTTTTGAAAATGTTGTGAGAACTTTTGGAAACATACATTTTTAGAAAGATAATGTCATGTATAAAACTATAAATGTTGTTTCCAAATGGGTCTAAACTTCCTTTTCAGGTATCTTTAGAATGCTGACTTTGGTCAAATTTATATTTTTAAAATTATTTTTTAGAAAACGTTCTTAAGTGCAATATAGGGATACAGGAATTTCCACTGTTTTTCCATATAAATGATATTAGCGATGACTTTCATGAAAAAATAATGCAGAAAAATATATAATTATGTAATTTCATGAATAAAACTATAAATGTTGTTTCCAAATGGGTCTAAACTTCCTTTTCAGGTATCTTTAAAATGCTGATTTTGGTAAAATTTATATTTTTTAAATTATTTTTTAGAAAACATTCTTAAGTGCAATATAGGGATACAGAAATTTCCACTGTTTTTGCATATAAATGATATTAGCGATGACTTTCATGAAAAAATAATGCAGAAAAATATATAATTATATAAATATAAGCTTTTATTCATATCTTATTTTATACGCCCTCTGTGAAATTATGAAACATTGTCTTAAATGCTCTCATGACTGTTTACTATACCGTGTTGAACATCAAATCGTATATTAGTGACCAATAATACATCAATGGCATAATTCATTAAACCATATACTTTGAAAGTGTTTTGGCACATGGAGTGACAGTCAAAATCAACAGTGGTATAAAAGAAGGTATCAACATAATTAGAAGAGTGATATGCAACAGGATCAACACTGATTGTGCCGGGTCCGCTCGCTGTAAGGACCGCTATTTATAGAAAACCGCTATTCATTTAACACGCATTATGAATAACGGTCCTTATGAATAGTTATGAATAGTGGTCCTTATGCATGGAGGTCCTTGTGAATCGCGAGGAAATTTGTATATGGTTTGCTCGCTATTATTTTAGAACGCTATTCATACAAAGCCACGCGCGTTGTGGATAGCGGTCCTTATGAATAAGTGCAGCGGTCCTTATGACTAGCGAGGTTACCCCGATTGTACAACAAACAATTTTCGTCTTGATAATGATAGCTGTCTCCCCTTTTTCTTGGTATTCTCTACATGAATTGTTTCCAAAATTACGATTCATCACAAAGTTATCTGTCATTCCATCCTGGCGTTATGCTTATAATAAATAATAACTTGCCCTTACCATGAAACAAAAAAAAAACTTCCATTCATTCAAGAAGATCCATATGGTGTTTTTTTTAATGGTTCTCGTTGGCTATCGGTTTAGGGAACCTTTTGTACATGTCGGTCTAGTGGGCTGTCGGTCTACTGAAATATGAACCCGATATATAAGGCCGGTTCCCATTTTGAAACAACGCCAGAATGTAATGCAATGACAGAGAAAATGAGATATATATTTATTTAAAAGAAAACAATGGGGAAAATGGGCATACCGTCCACTGGTGCGCAAGAGATTGGTAGAAGCCAAAAAGAGGGGAAGAGTATGCTGTTTAAAAACACCTTTGTATGTTAAGAACTAAATGTGTCGATGAAAACCTTTTCAAAAGGTGCTTAGGGACACCCTAAAAGGTGGCACTGGTGTGGCAAATATAAGCACCTTTTAAAGGTGCTCAAACAAACCTTTTTTCTAAGAGTGGAGGGTTACAGTGATTAAGTTTGCTTTTCCCCTCCCACGCACATGTGACGCCAAATCATTATTAATAATAATAATAATAAAAATACATGAGAAAAAAAGTAAAACTATGAAGAAGAGAATTCATTGTCTAAGTGCGGATCGTGTTGTATAGCACTCTTCTTGTGATTCTTTTTACATATATAACTTTTGAATTTGACTGTCACTCAAATAAATGTGCCAACATATTTTCAAATAACTAATAAAATGAATGTTATTTAATATTGTATTATATTTTATCATATTGTCTAATATAATGAGTATTATGACGCTAATTTATTACTTTTTACTGATATACGATTTAATGTAAATACAGTGCATCGATCTCTATCACGTACACTGTCGGAAACAGTCTGAGAGCAGAAGACAATGCTTCATAATTATCGGAGAGGGCGTATAAGATAAAATATGATTAAAAGCCTATTTTTTACATATTAAATATATTTTCTGCATTTTTTTTTTCACAAAGGTCATCTCTAATATCATTTCTATACAAACAGTGGGAATTCTTATCCCTATTTCAATTAAGGTTATTTTTTAAAGAAATAATTCGAAAATCATAAATTTGACAAAAAGTAACTTTAGACCCATTTTAAAAATTGGAAACAACGTTTGTAGTTTTATAGTGATGACATTATCTTTCTAAAAAAATGTATGTTTCCAAAAATCCTCACAAAATTTCCCATGTTTGACCATTTGACAACGGACTATATACATCCAAAACCGCTATCCATTTGGTCACGCATTATAGATAGCTGTCCTTATGAATAAGTGGTCCATGGCACAATATTGGTAACAAAAAGTTTTCACGTTATCCCGCGAAGGAAACATGCTCAATCTTAAAAAATATAAACATGAGGAAAATGTGAAAAATTTGGCTCTGAAACGGGTAGCCTATTGGAAATAGAAGATTCCCCTTTACTTGTGACTTTAAATTTTACCCCTTTAACCAGTGTTAACTAACTAACTAATGTGTGCAAATTTTATACATACCTTTCAAAGGTAAAACCTGACAGATTGCCGGACATAGCAACAAATTATGTATGCAAACTGGATTCCAAGCATTGATGCTTAGAAACAGCAGGTTAATGGAATAGCTCATCACTAGGTGCTCAGAGAAATTATGTGCATAAATTTGTATACACTACAGAAGCGGTCTATAATTATGATAAACTGATTGGACAAAGTTCGAAAATGAATGACCCAAAGACGAAATTGACCTTGAGATGTGCAAAATCATGAAGATATGGGACGACTTGGTTGGAAAAAAAATTATGAAATTAGCTTTAAAAAGTGTGAAAATGGTCGGGAAATCCTATATTAAGCCAGGATTTTGGTAAAAAAAAAAAAAAAAAAAAAAGGGGGGGGGGAATATATATCTTTTTGCTCCAGTTTTCCTCCAAAATTCTCTGACAAGCAAAAAAAAGGGGAGAAAAGAGGTTATTACACATTCTTGGCTCTCTTTGTCGTTCCAAATGCTCTGACAAGCAAAAAATAAATAAATAAAATGGGGAACAATGAACACAATGAACATTTTCTTTTCAAAGGGGATGGGGCACAGGCCGGAAGTGCCCCTAAATCCGCGATTTTATTAAGCTACAGTCACATATATCTAAAACCTATTTTAAAAAAACATGACTGCCTTCGAGAAATATGAATAATCTCAAGCGTTTTCTTACAACTATACCAGCCGAGCAGTCCTTCTCTTCTTGGAATTTTTCAAATTATGAATCTATATATTAATACCCCTTTCCCCATTTTCTATGCAGCTCTCAAGTTTTATTTTGTTGTCGGTCCAGACATCCGTTATACAGCATATTTAGCAATTGGTTTCCAAACTGTGAAGACTTTCGAAGGCACGACCAAGATTGAATCTGTGGCAGTTTATGGACACCACCTGTACGCTGTGCTCACCCGAAACAACGTGACGCGTGAGCTTCATATGATTGACACCCAGACCAAACGTCCTATCTCTATTACATCTTCACTGAAGGGAACATATAGACAACTAGAGTTGGATCACTGTTCGAGGTTGTACATGTATGAGATAAACTGAACGGCTTGTTAGTAAATGTGCCACCCCATACTCTTTATACAGTGTGTCCCAGATACAATCAGTATTTGGGTATCAGTTACAAAGTAAATCGGTTTGCAATATGGAAAGTCATACTGGATTATGATGCTACAACTATTTTTCTATCAGCCAGTGAAGACCCGGTCTGATTTGGTCCTGTCGTTACGAAGAAATCAGATGTTTTTGTAATGTCATAAGTCCCTTCCATCCAAGATTTGACAGAAGGGAGACTCGCAAAGCACAGTGAACAATTAATTCCATACTCCTTTTTAATGGTTTGAAAGGGAATACTGTTTTGTGTTTATCAGCTGTAATTGTTATGAAAATGCTACATTTTATCATAATCATCACCGTTCTTGGCCTTGTTATTGTAGTTTCAAAAAAGGGCATACAATTTGAAAATGTTAGTAAACCCGTTTATCTTGAACAAATATAGATGCCAAGAACTTCCAAGTGATAAAAGATGGAAGAAAGGGACCCATATTTCTTCCTAACTACTGGACCAAATCGGACGGGGCCTTCACTGACTGATGAAGAAATAACTATATTTTCATAACCCAGTAAAATTTTCATATTGCAAAACGATTTCTTTCGTAATTGATACCCAAATGCCGACTGTAATTTTTTGACAATACTGCATGTTTTACACCACTTCCAGACATTAGGTCGGAATAAACCCTTTGTATAGGCTGAGTAAAATCAGAAAATGATTTTAATGATTTCTCCACATGTAATTTTAAAAGGTCGGATGTACAATCTATTTGGGATAGCCGAGATCAATGAAAATGTGGGAATTTCTCCATTGCTAATTAAGTGACATGTGTGATGTCACTCTGAGAGCACTATTATTCACGTATATTCAAAATACACCTTTATTTTTCAGAGTTAGAAAGCAATCCCTCTGTTCATGGCACAATATTGGTAACAAAAAGTTTTCACGTTATCCCGCGAAGGAAACATGCTCAATCTTAAAAAATATAAACATGAGGAAAATATGAAAAATTTGGCTCTGAAACGGGTAGCCTATTGGAAATAGAAGATTCCCCTTTACTTGTGACTTTAACTTTTACCCCTTTAACCAGTGTTAACTAACTGACGTGCAACTGATCACTTAGATTCAAACACACACACATACACACACACACACACACACACACACACGCACACACGTTTACATGGCTTTACTTCCGAGGACAACTATTGTTCCTCTATTGTTACTCGTCCTCGGACAGTCGACGGAATAAGGCATAAATTCATTGTTCGACGTTCGAGGACTATTGTCCGGCTTCCGAGGACCATTGTTGTCATGATTTTTTTTTTGTTCTCTGTCCGAAAATGTCCTCGGACATAATGCTAAACAAACGCATGCGCGCATATATATATATATATATAAGTATATATGAAGAAAAGTACACAACTACGTGTACCCGACAAGCCTGTTTCGTAGATCTCTCCACTCTTCAGGGTTACCCCTAATGAGTGGAGAGATCTACGAAACAGGCTTGTCGGGTACACGTAGTTGTGTACTTTTCTTCATATATACTTATTTAGCTCTACATTATGTATTGAGCACTGTTTAGTACCGAAAGTCGACCAATCCTGACTTATATTTATAAATTTATATTTGTGAGCAATGAAAATGAGAAAATAATAGTTGCGTAGCTTAAATCAAAGTTCCCCATAGCTGTCCTCCCCTTTGGAATTTTTTGCAAAGGTTTAAAAAAAAAATGTCTCCGCCGGGAATCGAACCCGGGTCATCGAACCCGGATAACTGGCTTAGAACGCCAATGCCTTAACCACAAGACCACGGTCAATGGTTTCGGCGTATAAATGTTTATAATGATATACAAAGAATTTTAAAGTTCTGCGACGGAGATTCACAAAATAGAGACACCTGATAGAATAAAATACTCTTTTAAACAGAAATATTGTCCATATATATATATATATGTATAATATATCTATTTTATTTTGTTCATTTTTTAAAATATTTTTTTAAGGAAGGAAATAAGGCAAGGAAATAACATAGACAGGTATATATACAGGGTGGTCCAGAAAAAATGGAACACTTGAGGATCTGCAATTTCAACGACATCAATGACACAATATTCTTAGTTCGTGTTTTATAAGGTAAAAAATCTTTAAAAACAAACAAAGATCCTTAATTTTGGTTAAAGCGTTTCGATTCTATGGCTATTTTAGTGAGGCAATGTCATCATCCCATAATATAACTCTCCCATAAATTCTACACAGGGATAACAAAACTAACATCTACCTTACCATACTGGCTATGTCTGTGCTACTAACCTTGCGTTTAATTATATTACATGAAGTATCACCGCATGGACTCCTTTGTAAAAGTAAAGTATTCTTCGTAATATTGTTAATCTTTAGAATACCTCTCGAGAATTACTGATTTATTCCAAACTCGTTCGCAAAGACTTTCGCAAAACCAACGTAGGACAATTGCAATAGCCTTGTCCATATATATATATATATATATTTATGTATAATATATGTATTTTATTTTTTTTTCATTTTGTAAAATATTTTTTTTAAGGAAGGAAATAAGGCAAGGAAATAACATAGACAGGTATATAAACAGGGTGGTCCAGAAAAATGGAACACCTGAGGATCTGCAATTTCAACGACATCAATGACACCTTATTCTTAGTTCGTGTTTTATAAGGTAAAAATTCTTAAAAAACAAAGCTCCTTAATTTTGGTTAAAGCGTTTCGATTCTATGGCTATTTTTTTTTTTTTTTTTTCTATGGCTATTTTAGTGAGGCAATGTCATTTTTTGAAAAATTTGCTACTTTTGTAACCGTATAGTCATGTTAGAAGCAGTGAGAAATTTGAGCATGAAGGCTTTCCATACAATCTCCGTTTCATTTATATCTTCGTTTTGAAAGTGAGAACAGTCATTTGTGAACAAAGCTAATTGTATTGTTCAAGTGTGGCCATGATTGTGAAAGTAGCAAATTTGGAAAATGACATTGCCTCACTAAAAGAGCCCTAGAATCCGAAAACGCCTGACCCAAAATTGATGATCATGGTGTCCTTTTACTCGGAAAAGAATTTCTACCTATTACAATAGTAATAAAATATAAACTAATGATACTGTGTCATCGATGTTGAAAATTGCAGATCTCAGGTGTTGTGCTCTTTCTGGGCCACCCTGTATATAAAGAAAGAGAGAAATTATCACTATGAGACGGTCGTAGCTTTTATTATCCTCCTTTATTTGAATGTGCATATCTTTTAAAGAATAAATGAATATTTGATGATATATTTACAGGCTTATATTTTTATACAGACATACATGTATTTCGCTAAACATGCTAAATATGCCTACCGTAATGGCACCAGTCGTGGAGGGGTTTGACGTTTTTAGAGTCATAATTTTCAAAAAAATACCACGGTTGTTGAGGAATCACCCATTCGATGCCGAAAATACTTGTGAATAAAATTCACCCGAAATATTGCATCTTGCTTCTACGGCGCGAACGCTACTGTGGCGCTTCTGCGGGGCTTCTGCTGCTCCAATGTCGCCGCACTTTGCACCAGTGGTGGCGCACCCTTCGCAAATGATATTGCGAAGGAAGGATTAATTATATAATATTGACTGGCCTTGAGGGGGACATCGAAAAATGTTGCCCGCAACAGAATCATATTGCCCCGAGTCGAAGACGAGGGCAATATGGTTCTTTTAAGGGCAACATTTTCGATATTCCCTGAAAGTAGAGCCAGTAAATATTATTATTATTACCAATATCATGTATATCATGTATATGCCTATCTTAAAAATAAAATGTGCCCAAAAATTTTTTTGGGCACATTTTATGCAAATGAGGTTACTCAGCTGCTTTCTAACAGTGGCACACGCGAAGCCTCCCGATGGTTCGGCTACCCCCGGCTATGTAACACTGCAGTGTCCGCTCGTTCAGCTGAAAAGTCGTATTGAAGAATTTGGCGCACAAACGGAAGCAACTTTTTTTGTGTGTACGTGTGTGTGAGGTCGAGAGGTAAGATTTGTTTACAAACAGACAAGATGGCTGCGTCCAGTGCACTCGGAAATGCATCGAGATTTAAACTTATTGAAAATGAGGACATTGAAGAATTCATCAACTCTGTGGATAGTACGAATACGAGAAAAACTGTAAGGTATGGTTTAGCAATATTCAGGGAGTTCTGTGACACGATTGGTGTGAATTTTGATGATCTAGACAGTGTAGAAATTGCCGAACTCGATTCAATCCTTTCTCGATTCTATGCCGGGGCACGTAATAAGTCGGGACAAGATTACAGTGTTGATCTTGCTCTTGTCAACATTTGGACACGTAGTTATGTACTATATGTTTTCATCTAGTTTTTTGCATTTGACATTGAATGGATGGAGTTTTTAAAACGTGAAGTGGATTTAAACATGGATTTCAAGTATTTTTTTTTCATTTTACCTGGAATGAATCCTGGATACAAACAGCACAAGGCAATAATGGAGAATGGTGAGTTAGAAAATATTTATCATTTATTTTGCATTCTTTCAATAATTAGCATTGTTTGTATTTTTAGGTGGTCTGTCGTAGTCGACAGACCACCTCTTAATTTCGTCAGAATTTTCTTTATTATTATTAGGTGATCTGTCGATATCGACAGATCACCTATTAATTTTGTCCGAATTTTCTTCTTTATTTTTATTTATTTATTTTTATAACAAATTGTTGTGGCCACCAAATCTCAAAATCGGCCAGGTCAATATCATCGAATTTCATGTCATGTATGAGGTCAATCATGGACATGGTCCATTAAGCTTTTGGAGGTCATCATGTCATCGTGACGTCATCAAGACGCCATTTTGTAAATTTACAAGATCGATTATATCTTCATAATCGATCATCAAAAATCAACTATATTCACACCACATAAACTTCACATGACGGGTCATCAAGTCATGTCCTCACACGTCATCTAGAGGTCAGGACGTGCGCGTACGCGCGCGTCAAAATTTAAAAATGCTCAAAATCACGTAGGATCAAGTCTGCACACGTTTCAGGTCATTTTGAGCATTTCAAAAATGTCCGTGCGTAAGCGTCCGCGCGCGCGCTTTACGCGCGCACAAGTCGTAAATAACGTTAAAACGCTGTTTTTTCTATTGATTTGCAATCCTGACACTTTTCTTCATCATTTCCATCAACTTGGAATCAATTTCAAACAATAATAAGGTCGTACGGGCGCGTCAAACTTCAAAATCCGTGCGCGCATCTATGGCGAAAATAACGTAAAAACGTGCAAAAACATGCCTCTACAAAATTAACTCTAGCTCTTTAAATAGTCCACAAACCCCCCAATTTTTTGTCATCATCAGGTAGGGTATGAATCACAGATTTCATTTCATGTATCATTTGACCCTTATAAACATTATGATGTCATAAAAATGGCGCCAGAAATCAAAATTTCCATTTTTCATGTTTTGACGTCATCACATTTATGCAAATTTGGCTCTAGATTCGTAATTATTGGTCGTTTTTCGCCCAGATTTTGATATGTTATAGCTGAGACAATTCTCTACAAGATCAGTTACCACCATTTTCCATTTTGATGACGTAATCATATTGAAATTTTCAATTAAAAACGACATGTCAGAATTTCCCCTTTTTGCGTGTTATGTCTATGGAAGATGATTTTTTTTCGAATCATGAATCTACATGACATCGTTCTCTGAGCAGTATCTCAGTTATTTTTGGTCTATTTCCTTCCAGATTTTAATATGTTGTAGCTGAGACTATAAGCTTTTATTAGTAAGCCCTCCAATTTTTGATCAGATGTCGGGATCATGCCCAATTTTGAACTACCAAATGGGATTTGAGAATCCCGTTTTTCGTTTACGTGTTATCTCTATGGGAAATATTTTGGTCTATTGGTCAAAGCACTTGCCTCCCATGCAGGTGACCCAGGTTCGATCCCCGGCGGGTCCATAACAATTTTTTTTTTTTTTTTGCTTTTTTTTGCCTGTCATTTTACCATCCTCTTCGACTATTGTAACATAAACAATCACAAATCATGTAATAAACTGCCATATTTTCCGTATTATGTCTATTAGAAAGTAGTGTACAGTAGTTTGTGTACAACCCTACGGAAATTGTGATTTCCTGTCCTGTATTAGAGCTATATGGTTAATCTCCCAAGTATCCTGTATCATCATCATTATTATCATCACCATCATGATCATCGTCGCTATTATTATATCATCATCATCATCATTCTATCATTATAATCATCATAATCACCATTATCATCATCACCATAAACATTTTACAATGACCGTTACACATTTTGCTACATTCCTGACCTCACGAAACATCTCCATTCATGGTATTCTTGACATCCTATCTTCAGTTTACCATTTCCCCATTATTATGATCATCCTGATTACAATCATGATCGTACAAATTGAAAGACAGATCACTTAATTCGTCCTCATGACGAATTAAATTCTAGTTTATTATTTATTTTTATTTTTCCACCACTTTCTTGTTACCATGATTCCTCAATATCGGCTGAGTCAATTTTTATCAAAATCTCTACAGTCATGAGGACATATCAGATCAAGGTCGGGTATCTATTTCAAGGTCATCAGGTCATCGTGACGTCATCCAGGCGCCATTTTGTGAAATCACATTATCAATCATATCTTCATAACGAGTCATCAAAAATGAACCATATTTGACATACATTAAATTCAGGTCAAGGGTCGACATAAAATGTCATCAAAATCCGCGCGCACATCATGACGCGCACGTACGCGCGCGTCAAAATTTTAAAATGGTCAAAATCACTTTTTAATCAAATTAGAGTATTGTTCAGGACATTTTAAGCATTTTAAAATTTTCCGTCCGTGCGCGTCCGTGCGCGCGTTATGCGCGCACGCAGCGCGTAGAGAACGTAAAAACGCTGTTTTTTCGCATGCTACGTCTTCCTGATACTATTCTTGACGATTTCCAACTATTTACAGTCAATATCGACCTTCCATAATGCCACACGCGCGCGTCAAATTTCAAAATCCGTGCGCGCGTCTATGGCAAAAATAACGTCAAACGTGAAAAAACATGCCTCAACAAAATTCACTCTAGCTCATTAAAAAGTCCAGAAACCTCCCAATTTTTTTTCATCATCAGGTAGAGTATAAATCATAGATTTCATTTCATGTATCATTTGACCCATATATACATTATGACGTCATCAAAATGGCGCCAGAATTCAAAATTTCCATTTTTCATGTTTTGACGTCATCACATTCATGCAAATTTGGCTCTAGATTCTTAATTATTGGTAGTTTTTCGCCCAGATTTCGATATGTTATAGCTGAGACAATTCTCTACAACATGAGTGCTCATTATTATTCATTTGGATGACGTCATCACACTGAAATTTTCAATTAAAGACGACATGTCAGAATTGTCCCTATTTGCGTGTTATGTCTATGGAAGATGATTTTTTTTCGAATCATGAATCTACATGACATCGTTCTCCGAGCTGTATCTCAGTTATTTTTGGTCTATTTCCTTCCAGATTTTAATATGTTGTAGCTGAGACTATAAGCTTTCAGTAGGGTGGTCTCCAAATTTTGATCAGATGTCGGGATCATGCCCTATTTTGAACTACCAAATGGGATTCGAGAATCCTGTTTTTCGTTTACGTGTTATCTCTATGGGAAATATTTTAGTCTATCGGTAAAGCACATGACTACCATGGTCAAGGTACCTGGTTCGATCCCCGGGGCCGATTTTTTTTTTTTTTTCTTCTTCTTCTTTTTGCCTGTCATTTTAGTATCCTCTTCGACTATTATAACATAAACAATCACAAATCATGTAATAAATTGCCTTATTTTCAATGTTATGTCTATTAGAAAGTAATGTGCAGTAGTTTGTGTACAACCCTATGGAAATTATGATTTCCTGTCCTGTATTAGAGCTATGGGGTTAATCTCCCAAGTATCCTGTATCATCATCACCGTCATGATCATCATCGCTATTATTATATCCATCGCCATCATCATTATATCATTATAATCATCATAATCACCATTATCATCTTCACCATAATCGTTTTACAATGACCGTTACACATTTTGCTACATTGCTGTCCTCAAGAAGCATCTCCATTCATGGCATTTCTTGATATCCTATCTTCAGTTTAGCATTTCCCCATTATTATGATCATCCTGATTACAATCATGATCGTACAAATTGAAAGACAGACCACCTAATTCGTCCTCATGACGAATTAAAATCTAGTTGTTATTTGAGTTTTGTGATTAGGATATAAATCAAATATCCCATACATTTTGTTCGACACTCTGGTTAAAATTATACATTCTCGGAGGCGGTGATATAGTACATTTTTCTTTCGGGGCTACGCCCCTCAAGAAAAATGTACTATACCACCGCCTCCTCGAATGTATAATTTTAACCAGAGTCTCTCACTGCATGGGAAATTTGTATAATATATCACTCTGTTGTAAAAATATTCACTCAGTACACGGCGCGCTACTGAAACCATACGCAGGAAGCTATCTAGCTATCGCGTTGTCTCTGGGGAATTGTGCATGCGCACTAGTATAATGCGCTTGTCAGGATGCTACGTCATGATTTGTGTGTTGTAGGAATGGCGCGTCAAGACTGGAGCATAGGCATTCACGGCAAGACAGCTAACTTTGAAGAAAGATAATCTATTTCCAAAGTATTTTTCAGGCAAAAAAATTGTCTGGCCAACATTTATGGAACTTAAGCTCTGTTACATCGAAAACAGAAAATATGGTACATAATATTTTTTTTGGTTTCAGTCTGCTAATTAAAGAGGAAGTTCTTGTTTGACAAAAAAAAATAGCAGAACATTAAAAAGCCCCGTGGATAATTCTCTTTGGAAACAAACTTTTCCTGCCCTCATTTTTTGCACGATCAGCAGCGAGCGAAACTCCGTATAGTTGTTCTTTGATTATTTTGGTAAAATATCTGCTAGTCAATCGCATCCGTTCATTTCGCTCCAGTGAGACTAGGGCTAGTTGACACAGGGCGTTGCAGCAATGAAGCTGTATTACAAGGGCGCGCCACGACTGGTGCCATTACGGTATACATGTATAGATAATGAGTATAATGAATTACAAATGTAAATTCCGATGTAATAGTAAGTATATCTAATATAATTAATAAGGCCACGCAGGGGGATCCGCGCCCGCCCCGGTTGACTTTGCACGCGCTGCAGGAGGGGGTCTGATGGACTCTATAAAATGTTTTCCCGCTGCCCGCCGCGAGCCGCCTTCCGTCCCGACGGGTCGGCCTGGCCGCCCGCATGTGCAACGTCGCCTTCGCGTTGCGCGACGACGTCGCGTTGGCAGCAGGTGAGCGATCTCCTGAACGACCAAATCCCATTGGCCCGCTGCCACTCCTGTGCTCAAAAACCTTAAACTTTTCAGTTTTGATAGATCCGGAAGAAACATAAAAAGCAAAGCGACCCGGCTTTTGACTGATATTTTCGCGTTTTAAAAGGCCATTGACAAAACTATTTCTAATGCACTTTTCATAGATTTGTTTATATAACTCAAATTCTTCCTTTCTCCCCTTTCTCTCCGACCCCCTCCCCCCCCCCCCCCCCCTCTCTCTCTCTCTCTATATATATATCTCTCTCTCTTTTGCTTTTTGCGCCCCATCCGCGGGCACATGCATGCCTGCATCCCCCTGCCCCGGATTAGGCCACTGTATATTGGCTTAATTACGATTCAAACCACCCATTCCTTATAAAAGATTATGACTTCATTAATAACAAGAGCCCCAGGGGGCACGACGCTCACCTGAGGTGGATCAATTCACATCTGGTGCATGTTCTCTCTTGCACCACCAGGAGATATGTTAGAAATTGAAACTAGGAGGATGTACATGAGATGATGTTAGAAATTAACATAATTCCCCCCCCCACCCCATGGTCTACAATGTCATGTATTATTTGAATCTCCTACATCTAAGGATGATTCCCACCAAGTGTGGTTGAATCATACAACAAATCATGCAAAGAATGTACATTTCCCCTCCTGCATATTAACCTCGCCCTCGCAGGACCCCTATGGGGCCACCCTGAGAATGTCATGAACAACATTCATTCTTCATCTATAGAGGTATCTCCATACACAATACCAAGTCTGAGCTATGCCTGGTTCTGGAGAAGAAGATGCTTGAAATTTACATAGCTTTTACAATTGGGGGCCTTCCCCCTGGGCCCCCCTGGGGGCCACATGTACCATTTTAGCAACTTTGGGTCCCCTACCCCTAAGGATGATTCCTACCAAGTTTGGTTGAATTCCGATCATGTGTTTTGGAGAAGAAGATCAGAATGTACATTTTGCCTGGCAGCGCCCCCCCCCCCCTCTCCAGTATGTTACCCCCACAGGGCCCCTATAGGGCCACTCAGAGAAATTTCATGAACAACATTCATTCTTCATCTATAGAGGTATCTCCATACACAATACCAAGTCTGAGCTATGCCTGGTCTGGAGAAGAAGATGTTTGAAATTTACATAGCTTTTACAATTGGGGGCCTTCCCCCTGGGCCCCTCTGGGGGCCACATGTACCATTTTAGCAACTTTAGGTCCCCTACCCCTAAGGATGATTCCTACCAAGTTTGGTTGAATTCCGATCATGTGTTTTGGAGAAGAAGATCAGAATGTACATTTTGCCTGGCAGCGCCCCCCCCCCCTCCAGTATGTTACCCCCACAGGGCCCCTATAGGGCCACTCAGAGAAATTTCATGAACAACATTCATTCTTCATCTATAGAGGTATCTCCATACACAATACCAAGTCTGAGCTATGCCTGGTTCTGGAGAAGAAGATGTTTGAAATTTACATAGCTTTTACAATTGGGGGCCCTCCCCCTGGCCCCCCTTGGCCCCCTGGGGGCCACATGTACCATTTTAGCAACTTTGGGTCCCCTACCCCTAAGGATGATTCCTACCAAGTTTGGTTGAATTCCGATCATGGGTTTTGGAGAAGAAGATGAAAATGTAAAAAGTGAACGGACGACGGACGACGGACAAATTTCCATCGCAATAGCTCACTCGAGCCTTAGGCTCAGGTGAGCTAAAAATAGACAAAATCGAGTTGGTGGGGGAGTTGCTCTCTACATCCACAAATCATTTAACTACACTATCTTGGATGAAATCTCAGTTTCTAATATAATTGTTGAATCCCTTTTTATTCAAATTGTGATTCCTGGTTATAAGAATATCATTGCCGGTGTTATTTATAGATCTCCTAGCTCAAATGCTCAAGAATTCTTACAATATTTTTCCAATTTGTTAAGAGACGTCAATTTTGACAATAAAGACTTCTTCTTGATGGGAGATTTCAATATAGATTTATTGAACCATGAACATAACAATATTTCTCAAGACTTTCTTGAATTAATTTTATCTGCTTCTTGCTTGCCACTCGTTTCTAAGCCAACGCGTGTTGCTAATGCATCTGCTACTTTAATTGATAATATTTTTTCGAACGTTATTCCACATCCTGATTCTTATATTATTTTATCTGACATAACTGATCATTATCCTATTGCAATGTTTTATCCACTAGGTGAATCTAACAGAAATAGTTCCTCAATATATAGACGTAAAGTTAATGCCGAAAGCCTAGCACGTCTTGCCATTAATCTTGAAAACTTTGATTGGTCGTGTATATATACTAATGAAGACATTAACAGTTCATATGAAACTTTTTCCTTAATATTGACCAATCAATTGGATATTAATATGCCGAAACAAAAAATTAAAACCAACTATAAGAAAACACCTAAGCTCCCATGGATTTCTAAATCCATACTACGCTCAATTAATCGGAAAAATAATCTCTTTTACAAATATAAAATAAAAGGTACTGAAAAATCAAAGGAAAAGTATACATCCTATAGAAACACATTGACTCAAATCATTCGCCTTGAAAAAAGAAAATACTTCGTAAATCGTTTGGAAATGTTCAAACACGATATGCAAAATACCTGGAAAATTATTAAACAAGCGATGAATTTGACAGATAAAAGATCTGAAATAAACAAAATCATGTATAACCATGAAATTATTGAAGATTCCAAAGATATAGCGAATATCTTTAATACTTACTTTTCGTCAATCGGCAACAATCTCTCTAAAAATATTCCCCCATCAAACAGAAATTATAGTGATTTTTTAGGCCCTGCTAATCCAAATTCTATTTTTCTCTTTCCTACGAATAGGCAAGAAGTCATTAATATTGTATCCAACTTACAGAATAAAAAAAGTTCCGGTTTTGATGGAATTAATAACGTAATGTTGAAAGCCATTATTCATGCATGGTAAATTTCCCAATTCCATGAAACTAGCAAAAATTATTCCCTTATTCAAAAAAGGTGACAAACTTGAAGTAGGTAATTATCGGCCAATCTCGTTACTATCTTCTTTTTCCAAAATTTTGGAAAAGATAGTGTTTACTCGAATGATTTCTTTCCTTAAAAAATATGATATCCTCTCTAATTTCCAGTTTGGTTTTAGGGAGAAACATAGTACTGTTCATGCTTTGATGTCTTTTGTTGAGAAAGTTGCCCATTCAATTGACTCGTCTTCTCACACAGTAGGTATATTCCTGGACTTCTCCAAGGCCTTTGATACGATAAATCATGATATTTTACTTTATAAACTTGCTCATATTGGTGTCGGTGGAAAGGCCTTGGAGTGGTTCAGGAGCTACCTTTCTAACAGAAAACAATTTGTTTTCTTAAACGAGCAAGCATCAGATTTTAAAGATATTTCTTGTGGCGTCCCTCAAGGAAGCCTGTTAGGCCCATTATTGTTTATACTTTATATAAATGATTTTCATAAATCATCCGATTCCCTGTCATTCATCTTATTTGCAGATGACACCAATTTATTTTTTTCTCACAGTGATCAAAATGTTCTTGTCGATGTAATCAATAGAGAGCTGCGTAACATATTAGAATGGATAAGGGCTAATAAATTATCATTGAATCTTCTGAAGACGAATTATATATTGTTTAGTAACTCCTTAGCATCATTACCTACTGATATTGTTTTTGACAATATCCCTCTTGAGCAAGTCTCTCAAACCAAATTTTTAGGTGTTTTGGTTGACAGTAAACTTTCCTGGAAAATCCACATCGAAAATATTTGTAAAATTATCTCTCGCAATATCGGTATCATTAACAGACTTAAATCACACCTTCCTCAAGCATCTTTACTTATGCTTTACTCATCTCTTATTTTACCATATTTAAACTATGGTCTTTTGGTTTGGGGAAACAGTCATCAAACACTGCTGGAAAGAGTTTTACTACTACAAAAGAAAGTCATTCGTATAATTTGTAACGCTCCTATACGTGCCCATACGGATTCTCTTTTCCTTGAACATAACATCCTAAAAATTAAAGATCTGTACTTATTTCATCTTGGTGAATTTATGTATAAATACAATTGTGGTACTCTACCATGTGCGTTTCACGATATGTTTCTAAAAAATCGTACAATTCACAAATATCCCACCAGACAGTCGGATGAATTTCATTTACCATTTTTGAGAACATTTTCTGCACAAAAAACATTTATTTTTGAAGGTCCTAAACTTTGGAATACTTTGCACCATGATTTGGAAAAATCCTCTTCACTCACAATCTTTAAGAGAAATCTAAAGAAATTTTTATTGGCTCCTTACAAAACCTAACTCGCTTTGTCAGTTGTTTGTAGCATTTAGATTACCTCTATATATGCAGCATTTAAATGTGTATGTGTGTCTTATGTATATATGCATCATTATTATTATTATTATTATTATCCAAAGAACTCGTCACCACTCGTCAACCAGGAACATCCTCATAACTATTTCCCTTTTCACACGAATCGATGTTGCGCGCTACCTTTGTTTTGATTAGTGACATATATTCATCTTTTATTCGTCATTCCTCAGTCCCACATGCAGTCAATTTCTCTCCTCTTTCTGTCTTTCCTTTTACTTTTCCCTCGTTACTTTCACACATTTTGTATGATATGTTTATGCTTTCCCCTCTCTGTTGGCCATTATTCTCTTTTTTTTGTTTTGTTATGTAAATTACTATTTTTGAATACTTTCACCTGAGGGGTTCACAATTTACAAGCTTACATGTAGCTTCACAGTGGACCTCTCCATTTCCAACCAAACATTGATAAAATTATTTTTCATACTGCAATAGTTTGATACATCTTATCTAATCTACAATACTGTTATATTTATGTGTTGTATTGCGTGTATCCTACTTTGTTGATTTAATGATGTATGTGAATTGTATATTTCTCTTTTGTTGGAAATGAAAAAAAAATAAAAACTGAACTGAAACTAATATCTTTTGAAAAGCGCTCAAAAAACAATGAATTGGGGTGAGCAACTGAACATTCATTAGACATGCAGCTGAGAGACAAATTTCAACCAAAACTATACATGTACATCTATCTCGATACGGCAACAAATTAAAATGCAAAATAAGAAAAGAATTAATATTGGTATAGGGTATGTGGAGTGTATCTTGGATGTGAAGACAAGAAAAATATAGGCCTTATTTGAAATATACATGCGAGATAATCGTTCCTTTTAATTCTTTTAAACTATATTACTATTAAAGAAAGTGACGTACAAACTTTTTTATAGGCAATTATCATTACAAAATATTTTTTTATTATTTCTTCACAAATATATTTCTTCACTAAATGTTTGTATAGGCTTTGACCTGTTTGGGGAGAAAATAGGTTTATGACTTTACGATGACAGCCACTATATGGCCATTTGGGCTGCTGATTCATCGTAATTTAGGTGATAAAACGAATAGCTTCTTTTATCACACAATTAGGATTTTAATTGTTTTCTATCAATAGTGCTTCTTTGCGTCCTCTTTCAGTATCAATTTTTATATAAATATAATTTCTCTTCGAAAAGGGAATCTTACAGATAAATGCAGGCGATTTTTTTCCTACGCCGCTGGAACCAATAATCATCGTATTTACGTTTTGGTACTGTATTATAAAACTGTAAAGACTAATTGGGAGGGTATGGGACTGATGAATACTTACCTCCAGTTTGAAACACGGTCTTCATTTTGATACACATAGAAATATATATGAATACAATAATAACTTCAAAGCAGTAAATATTAATTATAATGGGAAAGGGAAGGAGAAAACAAACTTTCTGGATGAATTGTTTGGGTTTATTGATGTATTTCATCATTCTGACGACCTCATCATCAAAACCCTGTCTCCAGCCTTCATGTAGGAGGATGGTGATGCGGGATGGGGTGATGGTGGGGTTAGCTCCGATACGATGGCAGGACCACACCCTTGGAAGCTGTGTAAGTGATGGTTCATCTGCTTGCTACATACGATGTCATGTCACAGGTAAGCCATTATTGATTTTATCCCAAAACCTTGAAATCAGTACCTGACCTTGAACCTATAGTACACAAGTCATGACAGAATAAGCCTACGCTTAAAGAATGCCTATTAGAGTATCTGCTACTTCTGCTTCTATAATACTACTACTACTACTACTACTACTACTACGACTATACTACGACATTATACTACTACTGCTATACGGTACTGCTACTTCTGTTGCTGCCATCTTCTTCTTCTTTTTCTTTTGTTTCTTTTTTTCCCTTCTCTTCTTCTGCTACTACTATACTACTTCTACGTCTATCACAGTTGCTACTTGGCAAAAAAAAAGAAGACTCCAAAAATGTTGATGACCTTTTTCTTTCTTTTTTTTATTGTCAGAAAATTTTCAGAATATTGTGCCCCCTCCCTCACAGAATCCTGGATCCGCCACTCGCTTTTGCTACTGCTGCTGCTACTATATCATTATAGGCCTAAAGTTTATAGTTCATCTTCTTTCTATAATCTTATGACTGAAAACAGCTGAACGCAAAACAAGTCAAGGAAAGGCCAATAATGGATTTGGGCAAGATTTATTATCTGTCCGAAGTGTCATTTCAGGGCCAGCTTCAGATATAGTGATAGCTCCTCTTAGCAATGCTTCAGGAAAGAGATCACTTTACTACGCGTATAGATCGGCCGATGAGACTCCTCTTAACACCACGTATTCGGAGATACCGGGTACACTTGATGAGGATGACCAGGGAGGTGGAAGATGGGATGATGTAGAATTTGATCCTGTCAACTGGTGGATCTATTGGTCGCAGTCATCAACCCTCTCGGGGAGCAGCTCCATTAGAAGATCTGATCTCTTGGGAAACACAGAAACCATACTGGAATCACTAGCTAGTGAGTATTAATATCATCAGCATAATGTAACATTTTCCAAAATTGTAAATTATAATAACAATAATATGTCCATTTACAAATATACTCTACTGCGCTTAACAAAGTATCACATTATTACCCCGGCTTTAGCCGAGCCGCCGTGATAGGCGCTAAGACATTCAAGGAATTTCTTCCTACCGGGTACCGGCCCATTTACTTCACCTGGGTGGAGAGTGGCAAAATGTAGATGAATGTCTTGCCCGGGGTTTTGCCAAAGGACATTAGCACCGCGTCGGGATTCGAACCGCGAACCATGTGATACACAGTCCGGTGACGTATCCACTAGACCACGACACCTCAGACCATCGTTAATTACCTCAATGCATGCCTTTGCTGTTGGCTAGAATATCAATATGATTTTCATGAATAGCAAATTGTTTCGAAATTCCCTTCTTGGGAATATAACAAATGGTACAAAAATTGTATCTAAAAAGAACATTACGCGATGCTTCATTCCATTGGTCCCATGAAATATAATCTGCATATTCTTGTAAAATTAATGAGCACCAAACGGACCAGTCAAAGGTAGAACCACTCACACCCCTACAGCTCCATGTATATGAGATGAATTATCTAGTCTTAAAGGAGAATTAACCCCTAATTACAAATTTACTTATATTGGAAGGTGTTGTGGATCAGTGGATAAGTCCCCGGACTGTGAACCACGAGGTCCGGGGTTCGAATCCCACCGCAGCACTAGCGTCCTTTGGCAAGAC
Organism: Heliocidaris erythrogramma; assembly: GCA_025617745.1. Classification (NCBI taxonomy): domain Eukaryota; kingdom Metazoa; phylum Echinodermata; class Echinoidea; order Camarodonta; family Echinometridae; genus Heliocidaris; species Heliocidaris erythrogramma. The sequence continues at coordinate 12,887,056 of CM046861.1, forward strand.
GTTAATCTACATTTGCCACTCTCCACCCAGGTGTTAAATGGGTACCCGGTAGGATGGCGAAAGGGTAATGTCCTTTGCTTAGCACGTGTGCTCTTAACAGGCGACTGGCTGGAATGCTCCCCAGGGAGTGGAGAATGTGCATACACTGTGTGCGGGCGTGCCAGAATCCAGTGACCGGGGTAATAATATATATCGATATATAGCGCTTTGAGCCAGCACTTGGAAAAGGCGCTTTATAAATGCCAGGTATTATTATTATTATTAATATATTCCTACTTATTGGCCTAAATCATTTTCTAATAAGATATCAGAAAAGGGTATAAATAAAGATATTCCAACACCCGGTATCGTCTCCTACTCATTTACATGGGGGCTGCCATTTTCTTGCTGATTTGGAGTTGTACATGAATTGATTTTCTAAATTGATTTTCTTCATTACCTAAAATCCCATATGTGACGAAAAATATAAAGTGGGTGTTTATATGTATTATAAAAGTTAAAGCTTTATAATGATATTTTTAAAGTGTCTGGTTTTGCTTAACAAAAATCTATTTTCTTGGGTTTGCCAAACAGAGCAGCCCATAATATAAATTATGCAGCATGCATTCTGACTTTCCAAGTCCATTATCCGAAAGCAGGTGAATGCATAGTTTGCCGCTATAGATGCTCAGGGAAGAAGCATCCATAAAATTTGAATTAATTTGCTCCGTCCCATACGTCACAGTATCGAGAAAATAGATTTCTATATATCGATTTTCAACAGAAATATATAAGGAAATCTTCAGTTAAAAATAAATTGACATATCGATTCTATATTTTTAATCTCAAATGGGTTTTTAATTTTGAAAAAGGCATTTGGGCATTTGGATTAAGAAAATCTTCTTGTACACATAAACAAAATGGCAGCCCCCATGTGCTGCTAGCAGACGATACATATTGCTAGCAGATGATAAATTTTGCTCAGAAAATCTTGATTCGTATCGATCTCGTATATTTTGACGCGAAACCATATAGTCTAACAAGTAGGAATAAATAACACCTTTGAACACTATCGTCTTTATTTTTTGAGGTTAATTCTCCTTTAAAGATGTTCTTTCCAGTTCATGACGTATCATGTTTTTTTTGTCTCGCCTGTCAAACAAAAAAATTAAAAAAAAACTAACTCTATTTTACACGATTGGCGTAAAATCGGGAGATTTACATGCGGGAGAGCGGGAGGAAGATCGTGATGGCGAGAGTCTCCCACCACGACGCTGGTAGGAGGGCGGGAGAATGAGCGTGCATGGTGGCGTGAGACTCCCGCCAAAAGCGGGAGGGTTGACAGCCCTGATTATACTAGTTGGGCTGAAGAATCATTTCCGCAGGAACATCACAATTTCGAAGATTTAGTATGGCTCAGTATTCCTAAAAATAATATAGTCAGGGTGCTCGACATTGAAAAGAAAGAGAAAAAAATGGTTCAAACTAGATGGGTTCTGTTTTCCTTTAGCCTATAATTTTCTAAATAACGATTTCTATTTGATGAAGGAATTATCAAAGAACCCGAAGGAATTATCAAAGAACCCTAAGTTTGATTTCTCTAATAACGAACCCTATATATTCCAGTATTAGAAATACAAACCTAATTCCGGCCGAAAAGAGCTGTAGGGCAAAACATTATTAATATTCTATGGGAACAGGTGATCTTTTATCATGTAGTTGCAGAGGCGGCTCCAAGACTAAGTGGGAGGATTGGGGGGGGGGGGGGGTCCAATACCCTACAAATTCCAAAAAGCCAAAAAAAAAAAAAAAAAAAAAAAGGAGGGGGTAGTCAGATTTTTTTTCTCGATGGGGAAGTCTCTGTTGGGAAGGGAAAAAAACAGAAAGAAAAAGAAAAAGGCCATCAGTTAAAAAAGGGGGAGGGGTCCAAGACCTAAAAAAAACAGAACACAAGAACCTATGACAAGCCACCCAAAAGGGGGGCCGGACCCTCGTTAACCTCTATTCTCCCTTCACCCACTCCTATTACATACAGTGAAATGTTGCGTCCAAATAATTGAAAAGCAGTCCGGGCATCGAACTATAACTTTCCGCCTATAAAAAATGTTTGCTACGAGCCGTTATATTTCTCTCAAATTTGCTAAAATGTCAGAGCTTTCGCTCTTCGCGCGGGAAGGAGGAAACTCCCCCCTCCCTGCACCCACCCCTGTTACATACAGTGCAGTATTACGTCCAAATAACTGAAAAGCAGCCAGGGCGTCGAACTAACTTTCCGCCTAAAAAAAAGGATTACGAGCCGTTATCTTTCTCTCATATTATAATTTGGTATAAAACCTAAGAGCTTTGGCGCTTCGCGCAGGAGGGGGGAAACTCCCCCCCCCCCCCCCCTCCCTGCACCCACCCCTGTTACATACAGTGCAGTATTGCGTCCAAATAACTGAAAAACAGCCAAGGCGTCGAACTATCTTTCCGCCTAAAAAAAGTGTTACGAGCCATTATCGTTATTTCAAATTTGCTGTAAAACGTAGGGGTAAACTTCCCCCTCCCCCGCACCCACCCCTGGCTATGCGGTTGGATCCTTCACGTCTGCCCCCCCCCCCCCCCCCCCCTATTGAAAAATCCTGGCTGCGCCTGTGTCTATATACTTTTTGTAAAATTTATTGGGAGTGAGTTTTATGACATTTCTCGGACTACTAATCTTAAAACAATGCTCTGAATATTTAATTAGATTTTCAATTTTGGAAAAAATCAAAGATAAAAATTTGCGTGTAATGTATTTAATTCAGAGCACAACAATTGCCATTGTGCATTGCAAGTGAAATCCCAGAGCGCCTGTTTTAACCCAGAGTCATGAATTATTAATGACACTGGATAGAAAAGAGTTGGCAGAAATGACAGGTGTAATGCACAATGGTATTGTTGGATTCTGAATTAATGATTGATACGCACAGATTTTATGGCCTTGATATTTTCAAAAGAAAAAATCTAATTAAATATTCAGAGCATAGTTTTAAGAATATTATTCAAGGAAATTTCATAAAACTATACTAGAAATAAATTTGACATCCTTCAACTTTACAATGTGAAAACCTCAGTCTGATACGAGTTATAACTTTTGAGTTTAATATTTACGATCAAAAGGGTCAAATGTTTTTGTTTTGTTATTACACCTAGTACTTAAAGGGAAATTAACCTCAGCGTATGAATTAGCTTATTTTGAATGGTGTAGTATATGCCTCTTATTTGATACATGCAATTTCATGTAAAAACACAGGATATAGATATAAATCACTATTTTCCAGCCAAGTTATCGTCTGCTAGCAATAATAAGGGGGCTGCCATTACTTTATGTGTACACGAACATATTTTTCATCCCAAGTAAAATTTCCTTCATCGTTAACTTGTAATTGATTTTTAGAGGACAAATATATATTAGATAAAGTCACATATTCTGAAATGTAAGTTTAGTTTTATATATTTTTTAAAAGGTCTTAATTTGTTCATAAAAAATATACTTCATAAAAAATATACGTCAAGGACGGAGAATTGACGTCAAGGACGGAGACAATCGTAACAATACCAAAACAAAGCGAGGAATCTGCTTTACAGGATGGCTATTAGAACTCATGGGTCGTCAATTATCTAGGCCCATGGCCAATAACAATCGTAATACAATCAGAACAAAGCGACGTATCTGTTGTAAAGGTAGGCTATTATCAATGCATATGGTACCTAATGATCCGTGTCATGCACAAAATGGCAGCCTCCATGGAAAGACGTAGCAGACAATAGGTGCATCTAGAATATCACGTGGGGTTAATTGTCCTTTAAGAATGTGAGTAATCGCAGCGGGGAATCTATATAGTATCATCTATACATTAATAATAAAACATACATTAAAGGGGCTTATAGTGGGGCACAATCGGACCACGTCCTGCCTTTTAAAACACAATATGCATACCTTGAATATAGAGGGGAAAATTAAAATTGTCCCCTTGATTGTGAACAGCCCCTTAGAAAATCCTGGATCTGCCTCTGTATTTATGTATTACATTATGGACTAATTCAATAACAACAAAAACAAGAATGACTGTCTACTATATCGATTATTGTCCATAGCGTGGACTCAATTATTGAGGAGGCATGAGCAACATGCGAGGGGGAGGGGGTCCACGGCAGTGGCGGATCCAGAATTTTGTGAGGGAGGTGCACAATAAAAATCTCTGACAAGCAAGCAAGCAACAACAACAACAAAAAGGGTCATCAGCGTTTTTTGTTTTTTTCTTGGTGTCTTTTTTGTTGCCGGGGAAGGGTGCCCCCCCCCCCTTGGATCCGCCCCTGGTCCACGGTCCTGAATATTTGGATGAATTGCAAGGGAGGATGGGAGGAAGTCGTCATCCCCCCTTTCTCTATGATCTTTGTCTTCATTTCTTCTCCTTTTTTGTCATCTATTTTCATGCAGGTGTTTTTTTGGATTGGCACGTGATGAAATAACTGCGGTGTCTTTCAATAATGGTGGTATTATCGCCAAGAGCACATACCGGGCCCTTGTGAAAGTAACGAGTGTGGCACCAGATGACCAAGGTAACGGCCTAAATATATTCAACCCCCCCCCCAAAAAAAAATTCCCCCGACACTTTTTAGTATGACTCGAGAAATATTTGATCAAGTTTTTTTTCATTCTCAAAACAAAGTATGCAGAATTTTCTAACCAACATTTTGATTGGTTATTAATTTTTGTAACAAACGATTATGTTGTCATGAAATTGTGGTTTTAATATTGCAGTCGGTACTAGAAAAATTGTTGCACTTTGTGTTTCACAATGCCATGAAGGGTGCATGTGTTTATACTCTTTTCAATTCTTCATTCATGTACAAACAGGCGCATATAGCATGTGATTCTAGTTCATGAACCTGCGTTGAAAAATCGTGATTTTTAAGGCATTTTCATGAATTTGAATTACAAATTACGCGCCTGTATATTTTTATGAAGAAATTATGAATTGGAAGGAGAATACCAGGTAAATCCTGCATTGCCTTATGAAACGCAAAATGCAACCTTTTTTCAACCGACTGCAATTAATAAAAACCACAATTTCATTAAGAAAACAAAATGTTCATACATAATGTGGATAAGAAATTTCTGCATTCTTTTATTTTCGAATGAACAAAATTTATCAAATATTTCTCGAGTTATATTAAAGTTTGTCAAGGGGAATTACTTTTTTGTTGAGTGTATGTGTTCTTAATGTTTTTTTTTTAATTCAAAAAAATTTCCATGACTTCCTTTCACTTAGTTTTAAGGCGGTAGTAAGGAGCGTGGTATAGATGAAAAAAGTACGGGCCTAAGCGTGTTTTTCTTATTGTGTTTTTTTAAATGAACACTTATATAAAATATTTATAAAAATTTGGGGTAGCGAGAATTGGTATACATGGTCAAAACGCGCGGAAGTTCGTGCACAGGGGTCATATATCATGCGAAGTTTTTGTTTTGAATAATATTTTATTTTTCTTCATAAATCAACATAATAACACAATAAAAATTAATTTGCAATATCGATAATACAATCAACTAGCAAATACATGTGTTAAAATAATTAATTTTAAATAAACCTTGTACATGTCAACATTGACTGAACTCCAATCTTATACCAAAATAAAACACATGCACACTATTCTCTGGTAAGCACATGTAAATCAACATCTAAAGACCACATCATATATATATAAAAAGAAAAAGATAAAAGGAAGGAAAACAAAAACACCCCCCTCCCTCCCTTACCACACAGTAGCCTACTTACCCCTACATCACATGAATACATACATTTAATACATCAGTTATGTTTATACGTACTATACATAGCATCGATGCTTTGTAAGTCTCGAAAACTATTTCCAGTACGTTCAGACAGGCCATGATCGACTTGCTTCTATCACCCACTCGTGACTATCCATCGCTCACTCGCTGCCAAAACAATAATTATTTCACTATGAACACAATGACAAAGAGAGCGGACAAAATATACAGCTCCTCATTGTACCCTCCACAATTGCTCTGGTAGACAAAAGAACATCCCTTCATTACTATTATGTGAAATAAGTAGAACAGGTGAATATGCATGTGACACCTGTTCTACATATTTTTACATAATAGCAATGAAGGGATGTTCTTTTGTCTACCAGGGCAATTGTGGAAGGTACAATGAGGAGCTGTATATTTTGTCCGCTTCTTTGTTCGCCATGTTCATAGTTTGTGCACAGGGATCATATCATGCGAAGTTGCGAGTGAGGATAGCAGCGAGTGAAGCAGCGATTGCGCTCACATTACAAATAGTCACAAGCGCGGTGGGTGGTCTACCGCAAAGCATCGATGCTTTCAGGGTGTTCAGACGCTAAAAATCTATACCAAAACGGTATAGCTATACTAGAACGGTATAGCTATACGATGAAATTTTGCGTCTGAACGCTGACTAACGAAACGACGTATAGCGAAACGACGTATAGCGAAACGAGGGTCAAAGCATCGTTTCGAACTAGAACTCGATAAAGAATCACTGTTCCGTGTCCGTCTGAACGTATGGCGACCATAGAACGGTATAACTGGGCGGGGCTTAACGGGAGCGCGCGTGAAAGGTGGAAGAGGAAATCCAGGCAGGGGGGCTAGCGGATACCTCGTGATCATAACAACACGCGCAGTGGGAAACTGCGCATCTATACCACCTTTTTCACGACGGTCGCAATATGCGTCTGAACGACCCGTTAGCTATACGATGATTCTTTATACGTCGTTTCTTTATCGAGTTTCGGTATAAACTGAATAGCGTCTGAACAGGGGGTATGTCGCTGGATCCTGAGATTTACTCCTGCCAAACTCGCTGCCAGAATAGTTTCGAAACCTAGCTCCAACTCGCTTCTATCTCGTGACTAACTGCGTTCAGACAGCGTTTGGTCTTAAAACTATCTGGTCATGACCAAAATAGTATCGAAACCTAGATAGCATCGATGCTATCGCTCTACGTGTGAACGTACCTATTTCTTGTATGTTAATGAAAACTGTGTTAATTGTCATAACAAATTGAATTGCGCGCAATAAACACTAATCATTGGTGCTTGCGCAGATGTCTCTGTTAACTTTACGCGGGCACAGTCATCTGCGCAATCATTAACCAATGACTTGTCCTGATTTTGATTTGTTATGACAATTAACATCGTTTTACTAACATAAAAGTTAACATAGTTTTCAGAATACGGCCCCTTCCGCGCGTTTGACCATACCAATTATACTCGGGTCACCGTTTGTGGCGCAGTAATTGTTTTGGCAGCGAGTGAGCGATGAATAGTCACGAGTGGGTGATAGAAGCAAGCACTATGAACACGGTGACAAAGAGAGCGGACAATTTATGCAGCTCCTCATTGTACCCTCCACAATAGCTCTAGTAGACAAAAGGACATCCCTTCACTGCTATTATGTGACACCTGTTCTACATATTTTTACAGGATAGCAATGAATGGATGTTCTTTTGTTAACCAGTGCAATTGTGAAGGGTACAATGAGGAGCAGCATAAATTGTTCGCTTCTTTGTTCGTCATGTTCATAGTGAAGTCGATCATGGCCTGTCTGAACGCAATGGAAATAGTTTCGAGACTTACATAGCATCAATGCTATGTACTACGTGTAAACATAACTAGTAATGAGCAGGATTTGACTGCTAGCTGTTCCTCTGTTGAGATTTTTCGTTTAAACTTTTGAGTTACCATTGGAATGTCAAAGATATATGAATGAACAGTTCGAACCGATATGGTAAAGAGATTGACTTTTCCTTTTACCACACTTCTTAATGTCTTTGTCACTGTTAATAAGGAATTTTGCCTGTTACAGGAATTAACATAGAAGTACCATGCTTGCTTTTTAAATTGGTTCCTCTTTATATTATGCCATGTGTATAACGAAATGTTCTCTACAAAAGAAGTCGGAAATATTATGCATTTTTTGATGAAATCAAGGAAAATGAAAATGAGTTCATTTATATTAATGTTCTCTTACTGATTTTTTTAAACTACTGCATGCCTCTAGTTTAGGGCCTAACTGAGAAAAGATCCTGACTGTGCAATATCTGCAAATTTCTCGAAAACCGATTTCACTATCCCGGTGTGACCAAACATAATTTTAGGGGTCCGCTCGCTATTCATTAGGACCGCTATTCATAGAAAACCGCTATTCATTCACACGCGTTATGAATAGCGGTCCTTATGAATAGTGGTCCTTATGAATGGAGGTCCTTATGAATAGCGAGGTAATTTGTCTATGGTTTTGTGCGTTATTTAGAAGAACCGCTATTAGTCCGTTGTCAAGTGGTAAAAAATAGCATTTTTTGGAAAATGTTGTGAGAACGTATGGAAACATACATTTTTAGAAAGATAATGTCATGAATAAAACTATAAACGTTGTTTCCAAATTTTTAAGTGGGTCTAAAATTACTTTTCAGGATCTTTAGAATGCTGACTTTGGTCGAATTTATGTGTTGTTTTTTTTTTATTAATTTTTAGAAAATGCTCTTGAGTGCAATAGGGATAGGAATTTCCACTATTTGCATATAAATGATATTAGCGATGACTTTCATGAAAAAAAATGCAGAAAAATATACAATTATATAAATGTATGCTTTTATTCATATCTTATTTTGTACGCGCTCTGCGATAATTATGAAACATTGTCTTATGCTCTCATGACTGTTGCCAACCGTGTTGAACATCAGCTCGTATATTAGTGACCAATAATAGATCAATGGCATAATTCATTAAATCATATACTTTGAAAGTGTTTTGGCACATGGAGTGACAGTCAAAATCAACAGTGGTATAAAATAATGTATCAACATAATTAGAAGAGTGATATGCAACAGGATCAACACTGATTGTGCCGGGTCCGCTCGCTATAAGGACCGTTATTTATAGAAAACCGCTATTCATTTAACACGCATTATGAATAACGGTCCTTATGAATAGTTATGAATAGTGGTCCTTATGCATGGAGATCTTATGAATAACGAGGTAATTTGTCTACGGTTTGCTCGCTAATATTTTAGAAGGACCGCTATTCATACAAAACCGCTATTCATTTAGTGACGCGCGTTGTGGATAGCGGTCCTTATGACTAGCGAGGTTACCCCGATTGTACAACAAACAATTTTCGTCTTGATCATGATCGCTGTCTCCCCTTTTTCTTGGTATTCTCTACATGAATTGTTTCCAAAATTACGATTCATCAAAGTTATCTGTCATTCCATCCTGGCGTTATGCTTATAATAAATAATAACTTGCCCTTACCATGAAACAAAAAAAAACTTCCATTCATTCAAGAAGATCCAGAGGAGATAAGTTTTTATACTTTGAGCTTAACATCAACACAATCAAGGTATCGTGATATATAACATCAGATCCTCCATTCTTGGATCTCATATTTAAATTTAAGTATATTTTCTTGTAAAGCAAATTGAGATAATTATACTGTTGAGCTATTATCAGAATTCCCTCTCCCCAGCTTGCTAAACGATCTCCCCCTCCCCCCCCCCCCTCCCTCTCTCTCTCTCTCTCATATGCATGATCTACCATATATTCTTATCAAGAGTTGATTTTTGTACTATTTCCATTTAAATGTATTTACAGAGAAATGGATGTTAATGTTATATTACATAGAAATGATGGAAGCCCTGAACAAAACAGGCTTAAAACAAATAAGGTAGGCACTGTATAGGTAATCACTATAATAATAAAAGAAATAAGCTTCTTTTTTTTTCGTTTTAATATATGTACCTATTCTATACATATGAAAGAAGGGAAATATTTCATTCGTAGTGAATAACGTGGAGTTGAAAAACATAAGAATTACATGTGTTTGGATTTTGGAGAAGAGAGAGAGAGAGTGAGAGAGAGAGAGAGCGCGCGCGTTAAGCGAGGTGGAAGGAGAATTCATTAAGATTTATAAAAAAAATCGAAATAATACATTGATTTTATAATACATGTATTTTCAAAGAGTACACTTTAACATTTCCTACATTCAATCACTTCCGTAATAAAGATTTATTTTCTCAGCTTCATGAGATTTGAACGGTGAGTGGTATGAGGTGCAATAATGTAGGAGCTGATGCCAAAAGCCTACAGCTCAAGGGACCAAAATTCCAAGAGACCGATAGCCCACCAAGTCTCCCGGGCCTTCAGTTCTGACAGTGTTTTTTTTCATGGTTCACTAGACGGATGGCCAATAAGACTTTTTCCTTTTATGAAGGCATATTTCGTTGTTTTATGGTTCTCGATGGCTATCAGTTTAGGCAAGGAGTTATGTGATAACTCCTTGGTTTAGGGTCCCTTTTGTAAATGTCGGTCTCGTGGGCTGTCGGTCTACTGAAATATGAACCCGATATATTAGGCCGGTTCTCATTTAGAAACATAACGCCAGGATGTAATGCAATGACAGAGAAAATGAGATATATATTTATTAGAAAAAAAACAATGGGGAAAATGGGCATACCGTCAACTGGTGCGCAAAAGATTGGTAGAAGCCAAAAAGAGGGGAAGAGTACTCTGTTTAAAAACACCTTTGTATGTTTAATAAGAACTCACTGAAGAGTATAGGGGAAAACAACGGTGTAGTGGTACACCTGCACATCCCAATCAGTTATATCGGGAGGAGAGACAAGAGGGTTACAGTGATTCAGTTTGCTTTTCTCCTCCCAGGCACATGTGACGCCAAATCATTAATAACAATAATAATAATAATAATAATGATTAAAATACATGATAGAGAAAAAAGTAAAACTATGAAGAAGAGAATTGTTTAAGTGTGGATCGTGTTGTATACCACTCTTCTACTAATTCTTTTTACATACAACTTTCGATTTTGACTGTCACTCAATGTGCCAACATATTTTCAAATAAATAATAAAATGAATATTATTTAATATTGTATTATATTTTATCATATTGTCTAATATAATGACTATTATGCCACTAATTTTTTACTTTTTACTGATATACGATTTAATGTAAGTACACTGCATCGATCTCTACCACGTACACTGTCGGAAACATTAGAGCAGAAGACAATGCTTCATAACTATCGTATTGGGCGTATAAAATAAGATATGAATAAAAGCCTATTTTTTACATATTTATATATTTTCTGCAGTATTTTTTTCACGAAGGTCATCTCTAATATCATTTCTATACAAACAGTGGGAATTCATATCCCTATGGCAATTAAGGATATTTATTTTTTTAAATTCGAAAATCATAAATTTGACCAAAATCAGCATTCTCAAAATACCTAAAAAGTAACTTTAGACCCATTTTAAAAATTGGAAACAACGTTTATAGTTTTATTCAAGACATTATCTTTCTAAAAATGTATGTTTCCAAAATTTCCCATGTTTGACCATTTGACAACGGACTATATATATATACAAAACCGCTATTCATTTAGTCACGCGTTATGGATAACGGTCCTTATGAATAAGTGGTCCTCGTGAATAGCGGTCCTCATGACTAGCGAGGTTACCCCTAATTTTATATAGGTTTTCCCGTCCATTTCAACACTTTTTCCATTCAGTTTCATCATTGTTCACTTCAATTTCGCCCTTTTAACCCTGGAATGACCAAAATGTCAAAGTTAATTTCGCCATTTGTCATTCAAGTTGGTCAATGGGCAGTTTCATGACATTTTCACTTTCATGGACGTTTTGTCAAAATGTCAAGACAATGAATCGAATCAAGTTTATTCATAATAGAGCTAACGCATGAGTGATGAATTTGAAAGACGTTTTGACGAAATTGAATGGAAAATGATGAAAGTGATTCATGCAATCGTACGTTGGCATCCAGGGATGACGAAATTGATTTGACTTCGACGAAATTGGATGCAATAGACCACCGATTATGTGCAAATTTTCAAAGGTTGTTCTTGACAACCTAAAAGATTGCCGGAAATAGCAACAAATAATATATGCAAACTGGATTCCAAGCATTGACGGTCATTTATAAACAGCAGGTTAATGGAATAACTCGTCACTAGGTGCTCAGGGAATATATGTGCATAATTTTGTATACACTACAGAAGCAGTCTATATGATAAACTGATTGGACAAAGTTCGAAAATGAATGACCAAAAGACGAAATTGACCTTGAGATGTGCAAGATCATGTAGTTTTGGGACGACTTGGATGAAATTATGAAATGAAAATTTAAAAGTGTGAAAATGGTCGGGAAATCTTATATTAAGCCAGGGGCGGATCCAGGAGGGGGGGGGCCAAAATATGTATCTTTTTGCTCCAGTTTTCCTCCAAAATTCTCTGACAAATAAAAAAAGGGGAGAAAAGAGGTTATTACACATTCTTGGCTCTCTTTGTCGATCCAAATGCTCTGACAACAAAAAATAAACTTAAATTAAAGTTATCCGTTCTTTTTAAAAAAAGGGGCACAATGAACGCAATGAATAATTTCTTTTCAAAGGGGGTGGGGCACGGGCCGAAAGTGCCCCTTTATCCGCGATTGTATTAAGCTATAGTCACATATATCAAAACCTATTAAAAAAACATGACTACCTTCGAGAAATATGAATCTCAAGCGTTTTCTTACTATACCAGCCGAGCAGTCCTTCTCTTCTTGCAATTTTTCAAATTATGAATCTTTATATTAATACCCTTTTCCCCATTCTCTATGCAGCTCTCAAATTTTATTTTGTTATCGGTCCAGACATCCGTTATACAACATATATAGCAATTCGTCTCCACCTTGTGAAGACTTTCCAAGGCATGATTAAGATTGAATCAGTGGCAGTTTATGGACACCACTTGTACGCTGTGCTCACCCGAAACAACGTGACACGTGAGCTTCATATGATTGACACCCAGACCAAACGTCCTATCTCTATTACATCTTCGCTGAAGGGAACACATAGACAACTAGAGTTGGATCACTGTTCGAGGTTGTACATGTATGAGATAAACTGAACGGCTTGTTAGTAAATGTGCCACCCCACACTCTTTATACAGTGTGTCCCAGATACAATCAGTATTTGGGTATCAGTTACAAAGTAAATCGGTTTGCAATATGGAAAGTCATACTGGATTATGATGCTACAACTATTTTTCTATCAGCCAGTGAAGACCCGGTCTGATTTGGTCCTGTCGTTACGAAGAAATCAGGTGTTTTTGTAATGTATGTCATAAGTCCCTTCCATCCAAGATTTGACAGAAGGGAGACTCGCAAAGCACAGTGAATAATATTAATTCCATACTCCTTTTTAATGGTTTGAAAGGGAATACTGTTTTGTGTTTATCAGCTGTAATTGTTATGAAAATGCTACATTTTATCATAATCATCACCGTTCTTGGCCTTGTTATTGTAGTTGCAAAAAAGGGCATACAATTTGAAAATGTTAGTAAACCCGTTTATCTTGAACAAATATAGATGCCAAGAACTTCCAAGTGATAAAAGATGGAAGAAAGGGACCCATATTTCTTCCTAACTACTGGACCAAATCGGACGGGGCCTTCACTGACTGATGAAGAAATAACTATATTTTCATAACCCAGTAAAATTTTCATATTGCAAAACGATTTCTTTCGTAATTGATACCCAAATGCCGACTGTAATTTTTTGACAATACTGCATGTTTTACACCACTTCCAGACATTAGGTCGGAATAAACCCTTTGTATAGGCTGAGTAAAATCAGAAAATGATTTTAATGATTTCTCCACATGTAATTTTAAAAGGTCGGATGTACAATCTATTTGGGATAGCCGAGATCAATGAAAATGTGGGAATTTCTCCATTGCTAATTAAGTGACATGTGTGATGTCACTCTGAGAGCACTATTATTCACGTATATTCAAAATACACCTTTATTTTTCAGAGTTAGAAAAGCAATCCCTCTGTTCATGGCACAATATTGGTAACAAAAAGTTTTCACGTTATCCCGCGAAGGAAACATGCTCAATCTTAAAAAATATAAACATGAGGAAAAAGATATGAAAAATTTGGCTCTGAAACGGGTAGCCTATTGGAAATAGAAGATTCCCCTTTACTTGTGACTTTAACTTTTACCCCTTGAACCAGTGTTAACTAACTGACGTGCAACTGATCACTTATATTCAAACACACACACATACACACACACACACACACACACACACGCATGCGCGCATATATATATATATATATATATAAGTATATATGAAGAAAAGTACACAACTACGTGTACCCGACAAGCCTGTTTCGTAGATCTCTCCACTCTTCAGGGTTACCTCTAATGAGTGGAGAGATCTACGAAACAGGCTTGTCGGGTACACGTAGTTGTGTACTTTTCTTCATATATACTTATTTAGCTCTACATTATGTATTGAGCACTGTTTAGTACCGAAAGTCGACCAATCCTGACTTATATATATAAATTTATATTTGTGAGCAATGAAAATGAGAAAATAATAGTTGCGTAGCTTAAATCAAAGTTCCCCATAGCTGTCCTCCCCTTTGGAATTTTTTGCAAAGGTTTAAAAAAAAAATGTCTCCGCCGGGAATCGAACCCGGGTCATCGAACCCGGATAACTGGCTTAGAACGCCAATGCCTTAACCACAAGACCACGGTCAATGGTTTCGGCGACACCAGATTCATTTCTCACAATTGTATTAATTTCCACGAGAGTTGCCAAAGCTTTTGTATATGTTATTACCTCACACTTGTATACACATGTATAAATGTTTATAATGATATACAAAGAATTTTAAAGTTCTGCGACGGAGATTCACAAAATAGAGACACCTGATAGAATAAAATACTCTTTTAAACAGAAATATTGTCCATATATATATATATATATATATATATATATATATATATGTATAATATATGTATTTTATTTTGTTCTTTTTTTTAAATATTTTTTTAAGGAAGGAAATAAGGCAAGGAAATAACATAGACAGGTATATATACAGGGTGGTCCAGAAAAAATGGAACACTTGAGGATCTGCAATTTCAACGACATCAACCCTGATAGCAGAAAGTGGTAAAAATGACGTGATATTTACGTCGTGGTTTTCGTCTTTTTTACGTCCTGTAATTACGTCAATAAGACGACAACTTGCACCAACGCAAGACGTCAAGAGGACGTCTTATTTTGACGTCATCTGTACACTGTAAAAACTGAAGTGCTGTATATAGCACTTTTTGAGGGCATGCATAGGGACTGCACTCAGAGTGCTATTGAATGCACACAGCGTGCTATTTCAGCACTTTCACGGGAGCTGGACCGGCTCCTTAAACATTCATAAAAAAAATGATTTGGGCGAGCTTCGAACCAGGGTCCGCTGATCGAGAATTGCTGGCATTACCGCTAGACTAACTTACATTGTACGATTTAGAGGAGATCATATTGTTACATAGTGAATTTACGACACCACATAGTTCATGTTATCTACTTGACTCCCATGACTAAACTGGATTGCAAGAAGCATTCGTTAGTCCATCGGTAACGTCAGCGCCTCTCAATCAGCGGAACCTGGTTCGAGGCTCGCCTCGGCCACATTTTTTTTCTCTTTTTTTTTGCTGGTAAATTAGCACACTACAAGTGCTATAAGCAGCATTTCAGGTGCAGTCACTATACATGCCCCTAAAAGTAGCACTTTAGTTTTTACAGTGTACAAGACGTAGAGATGACGTCAAAATAAGACGCCCTCTTGACGTCTTGCGTTGGTGCAAGTTGTCGTCTTATTGACGTAATTACAGGACGTAAAAAAGACGAAAACCGCGACGTAAATATCACGTCATTTTTAACACTTTCTGCTATCAGGGAAGAGGAGTGAAGACGTAGAGATGACGTCAAAATAAGACGTCCTCTTGACGTCTTGCGTTGGTGCAAGTTGTCGTCTTATTGACGTAATTACAGGACGTAAAAAAGACGAAAACCACGACGTAAATATCACGTCATTTTTTAACACTTTCTGCTATCAGGGAATGACACAATATTCTTAGTTCGTGTTTTATAAGGTAAAAAATCTTTAAAAACAAACAAAGACCCTTAATTTTGGTTAAAGCGTTTCGATTCTATGGCTATTTTAGTGAGGCAATGCCATCATCCCATAATATAACTCTCCCATAAATTCTACACAGGGATAACAAAACTAACATCTACCTTACCATACTGGCTATGTCTGTGCTACTAACCTTGCGTTTAATTTACTATACGTTATATATTACATGAAGTATCACCGCATGGACTCCTTTGTAAAAGTAAAGTATTCTTCGTAATATTGTTAATCTTTAGAATACCTCTCGAGAATTACTGATTTATTCCAAACTCGTTCGCAAAGACTTTCGCAAAACCAACGTAGGACAATTCCAATAGCCTTGTCCATATATATATATATATATATATATATATATATTTATGTATAATATATGTATTTTATTTTTTTTTCATTTTTTTAAATATTTTTTTTAAGGAAGGAAATAAGGCAAGGAAATAACATAGACAGGTATATAAACAGGGTGGTCCAGAAAAAATGGAACACCTGAGGATCTGCAATTTCAACGACATCAATGACACCTTATTCTTAGTTCGTGTTTTATAAGGTAAAAATTCTTAAAAAACAATGCTCCTTAATTTTGGTTAAAGCGTTTCGATTCTATGGCTATTTTAGTGAGGCAATGTCAT
Organism: Heliocidaris erythrogramma; assembly: GCA_025617745.1. Lineage (NCBI taxonomy): Eukaryota > Metazoa > Echinodermata > Echinoidea > Camarodonta > Echinometridae > Heliocidaris > Heliocidaris erythrogramma. The sequence continues at coordinate 12,903,743 of CM046861.1, forward strand.
TTTTTGAAAAATTTGCTACTTTTGTAACCGTATAGTCATGTTAGAAGCAGTGAGAAATTTGAGCATGAAGGCTTTCCATACAATCTTCGTTTCATTTATATCTTCGTTTTGAAAGTGAGAGCAGTCATTTTGTGAACAAAGCTAATTGTATTGTTCAAGCGTGGCCATGATTGTGAAAGTAGCAAATTTGGAAAATGACATTGCCTCACTAAAAGAGCCCTAGAATCCGAAAACGCCTGACCCAAAATTGATGATCATGGTGTCCTTTTACTCGGAAAAGAATTTCTACCTATTACAATAGTAATAAAATATAAACTAATGATACTGTGTCATCGATGTTGAAAATTGCAGATCTCAGGTGTTGTGCTCTTTCTGGGCCACCCTGTATATAAAGAAAGAGAGAAATTATCACTATGAGACGGTCGTAGCTTTTATTATCCTTTATTTGAATGTGCATATCTTTTAAAGAATAAATGAATATTTGATGATATATTTACAGGCTTATATTTTTATACAGACATACATGTATTTCGCTAAACATGCTAAATAGGCCTACCGTAATGGCACCAGTCGTGGAGGGGTTTGACAGCTTTAGAGTCATAATTTTCAGAAAATACCACGGTTGTTGAGGAATCACCCATTCGATGCCGAAAATACTTGTGAATAAAATTCACCCGAAATATTGCATCTTGCTTCTACGGCGCGAACGCTACTGTGGCGCTTCTGCGGGGCTTCTGCTGCTCCAGTGTCGCCGCACTTTGCACCAGTGGTGGCGCACCCTTCGCAAATGATATTGCGAAGGAAGGATTAATCTAAGATATATCACTCTGTTGTAAAAATATTCACTCAGTACACGGCGCGCTACTTAAACCATACGCAGGAAGCTATCTAGCTATCGCGTTGTCTTTGGGGGATTGTGCATGCGCACTAGTATAATGCGCTTGTCGGGATGCTACGTCATGATTTGTGTGTTGTAGGAATGGCGCGTCAAGACTGGAGCATAGGCATTCACGGCAAGACAGCTAACTTTGAAGAAAGATAATCTATTTCCAAAGTATTTTTCATGCAAAAAAATTGTCTGGCCAACATCTATGGAACTTAAGCTCTGTTACATCGAAAACAGAAAATATGGTACATAATATTTTTTTTGGTTTCAGTCTGCTAATTAAAGAGGAAGTTCTTGTTTGACAAAAAAAATAGCAGAACATTAAAAAGCCCGTGGATAATTCTCTTTGGAAACAAACTTTTCCTGCGCTCATTTTTTGCACGATCAGCAGCGAGCGAAACTCCGTATAGTTGTTCTTTGATTATTTTGGTAAAATATCTGCTAGTCAATCGCATCCGTTCATTTCGCTCCGGTGAGACTAGGGCTAGTTGACACAGGGCGTTGCAGCAATGAAGCTGTATTACAAGGGCGCGCCACGACTGGTGCCATTACGGTATACATGTATAGATAATGAGTATAAATGAATTACAAATGTAAATTCCGATGTAATAGTAAGTATATCTAATATAATTAATTCACTAAGGCCACGCAGGGGGATCCGCGCCCGCCCCGATTGACTTTGCACGCGCTGCAGGAGGGGGTCTGATGGACTCTATAAAATGTTTTCCCGCTGCCCGCCGCGAGCCGCCTTCCGTCCCGACGGGTCGGCCTGGCCGCCCGCATGTGCAACGTCGCTTTCGCGTTGCACGTCGCCTTCGCGTTGCGCGACGACGTCGCGTTGGCAGCAGGTGAGCGATCTCCTGAACGACCAAATCCCATTGGCCCGCGTGCCACTCCTGTGCTCAAAAACCTTAAACTTTTCAGTGAAGGGCAATTATCCAGTCCTATCATTGAAGTATCGTCTCATATTATTTTTCTATTAGAATGATGATTAAGATGACTGTGACAGCTTCCGTTGGTCGTTAATTCCCAATCTTGAAAACGCTAATTGAGGTAAAGTAGTCCTTCCACTAGAGTTCGTGATTCAATATGATCATTACGAGTGGCGGATCCAGGAATTTGAAATAGGGAGGGGTGCCAGCGGCGAGGGAGCAGAGGAGGTGATAGGGGTATCCCCCTTCCACGGTAAAAATCACAAAACAGAAAAAGTAAACGGGGTGCGCGCCCTTGGCGCCCCTGCTTGGATCTGCCACTGCATAAGGATGTATAGTTTGTTTTGATAGATCCGGAAGAAACATAAAAAGCAAAGCGACCCGGCTTTTGACTGATATTTTCGCGTTTTAAAAGGCCATTGACAAAAATATTTCTAATGCACTTTTCATAGATTTGTTTATATAACTCAAATTCTTCCTTTCTCCCCTTTCTCTCCGACCCCCTCCCCCTCTCTCTCTCTATATATATATCTGTCTCTCTCTCTTTTGCTTTTTGCGCCCCCTCCGCGGGCACATGCATGCCTGCATCCCCCTGCCCCGGATTAGGCCACTGTATATTGGCTTAATTACGATTCAAACCACCCATTCCTTATAAAAGATTATGACTTCATTAATAACAAGAGCCCCAGGGGGCACGACGCTCACCTGAGGTGGATCAATTCACATCTGGTGCATGTTCTCTCTTGCACCACCAGGAGATATGTTAGAAATTGAAACTAGGAGGATGTACATGAGATGATGTTAGAAATTAACATAATCCCCCCCCCCCCACCCCCATGGTCTACAATGTCATGTATTATTTGAATATCCTACATCTAAGGATGATTCCCACCAAGTGTGGTTGAATCATACAACAAATCATGCAAAGAATGTACATTTCCCCTCCTTCATATTAACCTCGCCCTCGCAGGACCACTATGGGACCACCCTGAGAATGTCATGAACAACATTCATTCTTCATCTATAGAGGTATCTCCATACACAATACCAAGTCTGAGCTATGCCTGGTTCTGGAGAAGAAGATGCTTGAAATTTACATAGCTTTTACAATTGGGGGCCTTCCCCCTGGGCCCCCCTGGGGGCCACATGTACCATTTTAGCAACTTTGGGTCCCCTACCCCTAAGGATGATTCCTACCAAGTTTGGTTGAATTCCGATCATGTGTTTTGGAGAAGAAGATCAGAATGTACATTTTGCCTGGCAGCGCCCCCCCCCCCCTCCAGTATGTTACCCCCACAGGGCCCCTATAGGGCCACTCAGAGAAATTTCATGAACAACATTCATTCTTCATCTATAGAGGTATCTCCATACACAATACCAAGTCTGAGCTATGCCTGGTCTGGAGAAGAAGATGCTTGAAATTTACATAGCTTTTACAATTGGGGGCCTTCCCCCTGGGCCCCCCTGGGGGCCACATGTACCATTTTAGCAACTTTAGGTCCCCTACCCCTAAGGATGATTCCTACCAAGTTTGGTTGAATTCCGATCATGTGTTTTGGAGAAGAAGATCAGAATGTACATTTTGCCTGGCAGCGCCCCCCCCCCCCCCTCCAGTATGTTACCCCCACAGGGCCCCTATAGGGCCACTCAGAGAAATTTCATGAACAACATTCATTCTTCATCTATAGAGGTATCTCCATACACAATACCAAGTCTGAGCTATGCCTGGTTCTGGAGAAGAAGATGTTTGAAATTTACATAGCTTTTACAATTGGGGGCCCTCCCCCTGGCCCCTTTGGCCCCCTGGGGGCCACATGTACCATTTTAGCAAATTTGGGTCCCCTACCCCTAAGGATGATTCCTACCAAGTTTGGTTGAATTCCGATCATGGGTTTTGGAGAAGAAGATGAAAATGTAAAAAGTGAACGGACGACGGACGACGGACGACGGACAAATTTCCATCGCAATAGCTCACTCGAGCCTTAGGCTCAGGTGAGCTAAAAATAGACAAAATCGAGTTGGTGGGGGAGTTGCTCTCTACATCCTCAAATCATTTAACTACACTATCTTGGATGAAATCTCAGTTTCTAATACAATTGTTGAATCCCTTTTTATTCAAATTGTGATTCCTGGTAATAAGAATATCATTGCCGGACTTATTTATAGATCTCCTAACTCAAATGATCAAGAATTCTTACAATATTTTTCCAATTTGTTAAGAGACGTCAATTTTGACAATAAAGACTTCTTCTTGATGGGAGATTTCAATATAGATTTATTGAACCATGAACATAACAATATTTCTCAAGACTTTCTTGAATTAATTTTATCTGCTTCTTGCTTGCCACTCGTTTCTAAGCCAACGCGTGTTGCTAATGCATCTGCTACGTTAATTGATAATATTTTTTCGAACGTTATTCCACATCCTGATTCTTATATTATTTTATCTGACATAACTGATCATTATCCTATTGCAATGTTTTATCGACTAGGTGAATCTAACAGAAATAGTTCTTCAATATATAGACGTAAAGTTAATGCCGAAAGCCTAGCACGTCTTGCCATTAATCTTGAAAACTTTGATTGGTCGTGTATATATACTAATGAAGACATTAACAGTTCATATGAAACTTTTTCCTTAATATTGACCAATCAATTGGATATTAATATGCCGAAACAAAAAATCAAAACCAACTATAAGAAAACACCTAAGCTCTCATGGATTTCTAAATCCATACTACGCTCAATTAATCGGAAGAATAATCTCTTTTACAAATATAAAATAAAAGGTACTGAAAAATCGAAGGAAAAGTATACATCCTATAGAAACACATTGACTCAAATCATTCGCCTTGAAAAAAGAAAATACTTCGTAAATTGTTTGGAAATGTTCAAACACGATATGCAAAATACCTGGAAAATTATTAAACAAGCGATGAATTTGACAGATAAAAGATCTGAAATAAACAAAATCATGTATAACCATGAAATTATTGAAGATTCCAAAGATATAGCGAATATCTTTAATACTTACTTTTCGTCAATCGGCAACAATCTCTCTAAAAATATTCCCCCATCAAACAGAAATTATAGTGATTTTTTAGGCCCTGCTAATCCAAATTCTATTTTTCTCTTTCCTACGAATAGGCAAGAAGTCATTAATATTGTATCCAACTTACAGAATAAAAAAAGTTCCGGTTTTGATGGAATTAATAACGTAATGTTGAAAGCCATTATTCCTGTTATTGTAGATCCTTTGGTGAATATTTTAAATTTATCATTGATGCATGGTAAATTTCCCAATTCCATGAAACTAGCAAAAATTATTCCCTTATTCAAAAAATGTGACAAACTTGAAGTAGGTAATTATCGGCCAATCTCGTTACTATCTTCTTTTTCCAAAATTTGGGAAAAGATAGTGTTTACTCGAATGATTTCTTTCCTTAAAAAATATGATATCCTCTCTAATTTCCAGTTTGGTTTTAGGGAGAAACATAGTACTGTTCATGCTTTGATGTCTTTTGTTGAGAAAGTTGCCCATGCAATTGACTCGTCTTCTCACACAGTAGGTATATTCCTGGACTTCTCCAAGGCCTTTGATACGATAAATCATGATATTTTACTTTATAAACTTGCTCATATTGGTGTCGGTGGAAAGGCCTTGGAGTGGTTCAGGAGCTACCTTTCTAACAGAAAACAATTTGTTTTCTTAAACGAGCAAGCATCAGATTTTAAAGATATTTCTTGTGGCGTCCCTCAAGGAAGCCTGTTAGGCCCATTATTGTTTATACTTTATATAAATGATTTTCATAAATCATCCGATTCCCTGTCATTCATCTTATTTGCAGATGACACCAATTTATTTTTTTCTCACAGTGATCCAAATGTTCTTGTCGATGTAATCAATAGAGAGCTGCGTAACATATTAGAATGGATAAGGGCTAATAAATTATCATTGAATCTTCTGAAGACGAATTATATATTGTTTAGTAATTCCTTAGCATCATTACATACTGATATTGTTTTGGACAATATCCCTCTTGAGCAAGTCTCTCAAACCAAATTTTTAGGTGTTTTGGTTGACAGTAAACTTTCCTGGAAAATCCACATCGAAAATATTTGTAAAATTATCTCTCGCAATATCGGTATCATTAACAGACTTAAATCACACCTTCCTCAAGCATCTTTACTTATGCTTTACTCATCTCTTATTTTACCATATTTAAACTATGGTCTTTTGGTTTGGGGAAACAGTCATCAAACACTGCTGGAAAGAGTTTTACTACTACAAAAGAAAGTCATTCGTATAATTTGTAACGCTCCTATACGTGCCCATACGGATTCTCTTTTCCTTGAACATAACATCCTAAAAATTAAAGATCTGTACTTATTTCATCTTGGTGAATTTATGTATAAATACAATTGTGGTACTCTACCATGTGCGTTTCACGATATGTTTCTAAAAAATCGTACAATTCACAAATATCCCACCAGACAGTCGGATGAATTTCATTTACCATTTTTGAGAACATTTTCTGCACAAAAAACATTTATTTTTGAAGGTCCTAAACTTTGGAATACTTTGCACCATGATTTGGAAAAATCCCCTTTCACTCACAATCTTTAAGAGAAAACTAAAGAAATTTTTATTGGCTCCTTACAAAACCTAACTCGCTTTGTCAGTTGTTTGTAGCATTTAGATTACCTCTATATATGCAGCACTTAAATGTGTATGTGTGTCTTATGTATATATGCATCATTATTATTATTATTATTATTATCCAAAGAACTCGTCACCACTCGTCAACCAGGAACATCCTCATAACTATTTCCCTTTTCACACGAATCGATGTTGCGCGCTACCTTTGTTTTGATTAGTTACATAATTTATATTCATCTTTTATTCGTCATTCCTCAGTCCCACATGCAGTCAATTTCTCTCCTTTTTCTGTCTTTCCTTTTACTTTTCCCTCGTTACTTTCACACATTTTGTATGATATGTTTATGCTTTCCCCTCTCTGTTGGCCATTATTCTCTTTTTTTGTTTGTTATGTAAATTACTATTTTTGAATACTTTCACCTGAGGGGTTCACAATTTACAAGCTTAGCTTCACAGTGGACCTCTCCATTTCCAACCAAACATTGATAAAATTATTTTTCATACTGCAATAGTTTGATACATCTTATCTAATCTACAATACTGTTATATTTATGTGTTGTATTGCGTGTATCCTACTTTGTTGATTTAATGATGTATGTGAATTGTATATTTCTCTTTTGTTGGAAATGAAAAAAAATAAAAACTGAACTGAAACTAATATCTTTTGAAAAGCGCTCAAAAAACAATGAATTGGGGTTAGCAACTGAACATTCATTAGACATGCAGCTGAGAGACAAATTTCAACCAAAACTATACATGTACATCTATCTCGATACGGCAACAAATTAAAATGCAAAATAAGAAAAGAATTAATATTGGTATAGTGTACGTGTGCTTATAGGTGTTTTCATTTTGTGAATTGGATGTGAAGACAAGAAAAATATAGGCCTTATTTGAAATATACATGCGAGATAATCGTTCCTTTTAATTCTTTTAAACTATATTACTATTAAAGAAAGTGACGTACAAATTTTTTTATAGGCAATTATCATTACAAAATATTTTGTATTATTTCTTCACAAATATATTTCTTCACTAAATGTTTGTATAGGCTTTGACCTGTTTGGGGAGAAAATAGGTTTATGACTTTACGATGACAGCCACTATGGCCATGGGCAGCTGATTAGTCGTAATTTAGGTGATAAAACGAATAGCTTCTTTTGTCACACAATTAGGATTTGAATGGTTTTCTTTCAATAGTGCTTCTTTGCGTCCTCTTTCAGTATCAATTTTCATATAAATATAATTTCGAAAAGGGAATCTTACAGATAAATGCAGGCGATTTTTTTTCCTACGCCGCTGGGACCAATAATCATCGCATCTGCGTTTTGGCACTGTATTATAAAACTGTAAAGACTAATTGGGAGGGTATGGGATTGATGAATACTTACCTCCAGTTTGAAACACTTTGAAAATTCAGTCTTCATTTTGATACACATAGAAATATGTATGAATACAATAATAACTTCAAAGCAGTAAATATTAATTATAATGGGAAAGGGAATGAGAAAACAAACTTTCTGGATGAATTGTTTGGGTTTATTGATGTATTTCATTATTCTGACGACCTCATCATCAAAACCATGTCTCCAGCCTTCCTGTAGGAGGATGGTGATGCGGGGTGGGGTGATGGTGGGGTTAGCTCCAATACGATGGCAGGACCACACCCTTGGAAGCTGTGTGAGTGATGATTCATCTGTTTGCTACATACGATGTCATGTCACAGGTAAGCCATGTTGATTTTATCCCAAAACCTTGAAATCAGTAGCTGACCTTAAACCTATTACACAAGTCATGACAGAATAAGCCTACGCTTAAAGAATGCCTATTATAGTATCTGTTACTGCTGCTTCTATACTACTACTCAAGGCCGTACGCAGCGGGGGGGGGGGGGGCAGTGCCCCCCCCCCCAGAAATTTCAAAATCATACTTTTTTTTAATCGGGTTTTAGACTTCAAGTTATGGGTTCCTTTGAAAGCGATCATTTTGCCCCCCCCCCCCCCCCAGGAAAAAATTTCTGCGTACGGCCTTGCTACTACTACTACTACTACTACTACTACTACTACGACTATACTACGACACTATAATACTACTGCTATACGGTACCACTACTTCTGTTGCTGCCATCTTCTTCTTCTTTTTCTTTTTTCTTTTTTCCCCTTCTCTTCTTCTGCTACTACTATACTACTTCTACGTCTATCACAGTTGCTACTTGGCAAAAAAAAAGAAGACTCCAAAAATGTTGATGACCTTTTTCTTTCTTTTTTTTATTGTCAGAAATTTTTCAGAATATTGTGCCCCCTCCCTCACAGAATCCTGGATCCGCCACTCGCTTTTGCTGCTGCTGCTGCTACTATATCATTATAGGCCTAAAGTTTATAGTTCATCTTCTTTCTATAATCTTATGACTGAAAACAGCTGAACGAAAAACAAGTCAATGAAAGGTCAATGATGGATTTGGGCAAGATTTATTATCTGTCCGAAGTGTCATTTCAGGGCCAGCTTCGGATATAGTGATAGCTTCTCTTAGCAATGCTTCAGGAAAGAGATCACTTTACTACGCGTATAGATCGGCCGATGAGACTCCTCTTAACACTACCTATTCGGAGATACCGGGTACACTGGATGAGGATGACCAGGGAGGTGGTAGATGGGATGACGTAGAATTTGATCCTGTCAACTGGTGGATCTATTGGTCGCAGTCATCAACCCTCTCGGGGAGCAGCTCCATTAGAAGATCTGATCTCTTGGGAAACACAGAAACCATACTGGAATCACCAGCTAGTGAGTAATAATATCATCAGCATAATGTAACATTTTCCAAAATTGTAAATTATAATAATAATAATATGTCCATTTACAAATATACTCTACTGCGCTTAACAAAGTATCACATTATTACCCCGGCTTTAGCCGAGCCGCCGTGATAGGCGCTAAGACATTCAAGGAATTTCTTCCTACCGGGTACCGGCCCATTTACTTCACCTGGGTGGAGAGTGGCAAATGTAGATGAATGTCTTGCCCGGGGTCTTGCCAAAGGACATTAGCACCGCGTCGGGATTCGAACCGCGAACCATGTGATCCACAGTCCGGTGACGTATCCACTAGACCACGACACCTCAGACCATCGTTAATTACCTCAATGCATGCCTTTGCTGTTGGCTAGAATATCAATATGATTTTCATGAATAGCAAATTGTTTCGAAATTCCCTTCTTGGGAATATAACAAATGGTACAAAAATTGTATCTAAAAAGAACATTACGCGATGCTTCATTCCATTGGTCCCATGAAATATAATCTGCATATTCTTGTAAAATTAATGAGCACCAATGAAAACGGACCAGTCAAAGGTAGAACCACTCACACCCCTAGCTCCATGTATATGAGATGAATTATCTAGTCTTAAAGGAGAATTAACCCCTAATTACAAATTACTTATATTGGAAGGTGTAATATATTCCTACTTATTGGCCGAAATCATTTTCTAATAAGATATCAGAAAAGGGTATAAATAAAGATATTCCAACACCCGGTATCGCCTCCTACTCATTTACATGGGGGCTGCCATTTTCTTGCTGATTTGGAGTTGTACATGAATTGATTTTCTAAATTGATTTTCTTCATTACCTAAAATCCCATATGTGACGAAAAATATAAAGTGGGTGTTTATATGTATTATAAAAGTTAAATCTTTATAATGATACTTTTAAATTGTCTGGTTTTGCTTAACAAAAATCTATTTTCTTGGGTTTGCCAAACAGAGCAGAACATAATATATGCAGCATGCATTCTGACTTTTCAAGTCCATTATCCGAAGGCAGGTGAATGCATAGTTTGCCGCTATAGATGCTCAGGGAAGAAGCATCCATAAAATTTGAATTAATTTGCTCCGTCCCATACGTCACAGTATCGATAAAATAGATTTCTATATATCGATTTTCAACAGAAATATATAAGGAAATCTTCAGTTAAAAATAAATTGACATATCGATTCTATATTTTTAATCTCAAATGGGTTTTTAATTTTGGATTAAGAAAATCTTCTTGTACACATAAACAAAATGGCAGCCCCCATGTGCTGCTAGCAGACGATACATATTGCTAGCAGATGATAAATTTTGCTCAGAAAATCTTGATTCGTATCGATCTCGTATATTTTGACGCGAAACCATATAGTCTAACAAGTAGGAATAAATAACACCTTTGAACACTATCGTCTTTATTTTTTGAGGTTAATTCTCCTTTAAAGATGTTCTTTCCAGTTCATGACGTATCATGTTTTTTTTGTCTCGCCTGTCAAACAAAAATATTTAAAAAAAATAACTCTATTTTACACGATTGGCGTAAAATCGGGAGATTTACATGCGGGAGAGCGGGAGGAAGATCGTGATGGCGAGAGTCTCCCACCACGACGCTGGTAGGAGGGCGGGAGAATGAGCGTGCATGGTGGCGTGAGACTCCCGCCAAAAGCGGGAGGGTTGACAGCCCTGATTATACTAGTTGGGCTGAAGAATCATTTTCCGCAGGAACATCACAATTTCGAAGATTTAGTATGGCTCAGTATTCCTAAAAATAATATAGTCAGGGTGCTCGACATTGAAAAGAAAGGGGAAAAAATGGTTCAAACTAGATGGGTTCTGTTTTCCTTTAGCCTATAATTTTCTAAATAACGATTTCTATTTGATGAAGGAATTATCAAAGAACCCGAAGGAATTATCAAAGAACCCTAAGTTTGATTTCTCTAATAACGAACCCTATATATTCCAGTATTGGAAATACAAACCTAATTCCGGCCGAAAAGAGCTGTAGGGCAAAACATTATTAATATTCTATGGGAACAGGTGATCTTTTATCATGTAGTTGCAGAGGCGGCTTCAAGACTAAGTGGGAGGATTGGGGGGGGGGGGGGTCCAATACCCTACAAATTCCAAAAAGCCAAAAAAAAAAAAAAAAAAAAAAAGGAGGGGGTAGTCAGATTTTTTTTCTCGATGGGGAAGTCTCTGTTGGGAAGGGAAAAAACAGAAAGAAAAAGAAAAAGGCCATCAGTTAAAAAAGGGGGAGGGGTCCAAGACCTAAAAAAAAAAGAACACAAGAACCTATGACAAGCCACCCAAAAGGGGGTCCGGACCCTCGTTAACCTCCCCCCCCCCCCCCCCCCTTCCCCCTTTGGATCCGCCCCTGAGATGATAGTTGCTTTTGTTGTTGTATTCCTTTCTCAATAGAACTGATCTTCGCACTGGATTTGGCTGACCAGTGTATTTTCTACACTCAGTACGAATCAGATGACGGGTTTGGGATCAGGAGCTTCAGTCTGGGTGCTCCCAATTCCTGCCATAAACTGCCAAGCCGTTTAGATAAGAAGCCTTGGTTTGCATTACATATGGACAACCGCGCAAGGCAAGTAATGTGTAAGCTATACGGCGTGTCTCTAAAAAAAATGCAACGAAATTTTCATTGGCAATATCTTAAAAAGCGATTTATTATCCTCAATGAAATGCCCCCCCCCCCCTCCTTATTCAGCCACAAAAAAGCAAGAGAGAAAAAGCGGGGTTAGTGAGAGAAAAAGGCCTAAAAAGGCGCTACAAGCCGTTATCTTTCTCTCGAAATTTGCTAAAACGCCAAAGTTTTCCGCTTCGCGCGGGAAGGGGATAATAACTCTATTCTCCCTTCACCCACCCCTATTACATACAGTGAAATGTTGCGTCCAAATAATTGAAAAGCAGTCCGGGCATCGAACTATAACTTTCCGCCTATAAAAAATGTTTGCTACGAGCCGTTATATTTCTCTCAAATTTGCTAAAATGTCAGAGCTTTCGCTCTTCGCGCGGGAAGGAGAAAACTCCCCCCTCCCTGCACCCACCCCTGTTACATACAGTGCAGTATTACGTCCAAATAACTGAAAAGCAGCCAGGGCGTCGAACTAACTTTCCGCCTAAAAAAAAGGATTACGAGCCGTTATCTTTCTCTCATATTATAATTTGGTATAAAACCTAAGAGCTTTGGCGCTTCGCCAAGGGATACGAGTTATAACTTTTGAGTTTAATATTTACGATCAAAAGGGTCAAATGTTTTTGTTTTGTTATTACACCTAGTAGTTAAAGTAGAACTTTAATGATTTTAAATATTGGCTTAATACTTATTATTGCATAGATGGCATAAATTAAACAAGGTTATCCAAATTCAACGCTTGGAAACATTTGAAGTAATGACTATTATGAATTATAAAACGGTAAAATACAGCCCCCGATATAGCAGCTGAAGAATTCCTCGAACGCTGCTGAGATATGTGACGACACACCATGGACCAGTCCTGTCTAAGCAGACGATGTCCCATAACATCTTACACATTTTCCAGAGCCTATTTTGTCATCTCCTCTTCACTTATTTCTCTTCCTTCACTAGCGTCAGTCTTAATGTTAGTCTGTTGCCTCACTCTTAACTTCGTGTATGGTATTATTTTGATGAAAAATGCAGCGTTAAAAAAATAAAGGAATCAGTCACTTGTAAACAAAATAAGACGCCATTGTATTTTCAGCTGCTTGCACCGCGGCATGTTCGGCGTTTCAAGAGGGAACGAATACCATCCAGCTATTATTCGGAGGGCTTTTCAATTTGAAAATGGGGTTTATTTCATTGATCATTGACCCTTCTCCTGTGTATTTACAATCAAACGGTTTTAGCTATCAGAATCAGTTTCACTTTCCCTTTATAATGGTGTGAAATAAGGTCATGTTTAAATACACCAAACTCTTTATAATTTGATAAATAATTGCATTGCAATTACGTTCGTTCAATATAGGACGTCGTCTGCTTAAGCAGGATCGATCCCGAGTGTGACGACATCAAAACATCGCTATATTTCTGGCGAATCCTCGGATATTCCAGATGCTGAGAAGAGCTTTTATTTGTGTTGTTTTTATAATCATCAGATACGCAGTTGACATAAAACTTATACGATTGCCATCTGTAAGCTTCCCAGTTTCTAGTGATACATTAATTGCCATATTTGTGATTTTCTTTGAATATCTACTTTAAGAATGTGAGTAATCGCAGCGGGGAATCTATATAGTATCATCTATACATTAATAATAAAACATACATTAAAGGGGAAAAGAGGGGAAAAATAAAATTGTCCCCTTGATTGTGAACAGCCCCTTAGAAAATCCTGGATCTGCCGCTGTATTTATGTATTACATTATGGACTAATTCAATAACAGCAAAAACAAGAATGACTGAGTGTCTGCTATATCGATTATTGTCCATAGCGTGGACTCAATTATTGAGGAGGCATGAGCAACATGCGAGGGGGAGGGGGTCCACGGCAGTGGCGGATCCAGAATTTTGTGAGGGAGGTGCACAAAATTCTAAAAAAAAATCTCTGACAAGCAAGCAAGCAACAACAACAAAAAGGGTCATCAGCGTTTTTTGTTTTTTTTCTTGGTGTCTTTTTTGTTGCCGGGGAAGGGTGCCCCCCCCCCCCTTGGATCCGCCCCTGGTCCACGGTCCTGAATATTTGGATGAATTGCAAGGGAGGATGGGAGGAAATCGTCATCCCCCCTTTCTCTATGATCTTTGTCTTCATTTCTTCTCCTTTTTTGTCATCTATTTTCAGGCAGGTGTTTTTTTGGATTGGCACGTGATGAAATAACTGCGGTGTCTTTCAATAATGGTGGTATTATCGCCAAGAACACATACCGGGCCCTTGTGAAAGTAACGAGTGTGGCACCAGATGACCAAGGTAACGGCCTAAATATATTCACCCCCCCAAAAAAAAGAATTCCCCGGACACTTTTTAGTATGACTCGAGAAATATTTGATCAGTTTTTTTTCATTCTCAAAACAAAGTATACAGAATTTTCTAACCAACATTTTGATTGGTTATTTGTAACAAACGATTATGTTGTCATAATGAAATTGTGGTTTTAATATTGCAGTCGGTACTAGAAAAATTGTTGCACTTTGTGTTTCACAATGCCATGAAGGGTGCATGTGTTTATACTCTTTTCAATTCTTCATTCATGTACATACAGGCGCATATAGCATGTGATTCTAGTTCATGAACCTGCGTTGAAAAATCGTGATTTTTAAGGCATTTTCATGAATTTGAATGACAAATTACGCGCCTGTATATTTTTATGAACAAATTATGAATTGGAAGGAGAATACCAGGTAAATCCTGCATTGCATTATGAAACGCAAAATGCAACCTTTTTTCAACCGACTGCAATTAATAAAAACCACAATTTCATTAAGAAAACAAAATGTTCATACATAATGTGGATAAGAAATTTCTGCATTCTTTTATTTTCGAATGAACAAAATTTATCAAATATTTCTCGAGTTATATTAAAGTTTGTCAAGGGGAATTACTTTTTTGTTGAGTGTATGTGTTCTTAATGTTTTTTTTTTTTAATTTATGAATATTTCCATGACTTCCTTTCACTTAGTTTTAAGGCGGGATTAAGGAGCGTGGTATAGATGAAAAAAGTACCGGCCTAAGCGTGTTTTTCTTATTGTATTTTTTTTAATGAACACTTATATCAGATCCTTTCAGTTAGTTTCCAGGGGGTTGGAAAAGAAATCTTGGGTTAGTAAAATAAACCGCAAAGTAGTAGACAAACGTATGATTCCGGGTACCAATAATATCAGTGCTTGAAAACCAAAGATTCATTGGACATAAAGACATTGATTATCAAAATGATTAACGCAGCAATAAGTGAATTTATATTTGTACTTGTCATACACTCTTAGAAATATTGGGCAAAATTTTACCCAAATTTTACCCAACATGAGGGTCCTTATGAGTCCGACCAACTTTTGGGTAAACTTTACCAATTTCATTCTTATTTTTGACCAATGTTGGGTAAATGCATGTAAAAGTTGAGCAAGATTTAACCAACCTATGCCCAATCTTCATTTACCCAGTGGCATTTACCCAACATTTCTAAGAGTGTAGTAATGTGCAGGATTTGACTGCTCTTCCTCTGTTGAGAATTTTCGTTTAAACGTTCGCGTTACCATTGAAATGTCAAAGATGCATGAACAGTTCGAACCTATAATTATGGTAAAAAGATTCCTTTTTCCTTTTACCAAACTTCTTAATGCCTTTGTCACTGAAAAAGGAATTTTGCCTGTTACAGAAATTAACATAAAAGTACTATGATTGCTTTTTAAATTGGTTCCTCTTTATATTATGCCATGTGTATAACGAAATGTTCTCTACAGAAGAAGTCGGAAATATTATGCATTTTTTAATGAATCAAGGAAAATGAAAATGAGTTCACTTGTTCTTAATGTTCTCTTACATTTTTTTTTAAACTACTGCATGCCTATAGTTTAGGGCCTAACTGAGAAAATATCCTGTGCAATATCTGCAAATTTCTCCAAAACCGATTTCACTATTCTGGTGAAAGAATTTGTAACCAAACATAATTTTAGGGGTCAAACAGACATAGACAAAGTACCTCGCTATTCATAAGGACCACTATTCATAAGGACTGCTATTCATAATGCGTGTCAATGAATAGCGGTTTTCTATGAATAGCGGTCCTTATGAATAGCAAGGTAATTTGTATATGGTTTGTTTGCGCGTTATTTAGAAGAACCGCTATTATTCCGTTGTCAAGTGGTAAAAAATAGCCTTTTTTTGAAAATGTGAGAACTTTTGGAAACATACATTTTTAGAAAGATAATGTCATGAATAAAACTATAAATGTTGTTTCCAATTGGGTCTGAACTATGGTTTGCTCGCTATTCATACAAAGCCACGCGCGTTATGGATAGCGGTCCTTATGAATAAGTGCAGCGGTCCTTATGACTAGCGAGGTTACTCCGATTGTACAACAAACAATTTTCGTCTTGATCATGAGAGCTGCTTCTCTTTTAGTATTGTCTCCCCTTTTTCTTGGTATCCTCTACGATGAATTGTTTCCAAAATTACGATTCGTCACAAAGTTATCTGTCATTCCATCCTCGCGTTATGCTTATAATAAATAATAACTTGCCCTAATACCATGAAACAAAAAAAAACTTCCATTCATTCAAAAAGATCGAGAGGAGATAAGTTTTTATACATTGAGCTTAACATCAACACGATCAAGGTATCGTGATATATAAAATCAGATCCTCCATTCTTGGATCTCATATTTAAATTTAAGTAGATAATTTCTTTCGAATCCCCTAAAGCTGTGAAATTCCTACACAAGTGATTGTATTAAAGTGTGCTTATTTTCTTGTAAAGCAAATTGAGATATCATATATACTGTTGAGCTATTATCAGAATATTTATCAGAATTCCCCCTTTTTTTATTATTTCCATTTAAAAGTCTTTGCAGAGAAATGGATGTTAATGTTATATTACATAGAAATGATGGAAGCCCTAAACGATACAGGTTTAAAACAAATAAGGTAAGAACGGTTAGGTTATCACTATAACAAAAGAAATAAGCTTTTTTTTTTGTTTAAATATATGTACCTATTCTATATATGAAAGAAGGGAAATATTTCATTCATAGTGAATAACGTGGAGTTGAAAAACATAAGAATTACATGTGTTTGGATTTTGGAGAAAGTGAAGCAGAAAAGAGAGAGAGAGAGTGAGAGAGAGCGAGCGAGGAAGGAGAATTCTAATAGCGCATTAAGATTTATATAAAATCGAAATAATACATTGATTTATAATATTTTCAAAGAGTACACTTTAACATTTCCTACATTCAGTCACTTCCGTAATTCAGATTTATTTCACAGCTTCATGAGATTTGAAAGGTGAGTGGTATGAGGTCCAATAATGTAGGAGCTGATGCCAAAAGCCTACAGCTCAATGGACCAAAATTGCAAGAGACCGACAGCCCACCAAGTCTCCCGGGCTTTCAGTTCTGAAAGGTTTTTTTCATGGTTCACTAGACGGATGGCCGATAAGACTTTTTCCTTTTATGAAGGCATATTTCTTTGTTTTATGGTTCTCGTTGGCTATCAGTTTAGGGAACCTTTTGTAAATGTCGGTCTAGTGGGCTGTCGGTCTACTGAAATATGAACCCGATATATCAGGCCGGTTCTCATTTAGAAACAACGCCAGAATGTAATGCAATGACAGAGAAAATGAGATAATATTTATTTTTTTAAAAATGGGAAAATGGGCATACCGTCCACTGGTGCGCAAGAGATTGGTAGAAGCCAAAAAGAGGGGAAGAGTATGCTGTTTAAAAACACCTTTGTATGTTAAGAACTCGCTGAAGAGTAGGGAAAAACGATGGTGTAGTGGTACACCTGCACATCCCAATCAGTTATATCAGGAGAGACACTCTTAGAAAAAATGGTGCTTATGGGGTACTCATTAGCTCCAAACTGGTGCCGGATTGAAAAGGTGTCTACAAGTTCAAGGACCTTAGCCATTGAGCTTAGATTTCTCCACCTTTTGTTATGCGTATTAGTCTTTATCATAATCTGTAGATATTATTTAAACATCTCCACGATAATATCTATCTACACTCGTCATTTTCAATATACTTTGGATTGATACAAATTGTATAAATGTGTTCTATTGCATGTTGTTATAATTTATTGATTTCAGTTACTATGGATATATTGTATTTTTTTCGAAAGACGATAAAATATTGCTCAAGAGTAGGCTAGCTCTTTGCCAATGCTCTGGGCGTTGTGGCGTGCGCCTGTAAACCAAGCTGACGGGGCAGTTACAAATTGACTTGGGGTGCGGATTCGAGCCCCTGTCACGTCTTTCGGATGGTGACGTTAAAGGTCGGTCCACACAGACGTAAATAATCATATCTGATTGATACACGTCTTAAAACCTCACTATTCATTCATTTTTTTTTTCGTGATGAGCACCTTTAAAGGTGTCGATGAAAACATTTTCAAAAGGTGCTTAGGGACACCCTAAAAGGTGGCACTGGTGTGGCAAATATAAGCACCTTTTAAAGGTGCTCGAACAAACCCTTTTTTCTAAGAGTGGAGGGTTACAGTGATTAAGTTTGCTTTTCCCCTCCCACGCACATGTGACGCCATTATTATTATTATTATTATTAATAATAATAATAATAATAATAATAATAATAAAATACATGAAGAGAAAAAAAGTAAAACTATGAAGAAGAGAATTGTTTGTGTAAGTGCGGATCTTGTTGTATAGCACTTTTCTTGTGATTCTTTTTACATAATAACTTTTGAATTTGACTGCCACTCAAATGAATGTGCCAACATATTTTCAAATAACTAATAAAATGTTATTTAATGTTATTTAATATTGTATTATATTTTATCATATTGTCTAATATAATGAGTATTATGCCACTAATTTATTACTTTTTACTGATATACGATTTAATGTAAATACAGTGCATCGATCTCTACCACGTACACTGTCGGAAACAGTCTTAGAGCAGAAGACAATGCTTCATAATTATCGAAGAGGGCGTATAAAATAAAATATGATTAAAAGCCTATTTTTTACATATTAAATATATTTTCTGCATTATTTTTTCACAAAGGTCATTTCTAATATCATTTCTATACAAACGGTGGGAATTCTTATCCTTATTTCAATTAACGTTATTTTTTAAAGAAATAATTCGAAAATCATAAATTAGACCAAAATCAGCATTATAAAAATACCTAAAAAGTAACTTTAGACCCATTTTAAAAATTGGAAACAACGTTTGTAGTTTTATAGTCATGACATTATCTTTCTAAAAATGTATGTCTCCAAAAATCCTCACAAAATTTCCCATGTTTGACCATTTGACAACGGACTATATACATCCAAAACCGCTATCCATTTAGTCACGCGTTATAGATAGCTGTCCTTATGAATAAGTGGTCCTCGTGAATAGCGGTCCTCATGACTAGCGAGGTTACCCCTAATTTTATATAGGTTTTCCCGTCCATTTAAACACATTTTCCATTCAGTTTCATCATTGTTCACTTCAATTTCGTCCTTTAAACCCTGGAATGAGCAAATGTCAAAGTTAAGTCATGAGTGACGAATTTGAAAGACACTTTGACGAAATTTATGGCAAAATGATGAAACTGATTCATGCAATCGTACGTTGGCATCCAGGGATGACGATATTGATTTGTCTTCGACGAATTTGGATGCAATAGACCGCTTCGGTAATGTCTGCAAAATTGTATACATACCTTTCAAAGGTTGTTCTTTACAACCTGACAGATTGCCGGACATAGCAACAAATTATGTATGCAAACTGGATTCCAAGCATTGATGCTCATTTATAAACACTAAACAGCAGGTTAATGGAATAGCTCATCACTAGGTGCTCAGAGAAATTATGTGCATAAATTTGTATACACTACAGAAGCGGTCTATAATTATGATAAACTGATTGGACAAAGTTCGAAAATGAATGACCCAACGACGAAATTGACCTTGAGATGTGCAAAATCATGAAGATATGGGACGACTTGGATGTAAAAAAAAATTATGAAATTAACTTTAACAAGTGTGAAAATGGTCGGGAAATCCAGGGGCGGATCCAGGATTTTTGTAAAAAAAAAAAAAAAGCAAAAAAAAAAAAGGAGAAAAGAGGTTATTACACATTCTTGGCTCTCTTTGTCGTTCCAAATGCTCTGACAAGCAAAAAATAAATAAATAAAATGGGGCACAATGAACACAATGAACATTTTCTTTTCAAAGGGGGTGGGGCACAGGCCGGAAGTGCCCCTAAATCCGCGATTGTATTGAGCTATAGTCACATATATCTAAAACCTATTTTAAAAAACATGAAGATCGAAGAAAGGGACCCATATTTCTTCCTAACTACTGGACCAAATCGGACGGGGTCTTCACTGACTGATGAAGAAATAACTATATTTTCATAACCCAGTAAAATTTTTATATTGCAAAACGATTTCTTTCGTAATTGATACCCAAATGCCGACTGTAATTTTTTGACAATACTGCATGTTTTACACCACCTCCCGACATTAGGTCGGAATAAACCCTTTGTATAGATTGAGTAAAATCAGAAAATGATTTTAATGATTTCCCCACATGTAATTTTAAAAGGTCGGATGTACAATCTATTTGGGATAGCCGAGATCAATGAAAATGTGGGAATTTCTCCATTGCTAATTAAGTGACATGTGTGATGTCACTCTGAGAGCACTATTATTCACGTATATTCAAAATACACCTTTATTTTTCAGAGTTAGAAAAGCAATCCCTCTGTCCATGGCATAATATTGGTAACAAAAAGTTTTCACGTTATCCCTCGAAGGAAACATGCTCAATCTTAAAAAATATAAACATGAGGAAAAAGATATGAAAAATTTGGCTCTGAAACGGGTAGCCTATTGGAAATAGAAGATGCCCCTTTACTTGTGACTTTAAATTTTACCCCTTTAACCAGTGTTAACTAACTGACGTGCAACTGATCACTTAGATTCAAACACACACACATACACACACACACACACACGCATGCGCGCATATATATATATATAAGTATATATGAAGAAAAGTACACAACTACGTGTACCCGACAAGCCTGTTTCGTAGATCTCTCCACTCTTCAGGGTTACCCCTAATGAGTGGAGAGATCTACGAAACAGGCTTGTCGGGTACACGTAGTTGTGTACTTTTCTTCATATATACTTATTTAGCTCTACATTATGTATTGAGCACTGTTTAGTACCGAAAGTCGACCAATCCTGACTTATATATATAAATTTATATTTGTGAGCAATGAAACTGAGAAAATAATAGTTGCGTAGCTTAAATCAAAGTTCCCCATAGCTGTCCTCCCCTTTGGAATTTTTTGCAAAGGTTTTAAAAAAAATGTCTCCGCCGGGAATCGAACCAGGGTCATCGAACCCGGATAACTGGCCTAGAACGCCAATGCCTTAACCACAAGACCACGGTCAATGGTTTCGGCGACACCACATTCATTTCTCACAATTGTATTAATTTCCACGAGAGTTGCCAGAGCTTTTGTATATGTTATTACCTATACATGTATAAATGTTTATAATGATATACAAAGAATTTTAAAGTTCTGCGACGGAAATTCTGAAAATAGAGACACCTGATAGAATAAAATACTATTTTAAACAGAAATATCGTTCTTTCAATTTTTCACTTTTAAAGGGAAATTAACCTCAGCGTATGAATTAGCTTATTTTGAATGGTGTAGTATATGCCTCTTATTTGATACATGCAATTTCATGTAAAAACACAGGATATAGATATAAATCACTATTTTCCAGCCAAGTTATCGTCTGCTAGCAATAATAAGGGGGCTGCCATTACTTTATGTGTACACGAACATATTTTTCATCCCAAGTAAAATTTCCTTCATCGTTAACTTGTAATTGATTTTTAGAGGACAAATATATATTAGATAAAGTCACATATTCTGAAATGTAAGTTTAGTTTTATATATTTTTTAAAAGGTCTTAATTTGTTCATAAAAAATATACTTCATAAAAAATATACGTCAAGGACGGAGAATTGACGTCAAGGACGGAGACAATCGTAACAATACCAAAACAAAGCGAGGAATCTGCTTTACAGGATGGCTATTAGAACTCATGGGTCGTCAATTATCTAGGCCCATGGCCGATAACAATCGTAATACAATCAGAACAAAGCGACGTATCTGTTGTAAAGGTAGGCTAT
Organism: Heliocidaris erythrogramma; assembly: GCA_025617745.1. Lineage (NCBI taxonomy): Eukaryota > Metazoa > Echinodermata > Echinoidea > Camarodonta > Echinometridae > Heliocidaris > Heliocidaris erythrogramma. The sequence goes on from CM046861.1 coordinate 12,925,872, forward strand.
TATCAATGCATATGGTACCTAATGATCCGTGTCATGCACAAAATGGCAGCCTCCATGGAAAGACGTAGCAGACAATAGGTGCATCTAGAATATCACGTGGGGTTACTTGTCCTTTAAGGCATTGGCGTTCTAAGCCAACGACCCGGGTTCGATTCCCGGCGGAGACATTTTTTCAGCCTTTGCAAAAATTTCTAAACGGGAGGACAGCTCTGGGGAACTCTGATTTAAGTTACGCAACCATTATTCTCTCATTTCCTTTCGCATTATATTTATGTATAATATATGTATTTTATTTTTTTTCATTTTTTTTCATTTTTTAAAATATTTTTTTTAAGGAAGGAAATAAGGCAAGGAAATAACATAGACAGGTATATAAACAGGGTGGTCCAGAAAAAATGGAACACATGAGGATCTGCAATTTCAACGACATCAATGACACCTTATTCTTAGTTCGTGTTTTATAAGGTAAAAATTCTTAAAAAACAAAGCTCCTTAATTTTGGTTAAAGCGTTTCGATTCTATGGCTATTTTAGTGAGGCAATGTCATTTTTTGAAAAATTTGCTACTTTGTAACCGTATAGTCATGTTAGAAGCAGTGAGAAATTTGAGCATGAAGGCTTTCCATACAATCTCCGTTTCATTTATATCTTCGTTTTGAAAGTGAGAGCAGTCATTTTGTGAACAAAGCTAATTGTATTGTTCAAGCGTGGCCATGATTGTGAAAGTAGCAAATTTGGAAAATGACATTGCCTCACTAAAAGAGCCCTAGAATCCGAAAACGCCTGACCTAAAATTGATGATCATGGTGTCCTTTTACTCGGAAAAGAATTTCTACCTATTACAATAGTAATAAAATATAAACTAATGATACTGTGTCATCGATGTTGAAAATTGCAGATCTCAGGTGTTGTGCTCTTTCTGGGCCACCCTGTATATAAAGAAAGAGAGAAATTATCACTATGAGACGGTCGTAGCTTTTATTATCCTCCTTTATTTGAATGTGCATATCTTTTAAAGAATAAATGAATATTTGATGATATATTTACAGGCTTATATTTTTTTACAGACATACATGTATTTCGCTAAACATGCTAAATAGGCCTACCGTAATGGCACCAGTCGTGGAGGGGTTTGACACTTTTAGAGTCATAATTTTCAGAAAATACCACGGTTGTTGAGGAATCACCCATTCGATGCCGAAAATACTTGTGAATAAAATTCACCCGAAATATTGCATCTTGCTTCTACGGCGCGAACGCTACTGTGGCGCTTCTGCGGGGCTTCTGCTGCTCCAGTGTCGCCGCACTTTGCACCAGTGGTGGCGCACCCTTCGCAAATGATAAGTATTGCGAAGGAAGGATTAATCTAAGATATATCACTCTGTTGTAAAAATATTCACTCAGTGCACGGCGCGCTACTGAAACCATATGCAGGAAGCTATCTAGCTATCGCGTTGTCTCTGGGGAATTGTGCATGCGCACTAGTATAATGCGCTTGTCAGGATGCTACGTCATGATTTGTGTGTTGTAGGAATGGCGCGTCAAGAATGGAGCATAGGCATTCACGGCAAGACAGCTAACTTTGAAGAAAGATAATCTATTTCCAAAGTATTTTTCATGCAAAAAAATTGTCTGGCCAACATTTATGGAACTTAAGCTCTGTTACATCGAAAACAGAAAATATGGTACATAATATTTTTTTTGGTTTCAGTCTGCTAATTAAAGAGGAAGTTCTTGTTTGACAAAAAAAAAATAGCAGAACATTAAAAAGCCCCGTGGATAATTCTCTTTGGAAACAAACTTTTCCTGCGCTCATTTTTTGCACGATCAGCACCGAGCGAAACTCCGTATAGTTGTTCTTTGATTATTTTGGTAAAATATCTGCTAGTCAATCGCATCCGTTCATTTCGCTCCAGTGAGACTAGGGCTAGTTGACACAGGGCGTTGCAGCAATGAAGCTGTATTACAAGGGCGCGCCACGACTGGTGCCATTACGGTATACATGTATAGATAATGAGTATAATGAATTACAAATGTAAATTCCGATGTAATAGTAAGTATATCTAATATAATTAATTCGCTAAGGCCACGCAGGGGGATCCGCGCCCGCCCCGATTGACTTTGCACGCGCTGCAGGAGGGGGTCTGATGGACTCTATAAAATGTTTTCCCGCTGCCCGCCGCGAGCCGCCTTCCGTCCCGACGGGTCGGCCTGGCCGCCCGCATGTGCAACGTCGCCTTCGCGTTGCACGTCGCCATCGCGTTGCGCGACGACGTCGCGTTGGCAGCAGGTGAGCGATCTCCTGAACGACCAAATCCCATTGGCCCGCGTGCCACTCCTGTGCTCAAAAACCTTAAACTTTTCAGTGAAGGGCAATTATCCAGTCCTATCATTGAAGTATCGTCTCATACTTATTATTTTTCTATTAGAATGATGATTTGACAGCTTCCGTTGGTCGTTAATTCCCGATCTTGAAAACGCTAATTGAGGTAAAGTAGTCCTTCAACTAGAGTTCGTGATTCAATATGATCATAACAGTGGCGGATCCAGGAATTTGAAATAGGGAGGGTGCCAGTGGCGAGGGAGCAGAGGAGGTGGTAGGGGGTATCCCCCTTCCACGGTAAAAATCACAAAACCTTGACGCCCCTGCTTGGATCTGCTCCTGCATAAGGATGTATAGTTTCTTTTGATAGATCCGGAAGAAACATAAAAAGCAAAGCGACCCGGCTTTTGACTGATATTTTCGTGTTTTAAAAGGCCATTGACAAAACTATTTCTAATGCACTTTTCATAGATTTGTTTATATAACTCAAATTCTTCCTTTCTCCCCTTTCTCTCCGACCCCCTCCCCCCCCCCCCCCCCTCTCTCTCTCTCTCTATATATATATATCTCTCTCTCTCTTTTGCTTTTTGCGCCCCCTCCGCGGGCACATGCATGCCTGCATCCCCCTGCCCCGGATTAGGCCACTGTATATTGGCTTAATTACGATTCAAACCACCCATTCCTTATAAAAGATTATGACTTCATTAATAACAAGAGCCCCAGGGGGCACGACGCTCACCTGAGGTGGATCAATTCACATCTGGTGCATGTTCTCTCTTGCACCACCAGGAGATATGTTAGAAATTGAAACTAGGAGGATGTACATGAGATGATGTTAGAAATTAACATAATCCCCCCCCCCCCCCCCACCCCCATGGTCTACAATGTCATGTATTATTTGAATCTCCTACATCTAAGGATGATTCCCACCAAGTGTGGTTGAATCATACAACAAATCATGCAAAGAATGTACATTTCCCCTCCTGCATATTAACCTCGCCCTCGCAGGACCACTATGGGAACACCCTGTGAATGTCATGAACAACATTCATTCTTCATCTATAGAGGTATCCATACACAATACCAAGTCTGAGCTATGCCTGGTTCTTGAGAAGAAGATGTTTGAAATTTACATAGCTTTTACAATTGGGGGCCTTCCCCCTGGGCCCCCCTGGGGGCCACATGTACCATTTTAGCAACTTTGGGTCCCCTACCCCTAAGGATGATTCCTACCAAGTTTGGTTGAATTCCGATCATGTGTTTTGGAGAAGAAGATCAGAATGTACATTTTGCCTGGCGGCGCCCCCCCCCCCCTCCAGTATGTTACCCCCACAGGGCCCCTATAGGGCCACTCAGAGAAATTTCATGAACAACATTCATTCTTCATCTATAGAGGTATCTCCATACACAATACCAAGTCTGAGCTATGCCTGGTTCTGGAGAAGAAGATGTTTGAAATTTACATAGCTTTTACAATTGGGGGCCCTCCCCTGGCCCCCCTTGGCCCCCTGGGGGCCACATGTACCATTTTAGCAAATTTGGGTCCCCTACCCCTAAGGATGATTCCTACCAAGTTTGGTTGAATTCCGATCATGGGTTTTGGAGAAGAAGATGAAAATGTAAAAAGTGAACGGACGACGGACAAATTTCCATCGCAATAGCTCACTCGAGCCTTAGGCTCAGGTGAGCTAAAAATAGACAAAATCGAGTTGGTGGGGGAGTTGCTCTCTACATCCTCAAATCATTTAACTACACTATCTTGGATGAAATCTCAGTTTCTAATACAATTGTTGAATCCCTTTTTATTCAAGTTGTGATTCCTGGTAATAAGAATATCATTGCCGGAGTTATTTATAGATCTCCTAACTCAAATGCTCAAGAATTCTTACAATATTTTTTCCAATTTGTTAAGAGACGTCAATTTTCACAATAAAGACTTGTTCTTGGTGGGAGATTTCAATATAGATTTATTGAACCATGAACATAACAATATTTCTCAAGACTTTCTTGAATTAATTTTATCTGCTTCTTGCTTGCCACTCGTTTCTAAGCCAACGCGTGTTGCTAATGCATCTGCTACTTTAATTGATAATATTTTTTCGAACGTTATTCCACATCCTGATTCTTATATTATTTTATCTGACATAACTGATCATTATCCTATTGCAATGTTTTATCCACTAGGTGAATCTAACAGAAATAGTTCTTCAATATATAGACGTAAAGTTAATGCCGAAAGCCTAGCACGTCTTGCCATTAATCTTGAAAACTTTGATTGGTCGTGTATATATACTAATGAAGACATTAACAGTTCATATGAAACTTTTTCCTTAATATTGACCAATCAATTGGATATTAATATGCCGAAACAAAAAATCAAAACCAACTATAAGAAAACACCTAAGCTCCCATGGATTTCTAAATCCATACTACGCTCAATTAATCGGAAGAATAATCTCTTTTATAAATATAAAATAAAAGGTACTGAAAAATCAAAGGAAAAGTATACATCCTATAGAAACACATTGACTCAAATCATTCGCCTTGAAAAAAGAAAATACTTCGTAAATCGTTTGGAAATGTTCAAACACGATATGCAAAATACCTGGAAAATTATTAAACAAGCGATGAATTTGACAGATAAAAGATCTGAAATAAACAAAATCATGTATAACCATGAAATTATTGAAGATTCCAAAGATATAGCGAATATCTTTAATACTTACTTTTCGTCAATCGGCAACAATCTCTCTAAAAATATTCCCCCATCAAACAGAAGTTATAGTGATTTTTTAGGCCCTGCTAATCCAAATTCTATTTTTCTCTTTCCTACGAATAGGCAAGAAGTCATTAATATTGTATCCAACTTACAGAATAAAAAAAGTTCCGGTTTTGATGGAATTAATAACGTAATGTTGAAAGCCATTATTCCTGTTATTGTAGATCCTTTGGTGAATATTTTAAATTTATCATTGATGCATGGTAAATTTCCCAAATCCATGAAACTAGCAAAAATTATTCCCTTATTCAAAAAATGTGACAAACTTGAAGTAGGTAATTATCGGCCAATCTCGTTACTATCTTCTTTTTCCAAAATTTTGGAAAAGATAGTGTTTGCTCGAATGATTTCTTTCCTTAAAAAATATGATATCCTCTCTAATTTCCAGTTTGGTTTTAGGGAGAAACATAGTACTGTTCATGCTTTGATGTCTTTTGTTGAGAAAGTTGCCCATGCAATTGACTCGTCTTCTCACACAGTAGGTATATTCCTGGACTTCTCCAAGGCCTTTGATACGATAAATCATGATATTTTACTTTATAAACTTGCTCATATTGGTGTCCGTGGAAAGGCCTTGGAGTGGTTCAGGAGCTACCTTTCTAACAGAAAACAATTTGTTTTCTTAAACGAGCAAGCATCAGATTTTAAAGATATTTCTTGTGGCGTCCCTCAAGGAAGCCTGTTAGGCCCATTATTGTTTATACTTTATATAAATGATTTTCATAAATCATCCGATTCCCTGTCATTCATATTATTTGCAGAGGACACCAATTTATTTTTTTCTCACAGTGATCCAAATGTTCTTGTCGATGTAATCAATAGAGAGCTGCGTAACATATTAGAATGGATAAGGGCTAATAAATTATCATTGAATCTTCTGAAGACGAATTATATATTGTTTAGTAACTCCTTAGCATCATTACCTACTGATATTGTTTTGGACAATATCCCTCTTGAGCAAGTCTCTCAAACCAAATTTTTAGGTGTTTTGGTTGACAGTAAACTTTCCTGGAAAATCCACATCGAAAATATTTGTAAAATTATCTCTCGCAATATCGGTATCATTAACAGACTTAAATCACACCTTCCTCAAGCATCTTTACTTATGCTTTACTCATCTCTTATTTTACCATATTTAAACTATGGTCTTTTGGTTTGGGGAAACAGTCATCAAACACTGCTGGAAAGAGTTTTACTACTACAAAAGAAAGTCATTCGTATAATTTGTAACGCTCCTATACGTACCCATACGGATTCTCTTTTCCTTGAACATAACATCCTAAAAATTAAAGATCTGTACTTATTTCATCTTGGTGAATTTATGTATAAATACAATTGCGGTACTCTACCATGTGCGTTTCACGATATGTTTCTAAAAAATCGCACAATTCACAAATATCCCACCAGACAGTCGGATGAATTTCATTTACCATTTTTGAGAACATTTTCTGCACAAAAAACATTTATTTTTGAAGGTCCTAAACTTTGGAATACTTTGCACCATGATTTGGAAAAATCCTCTTCACTCACAATCTTTAAGAGAAATCTAAAGAAATTTTTATTGGCTCCTTACAAAACCTAACTCGCTTTGTCAGTTGTTTGTAGCATTTAGATTACCTCTATATATGCAGCATTTAAATGTGTATGTGTGTCTTATGTATATATGCATCATTATTATTATTATTATTATTATCCAAAGAACTCGTCACCACTCGTCAACCAGGAACATCCTCATAACTATTTCCCTTTTCACACGAATCGATGTTGCGCGCTACCTTTGTTTTGATTAGTTACATAATTTATATTCATCTTTCATTCGTCATTCCTCAGTCCCACATGCAGTCAATTTCTCTCCTCTTTCTGTCTTTCCTTTTACTTTTCCCTCGTTACTTTCACACATTTTGTATGATATGTTTATGCTTTCCCCTCTCTGTTGGCCATTATTCTCTTTTTTTTTTGTTATGTAAATTACTATTATTGAATACTTTCACCTGAGGGGTCCACAATTTACAAGCTTAGCTTCACAGTGGACCTCTCCATTTCCAACCAAACATTGATAAAATTATTTTTCATACTGCAATAGTTTGATACATCTTATCTAATCTACAATACTGTTATATTTATGTGTTGTATTGCGTGTATCCTACTTTGTTGATTTAATGATGTATGTGAATTGTATATTTCTCTTTTGTTGGAAATGAAAAAAAATAAAAACTGAACTGAAACTAATATCTTTTGAAAAGCGCTCAAAAAACAATGAATTGGGGTTAGCAACTTAACATTCATTAGACATGCAGCTGAGAGACAAATTTCAACCAAAACTATACATGTACATCTATCTCGATACGGCAACAAATTAAAATGCAAAATAAGAAAAGAATTAATATTGGTATAGTGTACGTGTGCTTATAGGTGTTTTCATTTTGTGAATTGGATGTGAAGACAAGAAAAATATAGGCCTTATTTGAAATATACATGCGAGATAATCGTTCCTTTTAATTCTTTTAAACTATATTACTATTAAAGAAAGTGACGTACAAACTTTTTTATAGGCAATTATCATTACAAAATATTTTTTATTATTTCTTCACAAATATATTTCTTCACTAAATGTTTGTATATGCTTTGACCTGTTTGGGGAGAAAATAGGTTTATGACTTTACGATGACAGCCACTATATGGCCATTTGGGCTGCTGATTCATCGTAATTTAGGTGATAAAACGAATAGCTTCTTTTATCACACAATTAGGATTTTAATTGTTTTCTATCAATAGTGCTTCTTTGCGTCCTCTTTCAGTATCAATTTTTATATAAATATAATTTCTCTTCGAAAAGGGAATCTTACAGATAAATGCAGGTGATTTTTTTCCTACGCCGCTGGAACCAATAATCATCGTATTTACGTTTTGGTACTGTATTATAAAACTGTAAAGACTAATTGGGAGGTTATGGGACTGATGAATATTTACCTCCAGTTTGAAACACAGTCTTCATTTTGATACACATAGAAATATATATGAATACAATAATAACTTCAAAGCAGTAAATATTAATTATAATGGGAAAGGGAAGGAGAAAACAAACTTTCTGGATGAATTGTTTGGGTTTATTGATGTATTTCATCATTCTGACGACCTCATCATCAAAACCCTGTCTCCAGCCTTCATGTAGGAGGATGGTGATGCGGGATGGGGTGATGGTGGGGTTAGCTCCGATACGATGGCAGGACCACACCCTTGGAAGCTGTGTAAGTGATGATTCATCTGCTTGCTACATACGATGTCTTGTCACAGGTAAGCCATATTGATTTTATCCCAAAACCTTGAAATCAGTACCTGACCTTGAACCTATAGTACACAAGTCATGACAGAATAAGCCTACGCTTAAAGAATGCCTATTAGAGTATCTGCTACTGCTGCTTCTATAATACTACTACTACTACTACTACTACTACTACTACGACTATATTACGACACTATACTACTACTGCTATACGGTACTACTACTTCTGTTGCTGCCATCTTCTTCTTCTTTTTCTTTTGTTTCTTTTTCCCCTTCTCTTCTTCTGCTACTACTATACTACTTCTACGTCTATCACAGTTGCTACTTGGCAAAAAAAAAGACTCCAAAAATGTTGATGACCTTTTTCTTTTTTCTTTTTTTTTTTGCTTCTCAGAAAATTTTCAGAATATTGTGCCCCTCCCTCACAGAATCCTGGATCCGCCACTCGCTTTTGCTGCTGCTGCTGCTACTATATCATTATAGGCCTAAAGTTTATAGTTCATCTTCTTTCTATAATCTTATGACTGAAAACAGCTGAACGCAAAACAAGTCAAGGAAAGGCCAATAATGGATTTGGGCAAGATTTATTATCTGTCCGAAGTGTCATTTCAGGGCCAGCTTCGGATATAGTGATAGCTTCTCTTAGCAATGCTTCAGGAAAGAGATCACTTTACTACGCGTATAGATCGGCCGATGAGACTCCTCTTAACACCACGTATTCGGAGATACCGGGTACACTTGATGAGGATGACCAGGGAGGTGGTAGATGGGATGACGTAGAATTTGATCCTGTAAACTGGTGGATCTATTGGTCGCAGTCATCAACCCTCTCGGGGAGCAGCTCCATTAGAAGATCTGATCTCTTGGGAAACACAGAAACCATACTGGAATCACCAGCTAGTGAGTAATAATATCATCAGCATAATGTAACATTTTCCAAAATTGTAAATTATAATAATAATAAAATGTCCATTTACAAATATACTCTACTGCGCTTAACAAAGTATCACATTATTACCCCGGCTTTAGCCGAGCCGCCGTGATAGGCGCTAAGACATTCAAGGAATTTCTTCCTACCGGGTACCGGCCCATTTACTTCACCTGGGTGGAGAGTGGCAAATGTAGATGAATGTCTTGCCCGGGGTCTTGCCAAAGGACATTAGCACCGCGTCGGGATTCGAACCGCGAACCATGTGATCCACAGTCCGGTGACGTATCCACTAGACCACGACACCTCAGACCATCGTTAATTACCTCAATGCATGCCTTTGCTGTTGGCTAGAATATCAATATGATTTTCATGAATAGCAAATTGTTTCGAAATTCCCTTCTTGGGAATATAACAAATGGTACAAAAATTGTATCTAAAAAGAACATTACGCGATGCTTCATTCCATTGGTCCCATGAAATATAATCTGCATATTCTTGTAAAATTAATGAGCACCAATGAAAACGGACCAGTCAAAGGTAGAACCACTCACACCCCTAGCTCCATGTATATGAGATGAATTATCTAGTCTTAAAGGAGAATTAACCCCTAATTACAAATTACTTATATTGGAAGGTGTAATATATTCCTACTTATTGGCCGAAATCATTTTCTAATAAGATATCAGAAAAGGGTATAAATAAAGATATTCCAACACCCGGTATCGCCTCCTACTCATTTACATGGGGGCTGCCATTTTCTTGCTGATTTGGAGTTGTACATGAATTGATTTTCTAAATTGATTTTCTTCATTACCTAAAATCCCATATGTGACGAAAAATATAAAGTGGGTGTTTATATGTATTACAAGAGCCCCAGGGGGCACGACGCTCACCTGAGGTGGATCAATTCACATCTGGTGCAGGGGCCCCTATAAAGCCACCCAGAAAAATTTCATGAACAACTTTCATTCTTCATCTATAGAGGTATCTCTATACACAATACCAAGTCTGAGCTTCCTACCAAGTTCGGTTAAATTCCAATCATGTGTTTTGGAGAAGAAGCTGAAAATGTAAAAAGTTTATGGATGGCGGACAACTTGCCCCACCCCCCCCCCCCCTCCAGTATGTTACCCCCACAGACCCCTATAGGGCCACCCAGAAAAAATTCATGAACAACTTTCATTTTTCGTCTATAGAGGTATCTCCATACACAATACCAAGTCTGAGCTATTCCTGGTTCTGGAGTAGAAGATGTTTGAAATTTACAGAGCTTTTACACTTGGGGGCTCTCCCCCTGGGCCCCCCTGGAGGCCACATGTACCATTTTAGCAACTTTGGTTCCCCTAACCCTAAGGATGATTCCTACCAAGTTTGGTTGAATTCCAATCATGTGTTTTGGAGAAGATCAGAATGTACATTTTGCCTGGCAGCGCCCCCCCCCCCCCCTCCAGTATGTTACCCCCACAGGGCCAATATAGGGCCACTCAGAGAAATTTCATGAACAACATTCATTCTTCATCTATAGAGGTATCTCCATACACAATACCAAGTCTGAGCTATACCTGGTTCTGGAGAAGGAGATGTTTCAAATTTACATAGCTTTTACAATTGGGGGCCCTCCCCCTGGGGCCCCCTGGGGGCCACATGTACCATTTTAGCAACTTTGGGTCCCCTACCCCTAAGGATGATTCCTACCAAGTTTGGTTGAATTCCGATCATGTGTTTTGGAGAAGAAGATCAGAATGTACATTTTGCCTGGCAGCGCCCCCCCCCCTCCAGTATGTTACCCCCACAGGGCCCCTATAGGGCCACTCAGAGAAATTTCATGAACAACATTCATTCTTCATCTATAGAGGTATCTCCATACACAATACCAAGTCTGAGCTATACCTGGTTCTGGAGAAGAGGATGTTTGAAATTTACATAGCTCTTACAATTGGGGGCCCTCCCCCTGGGCCCCCCTGGGGGCCACATGTACCATTTTAGCAACTTTGGGTCCCCTACCCCTAAGGATGATTCCTACCAAGTTTGGTTGAATTCTGATCATGTGTTTTGGAGAAGAAGATCAGAATGTACATTTTGCCTGGCAGCGCACCCCCCCCCCCCCTCCAGTATGTTACCCCCACAGGGCCCCTATAGGGCCACTCAGAGAAATTTCATGAACAACATTCATTCTTCATCTATAGAGGTATCTCCATACACAATACCAAGTCTGAGCTATACCTGGTTCTGGAGAAGAAGATGTTTGAAATTTACATAACTCTTACAATTGGGGGCCCTCCCCCTGGGCCCCCTGGGGGCCACATGTACCATTTTAGCAACTTTGGGTCCCCTACCCCTAAGGATGATTCCTACCAAGTTTGGTTGAATTCCGATCATGGGTTTTGGAGAAGAAGATGAAAATGTAAAAAGTTAACGGACGACGCACGACGGACGACGGACAAATTTCCATCGCAATAGCTCACTCGAGCCTTAGGCTCAGGTGAGCTAATAAAAGTTAAATCTTTATAATGATATTTTTAAAGTGTCTGGATTTGCTTAACAAAAATCTATTTTCTTGGGTTTGCCAAACAGAGCAGCCCATAATATAAATTATGCAGCATGCATTCTGACTTTTCAAGTCCATTATCCGAAGGCAGGTGAATGCATAGTTTGTCGCTATAGATGCTCAGGGAAGAAGCATCCATAAAATTTGAATTAATTTGCTCCGTTCCATACGTCACAGTATCGATAAAATAGATTTCTATATATCGATTTTCAACAGAAATATATAAGGAAATCTTCAGTTAAAAATAAATTGACATATCGATTCTATATTTTTAATCTCAAATGGGTTTTTAATTTTGAAAAAGGCATTTGGGCATTTGGATTAAGAAAATCTTCTTGTACACATAAACAAAATGGCAGCCCCCATGTGCTGCTAGCAGACGATACATATTGCTAGCAGATGATAAATTTTGCTCAGAAAATCTTGATTCGTATCGATCTCGTATATTTTGACGCGAAACCATATAGTCTAACAAGTAGGAATAAATAACACCTTTGAACACTATCGTCTTTATTTTTTGAGGTTAATTCTCCTTTAAAGATCTTCTTTCCAGTTCATGACGTATCATGTTTTTTTTGTCTCGCCTGTCAAACAAAAAAATTAAAAAAAACTAACTCTATTTTACACGATTGGCGTAAAATCGGGAGATTTACATGCGGGAGAGCATACCCTACAAATTCCAAAAAGCCAAAAAAAAAAAAAAAAAAAAAAAGGAGGGGGTAGTCAGATTTTTTTTCTCGATGGGGAAGTCTCTGTTGGGAAGGGAAAAAACAGAAAGAAAAAGAAAAAGGCCATCAGTTAAAAAAGGGGGAGGGGTCCAAGACCTAAAAAAAAAGAACACAAGAACCTATGACAAGCCACCCAAAAGGGGGTCCGGACCCTCGTTAACCTCCCCCCCCCCCCCTTCCCCCTTTGGATCCGCCCCTGAGATGATAGTTGCTTTTGTTGTTGTATTCCTTTCTCAATAGAACTGATCTTCGCACTGGATTTGGCTGACCAGTGTATTTTCTACACTCAGTACGAATCAGATGACGGGTTTGGGATCAGGAGCTTCAGTCTGGGTGCTCCCAATTCCTGCCATAAACTGCCAAGCCGTTTAGATAAGAAGCCTTGGTTTGCATTACATATGGACAACCGCGCAAGGCAAGTAATGTGTAAGCTATACGGCGTGTCTCTAAAAAAATGCAACGAAATTTTCATTGGCAATATCTTAAAAAGCGATTTATTATCCTCAATGAAATGCCCCCCCCCCCCCCTCCTTATTCAGCCACAAAAAAGCAAGAGAGAAAAAGCGGGGTTAGTGAGAGAAAAAGGCCTAAAAAGGCGCTACAAGCCGTTATCTTTCTCTCGAAATTTGCTAAAACGCCAAAGTTTTCCGCTTCCCGCGGGAAGGGGATAATAACTCTATTCTCCCTTCACCCACCCCTATTACATACAGTGAAATGTTGCGTCCAAATAATTGAAAAGCAGTCCGGGCATCGAGCTATAACTTTCCGCCTATAAAAAATGTTTGCTACGAGCCGTTATATTTCTCTCAAATTTGCTAAAATGTCATAGCTTTCGCTCTTCGCACGGGAAGGAGGAAACTCCCCCCTCCCTGCACCCACCCCTGTTACATACAGTGCAGTATTGCGTCCAAATAACTGAAAACAGCCAAGGCGTCGAACTAACTTTCCGCCTAAAAAAAGTGTTACGAGCCATTATCGTTATTTCAAATTTGCTGTAAAACGTAGGGGTAAACTTCCCCCTCCCCCGCACCCACCCCCTGGCTATGCGGTTGGATCCTTCACGTCTGCCCCCCCCCCCCTATTGAAAAATCCTGGCTACGCCTGTGTCTATATACTTTTGACTGTTGATCACTCAAAAGTTATAACTCGTATCAGACTGAGGTTTTCACATTGTAAAGTTGAAGGATGTAAAATTTATTGGGAGTGAGTTTTATGACATTTCTCGGACTACTAATCTTAAAACAATGCTCTGAATATTTAATTAGATTTTCAATTTTGGAAAAAATCAAAGATAAAAATTTGTGTGTAATGTATTTAATTCAGAGCACAACAATTGCCATTGTGCATTGCAAGTGAAATCCCAGAGCGCCTGTTTTAACCCAGAGTCATGAATTATTAATGACACTGGATAGAAAAGAGTTGGCAGAAATGACAGGTGTAATGCACAATGGTATTGTTGGATTCTGAATTAATGATTGATACGCACAGATTTTATGGCCTTGATATTTTCAAAAGAAAAAATCTAACTAAATATTCAGAGCATAGTTTTAAGAATATTATTCAAGGAAATTTCATAAAACTATACTAGAAATAAATTTGACATCCTTCAACTTTACAATGTGAAAACCTCAGTCTGATACGAGTTATAACTTTTGAGTTTAATATTTACGATCAAAAGGGTCAAATGTTTTTGTTTTGTTATTACACCTAGTACTTAAGAATGTGAGTAATCGCAGCGGGGAATCTATATAGTATCATCTATACATTAATAATAAAACATACACTGTTGGTCATAAAGGTGGAATAAAATATTTTTGAATAAAAATCGACAGTTTTGTTGGTATTTGAAAGGCTACGCGTAGACAAAATGGTAATTGAGTGATTACATAATGTTTCCCCATTACACAGGTGACATTATAACATGAGAAATTTGGATTACGTAATAAATTATTTTGTTGTAGACTATAAAAGCCTATGCATATGATATTCTGTCCCTTTCCCTGATTTAGCACTGTGTATAAGAAGGTTGCATTTTTTCGAGTTCCTTGTACCGTTTGAAATAAAAATCGGTAGAGACGTTCCCTGGACTATGCCTGGTCCAACGGCAACAGCAACACGCGAGAGAGTGGTAGCACTGCGACAGGAGGGCTACAAGCAGACTGATATCGCAGAAGTCCTAGGGATATCACAGAGTGCAGTCTCTAAGATCCTGAAACGTCAACGTGAGGCGGGGAATGTGCGGCTACGGAAATCTCCAGGACGTCCCAGATTGACCACAAGAAGAGATGATCGCCAACTGTTGAATTTCAGCCGCAGAAACCGGAAATTGCCCACGAGCCGTCTTCGTCGCTTGTGGAGGAGATATCATGGGATCAACGTTTCCCGGTCAACCGTTAATCGCAGATTGCTCCAACATGGTTACCGAGCAGGACGGTTGACCAAATGTCCACGCCTGTCTGTTCGCCACAGAGTAGCTCGTCTTCTTTGGGCTAGGGAGCACAGAAGGCTTCATCCAGGACATTGGCAACATGTGGTCTTCACGGACGAGAGCCGGTTCATCCTTGACCGAAAGGATGGGAGACAACGAGTTCGTCGATTAGCCGGGGAAAACCTTCGCGATGAATGTATCCACGAGACGACTCAAGGCGGAGGCGGCTCAGTGATGATATGGGCCGGCATCCATTATGGAGGGAAAACGCCACTGGTGGTTCCGGGCGGAAACGTCAACGCCGCCGCCTACAGGGATATCTTGGAGTTCCACTGTCTTCCATATGCAAGACGAGTGTATGGGCACAATTTCCGACTGCAGGATGACAACGCTAGACCGCACAGGGCCGCTGCAGTAAGGGAATTCCTGGAGGCAGAGGGCGTCGTACAGTTGCCATGGCCAGCTTGTTAGCCGGATATGAACCCCATAGAGCATGCATGGGATGCCCTAGGCCGAGCCATCAACGACAGAGAGGTCATTCCTCAAAATCTGCAGGAGTTGGCAGATGCTCTGAGGGAAGAATGGGACGCTATGCCTGTTGACGTCATCAACAAGCTAGTGGACAGCATGCCACGACGTCTGCATGCGCTGGTTCGTGCCAGGGGTGGACATACCCGATACTAGTGACTGAGTAAGAACAATGACTCTAGTTTGATGCAAATTTGTCCATGAAATCACAAAAAAGAAGTCATCTGGAAAACTGAGAGAGATTGAAAATAAATACTGTATCTCATGATCCTTTAATTTACTGTATATTGTCGTCATTGTTGTTCTATGCTCATGACATCCATCGCTTAGGACATACACTTGTAAAATATCACTGTCAAACGTGTGTAAAAGGCAGAATAATAAAGTAAAGTGGTTATCATGCACCATAAATGCCATATTCAAATCATGTTGTAATAATTACGCTGTGAAAATTTGGTGAAAAAAAATATTCAACCTTTATGACCAACAGTGTACATTAAAGGTTCTTATAGTGGGGCACAATCGGACCACGTCCTGCCTTTTAAAACACAATATGCATACCTTGAATACAGAGGGGAAAATTAAAATTGTCCCCTTGATTGTGAACAGCCCCTTAGAAAATCCTGGATCTGCCGCTGTATTTATGTAATACATTATGGACTAATTCAATAACAGCAAAAACAAGAATGACTGTCTACTATATCGATTATTGTCCATAGCGTGGACTCAATTATTGAGGAGGCATGAGCAACATGCGAGGGGGGGTGCACAATATTCTAAAAAATTATCTGACAAGCAAGCAAGCAACAACAACAAAAACAACAACAAAAAGGGTCATCAGCGTTTCTTGTTTTTTCTTGGTGTCTTTTTTTTTTGCCGGGGAAGGGTGCCCCCCCCCCCCTGGATCTGCCCCTGGTCCACGCTCCTGAATATTTGGATGAAGTGCAAGGGAGGATGGGAGGAAGTCGTATCATTGCAAAGGCATCCCCTTTCTCTATGATCTTTGTCTTCATTCCTTCCCCATTTTTGTCATCTATTTTCATGCAGGCTTTTTTTTGGATTGGCACGTGATCGAATAACCGTGGTGTCTTTCAATCATGGTCGTATTAGGACTATGATGACACGCGACGCCCTTGTGAAAGTAACGAGTGTGGCACCAGATGACCAAGGTAGCGGCCTAAATATATTCCCCCGACACTTTTTAGTATGACTCGAGAAATATGTGATCAAATTTTTATCATTCTCAAAACAAAGTATGCAGAATTTTCTAACCAACATTTTTATTGGTTATTTGTAACAAACGATTATGTTGTAATAATGAAATTGTGGTTTTAATTGCAGTCGGTACTAGAAAAATTGTTGCACTTTGTGTTTCACAATGCCATGAAGGGTGCATGTGTTTATACTCTTTTCCATTCTTCATTCATGTACATACCGGCGCATATGGCATGTGATTTTGAATTGGAAGGAGAATACCAGGTAAATCCTCCATTGCATTATGAAACGCAAAATGCAATCTTTTTTCAACCGACTGCAATTAATAAAAACCACAATTTTATTAAGAAAACAAAATGTTCATACATAATGTGGATAAGAAATTTCTGCATTCTTTTATTTTCGAATGAACAAAATTTATCAAATATTTCTCGAGTTATATTAAAGTTTGTCAAGGGGAATTACTTTTTTGTTGAGTGTATGTGTTCTTAATGTTTTTTTTTTAATTTATGAATATTTCCATGACTTCCTTTCACTTAGTTTTAAGGCGGGATTAAGGAGCGTGGTATAGATGAAAAAAGTACCGGCCTAAGCGTGTTTTTCTTATTGTATTTTTTTTAATGAACACTTATATAAGATCCTTTCAGTTAGTTTCCAGGGGGTTGGAAAAGAAATCTTGGGTTAGTAAAATAAACCGCAAAGTAGTAGACAAACGTATGATTCCGGGTACCAATAAAATCAGTGCTTGAAAACCAAAGATTCATTGGACATAAAGACATTGATTATCAAAATGATTAACGCAGCAATAAGTGAATTTATATTTGTATTTGTCATACACTCTTAGAAATATTGGGCAAAATTTTACCCAAATTTTACCCAACATGAGTGTTCTTATGAGTCCGACCAACTTTTGGGTAAACTTTACCAATTTCATTCTTATTTTTGACCAATGTTGGGTAAATGCATGTAAAAGTTGAGCAAGATTTAACCAACCTATGCCCAATCTTCATTTACCCAGTGGCATTTACCCAACATTTCTAAGAGTGTAGTAATGTGCAGGATTTGACTGCTCTTCCTCTGTTGAGAATTTTCGTTTAAACGTTCGCGTTACCATTGAAATGTCAAAGATGCATGAACAGTTCGAACCTATAATTATGGTAAAAAGATTCCTTTTTCCTTTTACCAAACTTCTTAATGCCTTTGTCACTGAAAAAGGAATTTTGCCTGTTACAGAAATTAACATAAAAGTACTATGATTGCTTTTTAAATTGGTTCCTCTTTATATTATGCCATGTGTATAACGAAATGTTCTCTACAGAAGAAGTCGGAAATATTATGCATTTTTTAATGAAATCAAGGAAAATGAAAATGAGTTCACTTGTTCTTAATGTTCTCTTACATTTTTTTAAACTACTGCATGCCTATAGTTTAGGGCCTAACTGAGAAAATATCCTGTGCAATATCTGCAAATTTCTCCAAAACCGATTTCACTATTCTGGTGAAAGAATTTGTAACCAAACATAATTTTAGGGGTCAAACAGACATAGACAAAGTACCTCGCTATTCATAAGGACCACTATTCATAAGGACTGCTATTCATAATGCGTGTCAATGAATAGCGGTTTTCTATGAATAGCGGTCCTTATGAATAGCAAGGTAATTTGTATATGGTTTGTTTGCGCGTTATTTAGAAGAACCGCTATTATTCCGTTGTCAAGTGGTAAAAAATAGCCTTTTTTTGAAAATGTTGTGAGAACTTTTGGAAACATACATTTTTAGAAAGATAATGTCATGAATAAAACTATAAATGTTGTTTCCAATTGGGTCTGAACTATGGTTTGCTCGCTATTCATAAAGAAGGACCGCTATTCATACAAAGCCACGCGCGTTATGGATAGCGGTCCTTATGAATAAGTGCAGCGGTCCTTATGACTAGCGAGGTTACTCCGATTGTACAACAAACAATTTTCGTCACAAAGTTATCTGTCATTCCATCCTGGCGTTATGCTTATAATAAATCGTGTGTTGAGAGCCAGAAGGGCGTTAACTCTGTGTTAAAACATATGAGTTAACGCCCTTCTGGCTCTCAACACACGAAATAATAACTTGCCCTAATACCATGAAACAAAAAAAAACATTCCATTCATTCAAGAAGAGCGAGAGGAGATAAGTTTTTATACTTTGAGCTTAACATTAACACGATCAAGGTATCGTGATATATAA
This sequence comes from Heliocidaris erythrogramma, assembly GCA_025617745.1. Classification (NCBI taxonomy): domain Eukaryota; kingdom Metazoa; phylum Echinodermata; class Echinoidea; order Camarodonta; family Echinometridae; genus Heliocidaris; species Heliocidaris erythrogramma. The sequence goes on from CM046861.1 coordinate 12,944,857, forward strand.
AATCAGATCCTCCATTCTTGGATCTCATATTTAAATTTAAGTAGATAATTTCTTTCGAATCCCCTAAAGCTGTGAAATTCCTACACAAGTGATTGTATTCAAGTGTGCTTATTTTCTTGTAAAGCAAATTGAGATATCATATATACTGTTGAGCTATTATCAGAATATTAATCAGAATTCCCCCTTTTTTATTATTTCCATTTAAAAGTCTTTGCAGAGAAATGGATGTTAATGTTATATTACATAGAAATGATGGAAGCCCTAAACGATACAGGTTTAAAACAAATAAGGTAAGAACGGTTAGGTTATCACTATAACAAAAGAAATAAGCTTTTTTTTTTTGTTTAAATATATGTACCTATTCTATATATGAAAGAAGGGAAAAATTTCATTCATAGTGAATAACGTGGAGTTGAAAAACAGAAGAATTACATGTGTTTGGATTTTGGATAAAGTGAAGGAGAAGAGAGAGAGTGAGAGAGAGCGAGCGAGGAAGGAGAATTCTAATAGCGCATTAAGATTTATATAAAATCGAAATAATACATTGATTTATAATATTTTCAAAGAGTACACTTTAACATTTCCTACATTCAGTCACTTCCGTAATTCAGATTTATTTCACAGCTTCATGAGATTTGAAAGGTGAGTGGTATGAGGTCCAATAATGTAGGAGCCGATGCCAAAAGCCTACAGCTCAATCATGTCAATGGACCAAAATTGCACGAGACCGACAGCCCACCAAGTCTCCCGGGCTTTCAGTTCTGACAGGTTTTTTTCATGGTTCACTAGACGGATGACCGATAAGACTTTTTCCTTTTATGAAGGCATATTTCTTTGGTTTATGGTTCTCGTTGGCTATCAGTTTAGGGAACCTTTTGTAAATGTCGGTCTAGTGGGCTGTCGGTCTACTGAAATATGAACCCGATATATCAGGCCGGTTCTCATTTAGAAACAACGCCAGAATGTAATGCAATGACAGAGAAAATGAGATAATATTTATTTTTAAAAAAATGGGAAAATGGGCATACCGTCCACTGGTGCGCAAGAGATTGGTAGAAGCCAAAAAGAGGGGAAGAGTATGCTGTTTAAAAACACCTTTGTATGTTAAGAACTCGCTGAAGAGTAGGGAAAAACGATGGTGTAGTGGTACACCTGCACATCCCAATCAGTTATATCAGGAGAGACACTCTTAGAAAAAATGGTGCTTATGGGGTACTCATTAGCTCCAAACTCCGGATTGAAAAGGTGTCTACAAGTTCAAGGACCTTAGCCATTGAGCTTAGATTTCTCCACCTTTTGTTATGCGTATTAGTCTTTATCATAATCTGTAGATATTATTTAAACATCTCCACGATAATATCTATCTACACTCGTCATTTTCAATATACTTTGGATTGATACAAATTGTATAAATGTGTTCTATTGCATGTTGTTATAATTTATTGATTTCAGTTACTATGGATATATTGTATTTTTTCGAAAGACGATAAAATATTGCTCAAGAGTAGGCTAGCTCTTTGCCAATGCTCTGGGCGTTGTGGCGTGCGCCTGTAAACCAAGCTGACGGGGCAGTTACAAATTGACTTGGGGTGCGGATTCGAGCCCCTGTCACGTCTTTCGGATGGTGACGTTAAAGGTCGGTCCACACAGACGTAAATAATCATATCTGATTGATACACGTCTTAAAACCTCACTATTCATTCATTTTTTTTTTCGTGATGAGCACCTTTAAAGGTGTCGATGAAAACATTTTCAAAAGGTGCTTAGGGACACCCTAAAAGGTGGCACTGGTGTGGCAAATATAAGCACCTTTTAAAGGTGCTCGAACAAACCCTTTTTTCGAAGAGTGGAGGGTTACAGTGATTAAGTTTGCTTTTCCCCTCCCACGCACATGTGACGCCATTATTATTATTATTATTATTATTAATAATAATAATAATAATAATAAAATACATGAAGAGAAAAAAAGTAAAACTATGAAGAAGAGAATTGTTTGTGTAAGTGCGGATCTTGTTGTATAGCACTTTTCTTGTGATTCTTTTTACATAATAACTTTTGAATTTGACTGCCACTCAAATGAATGTGCCAACATATTTTCAAATAACTAATAAAATGTTATTTAATGTTATTTAATATTGTATTATATTTTATCATATTGTCTAATATAATGAGTATTATGCCACTAATTTATTACTTTTTACTGATATACGATTTAATGTAAATACAGTGCATCGATCTCTACCACGTACACTGTCGGAAACAGTCTTAGAGCAGAAGACAATGCTTCATAATTATCGAAGAGGGCGTATAAAATAAAATATGATTAAAAGCCTATTTTGTACATATTAAATATATTTTCTGCATTATTTTTTCACAAAGGTCATTTCTAATATCATTTCTATACAAACAGTGGGAATTCTTACCCCTATTTCAATTAACGTTATTTTTTTAAAGAAATAATTCGAAAATCATAAATTTGATCAAAATCAGCATTCTAAAAATACCTAAAAAGTAACTTTAGACCCATTTTAAAAATTGGAAACAACGTTTGTAGTTTTATAGTCATGACATTATCTTTCTAAAAATGTATGTCTCCAAAAATCCTCACAAAATTTCCCATGTTTGACCATTTGACAACGGACTATATACATCCAAAACCGCTATCCATTTAGTCACGCGTTATAGATAGCTGTCCTTATGAATAAGTGGTCCTCGTGAATAGCGGTCCTCATGACTAGCGAGGTTACCCCTAATTTTATATAGGTTTTCCCGTCCATTTAAACACATTTTCCATTCAGTTTCATCATTGTTCACCTGGAATGAGCAAATGTCAAAGTTAAGTCATGAGTGACGAATTTGAAAGACACTTTGACGAAATTTATGGCAAAATGATGAAACTGATTCATGCAATCGTACGTTGGCATCCAGGAATGACGATATTGATTTGTCTTAGACGAATTTGGATGCAATAGACCGCTTCGGTAATGTCTGCAAAATTGTATACATACCTTTCAAAGGTTGTTCTTTACAAGCTGACAGATTGCCGGACATAGCAACAAATTATGTATGCAAACTGGATTCCAAGCATTGATGCTCATTTATAAACACTAAACAGCAGGTTAATGGAATAGCTCATCACTAGGTGCTCAGAGAAATTATGTGCATAAATTTGTATACACTACAGAAGCGGTCTATAATTATGATAAACTGATTGGACAAAGTTCGAAAATGAATGACCCAACGACGAAATTGACCTTGAGATGTGCAAAATCATGAAGATATGGGACGACTTGGATGTAAAAAAAAATATGAAATTAACTTTAACAAGTGTGAAAATGGTCGGGAAATCCAGGGGCGGATCCAGGATTTTTGTAAAAAAAAAAAAAAGCAAAAAAAAAAAAAAAAGGAGAAAAGAGGTTATTACACATTCTTGGCTCTCTTTGTCGTTCCAAATGCTCTGACAAGCAAAAAATAAATAAATAAAATGGGGCAATGAACACAATGAACATTTTCTTTTCAAAGGGGGTGGGGCACAGGCCGGAAGTGCCCCTAAATCCGCGATTGTATTGAGCTATAGTCACATATATCTAAAACCTATTTTAAAAAACATGACTACCTTCGAGAAATATGAATTATCTCAAGCGTTTTCTTACAACTATACGAGCCAAGCAGTCCTTCTCTTCTTGCAATTTTTCAAATTATGAATCTTTATATTAATATCCCTTTCCCCATTTTCTATGCAGCCCTCAAGTTTTATTTTGTTGTCGGTCCAGACATCCGTTATACAACATATATAGCAATTGGTTTCCACACTGTGAAGACTTTCCAAGGCACGATCAAGATTGAATCTGTGGCAGTTTATGGACACCACTTGTACGCTGTGCTCACCCGAAACAACGTGACGCGTGAGCTTCATATGATTGACACCCAGACCAAACGTCCTATCTCTATTACATCTTCACTGAAGGGAACATATAGACAACTAGAGTTGGATCACTGTTCGAGGTTGTACATGTATGAGATAAACTGAACGGCTTGTTAGTAAATGTGCCACCCCACACTCTTTATACAGTGTGTCCCAGATACAATCAGTATTTGGGTATCAGTTACAAAGTAAAATCGGTTTGCAATATGGAAAGTCATACTGGATTATGATGCTACAACTATTTTTCTATCAGCCAGTGAAGACCCGGTCTGATTTGGTCCTGTCGTTACGAAGAAATCAGATGTTCTTGTATGTCATAAGTCCCTTCCATCCAAGATTTGACAGAAGGGAGACTCGCAAAGCACAGTGAACAATTTACTCCATACTCCTTTTTAATGGTTTGAAAGGGAATACTGTTTTGTGTTTATCAGCTGTAATTGTTATGAAAATGCTACATTTTATCATAATTATCATCGTTCTTGGTGTTGTTATTGTTGTTGCAAAAAAGGGCATACAATTTGAAAATGTTAGTAAACCCGTTTATTTTGAACAAATATAGATGCCAAGAACTTCCAAGTGATAAAAGATGGAAGAAAGGGACCCATATTTCTTCCTAACTACTGGACCAAATCGGACGGGGCCTTCACTGACTGATGAAGAAATAACTATATTTTCATAACCCAGTAAAATTTTCATATTGCAAAACGATTTCTTTCGTAATTAATACCCAAATGCCGACTGTAATTTTTTTTGACAATACTGCATGTTTTACACCACTTCCAGACATTAGGTCGGAATAAACCCTTTGTATAGGCTGAGTAAAATCAGAAAATGATTTTAATGATTTCCCCACTTGTAATTTTAAAAGGTCGGATGTACAATCTATTTGGGATAGCTGAGATCAATGAAAATGTGGGAATTTCCCCATTGCTAATTAAGTGACATTTGTGATGTCACTCTGAGAGCACAATTATTCACGTATATTCAAAATACACCTTTATTTTTCAGAGTTAGAAAGCAATCCCTCTGTCCATGGCACAATATTGGTAACAAAAAGTTTTCACGTTATCCCGCGAAGGAAACATGCTCAATCTTAAAAAATATAAACATGAGGAAAATATGAAAAATGGCTCTGAAACGGGTAGCCTATTGGAAATAGAAGATTCCCCTTTACTGGTGACTTTAAATTTTATCCCTTTACCCCTTTTACCCCTTTAACCCTAACTGACGTGCAACTGATCACTTAGATTCAAACACACACACACATACACACACCCACACACAAACGCATGAGCGCATATATATATATATATATATATATATAAGTATATAACCCTGAAGAGTGGAGAGATCTACGAAACAGGCTTGTCGGGTACACGTAGTTGTGTACTTTTCTATACTTATTTAGCTCTACATTATTTATTGAGCACTGTTTAGTAGCGAAAGTCGACCAATCCTGACTTATATATATATATAAATTTATATTTGTGAGAAATGATAATGAGAAAATAATAGTTGCGTAGCTTAAATCAAAGTTCCCCATAGCTGTCCTCCCTTTTGGAATTTTTTGCAAAGGTTTAAAAAAAATGTCCGCCGGGAATCGAACCCGGATCACTGGCATAGAACGCCAGTGCCTTAACCACAAGACCACGGTCAATGGTTTCGGCGACACCAGATTCATTTCTCACAATTGTATTAATTTCCACGGGAGTTGCCAAAGCTTTTGTATATGTTATTACCTAACACTTGGATATACAATGTACAGTATAAATGTTTATAATGATATACAAAGAATTTTAAAGTTCTGCGACGGAAATTCACAAAATAGAGACACCTGATAGAATAAAATACTATTTTAAACAGAAATATCGTTCTTTCAATTTTTCACTTTTAACGCTTCATCAGGAAAATAATACTGGATCCGTATACAAGCAGATGCATGCACTGAAGACACAGTGCAAGACGCCTTGTTGTCAAGACAGCAACGCTTCTTTTCTTACTCTCCCTCTCACTCTCTCTTCTCCGTGTCATAACATACAATATGAACTGAACAACCCGTTGTACAATTCATATTGTAAACAAACAGGTTGTATAAGTCTGAAACGACCTTTTAAACAGCGTTTTTGCTGTGTAGTATTTCTATCTCCCTACTGCTCTTAGTCTTTTCATGTTCTACACTCTTTCACTTCACCCACCACCCCATCTACTCTCTCTCTCTTGACTCTCTTGCTTCTCTTCATTTCTACATCTTCGGTGCATCTCTTCATATACTGATCAAACATTTATCATTTCCTGATATGAAGCCTTAAAGGTGAATTTTTTTTGAGACAACGATATTTGTGTTCAAAGGAGTATTTTATTTTGTCAAGTGTGTGAGTGTGGTGTATATATATATATTTTTTTTTTTTTCATTTTTTTTTTCTTTTGCGGTAAGGAAATAACATAGACAGGGTATATATATATATATACAGGGTGGTCCAGAAAGAATGGAACACCTGAGGATCTGCAATTTCAACGACATCAATGACACAATATTCTTAGTACGTGTTTTATAATGTAAAATATCTTTATACAAAGAAACAAAGATCCTTAATTTTGGGTAAAGCGTTTTGATTCTATGGCTATTTTAGTGAGGCAAAGTCATTTTTTTCAAAATTTACTACTTTTGTAACCGCATAGTCATGCTTGAAGCGTTGAGAAATTTGAGCATGACGGCCTTCCATACAATCTCCGTTTCATTTATATCTTCGTTTTGAAAGTGAGAGCAGTCATTTTGTGAACAAAGCTAATTGTATGAGAAGCCGCCATAGGCAAACTTGCTGATTCGAGCGTGGCCATGATTGTGAAAGTAGCAAATTTGGAAAATGACATTGCCTCACTAGAATAGCCCTATAGAATCCGAAAACACCTTACCCCAAATTGATGATCATGGCGTCTTTTTACTCGGAAAAGAATTTCTGCCTATTACAATAGTAATAAAGTATGATACTATGTCATCGATGTTGAAAATTGCAGATCTCAGGTGTTGCGCTCTTTCTGGCCCACCCTGTATATAAAGAGAGAAATTATCACCAAGAGACGGTCGTAGATTTTATTATCCTCCTTTATTTGAATGTGCATATCTTTTAAAGAATAAATAAATATTTGATGATATATTTACAGGCTTATATTTTTATACAGGCCTACATGTATTTCGCTAAACATGCTAAATATACATGTATAAATAATGAGTATAAATGAATTACAGATGTAAATTCCGATGTAATAGTAAGTATATACAACTATTATTATCGATATCATCATTGCTGTTACTGTCATTGGTATTATCATTACTCTTACCATGGTTATTATTATATTTGAAATTTTCCAAAATGAACAGACATATTCATACATTCAATTTTTTTACATGAGAGTTGCCAAAGTTGTTATATATAGCTTATATATATATACATATATATATATATATATATATATATATATTATATATAACTGTGAAAAATGAAAATGAGAGAACAATGGGTGCGAAGCTTAAATCAAAGTTTCCCAGAGCTGTCCTCCCTTTTTACAATTTTTGCAAAGGTTGAAAAAATGTCTTCTTCGGGAATCGGGAATCGAACCCGGGTCACTGGCTTAGAACGACAATATCTTAACCACTAGACCACTTGATTTCAGCTTCGCATCCATTCTCTCATTTCGTCATTTCTCACAATTGTAGTTATTTCCACGAGAGTTGCCAAAGCTGTTGTATATGTTACTTCCTTACACTTGTATACACACTCAACCAAAACAGTAAGTCCCCTAGCATTTTTTCATATATCTCAAAAAATATATTGCTGAACAGATTTTGATCTCGCAAAAGGTAATGGATGCGCAATTTTCTTACGCACAGTGTGAATTGTAAATGGTTGCCATAGAATTACGTTTTCATCATCAAAAAATGTATTTTGTGATACAAAGCATCTTCATTGAAGATGACCCGACACACAAATCTGTCATGTAATTCAGTACTACTGCTGCATTATTCTTAGTGGAACCATTTTTTAAAAGCGTGCATTTTTCTGAAACAATAGGCCTTTCAATAAGAATGGCAATGGGGGGGGCGCACCTTTTGTCTGCCAAGGTTTTGACCAATGAAAGGCCTAGAATCTTGATGTGTTGCATATAATACATGTATTAAATATGTTGAGCATAGATGGCGATCTCTCCTGATCGGAACTGCTGTAGGGACTATATCTTGTATTTAGAGATGAGATTTCTAATGCGCTTTAGCTAATTAGTGTACTCATCAATTTTCACCAGAACTTCTTTACGGTTATCGGAGGCAATCAGGACTGAATTATCTTTACTTTAGCAGCGTGTACACTTTCACGCTCTCCAGCTACTGAAAATACTTGGATCTTCTGGGCTATTAGGTAGCTGACGTAGGTTTCATCATCAATACACTAGTAATGTCTACAGTGAGGTTTCCACACTCAACAATTTTATCGTTCCTCAGAGTCTCAAACTGTACATCTAGTTTTCCCCAGTTCAGCTGTGTATATAGTGTGATGTTTTTTTTTTTTTGTTGTTGTTAAGTACAACATACCGACCATCAATCAAAGAGCAAACCTATTCCAAAGATCTCGACATCCTCGAGGACTGTCTCTGCAGCTGACCATCAGCAGAGATTATCGTAATTCCTCCTGTGTCGTATCCGACTGCCATATGCTACCGTCTGGTGTAGCGACCATATAGCATTTATCACTTTGTTTGAAAGTTCTACCTTGCATTTCAATTCACAATTTACGTACCGGACTTTGCCGATGCTCAAATTATTATGTTGATTGCTTAGTATACATGATATAGGTAGGGACTGGAGAACAGGTGATCAGTCCTGTTTCATCACCATGTAAATTAACATAATTCTAAACCTAACTTCATTCATCGACGTAATAGTATAGTGTGCCTTTACAGAATGTAACAATGTCATTTCCCTATTTCTGTGGGTTTGGAGTTGCATCACGATGATTTATAAAAAGAGGGAATCTCAAACGAGTTCAAAATTAAGATTAAAATCTATGCACAATCTCAGCTGTGAATAAAGACTAGGGATTTCCAACTGAAAACAAACGCATACCTGAGAGGTGAGCAATAAGCAACGACATAAACACACAGGACTAGAGGAAATAATCGAGCATAGAATGAGTGGGAAAAGGGAATGGACTGAAAATAGTAGAAAGTACCCCAATGTCAATCAATCCAGGTGTATGTGTTCCCATTTTCGTAAATGCAAATGCAGTCTACTTGCTTTTGACGCTAGAGTTTTTTTCATCCTCTATAAATTCCGAAATAATTTTTACTATCTTTTCTCTGGTTGGCAAGTTATTTTCTGACCTACATTTGAAAATAGTATATTTCAACAAAATCATCAGACTATGTACAAACTTAGATCTATCAGAATTACTGGTGATTCACAAAAATGCTTCTTGCCACTCATATTTTATTTTTCAATTCAGCTATATCAAAATGTTCAATCACAAATTTCCATATCTGTTTAAACATGTCACACTGCAAAAATAAATGCGAATATGTCTCTGGTTCAAGTTGACAAAAAGAGCATAGGTTATCAGCTACAAAACCAAATTTCATAAGCTGTTCTTTGGTATATACGACCCCGTGTACTAACATAAACTGAAATTCCCTGCATTTCCAAATCAGTGTTGAACTTCTCGGTCTGACAAATGGTTCCCTCAATTCCTTATCCGTAAAATCAAAGTTGTTGTGACTATATCCCTTATCTGTAAACTATAAGTGTCTTGCAACTCTTTGACAAAATGTTCATAAATTCTCCTAGATTTTACGCATTGAAAATTAGCTTTCTGCTCAAATATATTCAAGTCTGTTTTAATATTTGTTAAATCAACTTGCTGAAATCTGTCCATGGCTTCAGTATCCTTCCAATTCATTGGTATAGCACTACTTATATCGTTTATCTTCAGCAAACCGTCTCCGTTAATACCAAGACTTTGAAAGTATGCCACCGACTTCACATGTCCATTATCGTAAATATCTGTTAGCTGGCATATGCCAATATCATATAAATCACTATAAAAACCGTTTTATCTCTTATACGTATATTTCTCTTATTAAATATTATTGGATTTATAACATCACTTTCAAAATTCCTGCACTTTTCCATATCCTGCCAAGCTTTCTTAATTTCCAAATAAAATAGTGGAGCAACCAATCTCTAAATGGACGACTCATAATCAAAATCAAAATCAAAATCACATTTAAAAACAAATCTTCCACCAACTGATCTTAAGCAGTAATCAAAATACAATATCCACCCTGCATTCTTTTTTCCATATAATAAGCGCTTTAACCACATAATACGTTGTGTCTTGACAAACAGCTTGAAATATCATCTACATACAGTATTTGTCTCATTTTTCCCAAATTGAATTCCTTTAATGTTATTGTCTTTCCTTATTACCTGCGCCAATGTTTCTATGGCTAACAAAAACAGATGGGGAGATAATGGATCACCCTGTCTGACACCCCGTTTGATATTAAAGTACCCAGTCCAACGCCCACCGTTCATTACACAACTGCTTATATCCGTATATAACACCTTAACCCAAGATCGGAAAGAATCGCCAAACCCAAACAAATCCAGAACTTTGTACAGAAAAGCGTGAGCTACAGAATCCAATGCCTTTTCAAAATCCACTGTGACCATAAAAACATTAGTTTGATTTAAAGAATAGTGAAATCATCTATTAACCTTACAGTCTCCAATAGTTTTATCTTCTATATAACCTATTGGATCATAATGGATTATTTCACATAATACCTTTCTTATTCTTTTTGCTAATACCTTAGATAAAATCTTGTAATCCACATTCAACAGCGTAATCGGTCTATAAGTTTGAACGTACATTGTATCTTTACCCTCCTTCTCTATCAATGTAATAACGCCTTGCTTTGGTGACGTCGATTACCCCCTATTATAGGTTTCATTCAATGTTTCCACTAAAATATCCCCTGAAGAAGGCCAAAAGGTTATTTAAATAAAATTCTACGGTAAAACCGTCGTTTCCCGGAGATTTATTGGATTTCATTTCTTTTAACACATTATAACACTCATTCTAAGTCACTTTACCTTCACATATATTATATCCTTATTTCCTTTACTTAATTTTGTGAGATTTATAAAAAATTTCATCTAAATGATTTAATAATCTTTCAATATTTCGTTATCTTTAATTTTTTCCGATCTTTATCATATATTTCTCTTATCACACTTTTATTTTTATTAGACTTTAACAACTGTTCAAAATATTGTGTTTTCTTTTCTCCATCCTCACACCATTCAGCTCTCAACCTAATTCTTAAACCCTGACGAAAATACTCGTAAAATTTTATTCAGCATGTACTTTTTCTCTTCAATTTCATTAACTATGGTTGTTGTAGGTGAAGTAAGTAATTGATTTTCTAACGTATTATTTCCCTTTCCAATTTTTCAACTTCGTGTCTTCTACTGCTTTGCTTTTTCTTTTGAGTGACTAATAATGTATTCTCTAATTTTCATTTTCAAAAAATATCATGTACCAATTGTTCTTTCCATTCAATTATTTTATCATTAAACAAATTTACAAACACTTGATCTGCACACAAACTGTTAATTTTCCAATACGATTTACCAAAACAGTAATTGTCGACCAAATGCACACATACACACACACACTCCCACACACGCACACACAGAGGGCCCCTCTCTCTGTCTCATACACGTGCAGGCAACCATTGAAAGAACAGTCTGAACGCTGTCACATACGCATTTTTTCCCTGCGTTTCCACTGTGTCTTTGTTGACATACATCATCGGGCTTCACCCAAACATCGAACATGCCGTATGGAAGGCCATTTCTGCCACAGTTCTACTCTCATCGGTCGCAAAAAAACATGAGAAATTTGTAATGACCGTATTTTAAGAAACGGGCATAGAATCAAACTTTCTTAACTCAATTCAATTATCTTGATATCATTCTCTTTGGTAGAAGATACTTTATCCAATGATGTAAAAAAAGTAAATACTTTTCGAAGGCAAAGTACTGAAAACCCGCCGTTCCTCTTTTTCGGGGACGCATGATATAGAGTGCATCTGGCGTACAGAAAGCAATCTCTCCTGATCGGAACTGATGTATGTAGTACCAGGTTCTGTCACACTTCTTCACTTGTAATCAGAGATGAGACGGCTGCTGAGTTTATAAACTTATTGTTCCTCTTCGATATTGACTAACCCTTCTTCATACCTGACTGAGGCAATCAGGACTGATCTATCTTCAGTCACAGCAGCTGGTACACTAGTATCAGTCGGTGTCTTTATCTTGTTCCTAAGTTTATTATTTTCATCAACAATTTTCATCACATTATCATGATCCCTTACGATAAATGAACCATCGAATCTAATGATTTGTGAAGGCCGATAGCCGGTGCTAGCCTGCCCACCCGCTGCTAAGAATCCTTGGATCTTATTGGCTTTTCTGTAGCTGACATAGATCTGATCATCACTGCCTACAGTCAGGTTTCCATACCCTTTATCGTTCCTCACAAGCTCAAACTTTACATCTAGTTTCTCCAGTTCAGTTGTGTAAAGTGTGATTTTTTTTTTGTTAAGTACAACATACCGACCATCAGAGAGGAAACCTATTCCAATTATAGATCTCGACATCCTTGAGGACTGTCTTCTGCGGCTGACCATCAGCAGAGAATATCGTAATTCCTCCTGTGTCGTATCTGACCGCCATTATACCATCTGGTGCAGCAGCCATATCAGGCACGATCTTTTTGTCTGAAAGTTTTACTTCACATTTCAATTTACAGTTTACGACTTTACCGATGCTCAGCTGATCATGTTGATTGCTTTCTATAATGCCATAAGCTCTGCACATTCTACTACATCAGAAGCAATCTTCTCCTCTGGATCTCTCCGGTCTATCAATTTCTTCAATCACGAAAAGCAACGGTATCCCCTACCAGCGGAATTTTAAAACTATAACCCGCCAACATACTCGTACTCTCGATACTCGTAACAAACCTATCATCTTCAGCTTTTACTTCCCTCAAACGCTTAAAGAACTTGGCCTTCTCGTCATCCAACTGCTTGTGTAATTCTTCCTTCTTGACATTCAATCTCTTTACCTTGCGTTGCTGTATCTGGTTGATTTTATCATTTTCCTGTTTAATATGTTGTTTGACACCCTTCATGATCTTATTTATATCCACATACTTCATGTGTTTCTTGATGATTGTAGCCTTTTTCTCACCTTGCGTTTGTACGGGATTCGATTTCTGTCTTGATTGAAGAATTGTATTCCTCAACATCTTGAGCAGTGTGGCCTTTCTTCTTAAGATACAACATCCTACTTCTTGAACAAATGAACTTCTTACAAGATAGACAGACATCAGTACAGACATGTTACTGTCCATCTGATTTGTGTTCTTGACAGTAGACCTCCTTCTTTAGGACCACCTTGCCCTCTTTTATTTCTTCAACGTGCACCACATCATGTTTGCGATTAGGCGGCCATTTTATATGGTCTTATTTTTCAAGTCTTTACAGATAGATTTATCAGCATGATTTGTATTTAAATTTGCTATATGCCCATCCCTAACAGCTGTTGTCGTTGGGCAGCTTGGACATTTGAGAGAGTTTTTACCTTCATTCCCAAAAGAATATGCTAGATGTCTCAGGTATTCCAGACAAAAAGTGTGTGATCATGATAACTGTTTAGGCTCAACCTTGCACAAAGAGGACATATCAAATCTCGAATAGAATCCGTTTTAAAATGTACAAAATAAGGACGAAAAGTAATACCGACTTAAGACTTAAGACAGTGGATTGTTGTAAAAGTGAGATACTTTAAGCAAAGTTACTTTATCACAAGATGTTGGATTTTATGAAATATATACAGCTTATCTGGCGTACAGAAAGCGATCTCTCCTGATCGGAACTGCTGTATGTAGTACCAGGTTCGCCCATAATTCTCAATATTGTAATCAGAGATGAGACTGCTGATGAGCGTAAACTTATTGTTGTACTCTCCGATATTGACTAACCGTTTTTCATTACGCCTAACTGAGGCAACCAGCACTGATTTATCTTCAGTCACAGCAGCGTGTACACTAGTATCAGTCGGTTTCTTTATCTTGTGCTTAAGTTTATTCTTTTCATCAACAATTTTCATCACATTATCATGATCCCTAACGATCAAATAATCATTGAAACTAGTGATTTGTGTAGGTATATAGCCAGTGCAAGGAAACTCCCTGAGAGCCTTCCCACCTGCTGCTGAGAATACTTGGATCTTCTTGGCTTCTCTGTAGCTGACATAGATCTGATCATCACTGCCTACAGTCAGGTTTCCAAAATCTTTATCGTTCCTCACAGTCTCAAACTTTACATCTAGTTTCTCCAGTTCAGTTGTGTATAGTCCGATGTTGTTTTTTGTGTTAAGTACAACATACCGACCATCACAGAGGAAACCTATTCCAGAGATCTCGACATCCTTGAGGACTGTCTTCTGTGGCTGACCATCAGCAGAGAACATCGTAATTCCTCCTGTGTCGTATCCGACCGCCATTATACCATCTGGTGCAGCAACCATCTCAGACACGGTCTCTTTGTCTGAAAGTTTTACTTCACATTTCAATTTACATTTTACGACTTTACCGATGCTCAGCTCATCATGTTGATTGCTTTCTATAAATGTCAGTAGCTTTGCACATTCTGCTACATCAGAAGCAATGTTCTCCTCTGGATCTCTCCGGTCTATCAATTTCTTCAATTCACCAGACCGTGAATCACGAAGAGCAACTGTATCCCCTACCAGCGGAATCTTCAAACTATAACCCGCCAACATACTCGTACTCTCGATACTCGTAACAAACCTTTCATCTTCAGCTTTTACTTCCCACAAACGCTTAAAGAACTTGGCCTTCTCGTCATCCAACTGCTTGTGTAATTCTTCCTTCTTGACATTCAGTATCTTTACCTTGCGTTGATGTATCTGGTTGATTTTATCTTTTTCCTCTTCAATGTGACGTGTGACACGCTCCACCTGACTATCTACATAGGTCGAGTGTCTTTTGATGATTGAAGCTTTTTTCTGCGCTTGTGCTTGTAGGGATTCGATTTCTGTCTTCATAGAAGTATTGTATTCCTCAGCATCTCGGACAATGTGGCCTTTCTCCTCAAGATGCAACATCTTACTTCTTGAACAGATGAACTTCTGACAAGTAAGACAGACATCAGTACAAACATGTTCCTGTCCATCTGATTTGTGTTCTTGACAGTAGACCTTCTTCTGTAGAACCACCTTGCCTTCTCTGATGTCTTCGACGCGCACCACTTCACGTTCGAGATAATAACATTTGTTAGGATGAATACGATCCCTGAGACAATCTGAGCACATGAAATCACCACATCCGCAGCAAAAATATATAGCCCCTCTCTTCCACTCGCACAATACACAAAGCACTGTATCATTTCTCAAGTCATTACAGATCGATTTAACGGCATCATCTGTATTTAAATTATCTACATGCCCATCCCTAACAGCTGTTGTCGTTTGGCAGCTTGGGCATTTGAGGGAGTTTTTACCTGCATTCCCAGGAGAACATGCCAGATACTGTCTCAGACATTCCATACAAAAAGTGTGCGAACACGATAACTGTTTAGGCTCACTCATTAACCTCGCACAAAGAGGACATATGAAATCTCGAATAGAATACATTTTAAAATGTACAAAATGAGGACGTAAATCACTACCGACTTAAGACAGTGAGATACTTTTAAACAACTACTTTATAAGAGAGGTGGTAGACAACCATGGACCTCAGCTAGTGTATGACGCATCTTGGTTTAAATGTAACCTGACCTTCAGGAGTCTAACGAGGAGTGTATGCTGTTTCTCTTCCTCAATAGCATGTCACGGTTGCCGATTGCTCGTTGAAGATTTCTCTCCTAAGTTTATAGATTAAAAAATGAATCTTAATTATTTTACATATAGACCAAGGGTGGCCCAAAAAGAATGCGACACCTGAGATCTGCAATTTTAATGACATCATTGACACAATAGCATTGGTTTTTATTTTATTGGGTAGGAAATTCTTTTCTCAACAGCAATATCATCAGTGCATTTACTGTCTGATAAATGCACTTTGATTCATGTCAATTAGACTGAGTATCTTTCGCGCGAGTTTTCCACAAGAAGCCAGTGCTCACTCAAGCGTATCATATCGCCAATAATCATAGTCATAGTGTCATCCGATTGCCTAGACCCTAACCCATAATTGATAAGAAAACATCATGCATGGAACAAACTCCCACAGAATTTAAGGAATATCACTCAGTTGGATCAGTTTAAATCTGAGCTGAAAACACAATTTTTTTTTAATTTATAACTAAGATTTTGTAACATCCTCACAGTGATGATTTAACACGCATAGAAACCATTTGGTATATGCGTTTACTAAGCAATGTACTATTATTATTATTATTATTATTGTGAAATTGATATTTTAGAGGATATTTCCAAGTGTGTACTTTTTCATAAGTAGTGTATAGTTGGAACATTTCTATAAACCAGGTACACACATTATGAGAGCTTAACGATATCCCGTGCTCTTCTTACCCATCACAAACATTTAAACTTCATACGATTTCAAGAGAAATTTTTGGGTAGGTTCATTCAGTCTGATACAAAAATATATTCATGTAACATTTCTTTAACCTCACGTCATATGATACATGTATTTTATAAAGATTATGAGGGAACAAAATAATAGCATTCTTGGAACTCACCTTAATCCAGTACGATGGCCTGCTATTGGTGAGGTTCGGAACCAAATCTAGGTGATGTTTATTTTTATATCGCTCGCACCTACAAAATTAACAATGAGCATAATTTATTATCCAGAATGATGCAGAATATGTTATTTTAGCATCACTACATGAAGTTTAAGTCGTATCATACAATAAAGTTGATGGGAAAGTAATCAGCAAAATGCAAAAAGTGGTCTTTTGCTGATCCCTCATATCCGATGCATGCCGTTATCGGTGCACGGGCAGGTCCAAGCTATTTTGTCCCATACGTTACCGCCCACATCTGAGATTTTTAGTATGATGACTGTGTCAAGCTGATAGACCGGGGGTACTCGTTTTTCCGAAGGTTCATAATTCTGAAGGTCCGTAATTCCGAAACGCAAATTTCCCATAGCAGGGGCCGGTTCATAATTCAGAAAATGAAATAGGGTTCATAATTCCGAACATTTGATGCATTACTCCGAAGGTTCGTAATTCCAAAAATACAATAGATTCCGACATAACTTTTTCGGAATTACGAACCTTCGGAAATATGAACCCTTTTTAATTTTCGGAATTATGAACTCAATTTCATTTTCGGAATGACGAACCGTCGGAGTAACGAACCTTCGGAAATACGAACATTCGGAATTATGAACCTTCGGAAAAACAATATGTAACCGATAGCCCTACTAGAGCTGGGATCAGATAGGATATTAATCAAATAAAATGACATTTCTATGTCAATTTATGCTCACCAACCCATAATCCAATGAAATAATACTTGAAAACGTATTGGACGTACATCGGACTTGCCCCAATAGTATACTCCTTTTATTCTTTTAATGTTTTAATATTTCAATATACATTTATCATTCATTTTCTGTATTTTGTCAAATGTTTATATATCTAGTCATGCTTTTAAGGGGATGTGAAATAAACTTTGAATGTTTCAAACTTTAATCTAAAGTATTGAAATTATTCGATATGTAAAGCTCAATATCAGTGAACCATCGATCAGTTCTTCCTTCCAGCCCAAGTTGTGATTATTCTGCATGTGTGATACTGTATGAAATGCTTTTCACTACCCCCTTTTTACAATCGGAATTGCAATTAACAACAAAATTATTCATACCCTTATACCGAGTTTGGATATTTTTCAATTTTGTTTTGTGAAAAATTGGTTTGTCGTGATTTACTTGAGCATGCGACAAAGTTATTGATGGAATAAATTATTTTTACACAAGACAATTTACCAAATCTGAAGGTTCAAGGATAATTCATTCACATTTTTAAAGGCTAGTTTGGCTCGTGTTTCAAGTTTCAGTAGACCCCTAAATACATGTAACTGTATACAATCACACCTGCGGCTGACAAAGCGGCATTGAAATATTTTGTGTTTCATGCTATTTCAGATATTTGCTCAGACTTTCAATAATCTATTTCTCTCATTTTCTGCTTTTATTCAAATCAACTAAATACCAGGGTAGGCTTCCCCATTAATTAGGAGGAAAATATTTGAATATCGGGGTTATCCTAGATTCCTAGTAGACCGACAGTCCGGGACCGACAAAACGCAGAAATGCATAGGGAAGATTTTTTTTTAAAGCCGGTCTCGGGAGTTGTCTGTCAAGTTAGCTGCTTGAAGTGAAGCCT
Source organism: Heliocidaris erythrogramma (assembly GCA_025617745.1). Taxonomy (NCBI): domain Eukaryota; kingdom Metazoa; phylum Echinodermata; class Echinoidea; order Camarodonta; family Echinometridae; genus Heliocidaris; species Heliocidaris erythrogramma. The sequence goes on from CM046861.1 coordinate 12,963,287, forward strand.
CTGAAATTACTGAAAAGTGGTTATACATATAAGGCCCACGGAGACCGACATTAATTTTGTTGTCCGGGGGCTGACGTTTTCGTGAGCTGTCGGTGTAGTGGGTTGTCGGTTTCGTGCGGGCTGTCAGTCTTGTGGTCTGTAGCGGGTATCGACTTCATCCGGGGGAGGGGGGTTGTCTGGGTTTGGGTATAGTAATTTTCATTTTATTAATTTGTAACTTGGTTTGACTGTAGTTTGCAAATTTGACTGATTTGTGTTTTTTTTAAATTTTGTTTCTCTTTTTTGTTGTTGTTTTTTTTTATTATATAATTGTGTTATGATATAATTTTTAATATATAATGCTATGTGGGACCCCAAGGAAGAACAGCAGTATTTTGTAAATACTGCTGAATTTGGGTCATCCTCCGTTTTTTAAGCTCATGTATACGTTGTATTTTATGAAATGTATGTGGTTTTCTTAATACGGAAATAAATACAAACAAACAAACAAACGACGCACGGCTTTTTGGACTTTCCAGTGTAGGTAGGCTTTCAGGTATATTTCTTTTTAATTGATAGTTTTTAGATGCAAGTTTTCGGTAACTATATTCACTACCAGGGGCCTCCTGGAAAAAATCAGGGGCTGCGCAGCACCCCCTGTAATTTTTTTCTTGAAAAAGTAGTTAAAAAAAGACCCTAAAACGCTGAGGACCTTTTTTTTTTTTTTTGCTTGTTAGAGATTTTTGGACTTAAAAAGAGACACTAAAATGCTAAGGACCTTTTTTTTTTTTTGGCTCACAGCACCCCCAGTCACAAAATCGTTCCAAGGCGCCTGTTCACTGCCATGCAACGCATGGTGATGTATGAATCCTGTTCTTTCAGGTATGCTAAGTCCATTATATGACGATAACTTACCAAGATTGTACAAATCTGAAGTATTTGCAAAAATATGAAAAATTTATTTACCAAGCTAGAGTTTATTACATGGATTATTTCCTGCATTAAACATAAAATTGAAACATCTTGTTGTATGATGGATATTAGAAAGTATGTATTACGCGCCTGTTTCAATATTTATCTGTATGATTCATACATTTTGACGCAAAAAAGCAGTAAATTTCTCATTATGGAGGTGGACACTTGTTTTGTAGTAGAGATCAGTGTCGATACTTCATCTTAATTTCCATATCAGTGGGCAAATTTTGCAGAATGTTCGCGCGTAGGAAATGACCACAATTCATAGTAAGCGAACGTTATAATGGAAGGTGCGTTCGTAGTTTGCGTTACGGGGGCGGGGTATCGCCCGGCCCCAAAAGCTAATTTTGGGGAAGGAAGGGAGTACGAAGCAGAAAGCTGTGAGTTACTAGTGCAAGGCTGCCTTGTCATCATTGGGTGGAAATCTTTCAGGAGGGGTAACCCCCGCCCTTGCCCGCCCCTCCTTCAAATAAGCTATTGGGCATGCCCGAGGCTTGTGGGATCAGAAAGCTAAAGTAATTGTCATGTGGAACATTTCGATTTCATTATTATTATAATCAAAACAATACAAAAATGTCAGATGTTAATTAGCGAAATCAAATTCAAATATTGCATCAGGTATCTGTTTATGTAGGTTATGCTTGGAGGGATGCAAGGTGATTGCGTATACAAAATATCCAGTTGCATGTAAGGGAATGCAACGAGATTTTGATTAGAAATTTGTTAGAGTTTAATACTATAGGTACATATTTTGTGGGAATTTCACTAGGATCTAACCTAAAACTACAAAGTAATAAATGTCAGGGGCGGCGGAGTGACTTTCAAAGTGGTGGGGGGCACCAGCAAACAAGGGCACTTTGGGGGAAAAGGGGGCACCTACAAAAGGTAAAGCACAATGTGACAATTTTTTGACATTGGTATAACCCTATACAGTCTAATTAATACATTATCAAGCATCATCTTCTTCCTTTTTATTGTGGTTCTGGATACTTCTTCAGCTTCCCCAATTAGCAGTTATGTGTAATGGTCTAATGATTCATGTGCGAGCGAGCAAAATATTAAAAGAAGACACCACTGACAAATTTTAGCACTTTTACAATTTTTAATGTTATAAAACTAGTCAGATTGACCAAAAAACTCATCGCTCAGGTCGATAGAATCATAGATCTCGATTTTTAAAAAATAAATATTACAATATCTACTAGTACGAGCCGCAAAAATCCGTTACGTCACTGCAGCACTACTGCAAAAACCACGGCAAATCACGGTAATGCCGATATGAAGCAATACACAGATCGCTTTCACAGCGCCTATAAAAATGCTATTTGTGAGACAATTATGCATGACAAAAAGAAAATGTTATTAATTTTTCATTTTTAAGCTAAGGAGATGAATGAGGGATTTTCTGGGCGAAGAAATATTCCAGTGGCATATGACTTTGCTCCTCGTCTTCGCCGTCAAAATGGTCTTCACAGACCACTCGAAAACGGGAATAAATGTACGTTTTGACGTTGAATTTGGTTGTTCCAATGTTCCTTATCCATACAGCACACCTTTCTCTATCCTTCTTCGGATCAGGGATGGCAAAAAAGGATTTTCCCAGACAATTTTCACGACGATTCGAACAGTAAATTGCCTGGCACAACGGCATTTTTGCAACTCCACGAATACTATTGAGCTGTATGCATGCGAATATCGTCTGCTTTTACGGACGCGTAACGCACACGCATTGTGGTGGAAACTCAAAGTGCTGCAATGACGTGACAGCTTTGGCCGACACGAGCCAATTTGCGTATCGACAGTGGCAAAAACATACTTTTTATATCAAAATATACGCACTTGTAGGCTGTTCAAAAATTACAATTTCGATACTGATAATGACAATTACAACAGCAAATTAATTTGGGGGGAATGTCAAATGACCTTTTACTTTGCACATTAACCCTGTTGTTTTTCTTGACTTTAGGATTACATCGATAACAATATATTTTATGCTATAACTGCTTGATTTCATTATATAATATAAGAGCGAGCGAGTTTTTGAGAAAATTCCAGACAATATTGCTCTTCCTTCATGTAAATAATGGGCAGATTCAAGAGAGTGGAATGAGAAATCCTTCACTTGGGGGGGGGGGGGGGGCATTGTGCCCCTCTTGCCTCCAGATCCACTGCCTTACATTGTAGGTGTATGGCTATACCTGTTCCTGCGCTGCACCGATTCTTTGACGCTATATAGCTCTTTTAAGAAACAGTGGGAAGTATAGGTTAAAGGTGGCATTCGCTTGTTAGAAGAGGTAAGGGGCATATTTTATCAGAGGTGGAAACTGGAAAGGGGCACTTATCAGAAGTAAAGAGGGGGCACTTATCAGAAGAGAAAAGGGCTATTATTAGAAGGGAAAAGGGGCACCTATCAGAAGTAAAATGCACTTATCAAAGGAGAAAAGGGCACATATTAAAAAGAAAAGGGACTATTATGAGATTTGAAAAGAGGCACTTATCACAAGGGCAAAAGGCACTTAATAGAAAGAAAAAAGGTACCTATCCGAAGTAAAATTGCACTTATCTGAAGGAGAAAAGGGCACTTATAAGAAAGAAAAGGGGCACTTATCAAAGAGAATGGTGAAATAAGAAGGGCACTTTTGGGTACTTGAAAAAATGGGGGCATTGTGCCCCCTGTCCAGAGGCGTATCTAGGTATTCTGGCGCCCGGGGAAAACTATCAAATATGCACCCCCATGCCCAAACCCAGATTACTGAGCGTTTTTAATTTAGAAATGATGGCGAAAATGAGTTTTGATGCACATAACCCGGAGTTGTTAGCCCAAATTCGATGAGTTACTGTATAAGCGAGGGAGCAACGCGACCGAGTGGCCGATCATTTTTTTCTTTTCACCCCTCAAATTGATGTATTTTACCCTTAAAAAAAATACAATGGAATACAGCAACCTAGCAATAGGTTTTGTTTTCTTAACCCAGAAGAAATTTAAAAGAGAAATTTAGTAAGGCAATTGCAAGGCAAATTTATGATTTCTATCGAATGTTCTATACTTTGAAAGTGCTTTTTATGCACTTATATCTGATCGGGGGGGGGGGCGCAAAATTTAACAAGCTCCTGCCTTATGCGGGGGAGGGGGCAAATAAACTAGAGTCAATTAATGGTTAACACTTTAAAAACGCCATTGGGGGCGCGAAATAGCTTGAACATAAGTATGCGAGGGAGCAAAGCGACCAAGCTTTAGACATTTTCGCATTTTCGTATTTCTCCTCCTTTTCTTTCTCTCTTTTGCGTTTTTTGCGCCCCTTTCAAGTGCCGCCCGGGGCACGTGCCCCCTCTGCCTCCCCGTAGATACGCCACTGCCCCTGCCCCCCGGGGACCGCTGCCTCTGATAATTGTGTTTTGTAAGACGTAGCATTTTTCAAATATTATACAAGGGGAGCGCGTTGAAAAAAAAAAAACATCAGTACATGCCTTTACTGTTCGCTTCTGTATTTCACTTTTATGTTTAATGAAGCCATTCTAACTCGTAATTTCTTGTTGAAATCATCGATGACGCATTTAAGATTGAGTCTTCATTCGTATATCATACCTCTTGATTCATAATACGCGGCAAATTATCGTACTAAAATAATATAGTAAACGAAGAAGCTTGACTGGGGAGGAATTTTAAATTTGTAAACAAATCTTTCGGCATATTACTCCCAGTGTTAAAGATCGTATGCTCGATAATATAGGCCTATCTTCATTTTCTATTTTTAAAGACCATTTCAAAAAAATTTATTTATAGGTTTCTAGTAATCTCACATAATTAACAACTACAAATAAGTGTAAAATTGTGTAAATACCTTCTCCTTACGTACCAGTGTGCAAAGTGCATTTCTTTCTCAATGGAGGTATCCAACTGATTGAAGAATGGGGAAGAATGTTACCACGGCTTGGTAAATTTTGGTCCTCACAGAATATATATAGTTGTACGAGATCCGCGTTGAAAACTGACTTAATAATAATTGGTGAGATCTCTTTCTCCGATGTGTTCGTTCCTTGTATTTTTTAAGAAACAGTTTTGCGAAGAAAACTCTGTAGCCAACTAGCCATATTCATTTAAAGTATTGAGTGACGGTTGCTTGTAGCTAGAGGCTGCATGGCTATAATCAAAGAGAAAAGCGTTTGTAGTACATGTTCGCGCCTTTTTTTAACGAACTAAAATGAAAATGAAATTCGCGCCTTCGCAGCCGTAGGTGTAATTGAACTGTCACGGTATTTAGGGGCTACTGAGACTTGAACATGAGCCAAGTTTTTGTAATAGTAGTAACTGTAACATTTGAAATAGTCGAACACTTTATACTGTCATGTCTTCATTGAAAAGAGAAGAGAAAATATAGGGTCGACTGAATGAGAAACCCTTAAAATTTTCCCAAAACTCTTCGGAAAAGAAAACTTTGGAGATTAATTAGCCGTGATGTTAAATGATACTCATGTAAGCCCCATATGACAAAAAAGAAAATAACACCCCCCCCCCTAAAAAAAACCACCAAACAAACAAAAACAAACAAACAAACAAAAACAAAACAAAAAACAAAAAACAAAAACAAAAACAAGAAAAAGATCGAAAGCAGAGAACCCATTTATGGTTGGGCACATTTTCGCGGGGGGGGGGGGTGACGCCTCTTGCCCGAGTCAATTTTTCAGTGCCTAAATAATATACATGTATATAGTATTTTGGACAAATATAGAAAGATAAAATTAATCAAAGGTAGATAGGCAGATAGGCTTCGGTTGGGGCCGGAATTTTGGTGTAACCTGCCCACGTCACTCAACCTATCAACCGGTCCTCATGTAGGCCTACACCACATTATAAGCCATCGTGCGGCGCCGTGGAATCGGTCGAGCGGTAACGTCCGGTCCGCGGTCAATACTCTGTATTCGCCTACAAACTGGCTTCGGTGCGTCGGTCCCAGGCGTAAATAATCATATTTGATTGATACTTTAAAGAAAAACACTCACACACGACGTATTAATATGTCAAACACCATTTATTTAATGTACTATAATATGAGCAATGTAGATAAAATGCCTTGCTCAACTCACCACATTACGTGCTACGCAACCGCGTCCACAAAAAGCGGAGAAAATGGTCTGTTTTTCAGCCTTCAGGCGTCGTCGACGTTTTCTTTTAAAAAGGAGTGTTTTTCAGCTTCAATCGCCATTTAGAGTACTTAATAACACCGATCGGTGATTGGGATTGTTTGCATATTATGATATCACTAAAAGTTTATCTGTTTGTACTGGAACAACGTTATTTTATTGTTTTCCTGCTTAATAAGAGTTATTTATTTTAAACGCCCGTGGGTATTGTACTAGGTACCATAATAATTTATACACCACTTTGGGTATTTTTGGGTGGCGTGATGACCCTGTTGACGCCATTTGTTTTTCTGATGTGACGCCGTATAGGGTGCAAATTAGACTTCGTGCAATACGACATTTAGGGTCCATTTTTTGAAGTGTGTGGACGCGCGTTAGGACATTTTGTCTGAGAGTAACCCTGACTCCCCCCCCCCCCCCCGGATTCCAGTGAGTATTTTAACCACTCGGCTACGACACCTCTGACACTTTTGTACTAACACACGCGCGCGCACACACACACCCTTTTTTTTTCTTTTTCAAGGGGATCGAAACTCCTTAACTTAAACTCCCCATGGCCAGCTATAGTCCACCCTGGCCAATTACAGGCCTATTATTTTTTTTTTAAATTATACCAAAGCCGGCAACCGAGAAAGTTTATGTTATGTTCGATACTCTGGTAAATAGAGTATGGATGGGGGGACCATAGCGACCGCTGAAGAAGGGGAGGGGGTTGACGGTTCCCCCCTCCCCCCCCCCCCCCCCGAAAATAATTTTGCATTTTGCTGTATAAAAACTATTTACATTTTGGCGGATTCCTCCCAGTGATAAAATTTACTAATTTAGAGCACGTACTTTCCATCACACGTATATCCAAGCGCGGGGAGGGCAGGCCCTGCATGGAGCCGGGGGTGCTGTAGC